>CM034155.1:407535428-408735428 GCA_019776745.2 Taxus chinensis
TCTTTAGCTTTCAAGAATTTTCTCTCTACTTAAATAATACTGAAATATAAGTTCAAAAAATATATTCTTGTATTTGTTCTGGGTATTTACGTTCTTCTCTATATTGTGATTTGACTAAGATTGATATTCGTGCTCTGAAGACTTTCTTTCTACTTTAGTGTCAGTTTTGGACTATGTATTTTCCTTTGGGGTTTGAACCTCATTTAACCTAATGGCTTCGTTTCCACTTGACACATGCATTATTTCATCCTATATACTGTAACTTCCTGGATATTCAAATTTCCCTTTTGCACTTCTATCATGTGTGTTTGCTACTCATTTTTAAGATTTGGGTTTACATTCATGGCCTTTGTGCATTGTTCTTCATGGCTTCACATGTGTATAAACCTACTGGTGAAAATGCTAGAAGTTTGAATTCTGCACTTTTTTTTTACTTTTATGGCTTCATGAAGATGATATTTGTTGGCATATTTTCTCTAATCTCTGGGACTTCAAATGATAAATTCCATGTTTAAAATCTTGCCTAGTTCCTTTCTCTTGATGTGATCATGTTGTAAAATAGGAAAATTACATCTTTAAAGCTTATGCAAGTCAACAATAGATTCATAGTGAATTGAAAAAGACGTAATCCTTTTATTCTTTCATGGTATATAACTTTATTTTGCAATGAATCTACACTTTGATTAGTATCATTAGGCCTTGATGATCCTTGAGTTCACTTCAAATCTGTTAGAGTATGTCTGTTATAGATCTAAATTTTAACATTGGGTTTGTACAACCTATTTGATATCTACTTCATTTCAAAAAGAAAAATGGGTCTTCATTCAACTCTTTTAGCTTTAACAGAGCCATGTACTTACTAATTTTTCATTTTAACCCCAAAAATGTGGCTTGGTTCTATATTTGCATAGATTCTTTCTATATATTTGATAACTAGGCACTTGCTTTATTTGTTGATAGTACACTTATTTGTTGATCTATGAGCTTGTATCTATTTTGATCATTTGCAATATCAATTTCATGTTTGGAAACTTGATTTTGTGCTTGTTTGTAATGCTTTCAATAGCTCTTTCTATGACCACTTATAAGTTGATATTGGACTTGTAAGATCAAAAAAACTGTAAATTTATCCTTATGGGAAAAATTGCTCCTATTCACCTTGAGCTACAACTATTCTTCACTTGATACAAGTATGATTTTAATCTGCACTTTATCTCAATTCTTACATACTAGTGACTATAATATTTGATGATAACTGATCTCTTTTCCCTATTGTATCTTGATCAATATGACATAATTGTAGTTGATCCGAATAGGATGTATTCTTTGATGTTTTAACTATCTCAAAACTCTTGGATTTTTCTTCTGAATCAACTGAACTCACCCCTTATGAATTTTGTTTAGTAAATTACTATTACTATGTCCTTAAAAATAATCCTTCTATGTCAATCATTAGTTGAGATGATAATATTCTATTATACATAATAGCTCTGGGGATAGTATGAGACTGCAATCTTATTTTCTACACTGCATAAGTGTACATTATTTCATCTGGAAAACTATACTTGATGGTTATGTTAAAAATAATGTACCCTTGGAATTTTTACTTTGATCATTGTGATAGACATGAATGAATTCCTCTATCTTGAAGCATGATAACTACTAAAATTCAGCACGTGTACTTTGATTATGTATCAAACTTTTGATGATATATTGAATTTGAATCCTTGACTTACGCAATGTACAATCTTACTTTCCCCCCAGTTATTATAAAGTATGATTCAGTTTGTTATTATACTAAAGCTCTGAAGTTAGTAACCATCATTATCTACACTTTCTACATGCATTGTTTTTGTTAGAATCAACATTACTAAACTTGTATTTATTTTATGGATTGGTACAACTATATCTTTATATATTCATCCTTCAATATGAGCTGAAATAAATGAAATTTTTTGAGTTAAACTTGTAGAATGTAAGAATTTTGATACGAAAACACAACAATTAGTGTTTATTTCCTTCTTCTTACCTATACCTACACATTTAGATAAACTAGTTAGAAAACATTAGGGTTTTGACCTCTCTTACGTTCCATAGTTTTCTTCTTTTATCTTTATTTTCTAAAATGATTCTCAGAATCATATGTGTTGATGTAGAATACTATTCTTATCAATTATGTATTTGTCTTTCCTGTAACTTATACCTCATGATGCCATGAGATCCATTTACACGAAATTAGATAGTACAAGAATATAGATCAAAACCTTGAGCTCGTGACTGACACTCTTATTTTTGTTTTTCCCAAGTACAAAACCATTGTTGGATAGTGAAGATCAATATGGAGTAAACCTAGATTTGAAAGTGAAGCAATGAAGATGAAAGAAACCCAAGGAAATGATGGGTTTTTTCATACTACTTTACTTTTCTTTTCATGTAGATGTACCTTTTACTTTAGTAGTTATGAATTAATTTTGAGATACATCTCATGGATTATGTGGGAAAACTTGAAATTATTTATGAATAAAGCATATAATTATGGACCTGAGTTGTGTATTGCTTTCTACATTTTTGTTTTATTTATCGATTTTATAACAAACTAAACAACACAATAACATAATTTGATGTATTCAATCATAAAGGAAAAAACTTTAAAATACCTGTACCTTTAGTAATGAACTATCAATTACTGTAATCTACAACTCTGTTTTTTGTTCCAAAAATAACACTCCACTTACCTTGTAATTCTTGACTTCATCAAGATAATACATCTGTCCTTATGGGATTTTTTGTTCTCTTTCTGAAGACAAATATGGAATTGTACACTGTGATTTGTTACATTTTGTAACAGCACACATAGCTACAAATTACATGTAATCATCAATTTCTGCAACTAGAAACATGATGATAATGTAATGCATTCCTCTAGTTAGGTTCACTTCATCAATACCACCATTTGTAAAAAAAATTCGAGTTTCCCATTTTCGCACAAGTGCAAAAAATTGTCAACATTTATGGTAATCATGCGGGGAAAGTTGCCTGCTAGCTTTTAGGTTAGTGCCTTGCTCTCATCCATTGGGCATGGAGTTAAAGCTTATTAAAAAAATGCCTTTACGAAAAAAAAACTAAAGATAGAAAAGGATATGGAAACCATATCACATGCACGAATACACTTATTGAATTGAAAAACATTGAAATGTACATGAAGCACTTATTGAAAGGGAAATCCTACATTAAACAGACACTGTAGGATTTTCAATAATAGAAACATACCATTGAAAGGAATGGGAAGTTCCTATCGATTCAGACTTGAAAGATGAAATTCATTTTGTTCTTTTCAAGCTGAAATCATGTAAGGACCACTCTAGATTGTATCAAAATTCATATGGTTTCCTGCATTTGCATGATCAACATCCCATTTTAAAACAATGTATCCTTCATCAAAGACTCAGAACTTAGCCTTCTTATCAAAAAATTTCTTCATCTATTTTTTATTCTTTTCCATGTTCAGATGAGATTGATCTCTTAGCTCTTGCAACTCCATTAACTCTGCATAATGAACCTGTAATGTTTCATTCTCAAGTAATTCCATTTGATGTAGTAAATATAATGTAGGCAAATTAACTAAGATGGCCATTCTTTTCTCTCTTCTATAAACAAGCTTGTACGGTGAATTGCCAACTAATATTTTAGGAGTCACTCTATCAGCCCAAAGTACTGAATTCAACATTAGATGCCAAGCTCTTTGATTTTCTTTGAGTGTTCTTCTGATCATCCATAAAATATTCTTATTAATACTTTCAGCTGATCCATTACCTTGTGGGTAATAATTAGATGATGTAATTAAATAAATTTCATGCTTAATAGCCCAATCGGCTACCTTTGCACCAAGAAATTTTAAGGCATTATTTGAAATGATAGTTTCTAGAACACCAAATCTGTAAACTATACCTTCATAAAAGGATAGAATTAAAGTGTTGTTAGCTTCTTTTAAGGTTATTGCTTTAGTCCAGTGTGTAAAGTAATATGTATTAGTCAATATCAACTTATGTCCTTGTGACGAAGGTGGATTTATCATGCCAATAAATTCAATACCCCACTACATGAATAGGTGATCCACTGAAATACGCTGCAGGGGTAGTGAAGATAAACGCTTTCTTTCAACAAAGAAAGCACATTTCTTACACTTTTTGATCCATTTGAAGGAGTCCTTGAATATTCTGGGCTAATAATAACCAACTTTCATAAATTTTAAGGTTGTAGTACATGCTGAAAAATGACCTCTTGTAAGTCCTTCATGGAATTGATATAATAATTTTTGAATTCTATCATAATAAATACATCGAAACAAAATTCCATTTATATCTCTCTTAGATAACATGGCATCAATGAAAACATAAATTAAAACTTGTAACCTAGAATACCTTCATTTATTCTTGTCCATACCTTCCATATAAGTACCGTAATGTAAGTAGTTAACCAAATCAGTCATCCATTTTGATTCCTAAACTTCTTGGCTAAGTTTAGGTTGTTGATTTTCTGGTTTTACCAAGGTAGTTGACTGTTGATATGTAACTTCAGCATGCTAATTTTTCATATCAACAATTAGTTTCTCACACAAACCTTTTTCTTGAACTATTTTTGCAAACATATATCAACATCGTATTCCATAACTTTAGTAATCTAGCCTGATCTCTTCTCATTTAGCTCTTTTTTTTATAAAAAGAACACTTTCACACTTGGATGAGAAACTAAAACATGTATCTTGTTATTGGAAAACATGTACTTGAATTTTTTCAATCCTCAAACTACTAAAAGTACCTATTATTCAAGAAAATTGTACCTTGTCTCATAGTCATACAAAGTTTTTCCAAATAAAGCAATTGGCTGCTCAGTGTTTTCATCATTAACCTGAGTTAAAATAGTTGGAATGGTCTCAGTCCAACAAGTGCATACATTGTAGAATCGTTATCAAAATTTGGATTTACAAGAGTAGGAGCTTGTGAAATGGCTGACTTTATAGCCTCAAATCCTTTTCTCCCTTCGTTGGTCCAAGAGAAAGTCTTCTTAGTTTTTAACATAGCTGTTAAAGGCTTGACAAGTGCTACAAAATTTGGAACAAATCTTCTAACAAATTTGATCTTTCCAAGGAAACTATGCAGTGCTTTCTTATGATGATGCAAGGATAACTATAAAATATCTTTGATTCTAAAAGGATCAATAGCTAAACCTTGTTTAGAAACAATATGACCAAGCAATTTACCTTGATGTACTAAAAAATATACTTTTTGGGATGCAAATATATTCTGAATTGTCTACAAAGATGAAAAGTATGCCTTAAATGCATTAAATGTTAAGCACAATTCTTTTAAAATATGGTGAGATCATCTAAGTAAAACAATATGCATTTATTTAATAAACTATGAAATGACATGTCCATTGCAAGCTAAAATGTTGCACCGACATTTGAAAGACCAAAAGACATTCTTTTATAAGCATAGGTGCCCCATTTCGTGGTGAAGGTTGTCTTGTATCTGTCTTCCTCACCCACAAGGATATGATTGTATCCACTATAGCCATCTAAAAGAGACAATCTGTCTGAACTAGAATCTGTTGTCAAAATCTGATTCATATTAGGCAGCGGATAATGATATTTTAATAAAGCTTTATTAAGGTCTCTAAAATCCACACATAGCCTAATTTCTCCATTCTTTTTTCAAACAAGAACAAGATTAACTACCCAACTTGAATTCTTAACTAGAAAAATAATAACTGATTTGATCAACTTGGATAACACTTTTCTCATTAATGGCTCAATAATTTGGATTTACGGGTCTTTTCTTCTACCTAACTGGCTTGGAATTTGGTTGTAACTCTATTGTATGCTAAGCTGAAATCAGATCAAACCCTCTCTGATATTGGTACTTCCAAGAAAAAACATCTCTAAATTCTTTACATAATTTGATAATGAATATTTTTCAGCTGAAGAACATACCTTTCCAATAAATACTTTATTTTCATCATTTACCAAGATTTCTTTGTAGTTATCTACGTGAGTTGAAATATTACCTTTGTCCTTTCTTAACTGATCATTAGAATTGAAAAATGTCTTGAAGAGTGACCAATCCTTGAGGAAACATGTTTTTATTTAACTAAAAAAATTGATCACCATAGAAGTGTTGTAGGTTTTGTTGATTTACTACAGAAAATTCAGCTTCTTACTGCAAAAATCTACAGATTTGTTCATCACCTTCAAAAAATTACCAATTTTCTTCATTGTCAGGAACTAAAGGTCTAATAATTAACTTTATATATGGCTGCACTTTTCTAATTTTGATATGTTCTAGTACATCAAAGATGACACCAATAGTTGCAAGTATGTTTACATGCTTATTTTCAGCTCTTGAGACAGATTGAATGTTAATAGCATCAAAATCATCCATTAAGTCTGAAACTCTATGTTATTAAGACTTAAGCAATGGATTATTATACACATTAAAGTTTCTCACTTGATTAATAAATAATTCCAAATCACCAAATTTTTTTTAAAGTACAGATACCTCTCTTTCTAGCCCATTGCAAGCCATGAATTAACAATTCATATTCAACTACATTACAAGTACAAGAAAACTGTATACCTAAAGCTGAAAAGTACCTTTCATTTGAAAGGGAAGTAAGTATTAAACCTACACCTTATCCTTTCTTATTCTTAGATCTATCAAAATGAAGTTTCCATAGTCCTTCTATTGTTTTTTCTATTTTGGACAACAAGGGAATTGGTGTATTTTCTTCATGCATGCAAGAAACACCAAAATATCTTCTACTGCTTCTTTGAAAGGGTCATAAGCATGTTTTTCTTGAGTTTTTTCATCCATAAATAGATTAGAGACACCATCTAGTGCAGAAACATGTGTTGTAACATCAAAATCAGACTGATCTAAAGCTGTGTAATTCATTGCAGTGTTTGAAGCATGTGGCTCAATATGAAATCTAGCCAATGGCTCTGAATCTTGTAGTAAAGAATAAAAATTACAAATCTGAAGAGAGATAACCTCTTATTTTTTTCTATAAAATCTTGTGATAAACATAAGGCAAACTAGTGAGGTAAATCTACAACAGTTACATCTTGTACAATAGTAACATTCAGACAAGCATGTAGGGTTACCTCTAAAATTTTGATAATACCAACTATGTTGGTTGTTGTTCTGTCTAACTGCAACATTCTTTTCTCTGTATGCTCATACTATAGGCCCAAATTTTTTTGCAATTGATTTTGGCATAACTATGCTACTTGCACCACTATAAACCATGTAGTTATGAACTAAATGGTCTCCAATAATCAGAGATAAATAAAATGGTGGTGGCTACTTGATGTCTTGAACATTTAAGATCTTTTGAACCATCCATTTAACCTCTTTAATGTGGTCTTGCTCCATTGTTCCAATGACCGTGTCTAATTTTTGGGCTTCCTTTTCTGCTGATTTTGAAGAAATCTATAACTTAGAAAGCTCATGAAAAAGTAGATCTTGTTGTCCTGGAATACTTAGAGCATCCCAGAATAAAATATTAATATTATGCTTCTTCATTACATCAAAAATGTTAAATGAAGGAATTTTTGAAACATCTTCTACCGTTTTAGAATAAGCTTTAGCAAAAAATGACTCCGCTTCTGTAGCCTTTGAAATTTGAGGTATGAAGATTCTTCTATGATCATGCTGTAATTGTTTTTGTTTGTCCTTTTGAGTAGAACAACTAGCTATTTTTTAGGAACAATAGAACTTGTTGGTATCAAAATTTATCCTCCCTTGGAAGCCGAGAAACATCATAGATTTAACAAGATACTTAGAGATAGAAAAATCATGGTATAAGTCATTTTGTAGCCAGGGAGGGGATTCAAATTACTCTTTGTCACTCAAACGTTGGAGAAATGGATAACACCTTCATTAAGGATTTGATCTATCCTCACTACTTAAGGTCGTGCCTTTCAACCAGAGTGAGAGGACCCATTTTGTAACCTCTTCTGATGAAGGACATGATGAGATCCTTCTATGCACAATTTTAAGGGGAACCTTGAGAAAATATGATCAATACACCACAATTTAACTCTCACGAGTTGTCACTTCAAAGAATGGGGATATTTTATGAACAAGGTTTAGGTTACTAAAGAAACTTAAAACCTGTTTGCTTCTGTATATTTTGGTAGTAGAATTTGTTCATTTGTGGGTACACAACACAAACAGGGGTACTTCAGGTAGGATTTATGGTTATTTGAAATTTTTAGTGGGGAATTAAGCAAGATTAAGTTTATTTCACCAAATATTTGAAAACCTTTACAACAATTGAAAAAATAATAGACATAATGCTTTAGAATAGCCAAAATATTCCTTCAACCAGAAGGTGTGCATTAATGGAGGCCCGGATATGCACTGTTTCACACAATCTTGAATAATTCAACACGAAGGCTTGAGCTAAAGACTCAATTAAAGATTAACAACCTTTGGTTCATCACACCTAAGATACACTCATAGGATTACAAACAATCTTTATCAACATAGTGTAAGTAAAATGATTTTAAATTGTTTATTTCATTACCAGATGAAAGCTCTTCTCATAATGAAATTGCAAATGCCAAGATCCTAACACATGGATGGGATCATGTGTGATTTGGAGAGATTTTAATATAAGATTGAAATAGGAACATCAAAACCATTTGAATACATTCTGAAATAAAAGAAAACACAATTTTTCCCAAGATCAACACAGATTAATTCAAGATCTATTAGATTTATTAGCAGGGGAAAGTTTCTTGAACAATCTTAGAGCTTGTCAATGGATGTACACTTATAACCATATTAATGTGATAAAATCTAAAACATAAGAGATTAACAGGTTTCTCAGATGGTCTCTCACGAACATGGGATTTCTCAAATTTTCTCATAAAAATTAACCCCCGACCATTTGCAAGAGTATCCTCATTGCATTTATAAAATTCACTCACTCACTCATCCTAAATTTTCCCCCCAAAAATAAGAATATTTAAGGAATCATTTGCTTGTTACAAGTTTTTCCCAGAAAGTGATGTCTAATTAATTTACACCTAAAGCTTCTAGGTGGACCAATCATGAACTGATCACGTTTTTCAGACCCTCAACCATGACTGGGATGCCATGCCATAACCTTTTGACAGTCCTTCTAATAATTCTTTTATTCTGTCATGTGAGAAATCCCCTTTTTAATCATTTTCAGGTGGCTCCATATAGCTGAATCTGAAAAGCAATCCTTTTCACCCTTAAGAATACACCTTGAGAAATGAGTGCCCTCACATGGATACCTACATTCATGCACTGTGAGTCTGAGTTGGCTAGGTGCAAAGAGGAGCTAGTAGAAACTGTTATCCAAAATTCACCCCTCAAGGTAATTTTGATAACATGCATCAAATTCTTTAGTCCCAAGCAAATATATTGATTTAGGGCCCGAAATCATGTTTTTGGGCCCCCCTCGGCTTCCTTCTAACTCTCCTATCCAAGAAGAAAACCCAACGAGTTAGAAAAGGTGAAAAAATTACAAAAAACCAAGCTTGGGGCCAAAAAATGAAGAAAATCGGCTAATTCCTAGTCCAGGTGGTCTGCGGGATAGTTGGGACGTTGGGGCACGAATCGGCCAAAAAGCCGCCAGGCGGTCTACGCACCAGTTGGGATAGTTGGGACGTCAGGACACAAAAAGGAGAACCAGTTGAAAAGTGGTAAAAATCGACTAAGTGCTGTTTTCACGCAGTTTGGGACAACCGGGCCAAAGGTACGTGCAGGACGCGAACCGGCCGAAAAGCCGAAGGACAATTTGGGACATCTGGGCCAAAGGTATGCGCGGGACATGAGGGATGCGAAAATCCGAACCGGCCGAGAGAAAAAATTGTCAAGTTTGGGACATCTGGGCCAAAGGTACGTGGAGGACGCGAACCGGCCGATTTGGCCGAAACGTGAGACTTTCTTCCAAGGCAGTTTGGGACATCCGGGCCAAAGGTACGCGCGGGACGTGAAAAGCCGAAGCGGCCGAAGGCAAAGAAGAAAAGTCAACGTTTGACCCGTGAAACTTCAAACGGCCATAACATTTGACTCCAAGCTCCAATTTTCACAAAATTAGAATTTCTTATTTTTAATGAGGGTAGATATATTTAAATTAAAGAAACATATTCGGCTCCAGTCAGTTAATGCTCATTCCCGTCAAATGATAGAAAATACCTGCCAGATCCAAAATAGCTGCCCGCACTCAGAAGGCCATAACTTTTGCATTTCTCAACAAAATCACACAAAATTGGTACCATTGGAATCGTGGCTTCGAGACCGACGCATAGTAATCAAGAAATTCCAGATTTGGTGAGAGATTGATGGATATTTTTTATAAAACATGGCCGAGTTCATAACAGTGTTTCATTTGGTGGTTGGGAGTGCAATTAAGAGGCATGGTCATCATTCTTTCTCTGCTATAGCACCTGGGACAGTATGGGGAGCCTTTTGTAAGTAATATGTAATCATTTTACTCCATTTAATGTCTCTTACAGGTGGTTGAAGGACATATTTCGTGATTTCCATTTTCCCTTCTCTTTTCCTTCTCATTTTTCTATAAATTGGAGTGTTGGGCTCATTGTAAAGGGGAATTAGTTCTTGGTAGCAAAGCTCTAGCAAAATTGCTTTGTGAAGCCAATGTGCTACATGACCTTGTAGTGGACTTCTTGCATGGTGATCCAGGCCCTTATCTTGTAATAGATTGAACTGTGCATATCATGAAGCAATAAAATATCAGTTTGTGGATGTATCTTCCCCTGCTATGTTTTCTTGCATTCTTCTTGCCCCTTTAATCTTTCTACAAGAATATTGTGTCTATTATTATGTTCTTGTAGGGATTCATTATCATTGTGTATGCTTGGAATATTGTTGTGAATGCATTTTGCTAGATTGTGGAGAACTGTCATCACCTCTTCTAGTGTGCACTTTGCCTCTGTATTTCACACATTTGGAGACTACTCTCACACCCTCCTTTTCTGGTGTATCACCGCTTTAGTGTAGGATTTCATTTTATGCATTCTCTCTCCCTAGTCCTATCATCACCAATCCGGCACTATGATAATTCTTCACCGGGAACTCCTCGTGCTATGATTATTTACTAATGCACAAACTTTAGTTTGGTGGATGTAATTTGGAAACAAAACAACAACATAACACAAGAATACCATCGACTATGATAAGACAGAATGATGAAAAATCTGAAATATCAAAGTAAATTATAATATTAACATGAAACTGTTACAATCTCACCTATGAGGTACTTCAAGTGTTATTGAATTCACTTGCCTTTCACCAAGACTATGGGAGAAACTTTACAATTACACCTCTTAATGGCTTCTTCAACACACCTTTAAACTGATGGCTTCCTTTGCACACTTCCTACAATATTTCTCACTACTTCCTTCTATGATAAATGAGGGGGGTGGCCTCTCTATTTATAGAACTTCCAGGATTATCCATCTTATCTCTAAGATAGGATAAGAAATCCACTCTGACGAATCATATTCCATACCTTAACTCTTATCTTTACATGTAAGCTTATCTTTTAAGATAAGATAAACCTTATCATTTTACATGGGTTCCACATTTTTAGACTTTTTACAAATAAAATACACAAAATATTTATGACCTCACTCCTTGTCCTTATTACCAATATAATATTTCTAATTCCTAATCATGTAGATCCTACTTCTCTAATTACCTAAACTTTGACATTTTAACATTACCAGACCACTTACGACAAATATTTACTTTTTACAACATTCCTATTGTACTTTGACTATTACCGTACTCCACATTATTGGCGGCACCATACTGATGGTGCTGTTATCTTCTATCAGATGCTACTACTATTTATACTTAACAACATCCTATTCCTAATACATACATTAATGAAATAGAAATTACGGAGGAAAATTTTAGTGTCGACATCTTCCCCCTTCCTAGCTTGTACTCCGTCCTCGGAGTAGACTATTCTGGTGCTTGGAAAATCTTCAAATTTTCGTGGTTGACCCATTTCGTAATGGGAGTGCCATCCAATTCCTCTAGTCGGTACGTACCATTTTCATGCACAACTACTATTTTGTAGGGCCCCATCCATTTTGGAAGAAATTTTCTCTGTCTTCTTTTTTTGTATCTGGAATCATATACTAGAACCAAATCATTCACATGAAATGGAGACCAACGGATCTTTTCATCAAAGTATTCCTTCTGCTTCATTTTCTTCTTATGGCTTGTATCCTTTGCTATTTCCCTCATTTCCTCTAGCAAATGAAGATGTACCAACCTTTCTTTTATTGAATCACTTTCATCCATCCTTTCATTTTTCATAACTCTCACAGTGGGAATATCAAACTCAATAGGAAGAACTGGATCAATGCCATAGGCCAACTGAAATGGAGAGTATCCTGTTGTTGACTTTGATGTTGCCCTATATGCCCACAATGCTACATGAATCCTTTTATCCCACATATGTACCTACAAGGCTGCATCTTTTGCTAGAATTTGACACAACACAAAATTTTTTCATTCCACCTATCCATTTGTACTTGGCTTGTAATTTTCTCCCTTCCTTTGCTTAATAGAAAAATTATTGACTAGGGATTCTACCACCTCATTAATGAAGTGGCTTCCTTGATCTGTTACAATTTCTAATGGGCAACCAAATCTGGTGACAATGTGTTCATATATGAACCTTGCCACTTCATCCATGGAAGCTATTTTTAATGGCCTAGCTTCAACCCACTTGGTTAAATAATCTGTGGCAACTACAATATACTTATTTTGGTGTGATGTAGTTGGAAGTGGACCTACAATGTCTATTCCCCACTTTTCAAAGGGACCAAGTGGAATAATAGGACATAATGGAGCTGATGAAGTTTTACGGTTACTATGTGTTTGAAAAATATAACATGTCTTACAATAATTATAACAATATTTAAAAAGAGTGGGCTAGTGATAACCTGCATCCAAGATCCTTCTTGCTGTAAGTTGTCCAGAGAAGTGCCCTCCACATGTACCATTGTGGAATTCTTCTAGCAGTTCCTTCCCCTGATCATGTCTAAATGCCCTCTTGTACTGTCCATCAGGTCCTATTCAAAATAATACTCCATGCAGAATAGAATATGGACGACTGGCTTGAGTAATCTTTCTCTTAGTCTTTGCATTGGCACCATTAGGAAACTTGAATTCATTTAGATAATTCCAAATATCTATGTATTCACTAGGGATTGTGTCAAGGGATAACAATGCTACATCGGGGAAATCATCATCATCACAAGATGATCCTAAACCATCATAGGCTCGAGAGAGTGCATATGCATTGACATGCTTCTTTCCTGGCCTATCTATAATATCAAATTCAAATTCTTGTAGAAAAATTATCCATCTTGCTATCCTCCCTGATGGGTTAGGCTTATTTACAATATATTTTAGAGCCTGATGATTTGTTACAACTAGAAATTTTTGCCCTAGCAAGTAATTTCTAAACTTCTTTATAGCAAAAATGATAGCCAGAGCCTCTTTTTCAGTTACAATATAATTTACCTCAGCACTGCTCATTTGTCTTCTCCCAAAGTAAATTGGATGTTCATTCCCATTTTCATCCTTTTGGCTCAAAGTACTTCCTAGTGCTGCATCTGAGGCATCAGTGTACACAATGAATGGCTTGCTCCAATCTGGATTCTTCAAAACAGGTGAAGACACTAGGGCTTCCTTCAGTTGTCCAAAAGCTTCATGCGCCTTATTTCCTGGTTCATAAGTAACATCCTTCATCAAGAACTGGGTTAGTGGCTGTGCAATCTTTGAGAAATTCTTGATGAACCTTCTATAGTAACCCACATGGCCTAAAAAATGATCTCAACTTAATTCTATTCATAGGAAATGGTAAATCTTTGATTTTTGAAACTTTATCAGGATCAGTACCAATACCATCTCTGGATACAACATGCCCTAACAAAATGCCTTTAGAACATCGAAAGACACACTTTGTAGGGTTTAGTGAGGCTTGTGCTTCATCTAACCTTTGAAATGCTGTCTCCATCTGGTGCAGGTGGTCCAACTTGCTCCCATAGATGTAAAAATCATCTAGAAATACTCTGATGAAGGTCTCAATGTAGGGTTCGAACACCCTATTCATCAAATGTTGGAATGTTGCTGGAGCATTACACAACCCAAAAGGCATAACTCTATAAGCAAACGTTCCCCAAGGAGTGGTGAACGTGGTCTTCAGTTGATCTTTCTCTGTTATATGAACTTGGTTGTAGCCGCTATATCCATCAGCAAAACTATAGCACTCCTGGCCAACTACTTCGTCCAAGATCTGATATGAGAATGGAAGAGGGTAATGATCCTTCTTTGTTGCCTTATTGAGCTTCCTGTAATTAACACAAATGTGTAGCTTCCCATTCTTTTTTATTGAGATCACAATGGGAGAAACCCATTCTGAATTTTCCACAACAAATATGAATCCTGCATCAAGCAACTTATCTATTTCTTCTTTTACAGTCTTGGAAAAATTAGGATTCATTCTATATGGCATTTTCTTTATGGGCTTAGCACCATCTACCAGCTCAATAGAATGTTCTACCCAACTTACTTGATGGAGTTCCTTGTAATCAAAAGTGAATATGTGTATGTACATTCGAAAGAGCTGGAGGTAGGATTCCTTCTCACTCTCCATCACAGGATCACCAATCTTTATTTGTTGGAGACGATCATCAATTTCTTCTTCAGATAATTTTATGGGGTCATGAGTTGGTGTGACTGGAAGGATATCCATGACTAAAACATCAACCTCACTTTCTTCATCTTCAGTGTCCACTTCACTGGTACTAGAGTAATCAGAGGATGTCCAATCATCAGTTTCATCACTTGAATCCACAGGTTCTGCCTTATGATGTCAAGGGATCATGTTTATCTTCACCCTCTCTCTACCACGTCCAAGTGTCATGAAACCTTCATTCCAGTAGTTTCTTGCATGAACTCTCCTTATCCATGGTCTTCCCGATAGAATTAGGTACACAACAATACCATTTTTCATCACCTGAAAGTCTACCACACATACAACACCCATAACAGATATTGCCACATTTGAAACTACACCTTCTGGTTTAGTTTTTCCTTTATTTAATGACCTTAACATAAGTGTTGAAGGGCGATCAATTTTTAAACCCAACATATTCATTACAGACTCGGTCATTACATTAACTGCAGCACCTCCATCAACTAAGACATCATGAATTGAAATACCATTACATAATACCTCAGCTTGTGGAGCATAGGGATCCGCCTCTACCTCAAAAACTGGGACCTCAACCTCCTTTATTCGTCGAGCATTGAGTCCACTTCGCAGCTCCCGCCTCTTCTCCGAAGACATAGCCAAGAGTTGACCATATGTAATATTTCCAGGCCTTTTAGATAGATCTTCCAAGATGGAGTATGGTCCTTGCCCCTATGAAATCAGAAAATCCTGCACACCCAACTTTCTTCTCCTATGTTTCTTACTAGTTTCTCCTTTCATCTTCTTAGGATCATTTCCATCTTGATTATCTTTTTCTTTCTTTCTTTTTGTTACAAACACATCTACTTCATTATTTCTGCTCTTATCTACTACATCAAAAGAATTCACATGTGCTTTTCCTTTATCATTATCTCCTTTACTAGATGTAGAAGCTCTATCTGGAAAATTATATTGATAATGACCCTTTTTATAAAAACCATAACATACAACTTCAGAAATATTTATTTTTGGACCTCTATCTGCTCCCTGAGAACTAAATTCTTTTCCTTGAAGAAGATTAATAGTTAACTGACCCATATTTTTTAGCAGATCTTCATACTCAGTAGATGTACTAGGAGAAATATTTGTGCTCACCGGGAGTGGTTGTGGATTCTGGACCAAAGGTGCTGGTGTAGGCTCTACTTTAGCAACAATTTCTTTGGGCTCCTCTTCCATGCTTTCTTCTTTCCTTCTTGCAATCTCCTTTGCTTATTAAATGGTAGCTGGGAGGTCATACTTCACTCGTTGTCTGATCTCTGGCTTCATCCCAAGAATGAAGTGCTTATAGAGGAGATTATCCACGCCATTCATCAACCCATCCGCTAATCCTTCCTTCTGGATCTGGGCATCGAGCTTCCTCCTTAGCTCTAAAACACGAGCATGATAATCCCTTATCTTCTCCTTCTCTCCTTGGGATAGCTTTGTGATCTCGATTATGAGATCTGCATATTTCTGTTGTTCACCAAATTCTTCAAGAAAAATTTCAGTTAATAAATCCCATGAATTTTTCACATTATCACCTTGTGTTTCAAACCACCTAAGTGCCGAACCATCCAAAAAGGTAGGAAAAAAATTCAGTCCATTGTTCCCTTCTTATAAGGCCATTACAAATACAAGATCGTTTAAACTCTTGAATGAAAGAAGAAGCATCTTCATTAGATTGAGCTGAAAAAATAGGAATATTTCCCATTTTCAAAAGTAACCACAATGAAATATCAACCCACAAGTACAATCAACAAGACTTATGTGCACAAATAATTGGAATCACTATACTAGAAAGTGACTTTACACCTTTCTACAGTAAAATAGAAATGACCACGGTAAACTATGGTAAAACTTGACTTACTGCGGTAAAAACTGACTTTACAGTGGTAAACACTATTCATAGTAAAAAGTGAAGTTACTGTGGTAAATACTATTCATGGTAAAAAGTGACTTTACTGTGATAAATACTATTCACAGCAAAAATGACTTTATCATGGTAACTACTATTCACGGTAAAAATGACTTTGCCATGGTAACTACTATGCACAGTAAAAATAAGGTTACCCTCCAATTGAATTTTGACTAAGTGGGAATATCTCTCCAGAAAATCCACCAACAGGGAATGGTCCCGGCAACGGAACCAAATGTCATCACCAATTCGGCACTATGATAATTCTTCACCTGAGAACTCCTCGTGCTATGATTATTTACTAATGCACAACCTTTAGTTTGGTGGATGTAATCTGGAAACAAAACAACAACATAACACAAGAATACCATCGACTATGATAAGACGGAATGATGACAAATCTGAAATATCAAAGTAAATTATAATATTAACATGAAACTGTTACAATCTCACCCATGAGGTACTTCAAGTGTTATTGACTTCACTTGCCTTTCACCAAGACTATGGGAGAAACTTTACAATTACACCTCTTAATGGCTTCTTCAACACACCTTTAAACTGATGGCTTCCTTTGCACACTTCCTACAATATTTCTCACTACTTCCTTCTATGCTAAATGAGGGGGGTGGCCTCTCTATTTATAGAACTTCCAGGCTTATCCATCTTATCTCTAAGATAGGATAAGAAATCCACTCTGACGAATCATATTCCATACCTTAACTCTTATCTGTACATGTAAGCTTATCTTTTAAGATAAGATAAAACTTATCATTTTACATGGGTTCCACATTTTTAGATGTTTTACAAATAAAATACACAAAATATTTATGACCTCACTCCTTGTCCTTATTACCAATATAATATTTCTAATTCCTAATCATGTAGACCCTACTTCTCTAATTACCCAAACTTTGACATTTTTACATTACCGGACCACTTACGACAAATATTTACTTTTTACAACATTCCTATTGTACTTTGACTGTTACTGTACTCCACATTATTGGCGGCACCGCACTGATGGTTCCGTTATCTTATATCAGATGCTACTACTAATTATACTTAACAACATCCTATTCCTAATACATACATTAATGAAATAGAAATTACGGAGGAAAATTTGGGTGTCAACAGTCCCTTGGAAATTTAGATTAGAATAGTTAGTTTCCCCTGCATTAGAGTAGATTGTGGCAGGTAGTTTAGGAGCAAGGACCAGCTTTCTCTAGAGGTCTATCTCAAGTAGCAAGTCCCACAACTTGGAGATAGTACCCATGTTATCCAATCACACTGTGAGTTCAAGTATATGCACTTGTATAAACATAAGGGTGCTGTGATTTGGTGATAACAGAAACCTCTACATGTCTCCTTGGCACAACTACAAAGGTGAAGTCAAGAGGCAGGTTCCTAAATGAGTGTGGGCCCTCCATGTGTTCAGAACCATAAAGAGCTACAATGATTGCTAAAAATTCATAGTATGGGAAGGCCCAGTGGAAGCTTCCATGTGCCGGTTTGGCACAACTTCAAAGATGAAGTTTAGATGTAGGATCTTAAATGAGTGCATGCTCTCCACATGCCCTGGGCCCAAGAAAATTACCTCAGCCATTGAAAAAGGTCTTAGTATAGAGAGGAGTCAGCAGAAGCCTCTAGGTGTCTCTTGAGTGCACTTCTGATATGGTTCCTAAAAGTGGAGACCCTACACAAGCATGGGCTCACCATCTGTCTCAGATCAACAAAGTTGTTTAAAAGTGTTTTAAGGACTAGTGGAAGGTGCCATGTGCCTAGGGTCAGAGAAATTTTCTTCGGATATTGAAAAGTATAAGTATGGGAAGATCCAGTGGAAACCTCCACTTGTCCCTTCGACACTCTTTCACAAGTAAAGTTTAAGGGCAGGTCCCAAAATAGGCGCGGGCCCTCAATTTTCCCGATGCCTTAGAAATTTTTTTGAGAATTTTAAGTGTAGAGAGGAGCCAACAAAATCCTCCACGTGTCTCCTTGGTGAAACTGTAAAGGTAGGACCCAAAGGCAGAGCCTCAAATGAGTGTAGGCCCTCCACGTGTCCATGGTCTAACAAAGCTACACCGGCCACTTGAAGAAAAGGCTAAGTATGGGCATCACCTGTGGAAACCTCCACATGTCTCCTTGGCACAACTCCAAAGGTCAAACTGAGAGGTGAATCCTCAAATGAGTGCAAGCCCTTCATGTGGAAAATATTTGAGTTGAAGCGGACCAAAAACATCAAAATGCTCCAGAGACCCACCTCTCTGCTTCCAAATTTTTATGCGGGCCCCATCAGAGTTGCAGATCACTTTTATACCTTTACTTTATTTGAAAAAATATCTTAAAAACTCCAAAGTGCTCCACCGACCTGCTTCCCCACTTTGAATTTTCAAATGCTGACTCAAACATGTGACATCACTATGTCCCCTATAGGGTTGCAGATCAATTTATAACTTTTCTCCTTTTCACCAAAAGGCAAAAAAAATTCAAAATGTTCTGACGATCCGCCTCTCTGCCTTTGTCTTGATAAATGGCCATGTGTCAATCTTCAGGGTAAAAGTAAGAATTTTTCCCTTCCGTTTCATGTTTGTTAAATAACCAATTAGATACTATCAGAGTCGTGGGGAAAATTTTGTAGTTTTTACAAATGTGACAAAAGTGACAAGTTTCACCAAAAAGACCCGTTGGGCTGTATCCAATCAGAAAGGGACAAAAATTGATAGGGAAAACATGACTGTGGAAAAATAGAAGGAAGGGGAAACCCAAAATTCACACCCAAATTACAAATTCTTTCTCATGGACAGATAAACAGAAAACAATATCTGGACTCAATGTAATCCTCAACTAAAGGAAAGGACTGACCATGGCAACCAAATGAAGGAAACATATTTCATGCATCAATACAGGGAGAAAAAAAAAACTTCAAACCATGCAGAATGAGATGTTTTGAACAAATAGGGTGAGAGTAAATTGAGCACCAATAGAACTATTAGCTATTTTCTTCCCTATTGTTGTTGTTTTATCCGTTAGTGTGGGTAGAACCAATCTATTTTACTATTTTTCTCTCTCCTGAGCCTTATCTGAGGATCTAGTTGTGACTGCAATAAAATATTTCTCCATAATTTTACCGAATTTGGTTCTCGTGGTTTCTAACTATAAGCTTATTTTTTCCCACCCTCCATTTGAGGCATGTACAATGCTTCAAGTTGAGGTTGTGCAATAAGGCTTATATTAAGGAATACATTTGGGAATATGGAAGCTGAATGAGGCTGATTATAAGGTTGACACCATTCCTCTGAAACCATGTTAACTGGAACAAGAGTGCTAGATGATCTAGTAGTTTTTGGGTCAAATCTCCTTGGCTAATATGAGTGTCTATAATTCTGATCTTGCTGAAAAGGCTACCTATTATGTTAATTTTTTTGATTTTGCTGATAAGGCGCTTGATATGGCATGCTAGGCTAAGCTAAATTTTTTTCAATTGATGTTAACTTATTAAATATATTCTGCAAAGATTTTAATACATCATCTGATGGAGCTAAAATAGTAGGCTCTATAATGGTAATAGGTTGCAAAATAGGTAATAGATATGCTATAAGAGGTATTGAAGGCCTTGGTGCCAATTTACCAGCTTGAATAAAGTTAGTTTTCAGCTTGAATAGTAATATCATAAGTTGCTAGAAGAGTATCTCCTCCCAAAGAATGAATCATAGTTTAAATATAATTGTTTAGGGCTCTAAGATAATAAAGAAAAGCATGATCAACTTGAGGCTTGACACTTACTGGAATTCTTTCCCAAGTTTTAGGAAAATAAATATTAAAACTGGCCATAAATTCATGAGGGGCACTTATTATTGTGGACAACTACTCTAGGAGGGATAAATGATCAGAATTATCTTGAAATTCTTTAAGTAATTTTTCTCCCAACTCATCCCAAGTTTTTATGTTTCCAATTTCTAAGGTTCTATACCATTGCAAGGTCTTCCCTTTAAAGGATGCAACTATAGGTCTTAAGGCTACATCTTCATGAGTTATGTTATGGACAGCACAAAGTGTTGTAACATATTTGATGTGCTCTATGGGAGTAATATGATTTTCACCAGTGTATGTAGGTAAACTTTTTATGGTAGTATTGAGAATATCATGATAAATTGTAATTAAACATTAGTAGAGGTTATTCCTAGGTGGTTGAATAATTGGAATAACATTTTGGTCAGAATATGGTGAAGGAAGATTCGAGGAGGGTTGCCAAAACCAGGCCTATTATGAGTAAATTGTAATTACTAAAGGGCTACCAATTCCTAGGTGGTTGAATAGCCATTGGAATAACTGAATTTGAACAAAGAGATTAATACATGAAGGGTTGCCAAAAAGGCCTATTATAAAAGGTATTACCAAATAAGAATTCAAAGGTAAAGAAATAAACTCAATAGGAATTCCTCTTACTAATGATCTTGTAGTCACTTTAGGCATGGAACATGCTTAAAAAATGGTCTGAAATTCCATTACAAATTCACCGAATAAATATTTTTATCTTTAGAATAAATTGTTGTAGCTTATTGCTCAGAAAATTTACTTTTATTTTACTGTAAATTGTTGTAATTTTCCTGCAAATTCGATTCGTCGTTCCACTGGATGAGCCAAAATTGTTATATCTAAAAAGTGCACCCTATAGAGAGATCACTGTAGGTGTTTTAAGCTTTCTCTGGATCTCTATCTTTCGTAGATACAGTGGAAACACCTCAGGTTTGTGGGTATACCTATTGTTGAGGTGAGTCTCTAGTATCAAGGCTAGTTCCTTTTTGATGTATTCTATACTACTATAAATGAATTGAAAACTGGGGTTTTACAAAAAACTTATTGAGGGATTTGATTGAGTACACACACAATCAATTGCAAAGAACAAAGGAGGAATTTTTGGACACATGAGTGCTGAACTAGATTTTTCTATTTTTCCCTTGGAATGAGAATTTATTTCTACCTTTGCAATTACTTGCAGTGTTGTGTATATTTTATTATTTCTTGTGGATGTCAAATTCCCTGATTAATCATCTTACCTTGCTGTAAATTTAGTAATTTCTACATAATATCAATGTTCATGTTTTGTTTTTATATTCTTGTGATTCCTTCCCTCAACACACCAATTGTTTTACCTTAATATTGTGTTGAAAACTATTGGTTTGTGCATTCAAAATTCATTCTCAAATTAATTGTGCATGTACTCAGTCAAAGCCATCAACAAGTTTGGTGTATCACCCCAATTTTCAATTCATTTATAGTCATCTTTTTACCCTCAAAACCCCTAAAAATTAGTTTAGGATACATCAAAAAGGAACCAGCCTTGATACCGAAGACTCACCTAAACAATAGGTATACCCATAGACCTAAAGTGTTTCCATTTTATCTATGAAAGAGATAGATATAGAGAAATCTTAGAACACCTACATGAATCTCTATACAGGGTGAACTTTCAAGATATAAAAATATATAATTAGTGGAGAGGACTAGGTAGTTGCTATGGGTGCGGTGTACATGGTCATCATTGGAGAGAGTGCCCTCAAAACCCTGCTAATCAGGGTAAGGCACCTGTTTATGAGCCTACAGTTAATGACATGGCTAGGTGCCACAAATTTTATGCTGTGTTTAAGAACCATTAAGTAGAGTTCCAGGGCATGATGATTGAGACCAGAGGTAACAATGGTGGTATTTGTACCCCTATCTTATTTGATTTAGGCTAATCTGATTATTTCATTTCTCCATATTTTGTAGAGACATACAGACTGGTAGTAGTTAGGTAGGGCCTTAGTTGGGATGTTGAGATGGATTTTGGAGCCAAGCTCTCAATGGAATCCTTAGTTAAGGAGTGTGTAGTGGACCTAGGACCCTTCACCACGAATTTGGATCTCCGTATCCTTCCATGAGTTCATATGGAGTTATCTTGTGCATGGACTGGTTGCATGTGTACATAGCTAGATTTTAGTGTTACAACAAGGTTATATCTTGTGCAGATGATTTGGGAGTGGAGTTAGTGATATTTTGTGTTAGGAGACCCATCTCTATTCACACCATATCTACTATGTAGCTAAAGCGGTGTGTGTGATGGGGTTATCAATTATTTTCCATCACTGTTAGTGACCGATCAGAGGATGAGACTCATGGACCATCACTTGATGACCACCCAATTTTGTAGGAGTTCTCTTATGCTTTTCCTAGTGATTTTTCAGGGCTACCTCACCCATGTGAGATCAAATTGTGTTCATCATCTCTAGTTCAGGATTGCCTAGCCTATCTACATGTAGCTGAAGTGGTGTGTGTGATGGGGTCATCAATTATTTTCCATCTGATCATATAGAGACTCATGGACCGTCACTTGATGACCACCCAATTTTGTGAGTTCTCTTATAATTTTCCTATGAGTTTTTAGGGACCCTCAAATTTTGTATTGATTTAGTTCCAGGAGCCTAGCCTATCTAACACACACCATATAGGATGACCACCCCTGAGCTATGTGAGCTCAAGTTGTACTTCGAAGGCCTTCTTGAGAAATTCCAAATCCATCATAGTGTATCTCTTTAGGGTGCACATGTGATATTTTTGAAGAAAAAGGATGGATCTATGCATTTGTGTGTGGACTCTAGACAGCTGAACAAAGTAACGATCAAGAAGTATTACCCCCTTCCACGGATAGATGATTTATTTGACTAGATGAAGGGGGCCACCATATTTTCTAAGATTGATCTTAATTCAGGCTACCATTAGCTGAATATTATGGAGGTAGATATCTATAAGACAACTTTTCGCACGAGATATGGCCATTATGAGTTCATGGTTGTACCTTTTTGTCTAACGAATGCCCCTACAGTATTCATGAGTCTCATTAATGTGGTGTTCAGGATGTTTTTTTTTCACTTCATGCTCATGTTTCTTGATGACATTATAATATACTCACATACATGTGAGGAGTGTCAGGAGCACCTTCATCAATTTCTGTAGTGTCTTTGTGAGAAACAATTATACAAGAACCTAGAGAAGTGTGCCTTATTCTAGTAAGAGGTTTGGTACTTGGGTCCCATCATTTTTGGTAAAGGTATCACAGTCGATCCTTCCAAGATTAGAGCTATTATGGATTGTCTTGTGACAGCCAATGTGACCGAGGTGCACAATTTCATGGGGTTTCCAAGTTACTATAGGAGATTTTTTCAGGACTTCATTCGGATTGTGCACCCCATCACTTCCCTTTAATGGAAAAGGAAGATGATTTTTTGGTATGACGGATGTGAGAAGGCCTTTATTACACTAAATGAATGCCTTGTGACAATACTAATTGTTACAGTACCAGATCCTCAGAGGGATTTATTTGTGTGAACAGATGCTACTTTGGCAGGATTAGGAGGTGTTTTGATGTAAGAGGGCCGTGTAATAGACTTTAAGTCTCGCAAACTCAAGGATTATGAGCTCAATTATCCAAATCATGATCTTGAACTTGTAGCAGTTGTCCATGATTTAGTGTATTGGAGTCATTTCCTTCTTGACAGGAGGTTCATTCTAAGGATATACCATTTGATCTTATGTTACCTCTTCACGAAGCCCAGTCTCAATTCTTGTTAACAACATTGGATGGAGTTTATACGTGAGTATGACATGGAGATAGAGCATTTGAAGGGGAAGGATAATATGGTTGCCAATTCTTTGAGTAGACAAATACATTTGGTTATGGCTACTTCAGTGGGTATAGATTTACGGAGTAGGATTTTGGGACAACTTCCACATGACAACTTCTACCTTATAGCTAGATAAGAGATTGAGTCTTAGAGACCCCTTGAGGGGAATTTTGATTGATTTTACTTAGAGTGAGATAGAATTTTAAGACACAGAGCCCAGATCTATGTACCTAGGGATGGAGGTTTGAGACAGGATATCTTTCCAGAGGCTCATTGTGCACCTTATTTAGCTCATACAGGGGTGAAGAAGATGCACACCACCTTGAGATATTTGTACCATTGGAGAGGTCTTTAGAGAGATGTAGCTTAGTTTGTGTTGCATTGTTTACAGTGTCAGAGGGTGAAGGCTAAGCATCAACATCAAGATGACCTTCTCTACCTGCATGATATACCATAGTTGAAATGGAACACGATTTCCATGGATTTCATAGTAGGCATACTGACGTCAAGATACCACCACAATTCCATTATGGTCACGGTGGAAGTAATGACGAAAGTGGATCATTTTTCTTCAGTGAAGACCACCTATACTTCTAGTCTAGTGGGACGACTATAATTAGATGATATTGCTAGACTACATGGGATTCCACATAAGATTATTTGTGACCATAATACCTTATACATCTCTCATTTCTAGACTACTAGGCAGCATGCCCTTGTGACAAGTATCAACTCCAATACAACATATCATCCAAAGACATATCGATAGATGAAGCGGGTGAATCAGATTTTAGGGGACATGCTTCAGATGTACATCAAGAACCACTAGTCAAGGTGGGAGGAGTATTTTACCTTGTGGAATGTTCTTATAATAACAGCTTTCAGAGTTCTATTGGTATGGATCCATTTCAAAAAATTTATGGTTGAGAGTGCAGGACACCATTGAGATAGGACATATTGGAGGATAGAGTATCTCTTGGGCCAGCGTTTTTATATTACATGGAGTAGAAAGTTGTTTTGATAAGATAGATAATTTATGAGGCACATTATAGACAAAATAAATATGCCTATTAGAAGAGATTTGGCCGTAGCTATGAGGTAGGCACGAAGGTGTTTCTTTGTGTTAGACCTTAGAAGAGCCCTATCCCTTATTGAAAAGGCTATAAGTTAGCTCCTAGAATCATGCATCCATTCGAGATCTTGGAGAAGATTGGTCCCTTAGCTTATGGTCCAGCCTTGTCACCGATCTTGTCTCACATGCACAATTTATTTCATGTTTCTAATCTTAAGAGATACATTCCAAATCCCTCTTATGTATTTGATTGGACCGAATTACAAGTGTAGGAGTAGGGGTAGGTGAATGTGGATCATGTTTGCATCATAGAGCATAGGACCCTGGGTATTTGAGGCCACAAGATTGACTAACTGCGAGTCTAGTGGGATAGGTATGATGATACTGCAACCACATGGGAGGATGCTAATTTGTTACGGATCTAGTTTCGTCACCTATTTCAATGACTTCCAATAGGAATTCGAGTCTAAAGGGAGGGGGATGTAGTTCCCACTTCTCTTCGACACTATTTTCATTATGTTAAAATTATTGATGGATTGATACTTGACATTTTGATTATGATGATTGATCAATAGATGATATACTATGTAGATATTTGGAATATTAACAAGTTGTGATTCATATTTTGATATATGTTTATTTGTATTATTTAGATTTTTAACTGACATGTTATACTGTGGATCTTCTAAGTAGAATTATGATCTCATGGATGTTAGAATATAATTATTTCATATGTTGATAGATAATAGAACTACTTAACTTTGGATGATGATTACTGATTTCCATGTATATATTATTTCTAGATGTTGTTGATGTGGCTGTGAGGCTAGATAGGTATTTTGTTTGTGTTACAGGGATATTTTATCACATACATTGAAATGGGATAGGGAACCAACCATGGAAGGATTTCAGGTGTTTTGCAACATGGACAAATTTTACAACTGTGTCTAATATTTATGTTGTGTTATTGCATGCCAAGTTAGGAGGTTATCCATGGGGGTGACCTCACATGTGTAGTGATGGGGTGAAACATTTTTCCTTATTTTAATTTTTTGCATGCTTAATTTTGTGTTATATCTATTTAATTATTGGAAATTTTATTCACTTTATTAGTAATTATTATTATATCTTAAGTAGCTAACCTAACTTAATTTGTTAACTAAAATAAGGATGTGATAATGTGATTATTATGAGGGTAGATGGTCCTTGAAATCTTGTGGATGTAGGATAGATTTGTAGTTATTTTTGTGTTATGTACTCTTCCCAACTTCAAAATTCGGATTTTGATTTGCGAGGTTTTTTTAGAGACTTGTGGGACAAGCTAAGCTTGTCCCATGCCTCTTAAATTCACCCAAAAAACATACCTATGGTATTAAGAGTTAATTTTAGATTCATTTATGCATTTTGGAGTGTAAAAAGTTAAAATAATTGTGTAACGAACCATTACATTAAAACCTTGAGGCATTAGTGAAATCCACACATGAGGATCTTAACATCCCACCACGCTTCCGTATCCCATACCCTGAGCTAGATTTACGCCTGTATAGTGGTACCCGACCCTTCCCTATACGAGCCCCGAGCAAACACTGCAATGCCAGCAGAGCTACTTGTGCTAGGACTCGAAACTGGGTGGTTACTCTGATACCAAATATAACAAACCATTACACCAAAACCTTGATGCGTTAGTGAAATCCTGACATGAGGATATTAAAAAATTACACTTTCTTACTTACCACAATTAATTTTTCCTTGGTAGGCATGGTGTTCAAGTTAGAGTGTCATGTGGGCTTGTTATAAGTCTTACATGTTCATTTATCATTTTGGGCATGGTGTTTGACTTGTATCTTGGAATCAAGGAATGAGTAAGTGGCATCCTACATGGAGCTACCTCATCATCCTCATATCCCATTTCTATTTATTGATTGAATTTGAAGTATTTTGTGTTACTTGTTCATTTTTCTTCTCTTGCACTTTTGGAATTGGGAGCTTTTTGGAGTTTATTTTGCAGTGTTCTTGGCTTAAAGGTGTCAACAAGCTTGTGGAGAGAATACTCTTGGAATCTTGATGGAGATGTAGGATCTCAACCTTTGTTATCTTCTTATATATGTTTGTATGAGCGTTGTGAATGTGTTTTTGTGTGGTTGGGTAGTTTGCCTCAAGAATGGAGTGGGATATGGAAGTATGTGACCATTAGGAAGGGAAAAAGGAGTTGTGATGCATGCATTTTGGAGGGAGTGTGATTGAGAGTTTCACTCGCAGGGAGTGAAAGAAAAACATGGACACATTTTTTCATACTTGTAAGGGGATAAATAA
Source organism: Taxus chinensis (assembly GCA_019776745.2). Classification (NCBI taxonomy): domain Eukaryota; kingdom Viridiplantae; phylum Streptophyta; class Pinopsida; order Cupressales; family Taxaceae; genus Taxus; species Taxus chinensis. Next base: position 407,563,204 of record CM034155.1, read on the forward strand.
GGATGCTTTGTTATTTGTATTGTATAGATGAAGGCGTTGGGTGAAAATCCTACTTCACTTGGGAGGAAAAAGGAGGTAGTTACCATATTCCTTTCTCCTTTTGGTTTGATATCAAACCTATGTGTTGTTTGAGAAATTTGTAAATTTTGTTGAGTATGTCCATTTATATATGTTGAATGTTTTGGATTGTATGTTTTTGTCGAAACCATTCTTGTACAAAGTTGTCAAATGCTGCTCAAGATCCCTAAATTTTTTTTGGTTGGGGCTCAAGTGCCAATAAGGGGATGGATTTTCCTCTTATTGGATTAAAATTTAGGCAGAGAGAGTCCCCTACTCACCTTTTCTCTTTATTGTGATCCAAGTTTTTTGAAAGATTGAAGCTACAAGTTGGGGGAAGACATGCAATGAAGACCTATGTTTTTGCCTTGTTGAAAGTCTCTATGTTGTAACTTGGTCATTCTATTATTCCCACTTTGAGTGGAATATTGTAACTTTGTATGCTTGAAAGAAAGTTGTAATATTGCATTTATTTCAAGTTGTAGCGATTGAGTGAATGAAGAAAGCTTTCTATATTTCACTATTCAAATTTGTAATGTTGTAGTGAAAGGAGAAAACTTAATTTGCATAGTTGGTTGAAATGAAACTCTCCTAGACTTGTATATATTCAAATTTAATATATATATGGGAAACAAAGATTTATTGAAAGTAAATATGTTGAATTCTTGTTGTTTCTTTCTTGGCAAAATTGAATATGTGAAAGAGAATGAATTGTAGTAATGATATACTCAATTATACATTTTATTGCAAAGGAAAGAATAGAGAATAAATTGGTGTTATGTAATTTGAGTATGAAACTAGAAATGTTATCACTCTACCAACCAATGAATGGAATACACTCTCATTAAAATTAATTTTTCATTAAAAATCAACTTAAGAAGAATTGTTTTTGAAAAAAAATGCATTGTTTAAGGTTTTGTTATCAAAGAATAGAATCGCTGCCCTGTGCAGAGCAGTTTTAGAACCATTTCCCAGCACCCCTAGGAAGGGTGGTGGTCATAGGACCATTAGCCCACATAGGGCGGTGTTTTCATCACTTTTGATGGAAAAATAAAATCCATCCGTGCAAAAACCTAGATTTAAACTTAACTGAAATCTAAAGCTTAAAACCATAAAAAGGAAGCTACCAACAGCTACGAATTAATTAGATTTAATTGTTTAATCCTTCTAATGTCTTTTATGACACCCAAATGTGTAAAACTTGTATATTTAATGATAATGGGGTTTTCCCCCAATTGTTGAACTCAAAAGCTGTTACATTTATTTAGAAAAATAGATCCATGGTAGGACCTCTCCATTAAACGAATGAGGAATCTACAATATTAAAATATTTACAACTAAAACCATTAATTTTTTTCCATGGTTTCTCTTCTTTCTCTCATGGCTTATCCTCCTTCTCCTCCTACAAAACCTACAAATAGGAAAAGAACAAATGAGATTGTTTGGGGCAAATAGAAATTAAAAAGAGAAACATAAGGATGTTTAGGGAAACCTAAATCTAAGGGCTAAGATAGATTCAATCCAATGTCCCAAATTAAATCCTACCTCACTTAAGTGGAAGGTATTTTGTGGGAATGTAAATTAAAAAAAGAAAAAGAGAGAACATGGGCAATGAGGTGAATGGGGACACTTATTGGATAGGAAAAATAATTAAACCTATGAGTTGGAAAGTAATGTAATCTTAGTGCACGATAAAAAATTAAAATAATGGAGCTTAGTAGATGCTTCAAACTGTAAATATACCTTAGGAAGTAAATTATTAAATTAATTCTGTTTTTCACAAGCTTGTGTAGAAAGACTTTAACCAATACATTTATTAATTGTGTAAATGTCTAAACTTGCAAAACTTTTAAACAAAACAATTACTACCGTAAATTCGACTATTAATTTATTAGTTCTATTTTATTTTGAGAGTAGGAAATTTTGGGCGTTACAATTTTAATCTTCAAGTAATTACAAGCAACTATGTAGGCTAACTAATTAATTTGCATAATTCTTGATTCATAATACATTTCTCTAATTAGGAATTCATATTTTCACAATCATATTACGAATGGAAGGGTACATTACACCTATGTTTCCCCTTATAGATATTTTTCCTTGAATCTAAGTGAGGAATTTCACATTTCAAACTAATTCTATTTCATCATCTTAAGGGTTGAATCTTAGTAGTAATGAGTTAATTATATGCTTTGACCATAAATTCTACTTTCTGAGTGATCCTAGATTTAATATATTCCTAACTAAGCCAAGGGTTATACTAGCTTTTACAATTCAAACTAGAGTGCAATATCCATATCTCATAAGACCTTGGCTACAGTTGCAAGTATCCCATTCTCAAGGTCACATTTTATTATTTCACTAGCATCATTGTTTGATTCATATTTATGAAAACGAAACATGTGATCATGCATCGTATTTGGTTTTTTAGATTTATTAGGTTGTTTTATTAGTTGTGGAACTCTACTTTAATTACATTCATTTTATGACCACATTTCACATTTCATTTGGTTTTGACATCTCTCAAAGGTGTACCATTTTTCGTAGCGGGCATTCCATATATTAATATTATTTACCCTTTTTTTACTAACTAAATTGATGCGGTTAGTTTAGTCCCGTATAATATCATTTTGGAACAAATTTATTCCTATAACAATTATGTAACACTTAGGGATTTAATAATACAAGAAGTAGAACCTCACATAATACATCTCATTTCGTTCCTTTTAGACACACAAGTATTAAATGTATATTGTAAAAGAGGTATCCCAAATAATGTTAATCATTACAAAAGCCTCATAAGGACCTATTTAAAATGTTGAATAAATACACAAGTAATTCAAAATGTAGTCTCCACTCACAAAATTTAGATCTCACAAGGGATTAATCGTAGGTACAACCACCAACTATCTTGCAAGGCTTCAAAAACCCACTAGGGTACAAAGGGAAAATTACAAAGTAGGGGGTTAAACTTATTCATGATATGGTCATACCTACAACAAAAAGACATGATCACCTCACTTGTCCAAAAATGATAGGTTTCACAGTGTAAAATCACCACCTCATTAAATATTCAGGTAAAAATATCCTTAATAAGATGCCTTAGGTATGAAACAAGGATATTATTAATGATTTCAGAGTATTTTATCAACACGATCAAAGTTTTATACCTTGGAAAAAGACACAAATGGGGAAAGGAATTACAATAGGCATTATCGCCCATTATTTTAATTTCGATAGTTTTAATGAGAGGAGATTCTACCTAGCATTGTGTTTATTAAGGAAATAAATCAATAACTAACATAGTAAAATATTAGTTTGATATATTTATAACATAGGTACACCATTGAGTAACACTCCACATCCAATTCGACACTGTAAAATATAGCCACATTGGCATTCTCTTTTCAAAAGATACAAAGAACAATTATTCAAAAAATAAGACATATTATTATTCTATGATAATAAATTTATTGCGAGGTGAATATAACATTACAATGGTAACTCATTAGTTACAACATATGACATCCAAAAAAATCCTCTTATTCGGGGTATCTGCAACCAACATTGCGTCTATTCTATGATTGAGTATGCAAATCCCCTACAGTCAAGCGTAAATTCAATGCATCTATCATTTCAAACAATTAGAACAAATAATAGAGAGAGATAGAGATAGAGAAAGGGAGAGAGACATAAGAGTAAGAGAAGGAAGAAAATCTAGGATTCATTTTCTTTTAGAATTACCGTAACATACCATATCTAATTTTCATTTCATTTCAACACATATACATTTTTGACATGTTTGTTATTTCAAAACCCAATCAATATTTTCATAATTATCTCTAGAGAGAGAAAGAAAAAGAGAGAGAAAGTGTGGATTTCATTTTCCTTTCTATTCATCATATCATAATGACATACATTATAATTTTTTTATATCATTTACAACCCATGAACATTTATAATTCATTTACATTTTTAGAACTAGTCAAAATATCAGAGTTAATTATAGAAAGAGAAAAGGGAAGAGAGAGAAACATAATGATTTTCCAAAATCATTCATACATTAATTTAATCAATTATTACTCTATAAAGTGTGGAAATGATATGTACAAGGTTCCATGATTAGTTAGGACTCAACAGAATCCTTAGAAGGTGTGTTTAGCTAAATTTGTAATTTTGGTGCAAGCTGGTCAAAATATCTAAAGTGCTCACAAATTAGGCCTCGTAAACAATTGTTTGAAGATTGAACACAAATTTTTATGATTCCTACGTACTATTCCATATACAAATAATTCATCATGTTATATGTAATTTTATTAAGAGAAGAAGAGCTCACGTTATAATGGAAACTCCGTGGCCAGTTATCGTAATTGCAAAAACTCTTGTCACTCAGTGACCCATGGGTCTCAAAAAATAATAAAAAAACTAGTTTCTGAAATCATTTTCAATGGAATGAATGTGATTTATGATTCTATTATTTGTAGTCTAGAGTTGGGTGGAAGGGGTTTTCAATTTTTCTCAAACTTAGCTGCAATCGTCATACAAAACCGATCACATTTTATTAAAACAAACATGTCACACACATGACTGTTAAGCTAAGCGGATTCAAAATTTGACTTGAAAGGACACTAAATAAATTCAAATGACTTTGATAAGTAACCCCATGGTGTCCCACATTAGTAGGGGTCATGCTAGGAGTTTTGGGTTTGTGGTATATGTGGGTGTGGCACTCCATGCAAATGACTTTCAAGATCAGAGTTTTCTTCTTCTTTTTTTGATTTATTTATTTTTTTGTTGTTGATGTTTTGAGAGTTCACATGAAGGAGATATTTTTTCAATTGTTGGAATTATGCTCCCTATCATTAAACATTTAATTTTAGAAAGTTATTGAAATGATGAAGTGAAATTTAATGCAAGCGAAAAGGGGAAAACCATACCTTTTAACGCAAAACTCGTGATCCCTGAATTCAATGAGACCACATTCGCTTTAGGAATTCTATTAAAAATATGCAGGATCTACCATTTCTCTTCAATTCTCCATTTTGTGTGTGTCTTTCTAATAACACAATTCATAAGATCATGTATCTACTATACATCTAATCGAACAAATTTTTCTCAAATAATTAGTTAAAAATATTTTAAGGACTAAAACCTAGGCTGCTTTCTATTACTTCTATCCATATAAAAAATAAATATGAACATATTATCAAAACCTCCTTCACAACTCAAGATGAACAAAACCCTAATGAAACTAATAACATTAAAACTAATCAACCATCGCACCCAGTTGTCTTATTGGAAGGTGATGAAATCCTTGACTCGAGTATTGATACAAATATCTATCCATATCTAGCAACAATGATTAACTCAAGATAAATATCGTTAAAACTAATAATAATAACCTTGATACAACCCTGCGGCTCTAAATCCATTCAACCCTATAATTTTAATCTACTACGAAACAATTTTTCTTCTCTTAAACAAGTCCATATCGCACTTAGGAAGACCCTCCTTTTTTTCATTTACAGGCCAAAAAAATAATACAAGGAAGAAATAATTTTCAAACATCTTAAGACAAACTTATACATTGCATCATAAATGAAAGAAAACCGCAAATTTAATTTTTTGAAGGATTTAGAACCCTTAAATAGAAAATAATCAAACATGCTTCTATTAACATTCGAACATTTTGAAAAGAGGGTACCCAAATGTAAGGGAGGATAGTCAATGCTTGAATCAAAGCTAATAAACCCCAATCTTATCCTGTAAATAGCAAACAAAATAGCAATCGACTGGAGTTGATTTAATCTTAGAGAAAATTAACCCCTTTTCAAAAACAACCCAACTCCCACATCAAAAAATTTGGGTATAGAAAAATGAGGAGATATTGGTTTTCAGATTTATTTCTACATGCAAGAATGAACGAACCAGTAATAGTAATAATTTTTGGATAGCTATCAGTTTTGGAGCTGATTAACACAATTCTAACTTCCATGCCACATATTTTTCCTCCCTGCAACTATCCAACTACTGTTAACTCTACAATGTTACTTGGTTTCCAATGTGGTTAACAACTAAAGAGAAATAAAGTGCTTATATTTTATTCCATGGAAAACAAAAGTCTATGAGGATCTTTAAGATGCTTCACTTCCCAAGCTCCACCAATTGACATACCAAGCCACATGCAAACTCCTACCATCCAGACTATGCACATCCCCAAGTTTTTTTATTTTTATTTTATAATTTTTCTCTGATTTTTCAGGCACTACATTTCCATCCCCTTTTAAGATCATCATCCTTGATGTGACACAACACCAAATATTTAAGGATACATAAGCAAAAAATTCAGTAATGACACATTTCGTTTAACAAAACAAGTTCTTGATATAATAAAACCATAAGGAAGAGACTGAGTTTGGCAATATCTTAAATTTTAATTTTCTATGAAGATTGGAAGTTCTCTTTTAATTTATTACTTACTCTTTTTCTTTACAATATTTCTTAATCTCAAGCTATTAATATTCATTTTTTAGAATTTCAATTGTCTTATGTTCATGGCATTTAGTAGTAATTGTCCTCAAGAAGTCACACCAAACTTAACACAACACCAATGACCCATGAGACATCTTGCTACATAATTTAATGATTGTATCACATCACAACACTTTTAATTCTACCATGAAATGACAACAAGTACTCCACATAGAAAATAATTTCCAAAAATTATGTCACAGGCATAGATCTAACAAACACAAGTGAATAACAAATAGTTAATCATGACACCGAGACAAAGGAAACTGGTACGAAATGACTAGAAAAAACCATGACTGTACCAACATAGTGCCAAGAAAATATCCAATAGTCCATACCAACAAAGGGGAGCATCAAGCCACAATGATAAACATGTGTAACAAGACTCACAAGAGTACACCTAACTCATAACACCAACTACAAACACTACAAAACATCACAAAACAATCTCTATATATCTCGTAAAGCATCACAAAACAAATCCATATACCTCTGAAAGCATCACCCTATAACTCCACATACCTTTCAGAAGAAAGAATATTAGTGCCAAAACCAAGCCAAGTCACTCAACCACAGAGACCCATCAAGACTATTAGGTCACTCAACCATAGAGTGCCATTGATAATATCATGTCACTCAACCATAGAGTACCATCGAGAACCTTTGGTCACTCAAGCATAGAGTGCCATCAGGAATATCGGTTCACTCAACCAGAAATTCCCATCTCTTTTCTCTATATAATGAGGTCGGGTCACCCTATGGCCTAGGGCACTTAGATCCCCTTCACCCCTAATCCAAGTGATATAATAACTCATGGTTCAAAAACTTGCTAGTTATCTATAACACCTTGAGGCATACCCCCATACAACAAAGTGTGTCCATAGGTCTATATACTCCATGGTGAATCCCATGACCCTATTCCAATACATTAAAGCATTAGAACGAACATAAAAATCCATCTCAAATGCCAAGTGGAAAAAATCCCAAGCCTTGGGCTAGGCTATAAAACATTTAAACATGAAAAGAAAGTTTAAAAATAAGAAAAACAAATGGCTACTCTGTCATTGTTAGTGCAAATATCCACATGTTAGTGTAATAACCAAATAAAATGCCCAAAATATAAGAACACATCAATCAAAAAAACTACTTGTTCTTTTAAGAAAAGAGATAATGATAAATTTATGAATAATTTATGTATTGATAAATATCACATTACAATCACTATATCACCTCATACGGCCACCAAATGGGTACTGATTGAGTTTTTGGCACTCGGATATCTAGCCTGAACTCGCAAAAATATACATTTAACTAGAAATGAGTATATAATATAATGTAACAATCATCATCTCTGATGAATCATCCCTCTATTATCCTAAAATGCTCACATATTAAAAATCAAAAATGATTATTCGATGGACAACCCAATACGAAAGAAATGGGTCACTTGTTTGCATAAGTTAAACCTAAGATGGTTCACATCCACAATATACTAAGCAAGCTCGAAGTATGCTAAACAAATAGAACTAAGTTTTTAGTCTATATAATACTTCACTTCCTCACTTGTACTTGGCTCAAGATTATGAGAAACTGGTCCAAACCTCCTCTCTCTACACATACACTCTTGATTGTTTCTTCTCTTAGGCTAGTCTAGTGTAAATTTCACAACATAACACATAACTACATCACTAACACAATGGTGATTCATGCGTATTAACCATAGTTTCTTACGCATGGTATATATACAGGGTATAAGAAAATAATTAAATTCATAGGTTATGATACATAAATTCTCCAAATAATGCACCTACGGTTCAAGTAATACACAATAGGGGTCAAACAATCACCATATGCCCCTAATTAACAATCTCGGTGCCCATATTTAATCTCCTTCAAAGGCCAAACAACATCATGGATTTGACAAGACACTCAGAGGAAGATAAATGATTATGTATGTCGTTTTGTAGCCGGGGAAGCAATCTATCTAACTTTTTAGCACTCAAGCTTTGAAAGAAGTGGGTGGCACCTTAAAAAGGATGTGATCTTATCCTAACTATTTTAGGTTGTGCCTTTCAAATAAGGTAAGAGAACCTATTTATAACCTTTGTTATTGAAGAATACTGGTAAATCCTTCTTTTGCACAAATTTTATATAGAAGACCTTGGGAAAATATGATCAACACGCCAAATCTAACTCTCACAAGTTGTCACTTCTAGATTATGGAGATATTTTCAATACAAGGCAAAGGTTACTAAAGACATTAAGAAATCCTTATTGTTCTGCATAGTTTTACAAGTAGATTTTGTTCCTTTGTTTATACATAGGAAAACATGGGTAGTTCAGGGTGGATCAATGGTTTTTATATGATTTTGGTGGGAGATGAAACATGATAAAGTTGATTATACTAGATATTCGGAGGGATTACAAAAAAATGAACAACTTCATAATAGAAAGCTTCAGAATAGTCATGACGTTCCTTCAACTAGAAGGTGTGCTTCAATGGAGGCCCAGATCAACATGTTTTCACATAATTTTTGAGACTCCAACATGAAGGATCGAATTGGAAGACTCAATTAAACACTAAAGTTTCTTATTAATCATGCCTAAGGTACACCTGAAGACTTATAAACAATCTTTATCAACAAATGACAGTGAATTGATTTTAAATTTGTTTATCTCATCCAAGATGAAGGATCTTCTTGAAATGAAATTGCAAATACCATTAGATTTTCATAGGGATGAGATCCTATGTGATTTCACAAACATTTTAGTGTAAGATTGCAATAGGAATGAAAGAAACTATTTAGAGACATTCTTAAAATAAAGTAGAGACAAAATATCTAGAGATTAGACAAAAATTAATTCCAAAATTGCTTAGATTCATCAGTAGGGGAAAGCTTCTAGAGAAATCTCAATGCTTGTCAATGGCTATACATCTGCAACCATCTTGACATGACATAAAATCTAACATAGAAGAAAATAATAGGTAATCTCAGCTTTGGTCTCTCGGGAGGGCGACTTTCTCAAAAAATTTCTCAGGAATTCATACTCGGACCTTTTGCAATAGTATTATCATTGCATTTATACATTTTTTCACACTCAGTTTTCCCATGAAAATAGAAGAATATCCAAGGGACCTTTTCTTATTTCCACTTTGTTTCAGATAGTGACGCTTAACAAACTTAGATCCGAAATCTGCCAGGTGGACCAATTGTGAACTGATCACATTTCTTGGACTTTCGACCAATGACTAGCATGCCATGCCAAAAATTTTCAGGAGTCCCTTCAATCATTCTAATTCTGTCATGTGAGAAATACCCTTTTTAATAATTTTTTGGAGCCTCTGCATAGCTGGACTTGATAGTTCCTCCCGTTTTACTCTCGAGACAATGCCTTTTACACCTTTTGTACCTGCACTTTCATAATTTCATCCTTTTCCCCCCCTTTTCCTCTGAAATTTTACTCTGAAACTTTTGGATCTGGAATTTTTCATTTTTACATGAGCTCGAGAAAAAATCCACTTCAAAACTACTTCAGATTTACAAATTGAGCTCCCAAATTGATTCAATTGAACTTTTCAGACCAAAACGACACAAATTGTCCAAAAAATTGATGAAGAATGATGTCAAAAATGCATCTCCAAACATCCTCGAGCTTCAATGGTGGAAATATCAAATGAAATGCATAGCTACTATTGATCTTGCCTTTCAACTCTTAATCTGATCCCTCCACATGGAAAAATGTGATTGGAAACGGGCCTGGGAGCACTTTTTGACATTATATAACTTTTGGGAAAAAGTAAAATTTTGACATTTGTTTCCACTCCTCCGCCCTTAGAAAATAGGCTTGAGACGTTTACTAAGGGTGGTCCCAGAGGAACCGCAGTCTCGATTCTGCTATTTTACCTCATTTTTGGAAAAAGGAAAATTTTCCAAATTTCCCCGCAGCTCTGCTCTTCCACCTTTAGCTTCTGATGTGGGTTCCAATGGACCTCTACTTCATTGTTTCAATTTATACTTAGTTTCCAAAATGGAAAAAATTCCAAATTTTCCCCGTGGGCCCGCATCTTTGTTTTTGACTATTCAACGCTGGCATTACTTTCTTGTCAGGGCCACGCTTTAACTTACAATTTTATCCCTTTTTAAAAAGGGAAAAAAACCTTAAATAACCTTGAAGCTCCGTTTCTCCATCTCCCCGCCTACCACGTGTCTCAATGCCACATTTTGAGATGGTCCCCAAAAGTAGAGACCCCAAACAAGCGCGGGCTCAACACATGTCTCAGTCTAGTAGAGTTTGTTAAAAATTTGAAGGTTCAGTCGAAGGTGCCATGTGTCGAAGGTCCAAGACAGTCTCCTTTAACTATTGAAAAGTCAAAGCAAAAAGGAAGAGTCAACACAAGCCTCCAAGTGTCCTCCTGGTGCTTCTTCAAAATAAAACTCAGGGGCCGGTCCCCAAGAATGCGCGGTCCCTCCACATGTCCTAGGCCCTTTAGAAAGTTTCTTGAAAATTCTAAGTAAGGGAAGGCTCGGTGAAAGCTTCCATATGTCTTTATGGTGCAACTTCAAGATGGCACCCAAGAGCAGAGACCCTGAACAAGCGCGGGCTTACCACATGTCCCAGTCCTTAGAAAATTTCTTTGAAAAGTTTAAGTATGAAGTGGAGCTTGCGGAAGCTTCCACATGTCCCCCTGTTGCAATTGTTAAGGTGGGACCCTGAGGTAGATCCTCAAATGAGCGCCAACCCACCACGTGTCCATGGCAACCCAAAAATGTACCAGCTATATGAAAAAATTGTCTAATTCTGGGAAAAGTAGTAGAATCTTCCATGTGTCCCCCTCGGTACAACTCCAAGGCCAAACCAAAAGGTGAATTTTCACACAAGCGTCGTTCCTCCACGTGGATAATTTTTTGGTTGAAGTAAGCCATAGAGTTTCTATAGTGCCCCGCAAGCTACATCCAACCAAAAAGGGCTATGTTTGCAATGATGTTGAGATGTAAATTTGATAGGGAAAAATCACACGTCAAACCGTAAAAATGTAGGAAAACCACCATTCGAGCCTGGAGATGAATTTTTCTTCAAGGATAGAGAATTTGGAAATGTTATAAGGTTCAAATATGATCCTCCTAAGCTACATCCAATCACGTTTCCATAGGTATTTGAGACAAAAATGACAGGGACATTAACATGTGACTATGGAAAAAAAAGGAAAGGAACAACTCAAGTTTCACGCCCAATTTACAAACTCCTTCAGATGGACAGAGAAATGGAAAAAAAATTATTGACCTTTAAGTGATCTTTGACCAAGGAAGGGACTAATCATGGAAACCAAACGGAGGACAGAGTCTTCAAGCACCAACATGGGGAGATAAAAAACTTGACAGAGGCCACAAAATGCAGAATTTCAATTAAAAATGGGGCGAGACTAATTTGAGCACCAACATTGGCTCTGACTCAGGGATGGGAACTCCCTGTGAGTGCCACAAGAACAAATAGTAGACCAAGTGCAAAAAATAGATCATTGGGCAATGGAGTCAAAGAATAATCTTGCAGAGCAAAACAACCGTAACCATCCTCCAAAAAAAGAACCAAGAAACTAGCAAATCCAAGTCACCCAGGATCAAAACGAATAAAAACAAAAAAGTAGAATGAAAACAAAGAACTATAAACTGTATAATGAAGAACATCCTGGTTCAAAGAAAAAAATCAAGGAAAAACTTCAAGTGCTTGCCATTCTAGATATGACCATGCTAAACAGTTCTAATATTTTTTTAATAGCTGGTCATATGATTGCCCCTCTTTCCCATCCAAGTGGCTATCAAACCACATTTATTTAGGCTTATCATTTGTGCCTGGGTGAATTTTTCTAACATCTTTCGAGGCTGCATCAAACATAAAAGTCTCAAGAAAATCATCTAACTCATGATACCTACATTGATCAATTTCATATTCCTTAAAAGCAACATAACTCACACAGTTATCAATATCAATATCTACATGCAATACTTCATAAGAAGCATTTTTGGTGTCCTCAATAAGATATAACATGTTGTTTTCACTAGGTAACTTCATAAGGTTTCCCTCAATTGGTATCGTAGCATAAGACATGTCCATATGAACATTTGCACCAACACTTGTAGCCCACTTTCTTCATAATAATATGCCCCATTTGGCAGGTCAATCAATGATAACAACATCAACTTTCAATTTCTTACCCGAATAAGATGCATGTTATACCACGGAACCTTTTACACATGCTACAATAGGAACCTCTCTAGAATCCATTGCAATACACTTGCCATAACTTGTTGTCACTTTATTGTTCAATTCATTCATAACTTCTAGAGGCATAACATTGCATGATGATCATGAATAAAACATAAAATTGTGTAGAAGTTTGTCTTTAGTAATCAGTGTTGTAAAAAATGGATCAACATTTAATTGAGACTCAACGAAAGATGTTCCCAAGTAAACTTCAGGTGGTTTAGCTGGTTCCTCTAGTACGTGGGGGTTTTTCAACTCTGAAATGGTAGGAGGAGTCTCAACATTTCTACCTTGGGTGACTTTTTCTTCTCTAAACCCCAAATATTTGAATGCTCTATTCCTATGCTCAAGGATTCTAAGAAATTCAACAATAGGAACAGAAATCTTGATGTGACTCAAGATTTGGGCTATGTCACAAGGAACATATTTGGGTAATGTAGTGTTAGGAGGAAGGTTTACAAATTCATCTTATGGTATGGGATTTTTTACAATCTTAGCATAGGGAGGGACACAAGTTCTACTTGAGAAAATAAGGCTTTTGCCAGACGTATCTTTATTTGGAGTCTCTTTTGGGATACTGGTAAGCACTGGAATTTTTGGTTTGGCCTAAGGCCCTACCCCTTTGGCAACCCTAATCATACTATTATATTATTTTTCATGGCCAACCACATCATTCATTAACAACTGCCTATCCTCCTCAGAAGGTATCCCTCCATCATATTTCTCAATCATTAGAGCTCTTAGGTACTCAAAATCATTATTAGGAAGTTCAAATGGCTTGCACCATATCTATCTCAGAAGTATCAGTGGGAGGAATAGGTAATACTTGATGAATGCAATCCCAATTTTTTTAATAGTTTTGGAACTCATCAGCTTAGTTGAGGTTGCTCCCTACTTTGAACTCGCAGAGGAATCCACCATGCAAGCATCGTCATCATTTTTATCATCATCATCAGCCTCTTCATCTTGTTGATCTACTTCACATGGTGGGTGGGGTAAGAAAAACATGTCACACCAATCAATTTCATGAGCCTCATCAACAAAAACAACTCTGGCATTTAGAGGATCAGACACTTCCCTCTTTTCCCTAGCTTGGGGATGTCTAGCTGTCATGGGTCCTTTACCTCTGTTTTCAGACCTCTCATCATTTATAGGATGATTCAAAACTTTATCTTGTCCTTGTTACCTATGATGAACTTAAGAACCTTGTCCAATTCGTTTCTCTACCCTTGCAAACTTGTAAGATATTTCTTTGACAACCCCTGGCCAAAGTCTTTACAACTTCCCCAAGATCCATATTGTTACTTGATTGAGGCTTCTTTGGGTTGATCAGTTTAACACCCTCCCTCTTAGGAGGTTTTCCAATGGCATTAATGTTGTTCTCAATTTGCAGAGCCATAGTAAAGGCCTGCCTCAAAGTACCAGGGTTTTTATCCCTCAAATAGTATGCAACCTTCTTATCAAATGCATCAACATACTTTATAAGACAAGATTCATCACATGGCCTCAAATTCACAGGAAATATTCTCAATGTCTTATTAAATCTTATATTAAAATCATGCACTGATTCATTAGGATTATTTTTAATATTCTCAAATTCTGATAAAAGAAACCTAGGGTCTGTTTTGTCACCATACTGCAATCTAAATGCATTCTTCATTTCAGTCCAAGAATCAATGGAAGTTATCAGGAAGAGCTTTATACTAGTCCCTTGCATCCTCTTCTAGAGTATGAATAAATAATTTAATGTATACATCTTAAAACTCTATTTTGAAATCCTCCATCATATTGACAAAGAGTTTTAAGTGTTGATCACCAGTTATTGCATTATTTCCTTGAAAATTAGGCAATTTGTTTCTTACATCCTGTGGCACAACATTTGGATAGCCACCCATACCTCTAAAACTGATGGGACCAAAAGTATTAATGATAAATGGAGGTTTGGGTGGAGGCTGAGCCATATTATTCTGAGGAGGTGATCTTACAGGAGAAACAAAATGATGAGGAGTGAGGGGTCTGTGTGGTATAGGGATACAATTTTCAGAATGACTATCCCCTAATGGCTCTTTTTCATGGAAGACACTATCAGATTTGGAAAATACAGGGGTAGAATGAGATGCAAATCTTTCAAATACAAAAGAAGGCCCCTCTCCAGATGGAGAATTTAGATTTACAAAGAGACTACCTAATTCAGAAGTAGTTGAGGAAGTATTACAATCTTCAATCACACATCAATCAATTTAAAAAATGGAGATATCTTTTCTTGATTCTTGATCTCCAACAACCTTCCAAATTCTTCATCCTTCTGAATTAGACTTTCCAAACTCTAGAAATGACCTTCTAATAGGGTCCGTGGTGAAGAAATATCTTCTTCCTTCCAGCTTTGCAAAGATTAGTAACAAATCTATACTTGATATATGTTAAGACACTGGTATTTATAAATAAAAAAATCAACATGGATTCACCACTAAGGATTTTCACCTTAGTTGTGCAAATTGCACTATGAATAACCTATCAAATGTCTGTCAAGCACTAAGAATCATGCAAAGCTTTACAAAATCTAGACTCTTCCTTCTACCCAAATTTATCAATGGATAATGACAAAAACTTAGTACAATAATGACTGGTAAAATTAGAAATATTACACTCAGAACTTACAACTTTGTTCAATTCTTATAGATCTGATCAATACCAGAGAATGATGTTTACAAGCAATGTATTTGCACTTTAAAATGTGTAAAAACATTACTAGGGTTTGGAAAACTTTAAATTCTTCAAAGAATCCCAGGCAAAGGCACCAGAAGCATTGTTGATTGGCCAAATGAATACGAACACAAATATGTATGCACATGGATCAAATTGAACTAACTACTCAAAAATGGTGCCAGAAGTGTTCTTGATGGGCCAAATGCATACAAACTGGTAAAAAATCAACAAATATATCTTGGCAACACAAATCAACTCCCCGACAATGGCACCAGAAGTGTGGTTGATGGTATAAATGCTCAAATACCTCAAATATGTATGCACATGGATCAAATTGAAGTAACTTGTCGATAATGGTCCTAGAAGCATGTTGGTACCCAGATTTAATATCCTTCAAAGGCCAAGCAACATCATGGATTTGAAAAGACACTCAGAGGCAGATAGATGATTATGTATGTCATTTTGTAGCTAGGGAAGCAATCTATCTGAGTTTTTAGCACTCAAGATTTGAAGAAGTGGGTAGCACCTTAAAAGGATGTGATCTTATCCTAACTATTTTAGGTTGTGCCTTTCAACCAAGGTAAGAGAACCTATTTTGTAACCTCTATTATTGAATAATGCTGGTAAATCCTTCTTTTACACAAATTTTATAGAGAAGACCTTGGGAAAATATGATCAACACACCAAATCTGACTCTCACGAGTTGTCACTTCCAAATTATGGAGATATTTTCAATACAAGGCAAAGGTTACTAAAGACATTAAGAAATCTTGATTGTTCTACATATTTTTGCAAGTATATTTTGTTCCTTTGTTGATACACAGGGAAAATAGGGGTAGTTCAGGGTGGATCAATGGTTTTTAAATGATTTTGGTGGGAGATGAAGTAGGATAAAGTTGATTATACCAGATCTTTGGAGGGACTTCACAATAATGAACAACTTCACAACATAAAGCTTCAGAACAATCAAGACATTCCTTCAACCAGAAGATGTGCTTCAATGGAATCCCAGATCAACACGTTTGCATATAATATTTGAGAATCTAACAGGAAGGCTTGAATTGGAAGACTCAATTAAATAATAAAGTTTCTAATTAATCACGCATATGGTACACCCGAAGACTTACAAACAATCTTTATCAACAAATGATAGTGAATTGATTTTAAATTTGTTTATCTCATCCAAGATGAAGGATCTTCTTGAAATGAAATTGTAAATACCATTAGACTGTCACAGGGATGAGATCCTGTGTGATTTCACAAAACTTTCAGTGTAAGATTGCAATAGGAATGAAAGAAACTATTTGCAAACATTCTGAAAATAAAGCAGACACAAAATTGCTAGAGATTAGACACAAATTAATTCCAAAATTGCTTAGATTCATCAGCAGGGGAAAACTTCCAGAGTAATCTCAATGATTTTCAATGGCTATACATCTACAACCAACTTGACACAGTAGAAAATCTAACACAGAAGAAAATAACATGTAATCTCGGCTTTGTTCTCTCGAGAAGACACCTTTCTCAAAAAATTTCTCAAGAATTCAAACTCTAACCATTTGCAAGAGTATTCTCATTGCATTTATACATTTTTCTTTACTCAATTTTTCCCCCCAAAAGAGAAGAATATTCGAGGGACCTTTACTTGTTACCAATTTGTTTCAGACATGACACTTAACAAATTCAGATCCAAAATCTGACAGGTGGACCAATTGTGAACTGATCACATTTCTTGGGCCCTTAACTAATGACTAGCATGTCATGCCACAACTTTTCGGGAGTCCATTTAATCATACTGATTCTGTCATGCAATAAATTACCTTTTTAATCATTTTTTGGAGCCTCTGCATAGCTAACTTGACAGGTCATCCCTTTTTCTCTCAAGGCAATGCATTTTTCACCTTTTGTGCCTATACTTTCATCATTTCATTCTTTTTTCCCTCTCAAATTTTACTCTGCAACTTCAGGATCTAGCATTTTTTTTTTGCATGAGCCTGAGAAAAAATCCACTTCAAAAGTACTTCAGATTTACAAATTGAGCTCCCAAATTGATTCAATTGAACTTTGCAGACCAAAATGACACAAATTTGCCAAAAAATTGATGAAGAATGATGTAAAAAATGCATCTCCAAACATCCTGGAGCTTCAAAAGTGGAAAAATCAAATGAAATGCATAGCTACCGTTGATCTTTCCTTTCAACTTTTAATCTGAGCCCTCCACATGGAAAAATGTGATTGGAAACGAGGCATGGGAGAACTTTTGGACATTTTATAACTTTTGGAAAAAATTAAAATTTTGACATTTTTCTCTAACCCTCCGCCCTTAGAAAACAGGCTTGACACATGGATCCCAATGTGGGTCCCAGAGGAACCTCATGGCTCGATTATGCTATTTTATCTCCTTTTTGGAAAAAAGGAAATTTTTCCAAATTTTCTCCGGATCCCCACCCTTCCGCCTTTAGCTTCTGATGTGGGTTCCAGTGGACTTGGGCTTCATTTTTTCACGTTATACTTATTTTCCAAAAAGGAAAAAATTCCACATTTTCCCCTTGGGCCCGCACCTCCATATTTGACTATTCAATGTTTGCATTACTTTCATCTCAAAGCCACGCTTCAACTTACAATTTTATGCCTTTTTACAAAAGGAAAAAACATTAAATAACCCCGAAGCACTGTTTCTCCATCTCCCCACCTGCCACGTGTCTCAATGCCACATTTTGAGATGGTCCCAAAAATTAGAGACCCCAAACAAGCGTGGGTTCAACATGTGTCTCAGTCTGGCAGAGTCTGTTAAAAAAATCAAGATTCAGTGGAAGGAGCCATGTGTCTGAGGTTTGAGACAGTCTCCTTCGGCCGTTGAAAAGTCCAAGAAAAAAGGCACAGTGAGCGGAAGCCTCCAAGTTTGCTCCTAGCGCTTTTTCAAAATAAAACTTAGGGATTTGTCCCCAAAAATGTGTGGTCCCTCCATGTATCCCAGGCCCTTTAAAAATTTTCTTGAAAATTCTAAGTAAGGGAAGGCCTGGCAAAAGCCTCCACATGTCTTTATGGTGCAACTTCAAAATGGCACCCAAGAGTGGAGACCTTGAACAAGCGTGCGCTCACTGCATGTCCCAGGCCTTAGAAAATTTCTTTGAAAAGTTCAAGTACAAAGCGGAGTTGGCGGGAGCCTCCACATGTCCCCCTTTCACAATTGTTAAGATGGCACCTTGAGGCAGATCCTTAAATGAGTGTCAGCCCACCATGTGTCCATGGCCTGCCAAAACTATACCGGATGCATGAAAAAATTGTCTAAGTCTAGGAAAATCAGCGGAATCTTCCACATGTACCACCGGTACAACTCCAAGGACAAAACAAAAGGTGAATTTTCAAATGAGTTTCCTTCCTCCATGTGGATTAGTTTTGGGTTGAAGCAAGCCATATATTTTTTAGAGTGCCCTTCCAAGTCGCATCCAACAAAAAAGGGCCACATTTCCACTGATGCTGAGATGTAAATTTGATGGGGAAAACTCACCCGTCAAACCATAAAAATGCATAAAAACTAGCATTTGAGCCCGGAGATGAATTTTTCTTCAAGGATAGAGAATTTGGAAATGTTATAAGGATCAAATATGATCCTTCGAGCTACATCCAATCACGTTTCCTCAGGTATTTGGTAAAAAAAATATAGGGACAATAACATGTGAATGCAGAAAATGGAAGGAAAGGAACAACGCGAGTTTCATGCCCAATTTACAGACTCCTTCAGATGGAAAGAGAAATGAAAAAAAAATCTAGATTTTCAACTGATCTTTGACTAAGGAAGGGACTGATCATGGCAACCAAATGAAGGACAGATTCTTAAAGTACTAACACAGGGAGATAGAGAAACATGACAGAATCTGCAAACTGAGGAATTTCAATGACAAACGGGGTGAGACTAATTTGAGCATGAACAAACAACATGAACCATTGAACATATTACATGAATTATACGTATGATGAAAACAGTGACTAACATTACAACATAATACCAATTATAATACAACATGGTGACACACACAATTCATCAAAACATGATGGCGAAATCATGATAAAATTCAATTCCCTATACTCCTATTTTTTCATGCAACACATCAACACACCTTCATATCATGTAATAAAAATACACTCCAACACTCTGTAATCCGTAATAACATTCTTTTCCCAAAAATAAGGTGACACATCACATGTGAACTCCACATTGAGTCCACAAAAAGGAGAGTGAATACTATCATCAAAATCACATCAACACGATAACAAATAGACACTAAGTGACATGCAAAACATGTGTGTTCATAATATCACGATTACAACACTAGTCATATCACAACATATATCACATTAATCTTCCCATATCCATCACCACCATGCATAATCATCACAACTCCAATGTATCCTAGAGCTTGGAGAGAATGAAATTTTTCTCTGATACCATATGTAATACCCACATTTTCAACACCAAAATATAACAAACATAATAACAGGATAATATTTTTTTGTACTTACATTGCTTGATGCATAATAACACAAAATATTTCTTAGGAAAATTCATACTCATGAGACATTTGCAAAAATCTTATCCCACATAGGGAAGGCAACGAAAGGAGGTTTGTTGCAAAGAAGTAGAAGGCGTGCCAAAAGGTTATGACCGTGTCGGGGAGATGAGCACCACAAAAAAAATCTCAAAGGCTCCACTATTGCTGAGGTTGATTTCCTGTGGTAGTTGATTTTAATGTTTATGGTTGTTCCCCCAGCCATGCCATATTATTCGCGGTCCAAAATGCTCACTACACATCCCTCTTGTTATATGTCCCTCAGTGCAAAAATACCACAAAAGCTTTCTTCATAAATATGAATGGGAACTCATAAATTAAAATCAAATTCAATCGCAAGGTTTGAAAATCATTGTAAGGACACAACATTGCAAGCATCATGGAGGAGCACGCCAACTATATCAAGTGTTGTGGTATTTCAAGAGCTCACAAATGCCACTTAGATAGAAAAATGGGTCATCCACATCCTAGCATTTCATAGAACAATAGTAGGTCCAATGTAACATGTAAGTAATTGAGTCTGAATTAATACATTTTTATTTTAGGATTACTTAGTGGGACCCTCCAACAAAATGCTTGCTAGCCGAGCTATAACATCACTCTTAAATAATAATTGTTTTTGAGACAACTATCTATTTGTGTACTAAGAAATGGATTTCAAATTATAATTGCTTAAAACATTTGATTGCACTCATTGTGTTGTGTTTAGGGGTCACGCTCTGGTATTCAAAAATATCATATATGTTTTATAACCGTCGTAGATTTTCCTTTTTTAAGTAATATTAACAAAAAGATTGAACAATATATGCACACAAAGTATTTGACAAAATGAATGAACAAGAGATCATCCTGTGTAATATGGTCATGAGATAAGACATGGGTTTCCTCATGAGACATTGATATTGTTTACCAAATACAAGCGACAAATTGGTACAATACCTTTCACAACATTTTTTAGCTTATACATTGCAAATTTTATTGCGGAAGTACTTGGTAGCATCCTTGTTCTTGTTTCTCTATGAAATAACTACAAGGGAAAGCTCATGAAATATGTGAAATTGGTCATATAATAAATTTCTCTTAACATGATGCACATGACCACTGAAAAAACATATTAAAAGCATAAATTATTTGATTGACATATTAATTATTGCATACACATTTTGGAAAGTAATACATAGTTTATTACTAGAAATCTTACGTTAAACAGATGATGGAAACGCCGAAGGGGATGTATCAAAGAAGTGAAAATGAAGGGGTTGGAATAATGGAGGAGGAAGAGGGTCGATAAATAAGGGGTAAAGAGATGAGAAGTCTAAGGAAATGGAAATTGTTGCGGGGGACTGATGCCAAATTTTGTTGGCCTACAATCGCATGCCATTCTTTGTCAATTGTTAGAAGGAGAAAAAGGTTACAGTGTTCAAGATATCAAGGCAACATATTTTGGATATATCTTAGAAGGTCAAGAGTGGTCCCTCAATACTACTAATGTCATTAGGTGCTTTTAAGTTTAGTCCTTGTGTTTTTAGGGTATCCAGAACACACGTAAGTGTAAAGGGAACTTACTCGCGCAATCACGGGACACTTTAGAGATATGGATATGTGTAATAAAGTTTACATCGAAGGGTAGTGATTCCATGCAAATTTGTGATTAGGGAATCTCTCTAGCTATGAGGGTAACAAGAAAACTTTCCCTCATCAACAGTGTTGATAGAGTTGCCAATGGGGTCTTCACTAATTGGTAAAGTCTGGTAATTTACCAAGAGAAGGTCTAAGGTTCAACCCCCATTGCCATGTCCGTTGTGCGAGGAATAGCCCGACCTATGTCCCTAAGTGCTGAAGGAGTAGTCAGACCAATTTCGCTATGTGTGTGACAGTTGTACGATGGTGTTGCTCCAGAGTAGTCTCACCAACGTCCGTGAGTATGAGCCAATTGTATAGAGGCAATATGAAGTGTACACTAGTTGTACAGAGGTGGCATGAAACCTAGGCTTCAGCTGAACGAAGGCAGTGTGAAACTTGTGTACCTGGTGGTCTCCTCCTCACGCCAGGATAAATAATACTAAGGCTGGTTGAGACAATGCTAAATTGTAAGATGTAATGGTTCCTCAATAATTCCAAAAAAGAAAACACTGTTAATAGCGTTTTCCATCAATAACCATTTAGATAAAATGTAATTTGTTATTTTTACCACGATCCAAATCATCGTATCCTTCTTGTTTGTATTTTTCATGAGAGCATATGTTCAAGGAAAATATAATAAGGAAATATTCCGAACATATTGATCAAATCGTATCGAGGAACTTTACAACTCACGTATTGTTGTTTAGGTACTAGCAATTACCAGGTTAACTACGGATGAGGACTAATATTCATGTTAAGAAAATAATACATCATTCTGCAGTGAATATAATACAGGAACTACAACTATTGTGAAGCTAGAAAATATCTGCGACTCCCCCTACTTCAAAACCTAGGTTTGGAGCGCAGAAAGAAGACGCTGTGTTCAAGAGTTCACTCACGTTTTTGATGATAAACAACAATTGTCACAAAGCAATGAGATCCGCTGGCGGTGGACCATTTTCCGGAATGATTAGGGCCCTAAACCGTGGGAGTCCTTAATTTTCTGCAAAACTCATGTCTGAACTATTGTAAAACAAGGTACCCGCTGTTGGATTTCAATGCCTCTGGAAAGAGGAATGTGGTCCGTCTCGATGTCTTACTTTTGTCAGAATCAGTAGGTCACACTTCACTATATAACGCCTTCGACGTGAGTAGCTCATTTTTACCTCGATGTAATGAAAATAACTTCTCCAAAGTATCCTTAGATCCCTTGTTTGTAATTTACATGGTTATAAGTACCTCATTATGATGTAAAAATATACTCAAGGATTTACTTCCGAGATGATGAAACCAATATAAGGCTAGAAAAGTAAGGATATTAGGTAAATCTATTATACGATCCTATAATTAGAATGAGATGTCGTGGAGAGTAGATAGTCCAATGGATATAGTTTCAGATCATTGGAATCATCAAATAAATTAATTTTCAACATAAAATATTGTAAGGAAATGATGAAGAAATAATTTTATGGGTAATTGGATTACGACATATAGAATAATAATTTATCCATGCATTATAGGCCTTACTTTCTATAAAGAGGTAATGGACTTTATATTTAAAAACACATATTACAAACATTAAAGATATGACCTCATCAAGTATGGAAAACGTATGAAGAGGATAATTAAGAGGTCAGAAATTTCTATTGATGATTTCTATGGGAACAATATTCCTCCTCTGGAAGAATGAGTATGAGGTAAAGGATCCTAAAGAGGACCACTAGATGTAGGAAAGGATGTAGCTTCAATAAGTAAAGAGCTATTATCACATTTAGTATCTAGAGAATTATCATTCATATTATTATGGAGTTGATTTGATTCATCAATAAAAGAAGAATGTCTATTATTTTCAATAGAAGAAAGACTCAAATACTTATCTGTAACAATTTCTATTTTAATAGAGAATGGTATTTATTATGTATGAGAGGGAGAGATATATTAATATAATTATCACATTTCTTAGTTTGTAAGAGGAGTAGAAGAGATAGAACAATACACTTATTTATAGTCTATTTCAATATAAGAAGATAAATTTGATTAAATTATATATTTTAAAATTTCAAGAGAAGAAGAGAAAATAAAAAATTTCATTTTAACATTTTTCTTTTTAATGGAGGAATAGGAAAGATAGCATTCGGTTGTATTAGCTATCATTTTAATAAAATAAGAGTACACTTATTGACACATAAAATACATTTTTCTACAATTGTAAGGAAATATATCTCATGAAATATAATTAGGTTCCATTTCAAGAGAAGTAGAGGATAGTGGATCATTATATTTGACCTTAATTTGAATCAAAGAATCATTTTTATTATAACTATAATCATAAATAGAATCACTATCACTATAACTCGTTTAACTATCATGATTATCCTAACGAAAATCACTTTGAATATCATTAAAACATGTCACATGTGTATCTTGAAGACTAGGTTCAATGAAATTTTCAAAACTAAGGGAAGTCTAAAGTAGAGATGAGCAGTTAGTTTTCTTTAATGGATAAGAAGAAAACATAATAAGTGAGCAAGGAAATTTCTTAATTGCCATGTAGTTATAGCGAAGGATTAAACTAATTGTAATACATGGAAATTGTTATTCACATAGTGGAAAATATGTCAATCATATCTATTCTAAGCATCAATACCATCACTGTAACGCCCAAAAATTCGATGTTCTAAAATCACATTAATCCTTATATAATTATCTGGAAAGTTGCGGCAATTTTTTTAAAATAGGTTGCAATGTGCCAACCCTATAATACGTTTAATTAATTCCTACCAATAATTACTACACTACAAGGATATACCAAGTCTAGGTTAAATAATTAAATAATCTTAATTTATTTCTAAGGTTAAATTAATTACAAACTACTAGGAAGCTGTCATAAATTAATATACTTGCTTAAATGTTTTTTCCCCTCTTGCATTAACCTTCAACCCATATTTATTAAATCTTTGTCCTTAGTTACCTTAGTTATCTTAAATTATATTCTTTAAATTCCATTTAAATAATTACTAAAACATACTAGGAAATAAATAAATTACTTAACATACAAGGGTATTAAATGGCCCAATTCACCCATCTACACATACCTTTAAATTATCTAAAAATATATAATATTTATTCTTACCTAACAATTTTAGGATTGATTCCTAACCATTTGATCAAATCAATTGTGGCCACTAGATCTTAGGGTTCTGTACTAACCCTATTATCCTTGTAAAATCTTATTAAACCTTTTTCTTTGCCCTAGCCTCCTCATTTGGTAACTTTTCTTTTGTTTAATTTGTAGGTTGGAGAAATGGAAGTCATGGGAGCAAGGAAGGAAGAACCATGGAGGAATCCAAAAAATCAAGCTTAGTCTAGTTTGGATTATGGATTTATTATTGCATTGTTTTCTATTAATGGATTGTAGAGATTCTTGGCTAAATCTAGAATGTTTACTTAGTTATTTCTTTGTTTTTTGTATTCTACTTGGGTAAAATCCTTTTCCATTTAATCCAAGAGATTTCATACATTTAAATTCCCATTTCAAGATTTACATTTTGGAAACAATAAATTTATGCCCTTATGGCTTGCTGGTGATTTCCTTTTCAAATTTGCAAACTTAAAGTTTTAATAAAACAAGTTTAAAATTTCTCAATCGCGGATTTTTCTTTTTCTGCCATTTGTGATGAAACTGCCGACCAAAGCAGGCCGACGGTCCCGGGACCGCCGCCCTACCTGGGTGACGATTCACAAATTGCCCCCTTACTTGGGCGGCGATTGAGAGACCTCTGCTCTGCATAGGGCGGTAGTCTGATTCTTTGAAAATAGAACCATCATTTCAACATTTTTCCAAAAATAAATTTTACTAGAGTGTTTCACAGTTTATCCTTAGTTGAATTTATGTGCCTAAAATCTCTAGTTGAAGGTTTACACCATTTATTCCTTCCATGCTTAAATTACTAAAAAGATTTTCTATTTCCATAGTAACAAGAAAACAACTACAAGATCATTTTCATTTTCCTCCAACAAAATTTCTTTTGAGGTCAAAAGTAGGAATGAAGCTAAATCTACTCCTACTATTATTGTTTTCCTTTTGACAACAAAATAATTCATTATAATTTGATACATCCTTTCTTTTCAACGATTACTATTTACTCAAGGTAGCCAAAAGAAAGATATTATACATTTAAGTATTATTAAGAAAACATTCTCAAAGGTTTACATCTTCTAAGTTTTCCCTCATTCTTACAAAAATACAACTTCCACAAATAATAATGAACTTATTCTTCTTTGAGCATAGCTCATTTCTTACAATGTAAAGAGCTTACTTTCTACAATACCTTACAACTTAATAAACCAAAATATACAATGCAATTTTTATTTCAAATACAAATACTACTAGACTTCCACCTTAAGTGGCAATTACAAGAAAGGTTTTCTCACAAAGAAGGATTTATTTTGACTTCACAAAAGCTTCAAGTTTCAATTATTCAAAAAGAGATCCACCATTTATTCACTTGATCACATCAAAAAAATGGGGGAGAGGCAACACTCTCCACCTAACTAATAATTCAATGAGGAGAAGAATCTATCCTCCTCATTGGCACCCGAGCCCCAACCAAAATACAATAAAGGATGGATTCAACTCATGAAAAATATCACAATGTTATACGTCACAACACAAGATTTCAAAAATATTTCAAACACATTCAAAAAAAGATACAACCACAACTGTAAAACTATCAAAATACGTAAGGCTTAAAAATGCAAAGACAATGGAGCAAGGATCTATGAGGAGATGACTAATGCCTCCCAATGGGAACTAGGTGTCCACCTTAAATTCCTCTAATATACATCTCAAAACCCCTATAGAACTCTTATTCCTCCCTCAATATCCTCTTATGCCTCCCTCGAATCTCTTATGTCTCTCTCATAAGAACCAAGTAAGAAATGCAAGCATTTTCTTATCCAAGGTGGTGTACCCAACCCAACTCCCTTCCAAAACATGAAATAAAATCTTATGCCTCCCTACATACAAAATCCCCATAGTATTCTCCTACAACAATCATACGAATTCTACCCAAGAACCAAACAAGCATACCAAAACATTTAATAGCCTACAAATATATACATATAAGAGAAAACAAATAAAGCAAGGGTGTAGTACCTACCTTTGCATGGTACAATTTGATTACTAGATCACCCTCAAAGCTCCTTCAAGCTCAATCCAACTTCAAAAGATCCAAAACTTCAACAAGCACTCCAAATTCCTCCAACTCCCAAAAATACAAGAGCATAAATGAAATTAAGTAACCTGCAAACAAACAATTAAACTTGCATAAATAGAAAAAGGAGATATGAGGGTTAGGTGGCTCCATATAGGATGTCACATCACTTATCCTCAACTCCACATCACAAGTCAACCCTTAACCCTAATGCACAATAAATTAGTTGTTGAGAGGAATGAAAAGCTTCTTACACACACAATCCAAACCCACACCTTCGAAGGAAAAAATTAAAACACATGTAAGAAAAGTGCAATAAATATCACTTTTTGTCTAATAAAACACATAATGGGGTTTAGTTTTTACCCGCCAATCCATAGGTAGGATTGGTATATGAAATTAATAGGTGTGGGACAAGCTTAGCTTATCCCACAAGCCTAAAAAATGGCCCTTAAGCCCAAATCCTAAATTCCAAGGTATGGTAGAGTGTACAACACTCAAGGTCACTTACACTCAATCAAAATCACGTAGTCCAAAAGACCAACTCTAATAAATGAATCCATTTTTCACATCCCTATTTCACTTAATAATATCATTAAATTACTTCATGAAAGCACATTAATCAACAATGATTAAATAAATTACATCACAAATCAACCACATCCTCTACAATAAACAAAATAAAAAGGGAAGGAATAGCACACAAAGCCCATGGTCACAATTGGAGGTCATCCCTCCCATGGGGACTCCCTAACAAAAAATAACAAAACAACAACATTACACAAGCTTCCATGGTGACCTTTGTTGTATCCATCTAGTATTCTGCTATGGTTGGTCTCCAATCCCCCTTTTGATTTTTGTGATATAATCACTTGCAATATCTCGCAATACCTCCTTCAGCCTCGTGGTTACATCAAAAACATCAAAGATAAAATATATGCATATCAATCAATAAACATCCTCATATATCTTAATCATCATCTCAACTTAACAAAATTATCATTTGTCTAGAATTCCAACAACATCTCAACTCTATCTTTTATCAATATCAACAAGATCATGAGATTAATTCAAAATCTAAATCTTAATTAACACAAAGAGAATTCCAAATGTCAGTAATATATATATATATATATATATATATATATATGATAACAACATCTCATCATCATCAATATAAAAATTTCTCTCTATGCCTCTAATAATTCACACAATCATATTATGAATCAAAATCCATCAATAATCAAAATATCTCTATAATCTAACATCATGCTAAACCAAACTGATACAATAACATCCATGTCTATAATCAATAGTTGTCAAAATCAAAATATAATAGCTTTCGGAGAGGAGTGGACACTACAATTACCCATTCTTTCACATAGAGATAGATTAATTATAGTGAAATATTTTTGGATAATTAATAGAAATATAAGAGAATGACACAATACATATAACATAAACGTGAAATCACAAAAAACCCTAAGATTAAGTAATAAATAATACCCTAACCCCAATGAATATATGTTTTGGCTAAAGAGTCTTAGATATAGTATGAAATCTAAACCAAAATAAGTTAAGAATTGAATCAATAAATGGGTTTGCTAAAATATTGAACCCCAAAATTTATAATAGGGGTGTATCACTAAGGGAGTAATAATATTGAAGGAGTAATTAGTCGGACAATATATATATATATATATGTAAAAATGTAGAAACAAGGGTTTACGTCAACATATGTCGAAGAAAGAAAGTAAGAGGTAAATTAAAGTTTAAATAAATACTTATAATATTTATAAGATGATTTGGGTGCTTTAACATCTATAAAATTATTTTTGCAAGTATTAGAATGAACCTTAAAAATCATGTGGTTTCCATCTAAACCAAAATTCAAGGCTAAAATAAAATTGTTTAGCACCTTCTTCCGTAATTGGAGGTTCAATCCCTATTTATTGTGAACATTTGGTTTTTCCATGTAATATTTATGTGTATGGTTTTGGATGACCCCTAATGATCACACCTTTACATATGTATGCAATATTCCTAGCTTCCTTTACCAAAACTCAAATGAGCATTAGATAAAAAAATAACTTTAGGTTCTGGATTTTATTTTACCACATTAGTGACCCCATGTTATTCACACAGAGCACTCCACTTGATTTAAATTGACATGTAGTTCTAATATATATTGCACATGTTTTTGTAAGATTTTCCTCACTATGTTGTATTAATTACATGATCTAATTATATTTATTAGTTTAATAACAGGTCATTAGGGGAAATATAATTTAAGGCATTTTCTAATTTTATGTTGAGTTAATTAAGTTTTTGGGCCCCCTAATTCCTCATTAAATAATATAGATTTTTATTGATAAAAATTAATGGACTAATGAATGAGTTTATGAATAATTTCTTGTTTGTTGAAGTGATTTTTGTTCCTCGAGTGTTTTTGGATTTTAGTACTTCACACATGATTTATATTTGTAGATTTTATAATATCTAGTCCAAATCTTCAATTGTTTCCTACACGGATATGCTATTAGATTCATTATGGTAGCCAAAATGCCATTATCTATATTGTGACATCTAGCATTCTAGCTCATTCGGTGTTCTCCTTTTCATTGATTTTAGTTTTAAAGGATTTGGTGTGGTTTCTAGAAAATCTATGTAGATATATTCCTTTTAAGTCTCTAAATGAAAAATATCTAAATTCATTGAATTTCGAAGGTACCAAAACTGAAGATACAACTTTAGACATAACCTAGCTCTATGAAAAATAATTTCAATCATTATTTGAGGGTTTGAAGGAACTTTTGAAATATAAAAAATTCACACCATCTTGATATTGGAAATGAAAAGTAAATAATTTCTAAATTTTTCTTGGGTTTTTGAAACATTTGTTGGGCATTTTATCTTTTCAGTGGAATACATTCCATTTCTTCAAGATCTTGTGTTTTCCTTAGATTTTACTTGCCATTTTTGCATTTCATTAATTTCAAATTATTTGTCAAGTCCAAAAACCAAACATAATGTTTTTCATAATATTTAGGTTTCTCAACAAGTTAAAAATCCTGACCCAATAATTTTTGGAATTCTTTAGTTTCTCAACAAGTTGAAAATATCAAGCCAGTTTTTGGGGATTTTCAGGTTTTTCAATAACTTAAAACACCTGAACCCAATATTCCTCGGGTTTTTGAGATTGTTTTATGCATTGTCAAGTTCAAGTTTCTAGAACATCAAGAAATCAAAAAATGTTGACAAAAAACTTTTATTTTTCATTCAAACTCCTAACTCCTAGTTATAACCAAATGTATTTTAGGTTTTTTGGATTTTGGTGCATGTTAATATACTTTACAATTTGTGGTCAAACCCTCAATCCCTAGTCAATATATTTTATTTCTATTTTTTCAACCTATTTGTCAAGTATCGGGTTTTGAAAAATGCTTGAAATTTTTTGCATTCTTCTACTTGTTTGTCAAGTTTGAATCCTAGAAAAAAGTATCTAAGATTTTTCCATGTGTTGAGCAAGTCAAAAACCCCGAAAAGAAAATTTTGTGTTTTCCCTAATGTTGAAAAAGTTTAAAACACTAATGATATGTGTGACAACATCAAATTAAAACACAATTTTTGGATACTTGATTATCAAGTACAAAACCTTGACACAATTTATTAGGTTTTTGAAGGTGTCGAATAAGGTTGAAAATATGATAATGTTTCTTAGATTTTAAAATGTGTTTTACAATATGAAACCTTTACAAGTTTTTATAGGTTTTGTAATGCATCAAGAAAATTTAAAACCATTACACCTTTTTTCATGTTTTTAATGTTGTCGGCCAAGGCATAAACCCTGATTCAGGTTGTTAAAGGTGTGATGAAAGGAGTGAAATATGATGACATGTGTATCCAATTCAAATTTATACTCAAGGGTTGTACCACTATTCATTTTGAAAATAGGATCATTTAAGGAGTGACATCACTCTCCCAGCCACATGATAGTGTATTGTAAAATCAGGAAGTGCGAGATATTTATCCTATCCCTTATCCCCTCTTCATATCGAAATCAATCCCTTTATTTTACCAATATAAGGGGGGTTAAATTTTCCATCATAAACTTTGGTAAAAATTTTTACACTAAAACATTTATATAGAGTGGATACTATTTTTTGTGATAAAGAAACTTCAAATATCCATAACTTTAAGAAAACAACTCTTTTTCAAGTTTCATGTCTATTAATAGTGTGATATATTTTGATATTTATGAATTTTTTAATATTCTTGTGCATTTTAAAATTGAAATTATATAGTTTCACAGGGTTACATATCTGAATATTTCAAGATAACAAATTTAAAGACATATCCATGAGATCTAATGAATCACTCACATATTCTACTTCATACATCATTCAAGTATAACGAGTGTAAAGTCAAAAAAAATCTTGAGGATTAGAGTGTAGTTGTGACTCCTCTTCGAAACTATTTTCATTATGTTGATATTACTTTGGGACTGATAATCAAACATTTTTATCATGATACATTGATTAGTAGATGATAGATTATGAGTATATTTGGACTATGGACATGTTATGATTCACATTTTGATTATGATACACTAGATGTCATTGGTAGATAGTTTGATATATGTTGATTTGTATTAGTCAGATTTTATACTGACACGTTATACTATGGATGTTCTAAGTAAAATTATAATCTAATGAATGTTAGAATCAAATTATTTGATATGATGCTAGATGATAGAATTGATAATTTCGGATGATGATTATTATATATATATATATATATATATATATATATATATTTGTCTCGATGTTTTTAATATGGTTATAAGCCTAGAGATGTATATTTTTTTGTGTTGCATGATATTTTATCACATACATCAAAAGTGGATAGGGGACCAACAACGAAAGGATGTCGTGTGTTGTGACAATGTCGTCAAAATTTAACAACTTGTGCAATGTTTTGTTGTGTTGGTTGTTGCATGCCTAGCTAGGAGGTTTTCCATGGGGGGTGACCTCACATGTGTGGCCATGGGGTGTAATATTTCTCCATTTCTTTTAATTTTTGTGTGTTGTTTATTTGTGCAGTTATGTTTTATAATTATTGGAATTTTGTAGTCACTTTATTAACAATTACTAATCATGTCTTAATTAAGATAATCCTACTTAAATTGTTAACTAAAATAAGGATGTAACAATTGGATAGTTATGAAGGTAGATGGTCCTTCAAATCTTGTGGATGTAGGTTATATTTGTGTTAGGTTTTGTGTTATGTACTCTTCCCCAACTTCAAAATTCGGATTTTGACTTGGGAGGCATTTTTTGGAGGCTTGTGGGACAAGATAAGTTTATCCCATGCCTCTTAAATTCACCCAGTAACCATACCTATGGTATGGGGAGTTTATTTTTGACTTATTTATGTATTTTTGAAGTGTAAAAGGGTGAAAATAATTGCACTTTCCTTCTTACCTCAATAAATTTGTCCTTAGGAGACTTGGTGTGCAAGTTTGGGTGTCATGTGGGTTTTTCATAATTCTTACATGTTCATTTATTGTCTTGGGAATGGTGTTTGACTTGTTTGTTGGAATGGAGTGAATGATGAAGTGTCATCCTACATAGTAGCCACCTCATCATCCTCACATCCCATTTCTATTTATTGATGAAATATTGATGGATTTGGGATTACTTGTTCATTTTCTTTCTCTTGCATTTTTGGTATTTGGGGAGGTTGTTGGAGTTAATTTTGGAGTGTGTCTTGGCTTGAAGGAGTCAAGAAATTCTGGAGTGAAGTTATCTTGGAATCTTGATGGAGAGGTAGGCTCTCCACCTTTGTTGTTTTTCTTATTAAATGCTTCTAGATGTGGGAAATTTTTTTTGTGCTTGTTAAGTCTGTATGAGTGTTGTGAATGTGGTTATTTTTGTGTGGTTGGGTAGTTATCTTAAGTTGGGTGTATAGGAGATGGATTAATGGGACTATTGGGTAGGGGAAAGGGATATGTGAGTCATGCATTTTTAAGGGAGTGTGATTAAGAGTTTCACCTATGGGGAGTGAAAAGGAAAACATGGCCATCTTGTTGCATACTTGCAAGGGAGAGATAAGGTTGTTTTGTTATTGTATTGTGCATATGGAGGCTTTGGGTGAAGATCCCACTTAGCTTGGGAGGTAAAAGGAGGTAGTTCCTATAGTCCTTTCTCCTTTTTTGTTTGATCTCAAGCCTATTGTGTTGTTTGAGAAAGTTGTAATTTTGTTGAGTGTGTCCATGTAAATGTGTTGAATGCTTTGGATTGATTTTTGTTTGTGTAAGACATTCTTGTAAAAATTTGTCAAATGTTGCGTAATATACCTCATTTTAATTTTTTTTTGGCTCATGGGCCAATAATGGGATGACTTCTCTCCTTAATGGATTAAAGGTTTTGCAGAGAACGTATCCTATTCTCCCTTTGTATTGTGATCCAATTTTTTTGAAAGATTAAAGAATGAAAGATTGAAGCCACAAGTTTGGAGAAGACATGTAAGAAGACTTGTGTTTTTCCTTTTTGAAGAACCCCTATTTTGTATTTGATCATACTATTATTCCCGCTTTGAGTAGAAGTTTGTAACATTTTTATGATTGAAGAAGGATTGTAATATTTAATTCATTCCAAATTGAAATGAGTTAGTGAATTTAGAAATATCTCTTGGTTGCTTACCTTGTTCAAAAGGATTATTATTAGTGAAATAAAAGTATTTAAAATATTGCATTGTAAAAGAATGAAATGGAAAATTGGTAGTTTTGATAGTTGTATTGTAATGTTATAGTGAAAGGAAAGCTTAAGCTGTTTATTTGTCTTGAAATGAAATTCTCCTAAAGTTGTAAGAATTTAAAGTTGCAATATATATACATATATATATATATATATATATATATATATATAAATGGAAAAAAAACAAATATTTATTGAAAGTAAGTGTGTTGAATTCTTGTTGTGTTGTTGGCAAAATGGAATATGTGAAATAATATGAATTGTACAAATTTTATCCTCAATTTTTAATTTTTATTGCAAATGGAAAGATAGAGATTGAGTTGATGTTTTGCATTTGGGATTAAGAAACTAGATATACTATCATTTTACCCCCCCCCCCCCCCCCCCCCCTAATGAATAGAAAACATGCTCACTAGAAATCAACTTATGAAGAAAATTTATGAAAATAATGTATTGTTGAAGGTTGTATTTTCGGTGAAAAAAACCACTGCCCTGTGCACACCAGTGTTTTTAGAACCGCCATCTTGCACATAACGACGGTCAATGAACCACCCCCCCAGGAATGGAAGAGGTCACAGGACTTTCAGCCTGCGTAGGGCAGTGGTTTAGGTGCTTTAGATGTAATAATAAATTATCATCCGTGAAAATCCCGGTTTTAAAATTTAGTAAAATCTAAGCTTAAAAATACAACAAAGAACCTTCCAAACACTATGAATCAACTAAATTTAAAATTCCTACCTTAAAATATCATTTTTAAGAATAAAATGTGTAAAACTTATGGATTTAAAAGAAATGTGGTTTCCCCAATAGTGAACTCAAAAAAAATAAAATGATTTTACCAAATAACAAAATAGATCCAGGATAGGATCTCTACATTTAAAAATGGGTAACATTATAATGGAAAATATTTACAACTTATATCTAGAGAAATTTTGGCATGGTTTCCCCCCTTTCTCTCATGACTCTTCCTCCTCCTCCTCCTCTTCCAAAACTGGTGAATAAGAAAAGTGCAAAAGAGGTTGTTTGCGAAAAATAATAATTAATATAGAACCATAAGGAAATTTAGGGTAACCTAAATCTAAGGGCTAGGATTGACTCCATATTATGGCCAAAATTAAACCCTACCTCACTTAAGGGGGAAGGTATTTGGTGGAAATGCAGCTATTAAATAAAAATAAAGAACATTGGTAATGGGTGAATGGGGTCACTTAGTGGCTAGGTTAAAACAATTAAACCTTGAGTTAGAAAATAACATAACGTAGGTGCTTGATAACTAATTTAGCTAATGAGACTTAGTAGATGATTTAAAATGTAAATATAGCTTAGGAATTAAATTATAACATTTAATTATTAATTCAATTCCTTTGTTCACAAGATTGTGTTGATAGTCTCTAACCGAGAAATTTATTAACTGAGAAAATTCTAAACCTTGAAAACACTTATAAACAAAAAAACATTATTACCGTAAACTTGAATATTTATTTAATATTTCTCTTTGTTTTAGGGTAGAAATTTGTGGGTATTACATAAAGGCTTGTACATGAACACCATGGGTACAATTATTGATCTCAACATGAATGTGTTGAATTTGAATTAGGTAACTGTGAAAAAATTGGGTGCCGAAAAAGTGGATTTTTGTTTTGAAATAAGCTAAAACTCATACACATTTTCAAATAAGCCATTAGCATTTTTATATAACGTGTACACCTTATTATTTTAAATTTTTATTAATTTCCATGCCTAAAATGCATGTCTTTCTAGTGTTTTAAAACACTTACATGTTATAATGCATCCGTATTCTAGTTGTAATAGTTTTATTATTTCTTATACTTCAAAGTTATTTTAGTAAATATAAGAAATTAGGGTACTCTAAAACTAATGGAATTTATCCCATAACTCCAACAATTATAATAAAGAACATATATTTTTAATATCTAGCCTTGTACTTACTCATTTTCAGTATTGGAGCAAGGACCTCAAGCTTTCAGAGCATATTTATTGTACTCAGTCTTTGTTTTAGGAAAACATATAGTCATTTCATATGTTTTTTGATCTTCTTCATTGTAAATTTCCCCTACCACTACTCAAATTGGTACAAAGTTTGAAATTTAGTCCAAAATTTTGCTTTAAGTAACCTCAAATCAATTCTATGATGTTTATGAGCTTTTTACTGAAATTAGATACTCAATTTGTGGATAGATGATTATTCCTTGAATTGGATTCCTGTCTTATAGCCAAAATTATATGATTGCAATTTACTGCCTCCTTAATGTTTGATCACATTATTAAGTGTTTAATGAGTTTATAAGAACAGTACAAAGTGAATTGCATTAATAAAACTAAGATGTTTTTTCATTCTTCGAAACAAAGTGCTCCCTATGAAGTCATTGCCAAAGCTTTATTAGCTATAAAATCATCCTTTCATGGATCCAACTTCAGGATGATCATACACCAATTTTTGTATATGTATCTCATGGAGATAGATGGTGCCTTAATACATCACACATGATGGTCCTAACTACCTCAGTGTCATGAATTTCTAATTTTAGCTTGTTCTTTGAAATTATTTGGGTCTAATGACAAGGTTAGGATATGATGATCATCAAGTCACTCTTTGATCTCCAAATTTCACCTTTAATCATGATCAGTCCTTCAAAATTCAATTCTTTGACCGAGATGACACTTGGGTGGAAGCATGCTTATGGTATTTGAGCACCATTTTTCTCAAGTTTCTCCTCATGAAAATGGGTTTCCTCATCTAGATAGGGGATAAATTATTGAATTAAATCTTAGGATGATTTACAAGTTCTTGACCTCCTCACTTCACTGAAAATCTATAAAACACATTTTACATTCAATGAAACTATTCTAAAAAATATAATTCCTCATGGAACTCAAAATTTAGGTCTTATTTTATTTTAAACTGGGAGGGGAAGATTTAAACCTTACACCCACCTTTAAACACTACACCTTACTCAATCACACCTCAAAGCTACATTAAACATTTATCCATCATCTTGCTAGATTTTCAACTTATGGTTGTTTAAGACTCCTTATTTGTTGAAGCTCTAAACAATCTTATCAACTCTATTTTTCACCTTCAATGTGAATTTTAATTGATATTATTTTAACTAATATCATTGTATTCACCCCTCTCCTAATAAATAAATCAAATCAATCAACTCTTCCTCTTTCACTTAAGGATTTTCATACAAGCCCTTACTCTTTGTAGGCTTTACCATGACATTATGTAGGATAGTTAATAAATATTCTTCATTAACTTTGTATAAATGTTTTCCCTTGTTCATCATGGATTCAAAACATTCTAAAACCACTACCTCAATGATAGATGTAACTTTTTTACAAAATTCTTTCCTACAACAACTATTTGTCAGAGTTGGTCTTGACCATTACAAATAATAGGCATAAATGTAAATCACTTCCTTTACATATTAATCACTCAATAATATATCCTTATGCCCTGGTTTTATGACAAATTATTTCCCTTAGGAATTCCTCCAAATTTTCAAAGACTCCACAAAATTTAAATACATGTAATAAGGACTATTATTTTAAAAGTACATCCTTCCTAGCCCTAAAACTGGGCTTTAACATTGTTAGACTGTATTTGCACATTCCTTTTCTTTTATTGTTAGGTATTATTATTATCTTCCTCAACAATTATTAAGGACTCTACAAACCATAAGTATTCAATTTTACAATGAATATTCTACAATAGGCCCTTAATACAAGGAACACAAAATTATGATTGGAAACACGAATTTAATATAAGAAATCATACTTTACACGGATTATTACCTTTTCTTGACTTTTGAGACATGAATTTCTCATGCTCAATTCCCTTAAATAGATTCAAGGATTCAGTTGAATCATTATGTTTATGTTACTTACTACTAAACTTGAAAAACATGGTATAATATGGTCTGAGTAAGTATTTATATCTATTTTTCATTCCTTAGACACTTTAAGGTTTCCATGAAGCCTTGAAAACCATTACAGATAAGAATAAAATAAAAAATAATATCTTTGCACGTGAAAATGCTTTGTATATTAGTCTCCAACCTCCAAATCCAATATCTCAGACTGACAAGACTATGTCACCCTACTTTCGTAGTTTAAATCCTTTCACACATTAGTATTCTTAATACTTGTCCTTACATACCTTTTTCACAAATTTTTTTGGTTCTTTAACCACTTTGATGGTTCCTTAGTGTTCTTGACATCCCACAACAACCCTACAATTCTACAAAATATAGTTTTCCTATTACCTCATACACAGTTAGAACCTTTTGTATACATGACTATCTTCTCCATGCTAATCACCTCCTTTAAGAATATTTATGATATTCTTGAGATCATGTAGTTTATATACACCTGAGAAAATATTCATACAACATTCATAACTAATAATATCTTAAAACATTTTACATTTAATACACAAAATTCTAAATAAATGCTTATACACAGATTTAAATCCAAGAACATCTTAATTTGATTAAAAATATGGATCATATAAAGCTTCTTGAGCCATAGGTATTTGTTACAGAGTTTCCTACCTATCAAACTGAACTTGTAACCTCTCCTTAATATCTCTTATTAAACTACCTATGATGAGAATTTATATGCGAGAAGGTTGTTAGGGTTCTCAACACTAACTTACACAAGTTAAAGATAAACCATAAGAGGTTACACCCTAGTTGGGTCAAATAAGTAATGTTAAGTAGAGAAAATGTATCAAGACCCACATTTCTTCATTTATTGAACCTTCACTTAACACCTAATCTTATAACATACCTATAGGTAATTCCTATATTTGAATTATAAATTTAAAGGGAAACTCCTTATTCTTGCCTATGGAGTCCAAATGAACTAGTATAGACTATGACCGTCTCTAGTTGACACAAGACACCCCTAGTTACATAGGAAAGAAAAAAAATATTATTAACAAGATGTTGCTACATCACCAAAGAAAGGATTAACATTGACTAAGAGCCCTTATTTAATTAAGAGCTTAGTGTTCATGCTTTAAAATTTTCCCTTTTCATGCTTGTTATTTTGGAATTTTTAGAGCTAATCAAATACCCTATAGGAAATTTTAGGAAAGATATAGTCATTTGGAGATGATTTCTGGTAATTTTGTAAGTATTTTTTGTAATTTAGGAATATTTATGAAAGGTTTGATAATTCAAGGATTGGCTTCTAAACAATGGGTTTTCTAGGTATAGAAAATAAACACTCTAATGGTGAAACAACACTTCTATGGAATATTATAGGAGCTATGTAAGCAGTTAGGAGGGAAAAATAGGAATTATAAATTTATGTGTATCCTCTATATGTTTTTGACATCCATTTTTCTCTAATTCTTGAAGTTTTCAGAAATAATTTCAAAACAATGTTTTGAGAGCTCGATAGAGCCTAAAATAAGTGTTTATGCATTTCCTTTAGATTCCTAACCTATAACTTTACACACTCATCTAGAATGAACTCCTCCATTCTTTATAATTATCATTAACGATTTATTACTTCTAAAACTCACTATCCTACCTAGTTTGTCCATGCATTCTTTCATTTTATTTTATGTCTTGCTTTGAATGACCTTCAACATGAAATAGGCACCTAAACCATCATCTTATAAACATTCTACACATTATATTCAATGTAAAAATACTCTTTACATGCTTAAAATTATTTTCCTTGGTTTTATTATCTTCTTAAATCAAACCGTGCTTGCACAAGGTTTAAGACTAGTCCTATATAGGATTTCTTTAACCCATACCATACTAAAATTGACCTTCATATCAACTTGTGGACACACATAAACCTTTGACACATATATATGAACATGTAAGCTAACATAAAATCCTTTTAAAACCTATGGATCTCATACATAAAATCATTCTTTCTTGAACCATGCATAAAGAACATGCACTCGCTTCTAGATACCAAGCCACTGAATACTAATGTAACTCTTCATGACCATAAAGTAGGGAACTACAAATCAAACTTCCTACCTCCTGATGATTTACACATCATGATAACTCGTATACAACTTGGACAATTTTTTCCATCAATGCAACTTTTCATCAATGAAAAGACCAACGACACCAATGACACTATGTCCAACACATGTGCTTTGATTTGTAATGTATTATATGGCATTTCATGAGTACATGGATTTGAGTAGTTGTTTAATTTGAGAGTTGTAAGGTTTGTAAAATCTAATTTTGACACAACTAAAGCTCCTACATATGTAGGTAAACAAGCTAACATGCACCAAAACCTAAACAATAACTATACTATTTTCCAAAATAGACATCGATTGTAAAATTTAAATGCTAAAGGATTGTCGAAAATTTTACACTCATGCAATATGGGCAACTTGAATATTCATTTCAGATGGAAGGGATTGACAACTAAGGGAAATAATCTAGTTTCTTATTGTTTTGGGGTTCCAACAATTTGAAACAATTATACAAATATGTAGCTATGTGTGCTATTGAAGAATGAAAAACCTCACATATCATGCTACTCCATGTTCACCATCATCAATATAATGCAAAAAACAAAAAGATTAATGCAAGACCTTGATAAAGGTAGGAACAGTTGTAGACATGAGGATTTGGACTCCAGAACAACAAACACAGTTGTTTTCATGACTGAAGGTACATTTTCAGTTATAGGTACATTAATTTATTATTATTTCTTTATGTTTGAATGAGATTAAGTATGTTTTTATTTTTTTAGTTCATTCCACAATTAACGTTTACAGTAATCTAATACAAAAGGAAATAGAAAACTCAATTACTGAATCTAATTTCATTTATACATAAAGAGATACAAATATATTTTCCCACACAAGCCGTGGGATATAACTCATATGGACTAAAATAAAAGGTACATGTGCATGAAACTATAAGCAAAGGAAGAAACATAAAACCCACCATTTCTTTATAGAGTTGTTTTTTCTTTCAAGATTCATCATCTTCTGCACATCTGCAGTTTCATCTTCAACTACTTTATCTTCATCTCTAGCTCCCAGCTTCATGTACCTGTGGACAAAACAAAATTTTTTTGTTAGAGATCTTTGTTATTATTCATTCATGTTTTTATAGCTTCAGGAATATGAACCTTCTATCAAATTACAAATAAGTTACATGAAATGATAAAGAAGAACCAAAAATTACATCTCACTGTACTATTTTTTAGAATCAAGTCACAAAAGAAAATCACCACATAATGCATGTAGGCTTTAAGCCTTCATTTTTATAACTATTTCATGAAGTGTGCAGGTATAGCAGATCAAGTATATTTGAATGACATCGTAGAAATAAAAGAATACATTTTCATAAATTCAAGTTCCAATAAAAGATAGAGTAGCTCAAAAGGATCATCATGAAAGTTGCAAAAATGAGGATAATCAAAGTAAAGACATACATCTATATAAGTAAGGGATAAAAATTCATGAAAAAATATATATTGATTAGCTTAAGAAAATAATTGTTTCAATTCATCAATTATCATATCAGTTTAATCAAATCATATTGTAAGTTTAAGTATGGATGCACCTTAAAATTGAAGAAATAAACAAAGAGAAGAAAGGACATATTGAACTTTACATTGGAAGAAAATGGAAGTTTCTGTAATGAATTA
Organism: Taxus chinensis; assembly: GCA_019776745.2. NCBI lineage: Eukaryota > Viridiplantae > Streptophyta > Pinopsida > Cupressales > Taxaceae > Taxus > Taxus chinensis. The sequence goes on from CM034155.1 coordinate 407,604,598, forward strand.
AGAATAAATAAAAAATGGAGTACAATTTTAAAAATCACAATTTCATAATTGCAATTAGTTGCAGGAAAATTAGTTCAAATTTTAACATGATCATGTTACAAAGGGAACATAAGATGTTAAGCTTAAAGTAACTCAAGGCACTCCTTTCAATCACAATGAAAGAAAATATATATACAATCAAACAAAGCAAAAATATTACCAATCATTGTATTTCGTGTGCACTCTTATAATGCACGTACATGAATGTACATGTCAAGTAACCATGAAGCTTCATCTCACAACATTAAAGAGAGACTACAATTTCAGATTCACAAACAATAGTTTAGGGATATTTAAATTGTTGTAAATTACTATCATGTCCAGATACCAAGATGAAAAGGTATAAATTTACATATAAAAGTTTTAGAAATGTGATTTCAGCCATTTAAATATATCAGATTGCAAATAGTATTGCAGAGGAAGGGATACAGGGCTTCAAGTTGTGAAGAAATTACGACCAAGTACAAAAAAAAAAAGTACAAGAATTCAAGGCAACAAAATAAAATGAATGTTCGTTCATGACAGTTCATAATTATCAAGAGATAGAAACTGATTTCCTGAAAAAGACAATGTAAAGTTACTATGAAAGTCTACAGAAACATGAATATGCTTCAACATAGTTGCAGAACTAAGGTCATCTATACAATATTGATTGTAAACTAAATGAAATATTTTAGCTATAGAAATTACAGTACAACCATACAATTGAGATCTAGAAGTATTATCTATAAAAATGACCAAAGTGAGCATCAATTAGATAGAGGCATATTGAGCAATAAATAAGCACTTCGAAATATTTTTCAACACAAGTAAATGAAAGAGTAACAAGAAGAGATGCAGATTCAATTATACCATAAGCAATAGTACAAAAAAATCAGTTACAGATAGATAAAATGGCTCAGGATCCACTGCCGTGAAGAATCTAGTGAATCTAGTATTTGTTTTGCAAAAGATACAAGTAAAATCATAGAAAAACTTATTAGTTATAATTGAGTCTTTCAAAACCTTGACATAGAGTTGAAAAAATCCATGAAATCAAACACCTAGAACCAAATTTGAGCTCGAGAGTTCCATAGAGCCATGAAATGAAAAATAAACAACAATATTTTTCAAGATATTTAGTATTGAATGGATTTTAAAACCTAATGAAAAAATAAATAGCTATAAAGTTTATAGAACTGAAAGCTTACCCTTCTTCATTAATGGTGGCCAATGACCAAAATATCAACCACAGAAAGATTTAAGGAAAAATTTCAAGGCGGACGAAGTAAAAGCTAAATGAAATAAATCACATAAACCTCCAAGATAAAAACAAAATCATGCTCAAAACCAATTATAGAGAGCTCAAGAGATTAGATTAATGGCATCAAACAAAATTTTGCAAGGGCTCCGCGAACTTCCACAAACTCATGAAATGAGAAAATAATTAGGTTTTCTAAGAATTTGGTTTCTTGTCCCAACCTTAGTTAGCTTGAATTAACCACATCGTCAAAGGTACAATCATGGCGTGCAAACAGTAAACCCTCACTTTACCATGGTTAAATTCCACCGACAATCACAATGATGGGTCACCCCACCATGAAGGAGGGGACCAAATAATTCGAACAAAGGATTATGTTTTGACTATAGTCGATTCCATTTAAAAATATGAGGGAATGAGCTATGTTAAGGTCTTCAAACTTAGTTTATAACTATGCAGAGAGGTATTAATCCATGTGAAAGGAAAATCATCATCATTAAAATACAAAAAACACATGGTCAATGAGAGTACCCCTTGAATTATCACCTTTTTTCTATGATGTAGAAGAATATTTTCTTTTACATGTGAATGGGTGACATTGCCACAATAAAACAAAGTTATCAATTCCAAGTAAAGAATACATAATCATGCATGCACTAGAGACAAAAAAAGTGTCACATCATTAGCACAAGAAAAGTGGTATGCATGTAAAAGGTGACTTGCAGATAAAGACAAGGCTTAAAATAGATGTAAATTATTCACCCAATTACATTAATATTTCAAAAGTGACCGTACACCGCTATACAACACATAAAGAAGGCAAGTTAGTCTGAATGAGGATATTTTAGGAAGAAAGGATACTTTTGCCTCTTGTAAACAACATGTAATTTTATACCTTATTATTTATTAATTGCAAAGGATAAAGTTATCATTCATGTATAGTTAGACTTGAGTCTATTTTTAGGGGGTCGGGTTAATATTTTTGCTATTTATTGTGTGCATTGGGAAAGCACAATAGGAGTTTTTGAACATGAGGAGTTTATGTTTTGAGTGCTGAAGGCATTGACCAGATTTCCCTTGAATGAGAACTAGTAATTTACTTTCTAATTACATGTAGTGGTGTGTTTAAACTACTAATTCTTATGAATTTCCATTCCTTGACTTGATTAAGCTTTATTATGTTGTTAACCTTGTTACGAATTGGTTTTTCTGGATAGTTTTAGTTTGTAATTATTTGTTGTGTTTTTGTTACTAGTTTGTCAGCAAAAAAGTGTTTCCCTTAGGATTATGATGAAACTCATTGGATCGTGCTTCATTTACTTTGTTTTTTAGTATATTGTGCATGTTTTCTTAGTTAAGACCTCAATATGTTTTGTGTATCACCCCATTTTAATTTTATTTTTAACAATCATTTTACCCTTAAACCCCACATTTTTCAGTTTAGGATACATTCAAAGAAGGAAACGGCCTTGTAATATCAGAGATTCACCCCACAAAAGGGACACCCACATCTTATGAGGTGTCTCAATTCATCTGCAGAAGTGAGGGATAGGAAAATTGTATCGAAATTTCCAACCCTCTAAAAGGGTGGACTTCAGAGAGATAACATTTTTTTGGCATGCCCAGTGGGAGGAGAAAAACAATTGATGAGTTCAAAAAATTAAAGATTAAGAGAAAAATTCGTCTGGTGACTTCGTGAAGAATTTCATACTAGTATAGTAACATCTTCCATGCCTAAAGTGACTACAAGATAATTCTTAAGAGGAATTCCTACTGATTTTATTTCATTACCTTTAAATTTTGTAAGAAGAAGAAGAGTTGGTGATACCATTATGTCTAATAGACCTAGTTTTGTCAATCCTCCTTCCCCTCAAATGAATCTTGTGATCTAGATCCCAGTTATCCTAATGGCTCATCAACATCCATTGAAAACACCAAAACATTTTGTTACCTTTACAAGTGACAACCCCTTATTAATTCTCATTTATCATGATATACCGGTTGTTGCCTTGAAAGGATTACCATTATTTACTAGTGAAAATCAGATTACCCCTACTGAGCATAGTAGAGATACTACAACCCTATGTTCAGTCCATAATATTACTCATTAACATGTAGATATAAGACTTTTGGCTTCTTCATTCAATGGACAAGACCTTCAGTGGTACATAATTTTGGAAGTAGGTACAATAGGCACTTGGAATCAATTTGGTGAAGTATTATGCAAACAATTTCAAGATAAATCTGATCACTTATCTCTCATAGAGAAACTGTCTATAATAAAACATGCTCTTCATGATATTATGACAAATTTATAATTAATATTTTCTAGGATATGGGAAAAAATACCTCCTTTTGTTAAGCATCAATCTCATCATGCATAACTTTATTGTCTCAAAGCCTTAAATAGTAATATTGCAGCCATTATACAGTCCATGGGAGGTTCTACACTCCCATCAGCCTATGATATTGCTATCAGGGCTGAAAACAACCTTATTCAAGCTAGTAAATTGACACCAAGGCCTTCTATGCATATTACTACACATCTATCCCATAATCCACTGCCTATTCAAATGATATATTATGTGGTAGTAGCACAACCAAATGACATTTCTAATATAAATAAGTTCTTGCATAATTTTGGAAATAAGATCACTTCAATAGAGGACAAAATAGCATAGTCTGTTAAGCCTTATCAAGCTCCTTATAAAGCAAATAGGCAACCTTACCAAAAAAATCAAAATTATAGACAACCCTTTCAATAGATAAAAAAATATTTTTAGGCTTCCCCTAGTACTTCTAGTCCTCTTGTACTAGTTAATGTGGCCTCAGAAGATTGGTGTAGTCCTTGCAATCAACAACATCCTCCTTCTAGTTTCCCAAATTCTCATTTGAATCTGAATCTTGCTACAGAAACCTAATTTGAAACATTATGTATACCTCAAATGGAGGGTGGGAAGAAAGATAATTAGGGTCAAATGCATCCAGAATAGACACTTGTCAGTTTTGGTCAGAATGATTTTTGTGTTGTTTTGAGTAGATCTAAGAAAAGAGATCAAGACAAAGAAAACAATAAAAAAGGTCCAGTTTTACCCACTGTTATTGATAAAATAGTAGGTAGTCCTATTTAATCCCCAAAAGCATAGAAAAAACAAGAAAAATGATGTCCTAAGAGATTGCTTATACCACATATTACAAAGACAATAAAAGTAGAATCTACTTTTTATAAATATTTTTTAAATTCGATTACAACATCAATAAATATTGTTAAAATTGTGAAAATGCATAACATATATATTTAATCATGGGATGCTCTAAATATTCCACGAAAGAAAGAAATTCATGAAAAAGAGCTTTCTAAATTGCAAATTTCTGTAAAACCAGATGAAAAATAACCTCAAAAGGCTAATATGGTACTTGGTACAATTGATCAAGAATGAATGAACGAGGCTAGGTGGATGGTTCAAAAAATGTTGAATGTAGATGATATAAGAAAACCACCTCACTTTTATTTATCTCTCATTATTGGTGATCATCAATGCAAACAACACAGTTATGCCTAAAGCTATTGCAAAATAACTTGGGTAAGAATATCAACCAACTGAAAAGAGTATATTACAAATTTATGGCACAGAAACCAACACACATGGTATAATAAAAATTTTAGAGGTAACCTTGCATGCTTTCCCAAATGTTTCTATTCTTAAAGACATAACAGTTGTAGATTTGCCACCCTATTTTGCTCACTTCTTATCACGAGACTTTACAAAAGAGATTGGTGGGTATATTTCTTCAGATTGGTCTTATCATTTCTTCATGAAAAGGTATAAAACTAAAGTAATAGTAAATTCAGAACTATTAGATAGGTTCCATATTGAACCTCATTTTTCAAGTGTTGTTGCAAACCATGCAACTATACATTAGGGCCATTTTGTTACTAAAGCAAAGAATTCAACATTAGATGGTGTTTCTAACTTGTTTATGGATGAAATAATTCAAGAGAAATATTCTCCTGACCCTTAAAAATAATTAGAAGAGGAAATTTTTGGTGTTTACTATCTTCATGAAGAAAATACACCTATTCCTTTGTTGTCCAAAACATAAAAAATTGTAGAAGGCATATGGTAGCTACATTGTGGTGGTGCTAAGAATAACAAAGGACAAGTTGTGGGTTTAATGCTAACTTTACCTTAAAATAACAGGTATTTTCAACTATAAGTCTACAATTTTAATGTACATGTAATTTGGTTGAATACGAAGAATTGATTGATGTCATTGAATGAGCTAGAAAGAAAGGAATCAACACATTACAGGTTTTTGATGATTCAAAATTAGTCATAAATCAAGTCAAAGACAATAATGATTGTAAACATTCATTAATGGAATCTTATAAGCATATAGTTTGGGACTTAATGGATGAATTTCAAGGTTCTAACATATAATTTGTCCCAAGAGAGAAAAATAAACATGCGTAAAAAATTACAGAAGTGCTAGAAGAAGTTAAAAATGACAAATTTAAGCCTGGTATAAAGTTTATAATAAGACCTTCAATGCATGATAATGAAAATTATTTGCAAGTTTTTGAAGATGATTAACAAATTTGCAGATTTTTGCAAGAAGAAGCTGAAATTTCATCATCAAATCAGGGTAAATTTCTGCACCAATATGGTGACCATATTGTTTATTTGAAATGAATTTAATTTCCTCAAGGGCTTCTCACTGTGGAGGATATTTTAAGTTTTGATGATCATCTCAGAAAATTTAAGGGAAATATTTCTACACATGTTGATAACTATGAAGGAATATCAATTAATGAGGGTAAAACATTGCAGATCAAAAATGTATGTTCCATAGCAAAAAAAAAGCTTTCGTTAACTTATGAAAATAATTTATTGATGCGTTTTCTTGTAAGTATAAATATTTAAGAGGCTTTGATCCTAGTTTGGCTCAGCATACCATTGAATTACAACCAAACTCAAAACCTGTAAGGCAGAAATAAAGGCCCATAAAATCCAAAAAATGAACCATTGATGATGAATGAGTTGTCAAAGAAAATTAGATCAGGTATTATTTTTCATATTAAGCATTCAAGTTGGGTTACCAATCTTGTGCCTGTTCGGAATAAAGATGGTGAAATCTGGTTATGTGGGGATTTTAGAGATCTTATTAGAGATTCATTAAAAGATCATTTTCCACTGCCCAATATGGATCAAATTTTAAGAATAGTTTCAGGTTCAGATAGGTTGTCCCTATTAGATGGTTACAGAAGATACAATCAAATTCTAGTGTGTAATGAAGACAGGTACAAGACAACCTTCACCAAAAAGTGGGGCATTTATGCTTATAAGAGAAGGATTTTTGGTCTATGTAATTTTGGTGGAAGGTTTCAATGTGTAATGAATATGGATTTTTATAATCTTTTTAATAAATCCATACTTGTTTATTTACATGATGTGACCATTTTTTGTAAAAAATTCTGATGATCATCTTGTGCATTTAAGGTAGACCTTTAGTATTTGTAGGTAGTTTGGGATATATTTGAATCCGAAAAAGTCTATTTTTTTAGTACACGAAGGAATGTTACTTGGTAACATTGTTTCCAAAAAAGGTTTAGCTATTGATCCTTTAAGAGTTTATTCTATTATGTAGTTGTCTTTACAACATCATAAGAAGGCATTACTTAGTTTTTTTTGGGAAAGATCAACTTTGTATGGATATTTTTACCATACTTTGCATCCTTATTTAAACATTTTAATACCATGCTCAAGAAAGGAAAGAAATTCTCTTGGACCAGTGAAGGAATAAAATGATTTGAAGCCATTAATTTGGCTATTTAACAAGCTCCTACTTTAGAAAATCCTCATTTTGATAATTAATTCATAATGTATGCACTTGTAGGAGCTGAAACCATTTTATCTATTTTGATTCAGATCAATGATGAGAATATAGAACAATCGATTTCTTTCTTTGGGGAAATCCTTTATGATTACAAAAAATTCTACACTTTTCTTTACAAAAATTACTTACAGTAGTTAGAGGATTGAATAGCTTCAAGTACATGCTTTGGAATAGTAGGATTCATGTTTTAGTCTCATCAAAGTGTTAAAGCATTCATGTTGATCAAGGAACTTAATGAGAAATGAGTAGGCTGGATTTAAAAATTAATGGAGTACGATGTTGAAATTCTTGTTGCTAAAAAAGTCTGAGGGAAATATATTTGTGAACATATTATTGCTGATATATAAAATCAGAATGTTGTAGTTTTATTATAGCCTAAAAATTAGCACCCATAAGTAAATACGAAAGCTTTAGTTTCAAGATGGATGTATGATTTAATTAACTATTTGCAACATGGTACTTATTTGGAAGGAATGGGAAAGAATAAAAGAGGATATTTTCAGTTACAAGTTTTACCTTATGCATTTATTGATGGTGTGTTTTTCAAAAATGACATAAATATAATATTCCTATGTTGCTTTGATTTTGATAGAGTGCAACAATTACTCTAATATTTTCATGAAGGACCTACATAAGGTCACTTCTCAGCACATATAACAACCCTTAAAATTATGAAAGTTGGTTACTATTCACCCAAAATATTCAAGGATTGTTTTGAATGGATCAAAAATAGTAAAAGGTGTGCATTCTTTGTCAGAAAAGAAAGGTTAGCTTCACTGCCATACAACCTATTTCAGTGGATAAACCATTTATGAAGTGCAGTCTTGACTTCATTGGCATGATTAATTCACATTCATATTAGGGAGATATGTGGATTTTGATTGTTAATGATTATTGTACTCATTAAATTGAGGTAGTGGCCTTGAAGAAACCCAATGAGACCTTGAATTTTTAATTATGTGAAGGTATAGTTTGTAGGTTTGGTGTTTCAACAACTATCATTTTTCATAATGCATTAGATTTCCTTGGAGAAAGAGTAACATATTAGGTTGTTAAAAATTGTATTTATCTTATCAATTGATCCAATTATTACCCACAGGGTACATGATTTGATGAAATTAGTAACAAAAATATGCTTATGATAATTAGAAGAATGCTCAAACAAAATAAGAGAGCTTAGCATACAATGTTAGATTCAGAAGTGTGGATTGATAGAGTGACTCCAAGAGGTCTCTTGGTAATTCACCATAAAAAAATGCTTTTAGAGGGGAGGCAAGAATGCGTATTTCACTTTAGCTACCCACATTAGACTTATTGCATCAGTTTGAGTTAATTGAGAATGAACCAATGCAAGTTAATCTTGTGGAACTTATGGAATTGGAAGATCTAAGAGATAAAACTCAATTGAATCTGGAGAAACATAAAAAGTAGACTAAGAGTAATTTTTATAAGAAGTATAAGATTAGAGTTTTCAACAAAGGAGATATTGTGTTGAAGTGGGATTCATATAGAGAAAAGCCAGGAAACCACACAAATTTTGATACAATATGGAGTGGTCGTTATATTATTTCATCTTGCAAGAAGAAAAATTCTTTTCATCTATCAAGGCTTAGTGCAAAGGAACTTCCCATTCCTGTGAATGGTATGTTTCTCAAGCATTGTTATTGATAATATTATATTGTTGGTTAAAGTAGGTTAGATTAGGATTTAAATTCAATAAAGTGCATTTCATGAACACTGGTAGTTGTTTTTGAATTAGATAATTTCATTTCATGCACGTGATCTGGTTTACTAGGTCTTTTCCAAACTTTAGTTTTGTTTTTGGAAAGGTTAGTTTTTAGAAAAAGGTATATTTTGGTATTAGGCTTTGAATCAATTCCCAATGAATAAGAGCAAGATACTTGTCATAAAGATAGCATACAAATTTACTTGATAGGATCGACAGAAATGTTGACAATTTTACACTCATGTAAAATGGGTAACTTGAAACTTCGTTTAATATGGAAGTGATTGAAAACTAAAATAAATAAGGGAAGTTTGTTAATGTTTTGAATTTCACCAATTTTAAAAAACATTTCAAATATGCAGCTACGTGTGTTCATATAGAATGTAACACCTATTATATGTAACCATTCAATGTTCACCATCATCAAAGTAATGTAAAACCCTCAAGGATTAATGCAAAACCTTGATAAATGTGGGAACAATTGTATACATGAGGAGTAGGACTCCAAAATAGCAAACACAGTTTCTGTTTACATGACTGAAGTTAAATTTTCAATTACAGGTATATTAATTTCTTATTATTTCTTTATGTTTGAATGATATTAATTATTTTTTAAGTTGTTTAGTTGATTTCAAAATTATCATTTAAAGTAATCTAATGCAAAAGGAAATAGAAAACCCAATTACAATGTTTGATATCAGTTATTCATAAATAGATACAAATACAATTTTTAACACAAGCCATGGGATGTAACTCATATATACTTAAATAAAAGGAAGAAAGAGAAAACTCATCATTTCCTTATAGGTTTTTTGTTTCTTTCGAGCTTCATCATCTTCCACACATCTGCAGTTTCATCTTCAGCTGCTTCATCTTCATCTCTAGCTCCCAAATTCATTTACTTGTGGACAAAATAGATAAATGTTGTTAGAGCTCAGGGTTATTCTTCATTCATGTGTTTACAAATTCAAGAATATGAACCTTCTATCAAAGTAAATATAAGCTACATGAAATGATAAAGAAGAACCAACAAGTGCATCCCACTATAATATTTTCATAATCAAGTCATAAAAGAGAATCACCACATAATGCAGGAAGGATTTAAGCCTTCATTTTCTAACTATTTAATGAAGTGTGTAGGTAGTGAAGAAGAAGTATGTTTGAATGAAATTTCAGAAATAATAGAATATGTTTTCATCAATGTAAGTGCCATAGAAAAATACAGTAGCTCAAAAGGATCAACATGAAAGTTGCAACAATGAAGATAATCAAACTAAAGAAAGACATTTGTACAAGCAACGGATCACAATTCATGAAAAGAAGATACATTGATCAACTTAAGAAAATAAGAGTTTTATTTCATCAATGGTCATCTCAATTTCATCGAAGTAGATTGTAAGTTTAAGTTTGAATGCACCTTTAAATTTAAGAAATAAAACAAGAGAATAATTGACAGATTGAAATTTTAATGGGAAGCAATGGGCAATTTCTGTAATGAATTATGAATAAATCACAAATGGAGTACAATTTTCAAAAGTGTAGTTTTATAATTACAACCACTTGTACGCAACTTAGTTTAAAGTTCAACATGATCTTGTTACAAAGATCACATAATATGTTAAGCTTAAAGAAACTTAGGGCACCCATTTCAGTCACAGTGAAAGAAAATAAATATACAATAAAAAAAGCAAGAATTTTACTAATCATTGTATTAACTGTGCGCTCTTGTAATGCAAGTAGAAGAATGTACAGGTCAAGTAACCATCAAGCTTAATGTCACAACATTAAATAAAGACTACAATTTCATATTCACAAAGAGTGTTATACCGATCATTAAATTGTTGTCAATTACTGTCATGTCCAGATACCAAGGTCAAAAGGTAAAACTTTACATATTCAAGTGTAAGAAGTGTGGTTTAAGCCCTTTAAATATCTTAGATTGTAAATATTATTGCACAAGAAGGGATACATGGCTTAAAGTTGCCATAAAGTATAACCAAGTACCAAGAAAAATATCAAGTATATGAATTCAAGGCTACATAATAAACTGAAGGTTTATTCATGATATTTCATAATGATCAAGAGACAAAAACAAATTTCCTGAAAATAAAATGCAAAGTTACAAGGAAAGTATACAGGAACTTGAATATGCTTCAAAATAGTTGTATAAAGAAGGTCAGCTATACAATCTTGATTGCAAAATAAATTAAATATTTTTGATGAAGGAATTGTAGTACATCCATACAATTGAGATCTAGAAGTATTATCTACAACAAGGATCAAAGTCAACATCAATCGGATAGAGGCATACTGAGCATGAAATAAGCACTTCAAAATATTTATCAGCAGAAGCAAATGAAAGAGTAACAGGAAGAGATGTAAATTCAGTTATACTAAAAGCACAAAGATTGCGTAAATTTAAGCAGGGAATAATGATTATTCAAAAGATATTACTTTACTTCAAATACATTGTTTTGCGAAAAGAGGAAGTGTAATGAAGTTTTAATAAAGTATTCATCAAGTAAAAAGTTTGCAAACTATACAGTTCAGTAAACTAGAGTAGAGCATGTTAAAAGTGGATACACGAAGCTATCAAAATCAAAATTAATGACATAATAATTCTTTAAAATAGAACTACAAAATAATTAAAGAATCATATGATCAAAATATTTCCATCAAGTAACAGTTATTCTCATAATTTAACATAGTGAGAAGAGCAAAGATTTAATGACTCGTTTAGATTGAATGAAATCATATTTATCAAATTATTTCTATTAAGGATATATCCCAGTGAAATACAGGTTTGCAGTAAATGTATAAGTTTTCAAAGACATTTGCTAAGATATGAAAATCTTCATGTTATTGTGTGGATTCAGAATGAGAGAAGAGCTGCCAGTTACATAATCTATGCAAATAGCCATATAGTGATAGTGTTGCTATTTTTAAGAAAAAGAATAGTCACGTCTCCAAGATAGCATAAATAGTGATTTTCACGCAATCAAACTTTAAATTCCATAGAGAGTGATAATATATTTAAGATAACATCCATAGATTCTTTTTTATTGTAAAGGACTAGCGTTCTCAAAATGACGAGTACTTTCTTAACAGGAAACATATCACAAAATAGGAGTCATGAATCCTCTAGAAAGTTCTGTATTTTCTCTTTCAAATACATATTATTTCATGTATCAGATTAAACTCAAATCTATTTAGGAACAAAATTTAAATTCACATCTCAACAACGAAAATTTGTTTGCATCAATTAAGCAAGTTGAGTTCACAAGGGAAAAGAAAGAGTTATAACAACTGATATTTCCAAAGGTTAAGTAATAAACATGTATTATAGCCAAAAAGCGAGTCATCAAAATCTTTTATTAAACAATGACCATGACTATAAAAAACTAGAGAAAGAAAAACAAAATACTCGGCTTCATTGCGGAACAGTTGCAGAGATTGCTAAAGAAAATGACAAACTCAAAGTTCAAAATACAGATACAGAATGATAATCCCAATAGGAATGGAAATGACATCCCAAATAGAAAAAAGCCAACTCAAACTAGGGAAAATTCAAGAAAAACATGAAATACCCAAACAAAATGGAAATACGAGAAAACAATGCCCGAGTTGAAGTGTCTCTATTCAAGAAAAAAAATGGTGACCTAATATAATGAGAAGTAAGAGTAGCTACAGGAAAAATAAAGAAGACCCAAAGCTCAAAATATTTAGATACGGGATTTCAAGGAAAAATATTGTTTTTAATGCATATAAACGATGGAAAATAGCATTTTATTTTCTTCAAAAACAAGTCTATTTGATCCACAGTACAAAAAATTGCAGTCACAGATAAAGAAAATGACTCACGATCCACTGTCATAAATAATCTAGTGAATCTATTAATTGTTTGAGAAAGATACAAGTAAAATATCAGAAAGCCTTACCATATATAGTCGAGTATTTCAAACCATTGACACAAAGTTGAAAAAATCCATGAAATCAAACACCTAGAATAAGATTTGAGATTGATAGTACCACAGAGCCATGAAAATGCAAAAGAAACCATAATATTTTTTGAGATATTCAATATTGAAGGGAGTTTAAAACCAAACGACAAAAAAATAGTTACATAGTTTACAGAACTAGAATCTTACCCTTTTTATTAATTGCAGCCAAGGACCAAAAGTTCAAGCACAGAAAGCTTTAAGGAAAAATTTCGTGGTAGCCAAAGTAAAAGTTAAATGATACAAATCATAGGAAGCTCGAACATACAAAAAAATCACTCTCAAAACTAGTTACAGAGAGCTCAAGAGATCATATTAATGACATCAAAAATACTTTTTCTAGGGTTCCACCAAATTCCCTGAGCTCGTGAAATGAGAAAATGATTAGGTTTTGTCATCACAATTTTTCCCCCAAGAAAATTGAGCAAACGTGATCCTGCACAGGAAGAAATCTAAGGGTTTCTTTTATTGCATGAGCCCACGTTTCAAATCTAACAATTAGGTTGCAGGTGGGCTCAAAAATGGAGGATCAGGGTCTGCTAAGGAGGCAAACAGTGTCAAAGAAACTAGAGGCTCAAAGGAGTACAACGGGGAAAGGCTCAACGGCTTCGGGATTCACAAACGATTCAGAGCGGGATTAAATTGGCTAAGTATGGAAGAGATGGTGGAAGATGCCAAGTGTCTCAATGGCGCACCTTCAAGGGTTAAACCCAAAAGGCAGACTCAAATGAGTGCAAAGTCTCCATGTGTCCCAAGACTGAAAAGGGATAGATCCGGCTGTTGAAAAGTCAAAACGAGTGGAAAGAACCACGTGTCAGCTCGGCACAATTTCAATAGTAGGAGCCCAAGGCGGAGACCCAAACTAGCGCCAACTTTCCACATGGTCAGGGTCCAATAGAATTAAAAGAGAAGTAGGCCCAAATCAATTAATTATAATAGTGTTGGCGGAGGGCACCAAGTGTCTTAACGATGCACATTCAAAGGTGTGACCCAAAGAGGAGACTCAAATGAGCGTGACGATTCCACATGTCTAGGGTTCAAAAAAGGCATCGGGCCAAATTGGCTAAGTATCATAGACTAGCAGAAGGCACCACATGTTAGCTTGACACATATTTAAAGTTAAATCTATAAGCGGGTTCCCCAAACAAGCACTTGCCTTCCACATGTCCCAGGTTCGAAAAGGGACAGAGTCGTTAGTTGAAAATTCAATATGGGAAGAGTCAGCGGAGGGTGCCACATGCCTCAACTATACAAATTCAAGAGGGGTGGTCCAAGGGCCAGACTCAGACAAGTGCCAAGTCTCCACATGTCCCAGGTTAGACATATGGCCCCACCAAACAAAAGGACTTAGCCAAAACATAAGGAAACAAAGCAAAGCCATGAAAGGAGCCACCTGTGTTCTCAACGCAACTTCAAAAATAGAATCCAAAAGCGGTCCCCAAATGTGTGCTAGCTCTACTTGTGGCCATGCTTCAAGTCAAGGCAGGAAGGTAGGTCGTTGGAGGAAATTCAAACTTTTTGTCTCAAAAGGTGTAAAGTATAAAAATGAAATGCACCTCTACTGACACCCAAGGAGCCACGTGTCAGGCCTAAATTACATGCGGGCTGGCAGGCCTGGGGAGGAATTTTCACCCAAATGGAAAATGTGGACTAGAGGGTGTGAAGATGGTTTTTTGACAAAATTGAATTACGGGGCCATGGGGAGTTTTTGCGTTTTTTTTCTTTTTGGTGCCAAAAGGCGCAAAGTGAATTTCAGGCCCACGGACCCGTTCTGCTAAACTGGTTTTCACCATTTTTATACGGACCCAACTCAAATATTCAAATGGACATATCTTTCGATCCAGTGCCCAGAAATTCAACAAATTGGCACCATTGGAAAGGTCTTGACCTCGTCTATGGCATGGAAACTGAAACTTTAATTTTGATGAGGTTAGGTGGGTGAGAAATGGGAAAACATCTTCATGCCATTAATATGCAATCTAATTGTCCCCAACAACTAGATCAGATTTGATTTGATACACCTTTCTTCCTTCTTCAACACGCCGAACAAACATAGAGTGGCAGACTTGATAAATGATGGGTAGATTTGTAGGGGCATGGATGGCTGGTAGTTGAGATCCAAAATCAAGTTTCCCACCAATTTTATTCTTTTCCCTTTGTTGCATCTATAAAACAAGAAGCTTGGCTCATTGAAAATTGTTGGACATTTCTGTTTTGCACCCTCCCTTATCCTCTGGTCTATAGATGAGTTCATGGAGTTAAACCCTCCCATTCATGTTGTAATACAAAATTTTTTTCCTCTTGGGTAACTGTAATGTACTGTATCAACTCTGGAGCAATAATATATGTATGTGGATGATTCTCAAACCTCTCATGTGTTCATTTTTATCTTCTGATCTCTCATTGCAATTTGGTTATCTGTGCATGGTAGTTGTATTACATTTTAATGGTTCTGTGTTTGATAGCAAATCCAGTGTTTAACATTCCTTTGGTGCATCACCTTGTTATCTTAGGTTTATTTTCTTGCATCTTCTTAACCTTGTCTCCTTGGCAAGATAGATATAGGTTTTAGAGTAGATCCTCTACAATTTATTTGTGTGCACCTGAAACAGAGGAATAGGAACTGGCCTTCATCCGGAGAGCTCTCTCGATTTCAAAGTCCCACACTTTGAGAGATGCTCCATGTTATGCTATCACACTGAAGAGTCTCAACCCAATAGGTTGCAGACATCCAGGGGTGATGTGATTTTGCAATAACAGTTTTGGCACGCCTGGTGGGACCAAGAGGTCTCCATTTTTACTACAACAAGATTGATGTGCACTTGTTGTAAGTTTTTCATCTTTTAAGAAGCTCTAAAGTTACACATCTGACGACTCCAAAAGAGGCAGAGTCCACTGGTTTCAACAACCCAGGCTTGGTAGATTCATGAGAAGAATCCAGACTAGATCAAGAACTAGAGAAGAAGGATTGTTTTTCTATCTACACTTGTCCCTAGACATAGGGAGAAGGGGGAGAAGATCTCAAAGGTCTCCATCTCCACCAAATAGAACCTTGTCAACACCTCCTCCTTGTAGGCCCTTCATTCAATCAACAAGGGTTCTCAGGACAATCATAATGGCACAACCACCCAACCCGTATGTCAACTTCACTGGCAGCATCCCACTCACTCTCAATGCACAAAATCCAGTCCCAGTTGTAGCATTAAAGAGCATTCCATATTTCACTGGAGAGAACCAGACTTCTCCTAGTGACCACATTCAAGACATTGCAAATGTCTGCACAATTCATGAGATCACTGAGATGGACATTGTAGTCAAATTGTTAGCCTCTTCACTCAAGGGTAAATCTTCGCAATGGTTCAGGAGTCTAACAACAGGCTCTATTTAGAATTGGGACCATTTGTGCAGAGCTCTTCATAATCAATTTGGAGAGAAGGGAGATAATCTATCCTTGTTGGAGCATTTGACAACCATCAAGAGGGCTCCTAATGAGCAGCTGACAGATTTCAACTTCATATTTCAAAGGACATGGGATAGGATTCCATTGGCCGTGAGGCCCACAGATGAAGGTGCTTTCTTATACTTTCTTAGAGCTTTAAATTCTAATATTTCCTTAATGATTCAATCAATGGGAGGCACAACCTTACCTTCAGCCTATGACATTTCCATTAGAGCTGAAAATTGTTT
Organism: Taxus chinensis; assembly: GCA_019776745.2. Lineage (NCBI taxonomy): Eukaryota > Viridiplantae > Streptophyta > Pinopsida > Cupressales > Taxaceae > Taxus > Taxus chinensis. The sequence goes on from CM034155.1 coordinate 407,621,186, forward strand.
AATTCAAGGCTGGTAAAATTGCTCCTAGGCCACCTATGCCTCTGTATTGAGAACTAGGAGCTCTAAGCACTAGTCAGACACCCACATTAGCTCCCATACCCACTCTAAGGAATCAGAGTTCAGTTGAAGCTTCCACCTCATCTTCTAGCACTTCAAAAGAGCTACAAGAGGTTATGAAACAACTGTAAAACCTAGGAAATGAGCTAGTGACTATTAAAAGGTAGCAAGCTCAGAGTTCTAGGCCATATCAGCCTCAAACCCAGTACCAAGCTAGACCCCCATATCAGCAAAATAGACCACCAGCTCATGTTGCAGGTCAAAACCAAAACCAAGGACAACCTCAAGCTGCTAGGCCTTTCTAACCATATGATCCAAACACAGATTCAACATTAAGGTCCTTGATTCCTACACAAAGTAAAATGGTAGAAGAATATGATTGGTGTTTCCCATGCAGTCAGTCCCATAACCAGTCAATGTGTTTCAATGGTGCGCGGAACCAAGCCTTGATGGTACAAAACATTGGTGTGTCCCAAGAGCCCAGTCAAGAGGAAAATCAACAACAAGAATCCCAGAAAGAGGCACCTCCAAGTGAGACCATGCTTGTCAATTGGTAGGCTGAAGATTTTTGTTGTATGAATCAAGCACCTCCTCATAGTGTGGTAAAAAATACACGGTCCAAGAAGAGGAATATTGGAGAATGGAAATCTTCCAATTTACATGGTCCACATCCCTCTATTTCCCCGCAAAGTGTAACTCCCAATGTGCATAAAGTCTGCCCAAGCCACCTTCTAGACCACTCAGACACCGGTTGTAATGACCCATGTGCAAGAGAAAAATGTACCAGGAAAGGGGAAGACAAAAAGATAGCTCATCCCCATTTAACATCATTGAAAAAATGAAGAAAACAAATGTGAATATTTCAATGTGGGAGTCATTGGCTATCCCAGGGAAGAGAGACCTGTTGCAGGCTCCTATGGCCAATTGGTTAACCTCAAATCAGCCCCCCCCAACCAACAAGAGTAAGTGTTTACCAATGTGACTCAGCCTAAAGGAAACCATGGAGGAAAACAAGGTAAGAATCTGAAACCCCCTCCATTCTATGTTTCATTGATCATTAGGGAAAAATTGGTACATAATTGCATGATTGATTCAGGAGTGAGTAGTTTAGTCATGCCAAAGCAAATAGCCAATTAGTTGGGTCTTCAATATGAAGTCATCTCCAAGGGCATAGGTGAAAATTGGATGGGACAATGGTTACAATGGTTGGAGTCATCAAAGATTTGAAGCCTCACATTGCACGCATGTCCCAATGTGACTGTATTGCAAAACCTATCACTCATAGACTTTGCACCACATTTGTATTTTGTTTGTCAAGAGACTTCACTGCTAAAATTGGAGGCTATTTTCTGTACTGATTGGTCACACATGCTTTTTAGAACAAGGTATGGAGCTAAGGCTATGATCATATCTGAGCCCATTATAGATTACCATATTGAGCCTCATTTACCCAGCCCAATCAATGTGAACTTGTTTAGATTTTGATCAAGAAGACCTCTCAAGAACTTGTGAGGTAGATACGAAGGTTGGGTGTATTCCAGACTTGACCCTCAACGAATGGGAAAACAAGAGGCATGATTTTGACCCTTATAAGGAAATGGAGGAATCTGAGCTAGGATTCTACTATTTGCATGAGGAGAATCATCCTCTTCCTGACATCATTAAGCTAGACCAAAAAGATGATAATGAGGTATGGCAGTTATTCTTTGATGGCTCAAGAAGTAGACAAGGAGCTGGAGGAGGAGCTATGCTTGTTTCCCCCCAAGGTATGAAATATTACTCAGCCTTCCATTTCTAATTTACTTTCTTGAACAACACAACAAAGTATGAATCTTTGATCCATGGACTGCATTGGGAAAGGAAAAGAGGGATAAAAAAATTTCAAGTGTTTAGGGATAGTGAGCTAGTTGTGAATCAAGTTTGAGGACAAAATGTGGCCAAGAACGATCTGTTAAAGAACTACAAGAATCAGGTATGGTATCTTATCAAATATTTTGAAGAATTCAGCATCAATTCCATCCCAATGAAGAAGAATGAAGCAGCAGACATATTGGCAGTAATCAGGGTGGCATTTGATGTAGTAGAGAGTATCAAAAGTGATAAGTCTCAGCCCTATATCAAGGTGGTTGTGAGAATAGATGTCCCTGATAATAACACAAGTTGGCAAGTCTTCGAGAATGATTAACAAATTGTCAACTTTCTATGAGAAGAAGCTGAGTTCTCTGCTAGAAACCAAGACAAGTTGGAACAATGTTATGGTGACCAAGTGGTGTAGCTGAGAACCAACAAATTACCAAAGGGTCTTGTAACTTTGGAGTCAATCTTCAACCCAAATGATCAATTCCGGAAGGAGAAAGCAAATATCCAAGTAAAGGGTGAAGATTCAGAGCCCATTTCCATAGAAGAAGCAAAAAATTGTTGGATTGGCAAGGTAAGTACCCAACAAGAAAAATCTGAGTTCGTTCAACTTTGTCAAGAATTCCCAGATGTCTTTTCTTGGACTTACAAAGATTTAAGAGGTTTCAACCCAAGATTGGCACAACACACTATCGAGCTAGATCCAAGATCTAAGCCTTTCAGATAGAAGCAAAGGCCAGTAAACCCTCACATTGAGCCTCTCATGAGAAAAGAGTTGAACAAGATAATTGAGGCCAACATCATCTTCCCTATCAAGCATTCAAGTTGGGTTGCAAACTTGGTGCTTGTGAGGAAAATAAATGGAGAAATCAGATTGTGTGTGGAATTTCGTGATCTGAACAGAGCATCACTCAAGGATCATTATCCACTTCCATCAATGGAACATATCTTATAGGTTGTAGCTGGCTCTGAGAGGTTTTCATTGCTAGATGGATACTCAGGATATAATCAGATAATGGTGAAAGAGGAAGATCAATTTAAGACAGCCTTCACCACCAAATGGGGTACATATGCTTATAAGAATATGCCATTTGGACTGTCAAATGCTAGAGAAACATTTCAGTGAGCTATGGACATGGCATTCAAAGGATTAATCAACAATATAGTTCTGGTGTATCTAGATGATATCACCGTCTTCTCAAAGAATGCTGTAGACCATCTCTTCCACCTTAGATAGGTATTTCAAAGGTGTAGAAGGTTCAAAGTGTCATTAAACCCAAATAAGTGTGTATTCTTGGCACATGAGGGGAAATTTTTGGGCCACATTGTCTCAAGAGAAGGGTTAACAATTGATCCTGAAAGGGTTGAAGCCATCTAAACACTTCCATTTCCACAACACAAAAAGTCTCTCCAAAGCTTCTTGGGGAGAATAAAATTTGTTCACAGGTTTGTGCCTGATTTTTCTACTCTTGTGAAGCCTTTAACAATGATGTTGAAGAATATTCTTGCATTCAAATGGACAAGCAAAAGGAAAAGAGAGTTTTCAGGCCATCAAGCTCGTAATATCATAGGCCCCAAATCTTGTTAACCTAGAATTTTCAAAATACTTCATGTTGTATACTTTTGGAGGATCAGACACAATCTCAGCTATCTTGGTTTAGCCCAATAAGGAAGGTTCAGAATAGCCCATAGGCTTCTTAAGTCAGAGCTTGGAGGATTACGAGGTAAAGTAATCTTTCATTGAGAAGCATGTCCTTGTTGTCATTAGGAGTTTGAAGAAGTTTAGACACTTAGTATCGAACAATAAGATTCAACTTCTAGTATCTCATGCTGGTGTCAAGGATTTTCTCCTAAACAAGGACTTGAATGAGAAGAGAGCAGGTTAGATCACTCGGGTAATGGAATATGACATTGAGATCAAAGTGACCAAACTGGTTCATGGCAAGGGTATGTGTGAGAAACTCACTTCCAAGAAACAAGCTGAGTCAGTGGATGAAGAAGAGGTTTTCCTATTACTACAGAATGATCAAGAACAACCATCTAATGATACACCTATTCCATGTTGGACTCAAGCCTTGGTGCACTATCTCCAAACAGGTTTGTGCCCTCTAGAATGGAACAAAGAAAAAAGGAGATACTTCAGACTACAAGCCATCCCATATGTACTTATCGATGGTGTTTTGTTCAAGAAGGATATCAATAGTGTCCTATTGAGGTGCATTGGGACAAGCCAAATTGAAAGGGTATTACATGAGTTCCATGATGGAGAAGCAGGAGGCCACTTTGCTCCTCGAGTAAAAACTCTCAAAATCATGAAAGCTGGTTATTATTGGCCTACAATGTTTATGGATTTCTACTCATGGATCAAGAAGTGCACAAAGTGTGCATTCTTCATAGGGAAGTAAAAGTTAGCAGTGTTACCCCTTCATCCGATTTCAGTGGATCAAAAATTCATGCAATGGGGAATAGACTTCATTGGAGTGATTAACCCAAATTCAAGCCAGGGCCATAAGTGGATACTTACAACAATAGACTATTTCACAAAGTGCACTGAAGCAATGGCACTCAAGGAGGAAAATGGATCCAACATCTTGGATTTCTATGAATGAATAGCCATCAGGTTTGGAATCCCTACCACTATTATATCAGAAAATACATTGGAATTCCTTGGTACAAGGATCACTAAATGGGTCATCAAAAATGGTGTATACCTCATCACTTCATCAAACTATTACCCTCAAGGTAATGGCCAAGAAGAGTCCTACTAAAAAGAACATGTTAAGGATTATTAGATGGAATCTTGATCAAAATCAGAGAACTTGGCATACAAATCTCAAATCAGCCATATGGGCTGATAGGATCACATCAAAAAGGTCCATAGGAAGCTCCCCATACAAGATTGTATATGGAAAAGAGGTAGTATTTCCCATATCATTGGATTTTCTTACTTTAGAGCTCGTGAAATAGTTGGAACTAGCTGAGTTTGAACCTATGGCAAATCAGGTATGTAGAGTTGATGGAAGTAGGAGAGGCAAGAGAGCATGCAATCCAAAGATCATGGAGAAGGATCAAGCATTGATCAAGAATATTTTTGATAAGAAAGCAAGAGAAAGGACCTTTTAAGAGGGGGACTTAGTTCTAAAATGGGATGCCGATTGGGAAAAACCAGGAAAGCATTCCAAATTTGATGCCATTTGGAGTGGCCCCTACATGGTCACAAGATGTACAAGTAGCAATGCCTTCTAGCTAGCTAAGTTGGATGACAAAGAATTACAGATTCCAATCAACGGGATCCATCTCAAACATTTCTATTTAAAAGGAAGGTTCCATCGTTGTAAATATTAGCATAAGACTTTAATTTCCCTAAGTGCATATTCACATTGTTTTGTTGTAGCGCATGTTTTATTTCCCTAAGTTCTCTGGAAAAGGTTTTTTTGCTCTAGGTTGACATCGTTATATAGTTTGATGTGCCTCCAGGTGAATGTGCCAGGCCCTTCAACATTTACAACAGGGAGACCCATAGTTGCCGTAACAGTTACTTATTTTAAATTAAAAAAACTACAGAGCAACTAAAATCGAGTCTCAGAGGGTCCATTTCCAGAACAACGGGGCAGGTTCCAGGTCACCAAGTGCAAACATCAGATTCAAGCTTCAAGAATAGGACCAACATCAGGACACCACCCATGAAATCCATGCCCAATGGATATAACAAGGCAGTTGATCTCTTCATCTAGTAGGTAGATGTCCCCGTGAGTCACCAAATTGTTATCTCAATTTTATGCCCCGTGAAAATTGAGAAAACACGACCCTGCACAGGAAGAAATCTAAGGGTCACTTCCATCACATGAGCCCACGTTTCAAATCTAACGATCAGGTTACAGGTGGGCTCAAAAATGGAGGAGCAGGGTCAGCTAAGGAGGCAAACAGTGTCAAAGAAATCAGAGGCTCAAAGTAGGAAAATGGGGAAAGGCTCAAAGGCTTCGAGCTTCACAAATGATTCAGAGTGGGATTAAATTGGCTAAGTATGGAGGAGACGATGGAAGCTTCCACGTGCCTCATCAGCACATCTCCAAGGGCCATCTCCCAAAAGGTAGAAGTGAGTGCAAAGTCTTCCATGTGCCCTAGACCTGAAAAGGGATAGAGCTAGCCGTTGGAAAGTCCAAACAAGTGGAAAGAACCACATGTCAGCTTGGTGAAATTTCAAAAGTAGGAGCCCAAAGCGGAGACCCAAACTAACACCAGCTCTCCATGTGGTCAGGGTCTAACAGAATTCAAAGAGCATCGGGCCCAAATCGGTTAAATATAAGAGTCTTGGTGGAGGGTGCCAAGTGTCTCAAATGACACACATTCAAAGGCGCGACCCAAATCAGTGACTTAAATGAACACGAGACTTCCACGTGTCTAGGGTTCAAAAAAGGCATTGGCCTGAATCAACTAAGTATCACAGACTCACAGAAGGTGCCATGTGTCAGCTTGGCACATCTTTAAAGGTAAATCTAAAAGAGGGTTCCCCAAACAAGCGTTGACCTTAGACATGTGTCCATAGGTTCGAAAAGGGACAATAGTTCAGTAAGTTGAAAATTCAAGATGGGTAGAGTCAGTAGAGGGTGCCATGTGCCTGAACCATGCAAATTCAAGAGGAGCGGTCCAAGATCCAGACTCAGACAAGCGCCAAGTCTCCATGTGTCCTAGGTCAGACATATGGCCTCGCCAAACAAAAGGACTTAGCCAAAACATAAGGAAACAAATTAAATCCATGGAAGGAGCCACATGTCTTATCGACGCAACTTCCAAAAGAGAATCCAAAAGTGGTTCCAAAATGCATTGTAGCTCTACACGTTTCCATGCTTCAAGTCAAGGCAGGAAGGCAGGTCGTTGGAGGAAATTTGAACTTTTTGGCTCAAAAGGTGTAAAGTATAAAAATGAACCATACCTCCGCTGATGCCCAAGGAGCCACGTGTCAGGCCTAAATTATATGTGGGTCGGTGGGCCTGGGGAGGAGTTTTCACCCAAATGGAAAATGCGGACCAGCGGGCCCAAAGATGGTTTTTTGACAAAAGTGAATTGCGGGGCCATGGGGGATTTTTGCATTGTTTATATTTTTGGTGCCAAAAGGTGCAAAGTGATTTTCGGGCCCGCGGACCCATTCTGCTAAACTGGTTTTCACCATTTTTGTATGGACCCAGCTCAAACATTCAAATGGACATATCTTTCGATCCAGTGCCCAAAAACTAACAAATTTGGCACCATTGGAAAGGTCTCGACCTTGTTTATGCCATGGAAACCTGAAACTTTAATTTTGATGAGGTTAGGTGGGTAAAAAATGGGAAAATGTCTTCATGTCCATTAATATGCAATCCGATTGTCTCCAACAACCAGATCAGATTTGATTTGATCCTTTCATTCTTCCTTCTTCAACATGCCAAACAGACATAGAGCGGTGGACTCGACACATTGTGGGTAGATTTGTAGCTATGCATTGATGGCTAGTAGACTGAGATTCAAAATCAAGTTTCCCACCTCTTTTCTTCTTCCTCTTCACTACATCTATAAAAGAAGGAGCTTGGGCTCATTGTAAAGGGTTGGACATTTTGGTTTTATGCCCTCCCTTCTCCTTTGGTCTGCAGATGAGTTCATGGAGCTTGAACCTCCCATTCAAGTTGTAATATAAAGTTTATACCTCTTGGCTACTATAATGTATTGTATTGAATTTGGAGCAATAATATATGTCTAATGGATGATTCTCAACCCTCTCATGTGTTCATTGTTATCTTCTGATCTCTCATTGCAGTATTGGTTATCTATGCATGGTAGTTGTATTACATTTTAATGGTCTATGTTTGAATAGCAAAGCTGGGTGTTTAACATTCCTTTGGTGCATCACCTTGTTAGCTTAGGTTTATTTTCTTGCATATTCTTAACCATGTCTTCTTGGCAAGATAGAGTAGGTTTTAGAGTAGATCCTTTGAAATTTATTTATGTGCATCTCAATAGAGGAATAGGAACCAACCTTCATCCAGAGAGCTCTCTAGATTTCAAAGTCCCACACTTTGAGAGATGCTCCATGTTATGCTATCACACTGAAAGTATCAACCCAATAGGTTGTAGATATTCAGAGGTGTTGTGATTTTTTACTAACAGGTTTTTGAAGAATTTAGTTGCTTGGCTCAACCTGAGTTATCTTGACTTAACCATAAAGTCAAAGGTACATACGTGGCATGGAAATAGTAAACCCTAACCTTAAGGGTAAAATTCCATAGACAACCAAAATGATTTGTAACCTCATTGTGAAGGAGGGGAAAAATAATTAGAACAAAAGATTATGTATTGACTATATTTCATACCATTTAAAAATATGAGGGGGCGAGCTATGTTAAGGTCTTCGACCTTAGTTTATAACAATGCAAATAAGTGTTAATACATGTGAAGGGGACATCATCAACATTAAAATACAATAAGCACATGGTCAATTAGAGCCCCCCTTGAATTATCACCTTTTTTCTATGATGGAGGAGAATATTTACTTTTTCATATGTAAAGGTGACACTACCAGAATAAGAAAAAGTTATCATTTCCAAGTAAAGAAGACATAATCATGCGTGTACTAGAGACAAAATAGGTGTCACATCAAGAGGATAAGAAAAGTGGTATGCATGTAAAAGGTGACTTGAAGATAAAGACAAGGATTAAATTAGATGTAAATTATTCACCTAATTACCTTGATATTTCCAAAGTGACCATACATCTCCTTGGAGAACACAAGGGATTCATATCAGTTTGAATGAGGGTATTTTTTGAAGGAAAGAAAAATTTTCCTTTTGTAAACAACATGTAATTTTATGCCTTATTATTTATTCATTGCAAAGGATAAAATTATCATGCATGTATAGTTGGACTAGAGTGTATTTTTAGGGGGTGGGTGAATGGTTTTTCTATTTATTGTGTGCATCGGAAAAGCACAATAGGAGTTTTTAAACTAGAAGAATTTTTGAATTGAGTGTTGAAGCTATTGGTGAGACTACCCCTGAATGAGAACCAGTTATTGTCTTTCCAATTACTTGCAATGGTGTGTTTAAAATAGTAATTCTTGTGAATTTTCATTCCCCAAATTAATTAAGATTTCTTACGATGTTAACCTTTCTGCAAATTGGTCTTTTTGCATAGTCTTATTGTGCCTGTTATGACTAGTCCCTCAACAATTTTTTTTCCTTACGATTAAGATGAAACCCATTGGATCATGATTCCTTTAATTTGTTATCAGTATATTGTGCATGTTTTCTCAGTCCATGCCTCAATAAGTTTGGTGTATCACCCCATTTTAATTTCAATTTTAGCCATCTTTTTACCCTTTAACCCCCGTATTTTTTAGTTTTTGATACATCCAAAGAATGAATTGACCTTGTAATCTCAGAGATTGACCTCACAATAGGGATACCAAAAATGAGATGTCTCAATTGTATCTATAGTAGTGAGGGAGAGGTAAAGTGTATAAAATATGCCAACCCTCTACAAAGGTGCACTACTGAGAGATAACAAGGATATTGGCTAAATGCTAAAATCCTAAAAATTACCTATATACTGACCAAATTATGTTATAAAAACTATATTCTGAACCATGACTCATGGAGCGATCAGAATAGTTTGATGAGGTGATGAGTGACCCTAATTTCTTATATTTACTAAAATAAATTTAAAGTATAATTTTTTCATTTATTATTATTATTTATAATTTATAATTTATTATACTTCAATATTTTTTGTTGTACATATAAGCCTGCCTCAAATACATATAATTCGTATACTCTAATGAATGCATACATGTTATATCATTTACGCATTGTAATACATGTGTGTTCCCTTAATTATGCACCCAAACCGAGATTTTACAGGGTTTGGAATTGCTTTGGTTTCCTAAAACTATGCCATGTCCTATAACAACATAACAACCTATGTTTTTTTGACAAAATATGTAAAAAACCACAATTCACGATGATAAATCCTACAAAATAGATCGTTATATTTTTAAAAAAAATTCCCACAATGTTAAGAAAACTATCTCTTTCTAAATATATATTTTTGAATATTATAATGTTTCCATTTGTATTTACTTTATACCTCTTTTTTATACTGATTGTAAATGCTTATCTTTTGTCATGTATCTTTTCTTTTCATTTCTCCAAATTGAAAGAATTATATAGTCACAAACTACTAGTAGTTTTATCCATATTGATATAATCTATTTTTTTGATATTTTTTTAGATAGTTTGGGAGGGGGGACGGTCACCTATTCCTTATTTCTTATTTTAAAAATCTAGGAACTTGAAAAACCATAAAAAATAAATACTTAGGGTAAGTGCAGCAAGTTGGGGGGCCAAAAAGGGGTAATAAGTGGACTTCATATAATGAAAAACAACAAAAATTCAACTTGTAAGCATTATTAGCAATGCATGAACTCAAAATTAGAAAAAATTATATAAATATGAACCATAGTATCCGAAATATAGTTTTTAAACTACTAATTCTTTAAAAAAATAGAGAAGTTTAGTTATATTAAACACTGAAAATTCAATGACTTCTTTTAAAAAAAAAATCCTATAAGATTATACTCAGTTTTCCCGTGATTTGGACAACCAAAAATGATATTTTTTTCCCTTTATTGAATATTTATATTTCATTGTCCATCATGGGATTGATTTCATTTTCTAATTTTTCTAGAAAAATCATTTTTTAATGATTTTTTCCATGAAAGTGATATGAAAACGTAAAGAAAATGAAGAACTTTCCATTTTCTCGCCATAACTTCATCAAAAAATATCGAAATCAAATATTTTTTTTTTAAGGTCTATAGAATTTTTCCACGGTTGTGATGGTATAGGTTTTATCACATTCTAATAAGTGAAACAAAAAATTTAGTCTTAAACGTAGACATGAACAATCAAAGGAAAAAGTCACTTAAAGACTTAATATTAGTAGCAAATTATAAAATAATATTTATCATATTCTATTCAATTTAAAATCTATATTTCTACAAAGATAATAGTCTCCCCTACGTGAAGATACAAAATGTTTCACATGTTTTTAATATTTCAGCATGCTTCAAGTCCGTGGAAGAGAAAAAATGATGTTTTCAGACTTTCCCATGCCATAATTACCTCCCAAAGCTTAGGTTTAGGAAAAGAAATTATTTTCAGTGCCTTGAGGGTTGGATTTGCTGATACATATAGGACCCCAATTGCAGTTTATAAACTGTGATCACGGTTCTAAATTAACCTATATCAAGAGAATTGCGATTGCAATTTAACAATCATGATCATGGTTTACAAAATACGATTGTAGTTATTAAAATCATATTTACATGAATCCCAACATCTAATTCACCATGTGATTTTATTCTCTAACCTGACTGTACAATTTTTTTCGAAATTATGCCACCTTCTGCACTTTTTTCTTGTCATCAAAAGTTATTTTTTTTACTAATTTATAGTTATCCTGAATCATTTGGATTTGTCCTACATCGATTAAAACATCATAGGAGATAATAAATGAAGTCAAAAATGGAAATTAATACGTAAAAAAGCACTAGAGGAATTAAGAAGAGGTTCATCTTCAACCCCTACTATTGTAAGAAATGAGGAACCAGGTAATTTTTTTACTATCAATGTTGAAGATTAATTAAACACTCTTAATGAAGATGAATTAAATTCTTGTGATGGATATGATTTAAATAATCATGATGTATTTTATGTTGAATTTGAAGGAGACAATGAAAATGCAAATCAAGAAATTCATTTTGAAACCATAGATAACCAAAATTTTACAAAAAACCTCCTAGGATTTTACGAAAGAGACCTAATTATTTTATTTAAATTGATTAGAACATTGTGAAACCAATGTCTGACAAAATTTCTGAATGGAAAATCAGAAAAAAACCCAGTGAAATTTGGGACAATCTTTTTAAAATTTTAAAAGATTCCCAAAGATGTCAGTTATTGGTTAGTTTGATGAAATTGAATAAAATGATATCTACATTAAAATCCTTAGGATTTACAACATCTAATATACGTGATAAAAACTCTACAATTGTTTATAACCTACATGATGCATATCAAACTATTGGTGTAAAGAGACACAAAGGGATAGTAATGTCATGCATCATGTACTTGTTACTAGTGTTGTAAGTGAATCAATTAAAAACATGCTTGATTAGGAAAACAAGATAAATGGTTAAAGTTAATCAAAAAACTCTAATGAAAGTAATTAAAAGGTGTAATATCCTTCAATCATCCAACAACATTGATTTTTGGGCATTTTCTGCTAGGGCACTACGAAAAGAAAAAGATATATATGATGCTAGAGTTTCACGTAATACAAGAGATGTTGTAAAATAGAGAGTTGGTTATAGTAATCGTGAACCACATCCAAATCATTTCTTACATATGAATCAAACTCAATTTTTTTGTAATTTTGAACAGGAGTGTCCAGAAATTAAAATTATTCAACTTTTTTTTGAAATAGATATAATGTGTCAAACTAAGTGTGTCACATCTCTAAAAATATAACAATGATGTATCAGAATAAGTGTACCATGTATCTAAAAATATAAAAATAATGTATCAAAATAAGTGTTCCATACATATAGGACTACATGCGGTGGCATATGACAATATACATGGACTATGAAGAATCATGAAATAGGATCAGATGGCATATATATATCTATATTGGTCCTATGAATCTAATCATGAAACATCTTCCCTCTCTTGGTCCTTCTAGTAGATGCATGTCCATGACTTATGGATGTAATTGAGGGAGATACCACTACGGATTTCATCTATGTGGTCTTAGATGTATCTAAGCTGGTTTGAAACTTAGCCTAGACATTCATAAAAATCAAGTTTTTAACACCCAAAATTTTAAAGTACATTCAAATTTTAGAAACCTAGAAATTTTAATGCATTATAAATATTACGAAAATCTTATAATCCTTATCAATTTATTGTTGATGGGCTGTAGGGTCAACGATAGACTCATGAGGTGTAGGCTCCATACAAATTAATAGTTAAAATTAAATATTTCATGTAAAATTTGATATTTTAGATAAGTAGTAAGAGAATATTCGTCCAAAATTTAACAAATTTGAAAAACTATACATGAGTTAGTGGATCTACAGATGCTATGGCAGTATCTATAATAACATCCAGAGTTTGCATATAGGGAGGAGTCTGTGTGGTAGTCATAATCTATACAAACAATAGGTAAATCAACATTAATTTAAAATTGTCCAGGAGAATGGTGTTTAAGGTATGAGAAAATTTCTTCCTTAGAAACTTATATCCTTCATTAGGTGACAATGATGTAAATCATATTGATTTAGTAGATTTTTGGATATGAATGCAATATGGCAAGAGAACTCCATTATTCAAATGGAAATGAGGGTGTAAAGATAGTAAAAGATGTTATGTTTGTCAATGTAACAACTAGGTGTATAAGTGAGGTAGTTGTTTATGCCTAAGTATGGTAATATTGGTTTACTAAGAGGCAATAATTATGATTTAGAACATGCAGAGAGCATATAGGGGTGTAATTTTATCCTCATCCCAATTTAGAAGTTGTTGAGATCTCTAAGGAGATAAGAATAAGGTTTCTAGGGAGGATAGTAAGAAAAAGAGGGAGTAATTCGAGGTATTTGATGATGATATATGGAAGATCAAGATGTAATAGAGCCAATTAATGAAAGAGGACAACATGTGTTTATGTTGCAGACAATTGTTTTTGTGAATTTTGTTTAAATTATTATTTTTGAATGGACTTTATGTATGTTTCTTTGCTCAGGCTTAAAAATATGAGATACATGAGTATTAACATGAGAAGAGGACTAGTAGTAATAAGGCCTAAAATAGAGAGTTATGTAAGATTGCAAGTGTATGACTCAACACCTTTTGATAAAGCAGAGAAGGTGTCTTAAGAATATTCAAGTAATTAATTAAAGATGTGGAATGTAGAACTTGGTATTAAGCCTCACCAAGCTATATCCATTGTACATGAGAATTCAAATATATATATAAACTTGATGAATGACAAATATACTATGATATGGGGTGTATATAATTGTATCGGGAGTATTAGTGATAAACATGAACTAAGGGACCCATGATATATTTATAAGTGTAGGTAGCTTATCCCATATTTTCATCTCTTTGTTGCTTAGAGAAAATAGGATTAATAAAGAATGCATAGATACATCCTAAGAAGCTAAAATATATCTTTAGAGGAAAAGGATGATGGAGAAAGCATTAGAGATTGAGTACTCTAGATACATGTAGCATAGAGGTAAGTGTCCATGGTCATGATAAAAGGAGAGTTTGTATATCTTGAAGAGTGTTTACTTTTCCATTAAAGCATGAGATTAATGTTATGATTAAATTGTACTGGATAGAGTTATGGGATTGCAAAATTCTAGAGAATTCCACATTTAGAAAATTCCACAATTAGAAATATCATGTAAAGAGAAACTAACCTGATTAAAAGTCACTTGAGGCATGCCAATAGCTTTAGTTCCCAGAGCAGATGATGACCCGCCAGACTCATGTGTGTAAAATATATAAATATTAATATATACACATACAAGTGAATACTGTTAGCGCATTAATACATTGTTAATGTATTCGTTGTTAGTGAATGTTAGTGGACAGTTATGTAACTATTCCTTGGATCTTCCCTCCCAGTGCGGCCTATATAAAGGCATGCTCCCTATATTAAGATGGATAGAAATCAATAAAACTTGATTCAGCGCCTTCATTGGTATCGGAGTGAGTTTGCATGCTGTGCGTGGAGAGGAGACTTAGATTCCCTATCCGTTTTGTGACTGGCATTGGAGGGAGCAAGTTTGCGTGATTTCCTGTCCGTTTTGGCTGTGCTATGGGTGAATTTGCTTTGACCTGCATGGATTAGCATGGAGGAGCAGCAAGAACGTGATATTTTTGCAAACGAGTGAACCTGTGCGTGGAGTTCTTTGCTTTGCTGGTGCGTCCTTTGCCTGCGTGGAAGGAGGAGAGTGCGTGGCTATGCGTGGCTGTTCTTTGCTGGTACACAGCGGAAGCATGGAAGGAGACATTGTTGGCTCAAGCCAGTGCCATTTCTAGCCATTGCCATCATTTGCAGAGTGGAAGACAAGAAGAAGAGAAAAACTGTGCGTGGTAGGAGCCCTCAAGGAGCCCTCAGTGACTGTTTTGTTCTTCTTTGCTCCATTCAAACTGTGCAAGTGAAGAAAGCCTACAAATTTCGAAACAGTGTGTGCGCGTATGTCGCAAATTTCTGATGCACAAAGCACCGTGAGAAATGCACCAAATATTTGGGCATTGAATGACAATGAAGACACCACTGGGTTGTTCTTTGCCTTGATCAACGAGCTACACAACACTGGGAACATTCTCTTTGACGAGATTGTGCGCCAAGGACTGTTGGAATATTTTTGGTTCGACGTTTGATGTCAAGCACGGTGGATTCATGGAGAACTTGAACGTGGTTATGATGCAAACGACGAACGTGAAATATAACGCCCAAAGGATCGTCGACGTATCACTGCACGAGCCTATAAAGCCCATCTTCAGGATAGATTCCTTCAGTAAGCATTGTAGCCGTTTTTGAAAATAAATAAATAAAATACATTTTTAAGTTTTTGAAAATGTTTTCTCTGAAAATATTGCTATCCGATGCCCAACTCTTGAAAGGGCCAAATTTTGCTGCATGGAAAACCAAAATGTGGATGATTCTTCAATTCGAAGATCTTTGGGGGATTGTCTCTAGCAAAGACGCCCCTCCCACAGACGATGATCTGTTGGAAAAATATGAAAAGGCTGATGCGAAAGCACTAATGCTCATCACCCTGAGTCTTTCTGATGAGGTGCAGCCATACATTTGGGAAGCAACTGCTTCTTCTCAGGCATGGAGCGCATTGTGTACCATCTACGAAGCTAAGAATCTGACGACAAAGTTGCAACTTCAGACAAAGCTTCATACGATGAGTATGCATGATGGCGAACCAGTAGAAGCCTTCTTGCGGCGTGTAGCTGAGTTACGTGCAGAACTCTCTGCACTCAGTGAACCAGTGGATGACAAGTTGCTAGTCCCATTCACCCTACGAGCTCTTCCTTCCTGATTTCAGACATTGATCACCACGTTGACAATCAACATGAGGTGAGTTTTACAACCCTGGTGAATTATCTCGAGCAGGAAGAAGCCATGCAAAATGTACAAGAAGCCTTCGAAGACAAGGCTCTCATCACGAGGCCAAAACATAAGCCTCGAAAAGGCCAATCTACCCCCCAGAATCAGAAGCAGCATGCTCAATAGTCATCTTCACAGCGGCCGCCACAGCGGCCACCCATAAAGCAGCATAATCACAAGGCGAATCGGTGGTGCTACATTTGCTCCACGGATACGCACATGACTGCGAACTGTTATTACAATGGTCGCAAGTATGGAAACTCTGGTGAAGAGAGAACTTATGGCCGGGGATATTCCAAGAAATCTCGATGGCATGCTCGTAATCAGAGGTAGAAGGGCCACATTGCTGCTCAACAGGATACCACCTCCGATGAAGAGGTACTAGATACGACTCATTCTGACATTGTTCTAGTCTCACAGACTTCGCAGCCATCAGAAGATGTCTGGTTGATTGATTCAGGTGCCAGCAAACACATGACTGGGAACAAGAAGTTGTTCCATACTCTGAGTGATCGGCCCACTAGAGATCAGATCACCATTGTAGACAATCAAGAGTATATTGCAGCAGGGATTGGTGATGTCATCATTCCTCTTGGAACACGAAGATGTACACTCACAAAGGTGCTATATGTTCCAGGTTTGACTTCAAATCTTTTGTTTGTAATTCAAATTCTTAACCATAGAATGCAGGTTGAATTCTTTGTTGAGAAAGGGGTCAAGTCCTGCATCATTTCCCAGGGAGAGTCAGTCATTGCTCAGGCATTTCTGAAGGGCCATCTATTTACACTGGATGCAGTCACTTCATCTAGCATTGCTCTCTCTGTATCAACGGCGGAGTCCACTGCACTTTGGCACTTTCAATTTGGTCATCTTTCTACCGGGGCTCTGCATCAGCTCAGTGCGAAGGAAATGGTAAGAGGGCTTCCTCCACTCTCCCATTCCTTACCTGTTTGCTCAGGATGTCTTGCGGGCAAACAACATAGAAGTCCATTCAAATAGAGCTCTTATCATTCTACAGAGCATCTTCAAGTCGTTCACACCGATCTGTGCAGACCCTTACCAGCTAGCTTCCAAGGTTTTGAGTATTTCCAGCTTATCATTGATGATTACTCACAGAAAATGTGGGTATATTTCCTTCGGAAGAAGAGTGAGGCACTTGCAAATTTCCAAACCTTCTACCAACAAGCCACCAGGTAGTCTGGGAAGCCTCTTCTTCTCCTCCACTCAGATCGAGGGGGGGAATTTGTGTCAAAGAAGTTCTTGGCATACCTGAAGCAGCATGGTATTCAACAACATTTGACTGCACCCTACACGCCCCAACAAAACAGGATTTCTGAGCACCACAACAGGACTGTCATGGAGATGGCTTGTTGTATGCTCTCGACTGCCAAGTTGGAGGATCCGTTTTGGGAAGAAGTAGTCCAGACAACAATGTATCTACTCAACCGGGCACCCACAAAGATCTTGCAGAACAAGACATCGGAAGAGGTATGGACTGGTTGTAAACCTTCTATTCATCATTTGAGATTTTTTGGTTGTACTGCATATATGCATGTTCTAGATAAGAGAAGGAAGAAGATCGATCCAAAGACACTACCATGTCTTTTCTTGGGGTATAGTACTACCTCAAAGGCATATCGTCTCATGGATCCTGAGACGAAGAAGATCTACGAGAGTTGAGATGTGGTATGTGATGAGTCGTCCTTTGACTCCCTGCCACACAATGGAGATCCAGTACTGACCTCGTCACATAGATTACTCACACATCCAGATGATGAGCAAGGTGATTCTTCTCAGAGAGAAGAAGAGCTGAGTGGAGATTTGTTCATTGATCTTGGCACACTGGAAAACACATCTTCACATCAGTAGCACCAACATCCGAAATGGGTCCAGAGTACTATCAGGGATGCTCACCTGAACTCACTTCCTGGTACTTCTACGGGAGTTAGAACACGAAGTCAAGCTAGACATGAGGTAAATTTTGCACTCATGAGTTCAGTTGTTGAGAGCACCGAACCTGACACTGTTCGTGTGGCACTAGACCAACCACAGTGGAAACAGGCTATGGATGCTGAATATGATTCCCTGATTCAGAATCAGACGTGGGAACTTGTCGATCTACCTCCAGGTAAGAAATCCATTGGCTGTAAATGGATTTTCAAAACAAAATATAAGGCAGATGGTTCAATCGACAAACACAAAGCACGACTTGTTGCAAAGGGTTATGCTCAGCAAGAAGGAATTGACTATGACGAGACCTTTGCACCCACTGCGAAGATCAAAACCATCAGAGTTGTATGTGCACTGGCAGTACAAAATGGATGGAAACTTCAGTAGATGGATGTCAAGAGTGCTTTTCTAAATGGTGATCTACAAGAAAAAGTGAACATGGCCCAACCTGAAGGGTTTGTAGATGAGCATCAACCATAGAAGATATGTCGTCTGATAAAGTCTCTTTATGGACTCAAACAAGCACCTAGGGCATGGTATATAAAAATTGATGATCACCTATTGTAGCATGGATTCACTCGTAGCCCCTCAGATACAAATTTGTATATCAAGAAGGTAGGAACAGAGATTGTCATTTTGGTTTTGTACATAGATGATCCTGTGATCACAGGAAGTTCTGACAATCTTGTAGATGATGTAAAGAATGATCCGAAGAAATCCTTCGACATGACTGATTTGGGGCTAATTCACTATTGTCTTGGCTTAGAGATATGGCAGAAGAAGAATCATATCTTTGTCTCCCAGATGAAATATGCCAAGACACTCCTGGAAAAGTATGGGATGTCAGATTGTAAACCAATGTCCACACCTATGGAAAAAGGTTTGCAACTATCTAGATTCCAGGAAACACCATAGGTAGATGGCACTCCCTACAGGTAGCTTGTGGGGAGTCTCATTTACTTGACTTATACCAGACCAAATCTTTTCTTTGCTATGAGCTATCTCGCCAGATTTATGTAGGAGCCGAAGAAATGTCATTGGATAGCAGTAAAGCATGTGTTGAGATATGTCTGAGGTACAGTTGAATTTGGTCTGGAGTATCAGAAGAACACTCAGTTCTTCTTACAGGGATATACAGACTCAGACTATGCAGGATCCGTTGATGACAAGAAATCCACTTCAGGATATGTTTTTCATCTCGGATCTGGACCTATCTCGTGGATCAGCAAGAAGCAAACTGTTGTTACTCTCTCATCCACTGAGGCTGAATACCACGCTACACGAGGAGCTGTGTGCGAAGCAATTTGGTTACGTCGCATTCTTGTAGATATAGGGATTCCTGAAGAGAAACCTCCCATCATTCACTGCGATAATCAAGGTGTGTTGAAGCTTGTGAAGAATCATGTTTTCCATGAACAAATAAAGCATATTGAGGTCGAATGTCACTACATTCGTGAACAGGTCTTGAACCACAAAATTTAGCTCCAGTACTGCCCTACTGATTTTCAGGTTGCAGATATTCTCACCAAGCCTCTCGGCAAGGTGAATTATGATTTGTTTAGGGGGTACATTTGTAAGAGAAATGTATTAAAGGGGGGAATGTTAGCGCATTAATACATTGTTAATGTATTTGTTGTTAGTGAATGTTAGTGGACAGTTATGTAACTGTTCCTCGGATCTTCCCTCCCATTGCGGCCTATATAAAGGCATGCTCCCTGTATTAAGATGGATAGCAATCAATAAAACTTGATTCAGCGCCTTCAAATACTATACACAAACATTAATGTGTATTTAATAATAAATGTGTAATCAAATGAAATTTGAAATGTAAGTAACTTGAAACTTAAATCTGTAACACACCCAGTTGCAGTAGCTAGCATGTTGATGTCAGATGTGTCCTTCACTGGATCTTGCCGTTTAAAATCATAAAATTATTAGTCTTTACATGTACACATGTTTTTATCAAATACATATATATTAAAATCTCAAATGAAATAAGCTTTT
The DNA here is from genome assembly GCA_019776745.2 of Taxus chinensis. Taxonomy (NCBI): domain Eukaryota; kingdom Viridiplantae; phylum Streptophyta; class Pinopsida; order Cupressales; family Taxaceae; genus Taxus; species Taxus chinensis. The sequence goes on from CM034155.1 coordinate 407,641,280, forward strand.
GTATACATATTCTTTACCAGTGAAAGATTAGGATCATTTACACCATTTATAAAAACATCTGTCATCATCTCATCTAGAAAAAAGAGATATTGTGATCCATTAAATGATGTTTTTCCCATAGTGCATACTGCACCACATGATCTTTAATGGTGTGGTGCGCTAGAACTGGCACCTCCACCAACATCACTGGATGTAATCTAGCTACTATGCTTGGCCAAAGTGTCAGTGAGGTCCCTGAATGCATATAGTGTATCAATCGCCACAACGTCCTTCACTATAGGACAAATAATTGAATGAAGTGGGGGTTTTGGGGAATGGGGATCATATGTTGACAAACACGTGCACGTGGTCTACTCTATGTAGAGCCAAATCCTCACCCGTAAAACTCAGAAAAATCTAAATAATTTGGCAGTATATTAAGCACAAACGCACAATACAATCTCTTTTAAAAATAGAGAAGAACCTCATTGTCGTTGCATGATGGATAATAAAAAGCCATCCACCATCAATCCCAAAAATTGTTCTTGATTTAGTCATCGTGGAACTAATGGATTGGGAACCATTTGAAAGTAGTCGCAAGGGGCATTAGTTCTCGTGTCAATAAATAATGCACAAATATAGTATTTTGTAATTTTTTTGTCTTTTCTAGTTGCATGGGATAGTTTTTCTACATACCAATTCCTACAATCAGCTCTAAAGGTATTCTATCTTTCTATTTGGTTGGTTACAGAGTTGAATTCACCAATCAATGTTTGCAATGAGTTGGCTAAAGTCATGTGGGATGGATTTGTGGCATGATTTTGTCTTATTATCTGAATAAGGTTCTCAATGGAAATTTTATTTTCTCAGATTCTTCTAACGATATCACCTTGTGTTCCTGTTGGTTTTGTGGGAATAGAAGGAGCCACAAGAGGTGGATGAATTCTTAGAGAAGGGTTTTGAGGAATGTTTAGAGGGTTTTGGGGAATGTTTAGAGGGTTTTGAGGAATATTTGAATAGTTTAGAGGATTATTATGATGGTTTGGAGGATTACCATATTGCCGAGTAACTAACAAAACAAAGAAATTGTATACATAAACAAAAAATTTAAAAATCAATGAAAATTAAAAAACCTAAAATGCAAGAAATTTGATCAAAATTGAGGGCTTACCTCTTCGTCTTAGCAGCATTGTTGACAACTTCATGATCTAGAATTCTAAAGAATAATTTAGAGGGGTTATTCAAAGCACGAGTGCCAAAAGTTAGGGAGAAATCAGGGTTCGCACGGAAAAATGGGGGAAAATGGGGGGTTTTGGGTATGTTTTTTTGTCTAAGAGGACCGCAATTGTGGTTTATAAACCATGATTGTAGTTTTAGGTTAAGAGATTCCCAATCCTAAAGAAAATAACTCAATATCATGGTTCATAAACTGTGATTGCAGGTTTAAAAACTGTGATCGTGGTATGTGAATTTCATGTTTTCATGTTAACATTTTGGCCCCCCAACTTGCTATACTTACCCCTTAATAATTTTTTTATCTCAAACTAGATGATCCTTTCTATATTTATATCAAAGGGTTTTTAAACATAGTAAAATGTGCTAAAAAATGGGGGGAGGGACACCACCGACTGTCTATGTTTTTACAAAAAAGGAGCATCTATTGACATTTTTTATTTTTAACCCACTTATAAATAACCATTTTAAATAAAATAGTAGTTTAGATACTGTTGTCCACTCAAAATTCCCCTTCTTTTAAAAAAGGTGAAAATTTAGAGTTTCGAGTTTAAGTGTCTTTCCTGTTGTACTGATAATGAGAAAAGCTAAAGAAATTGAGAAAATCTGTGTTTTTGGGTCATTTTGTGTGTTATTCGGGCCTGTCGGACATTTTTGTCCCATGTGTCCCAAGTTCAATTGGGCCCTCTATTCCCTGATCAGCCGGTTTACCCGAAGTCTGTCCTTTTTCGGGCCCATCGAAACCTTTTGTCCTAAATGTCCCAAGTTCACCCGGACCAGTTGTTCCATTTTCACCCGATTCGGTATATTCACGTATTCCACGTACTCACGTCCCGCACGTCCCGAATGCATTTGTGTGTCTTTTCCCCGCTTCGCCCGAATCGGCCGAACCGCGTGTTTCACACTTTCGTGTCCCACATGTCCCAAATGAACCAAGTGCCATTCATGCTAATTTTTCCCACTCTTCCCGAATTTCTTACTTTTCAAGTTGGTAGGTATGTATTTAATGCACATTTATTGCCTTTCTCTCTCCTAAACGGCTATATAACAAGCTTTCCCCCTATGTGTTTTGCACACTTCTTTCATGTTATCTATTGCTCAAACCCTTGCAATCTAAATTCCTACGCGCGTATCCATTTCCCTCTGTAATTCCTTCCCAAGTCTAGCTTGCAGCTCCACCCTCCGAATTACTATCAACATGAAGATCAAATTTCAGGGGCAAGAACAAATCTCACCACTAGAGTCTGCCGTTCCCGATATCGGGGAAAGTAAATTTCACCATGTTGACTTTGGTGATTTTTGGTCGAGGATGACAGACGCGAACCCTACACCAATGGCACAAATGATTCATGACAACGGTTTGGCTTTCGCTGGTGCTTTCCCAATCTCGGTGCAATGTGCAGATACAATGCTTTCATGTGGAGCTCATTTCAACCCTGATTCGAGCGAATTGACCAACATACACGGGGAGCTCATCGCCAAAATTGACGCTGCCACCATTGGCACTGCATTGAGGATTCCAGAAATGGATAATGCCATATTGTCTCCCAGAATCAAGCTTAGGCTCTTTTTAATCAAGACAGTGACAACTATAAGGCGCGGGTGGCGAAGTCTTGGCTAAAAATCCCTAAGAAGGGGGCATCTCGTCTATCCAAGACTCTTTTCCAGGAAGATTTCAATGAAGAACTGTCGGAATTCATAATCCTATTGGCTCAGGTTATGGGCTTACCCTCTACTAATGAATTCCATTTCTGGATGTGCCCGCCCATCAACATGGTGTGCGAAAGAACTCAAAATGTCAACTGGGCAGAAATCATCAGCATGAACCTAGCAGAACAGCTATCCAATGTGCAGCAAACAAAGAAATTCTATATGACTTCGTACCTGATGTACACTCTAGCGGCATCAAGGCAATGGTTTGGCTTCTCTTACATTAATGCCCACAAGGCTGATCCTGGTGTATGCCTATTACCTGCAGTTCACCCTGGAGACCAGCAATCGCAATATCCAAATGGTGAATGATGCCTTCACCATGTACATGGTCAGACTGCTTGATGGTGACACTGCTAGAAGATTTTCTAATGAAGCCATGAATCTAATATTGCACTATGGTGCTTATTTTATTCAATTTAGAAAAATTTCTTATATCAGGCTTGCTGGCTATGAGAGCACCCCTCTGAGGCTTCCTATGTTCTACAGTGACAATATGGCTCTGATAGAAGTATGCAGGCAATTAGAAAAATTGCATAGAACCTGCAAAGACAAGAAGATTACTGGTTTGCACTTTCCCATCTCTTTGGGAAACTACACCTGCAAAATAGCCCTGGATGCACAGAATATAGAAAGAGCCCTTGCTCCCATTACTGTCCATTTCTTCAAGCCCATAACTTTCTTCGACTTGAAGAAGTTCATTGAGCAGAACATCAAGATAACCTATCATCATAGGGAAGATACATAAGACTATTGGGCTGACTGTGCCGATGATTTTGAGGCCAAAAGGAGGCATTATGGTAGGTTCTCCCTACAATTGATCCAAGAACTCGACTTGTACCAAGTTACTGAAGGACTCAAGGATGAAAACTCTAATCTCTACTCATATGAGTATGAAAATGTGGTTAAGCACACTCCCTTGGAAGACTTGGATTGGTTTAAAAAAGAGAAAGATGATTTGGCCGAGATCCTGGCTCCAGTCTTAGTCAGGACTAAGATCTGGTTTGATAAGAAAGTTTGAGAGCTTAGGAGGCACTCAGGGGAATCCTCCTCTAAGGATGTTTCAACACCAAGGAGGGAAGCGTCTACTCCAAGATCAGACACACCTGTGTAAACCCCCTCCTGCCTCGTTAACTGAAGGACCTGCAAGCTTCTACTCCTTCATCCACCTAGGTATACCAGAAGCAATTCAAAGAGGTTAAGAAGGAGCCTGTGGAAGGAAGATCCTCAGAGGAAGCAGGTAGAATTACCTTTGGGATCAGAGAAAATTATTGTTCTTAGTGAAAGTGAAGAGAGTGACGTGCCAGCTGCTTCAAGCGCTCCTGAAGCTCCAACGGATAAGGACAAGGAAGTCAAGAGCACTGAACTTCCAGGTGCTATTGATTCCTTTGCACTAGTTGTCTCAAGCGCGCTAGTTTTCTCAAGCGCCCCACTCATGTCTCAACTCCAGAAAATAGCGGTACAGACCTTGGGCGCTATGAGTTCTCTGTCTCTTGGTCCTCTTTCCCCACCTACTTCTTCCTCCTCCTCTTTTACATGGGTGTAACCTTTTGTCGACAGTAGGAAGAGGAAATCTTCCTCTCGGAGCTCAAGGCCAAATTTTGATGCTGTGGCAGCCTTGATAGGCACTACTCCTCCTTCTCGTGGAAAAAAAACCATAATCACCTGTAGGATAGTGTCTGATGCTCAGGACCAGCAATTCCTGTAGATAGCTAATCCTATAGTAGATAAATCAGAGTAAGATTTGTAGGCATCTAACCTAGAACTCTCAAGAATTCCTATGGGAAAGTCTACCCCTGAAGGTGCGATCCACAATCTCTAGGAAACGGTCACAAGAGTCATTGGGAGGGTAGAGAAAGGGTAGAAAACTATAGAACAGTTGGAGGAACAAGCCCAGATTCTCACAGGTTTTATTAAATATCTTTTGTCTAAGGACAAAGTTTTGGACCCTACCCCATTGACTACTCTTCTGCCACCTGTAATTTTGAGCCAAGATGAAGTACAGAGTATCAAAGACATACACAAGTATTCCGTCTATGGCAAAGATATGGAGGCCATGGTGGAATATATTCTTGTTGCAGGATTGAACTTCATCGATGAAGCTTTCAAACTCCACCGAAAAGGTGAAAAAATTGCAACAGAATCTCTCCTCCACTATCGGGATCATAGATAAAGAGCTCAAACTTTGGAGCAGTTGCATAGTAGACCTCCACCTCATGGGACAGGCATGATGAGAACCTTTTATTGGCAAGTAAGGTTTTTGATGATGTAAAGGATAATTTGTCAAAATCCTGGGTCTACAACGTGGAATGGAAGATCAAAGTCTTGGATGAGACTTTGGGTAGAACTGAAGAATAACTGGCAGAAGGGTGAGGCTTTCAAGACACTGGTTGTATCTAATTTCAAAGATATACATTTTCATCTTCAAGATGAAACTTCTGGTGTGCCTCTTTCCTTGTAAGAAATCAAATCTCAATTCAGAGCTTTTGTCAAAGGTAATATATTCAAGGAAAGCTCCATTTCCAAAGAGAAAATGAAGGAGATATATTCTCTTGAATCTGCCATTGAAGAAGCAAATAAGAATTATCATACTCATGTCGAGTTTGATAAGGAAATAGAAAAGTGCCTCAGATTTTGGACTCAGTCTACTGCCAACACAAATCAGTCCCACGTGGCAAAGACATAGCCGAGGCATGCTGAAGAGATTTAGACAGCGGATTTTAAAATTAGTGGGTCCCTTCCAGTCATAAGCACCTGTCTTCTTCTCCTTATTCTTCTTTTCTCTTCCCATTATTTCTCTCAGATTTGTTGTAATAATTAGTTGAGGTATTGCGATTGGCAACCTTTAACTAATCATTAGTTAAAAGAAGAAGTTAACAAGAGTAACTGATTTGTAAAACTATATAATGGCCTTTTCCTCGCCATTTTGCAAAAGGACGAACTTGGCTTATTTTATGAAAGTGTAAATAAATCATAAATAAATCAAAACAAAAGGACTTTCATTCTTTGTGTATCTGATTTCCTTTATCCCTAAGCTATTCATTTTAATTTTGTTAAGATCATTTGTCTATGTTATGTTAAGAAGCTTTGTATTTTTGCAGATGTTATTTACAGAAATTTGTGTCTTTCAAATTTCATCTTACTAATATGATACAAATGATCTTGTTTCAATTCACTGTAACTTCGCATACATAAAGAATTACTCTATCATCTATAATTCTGAATGGTGCCTTTCTACTCATTCTTGTATTCTCATTCCTCAGTCCTTTTGTAATTGATGATCCTTATAGAAAACACTTTCATAATATCCAATTTCCATAAGAAAATCATGTTTGTATATGTGTAAATAGGTTTGTTTCTGAATAAGGGAACCTCTCCCATTAAAGAGGAGGGACTTCTTGTCCCTTGACTGTTGCTCTTCGTGAAGTCCTATTTGATGACCAATAGTTTTTGGTGACTCCGCTAGGGATTCATATTCTAGCTCTATAATTATTGATCATCCTTTGATCTGGCGACTCCGTGTTTTACTTGAGGGAGAAAGGCCCTTGGTATTGAAGATTCTCAGTTCCGGATTTTGGAGTAGCAGGGTTTTCCTTTCCCTTCAACAAGAAGAAATAGAAAGACTCGTTCGACAAGCACTCGACCTGTCCAAGATAGAATCCCTACGGGTGAAATTCCTTCAGAGCCAACTAGACCTAATCTTTGATCTTTGATTCTTGCTGGTGTTGCAGTTCCTCTCCAAGCCATTTTCCCAAGAATGGTAGTACCATTTCCCTGGGGTCATCATGTCCGGCCCCTTGCCCTCCCTCAGCCTTTACATGAGTTACCCAGAGGTAACCGGAAGAACTTCCCTAAATTCAAAGGAGATGGTAAAGTGCATCCTGATGAACACATCGTAGCCTTCATAGTTGCATGTGGAGTTTTGGGAGTTGAACATGAAGATGTCTTCGTAAGACTTTTCATTGAGACTTTACAAGATAATGCTGCTGATTGGTTCTATCACCTTCCGGCTGGTGCTATCACTAGCTAGGACACAATGAGAACTAGGTTTGAAAATCGTTTCAAACCAGTAGAAGACGTGCATGCCTTGCTAGCCCGAATCTCTCAAATAAAGAAATATTCACAAGAACCCTTGAGAGAATTTTTGGCCCGATTCAACAGGTTGATTAACAAAATTCCTCCAAATACTCGACCTGTAGATCAAATTCAAAAATGTTTCTTCCTAAATTCCCAATCGCCTAAAGTTAGTTATGCACTGAGAAGGGCCAATCTCGCAACATTGGCTGAGGATCAAACTCTTGTTCTTAGTGTCGAAGATGATTTAATCATGTCAGGGAAGTTGAGGAGAGACCCTTCCAAATCTAAGTCTGCTTCTTCCTCCTCTTCCACTCCCGGACCTAATACTGATCCATTGGTACAAAATCTTGTGAATGATCTCATTGCCATTAAGAAAAAATTGGCTCAGCATGATCCCTATGCAGACATTCCAAGGAGGAATTTTTAGCCCAGAAATCGTTTGCTTGCTTCTCAAACAAGGTTAGTGCTTGAAGGACCTCCTATTAAAGTTCCTGTCAATGCAAACCTGTGAAGTTGAGGAACCAGAGGATGAGGAGGTTAATGAAGATTGCGAGGAGTTCGTCGAAGAAGTAGATGATGAAGCAAATCAACTTGAGGGATCTCAAGTTAATTTATTCACCACTGAGGGCATTGATGATGGAGATGATTATGATGAAGTAGTAGTAGACATGAATAGCGAACTCATATGCTGTCATGACTTGAGAGCAGACAAATCAGAGGGAGAAAGTGATGAAGCCCACCAAGAAATCTAAGGAGCAGCCGACAACTATCCCCGTAATTGCAAAAAGAGGATCTCCTATCCCAATTTCATCTACACCAAAGGTGAGTCTTGTCAATTCTGCCACTAAGGTTTCTTCTTTTTCCCCTAAAATTGATAAACCTAGGATCGCAAGTGATGATAACCTGTCCACTTCTGGGTCTTTTGATATTATTGACCACCTGAAAAAGACTAAGGTTCAAATCTCAGAGGCTGAGTATTATCAAACCCATCCCAATGCTTTTGCTAAAATGATTCACTTTGTCAATTCCCATTCTAAAACTACCTCTAAAGGCCTTTTACCCACTCCTTCTTCTGCACCACATCCTAATCTGGTAGCCGTTGTCACCTCACCCAATGACAAAATCAAACCATTCTATGTGACACTTCTTATAGCTGGCCATAGGCTTAGTAATTACGTCATAGACTCAGGAGCATCAGACAATTTGATGCCTGCTAAAGTAGCTCATGCTTTAGGCTTGAATCTCACACACACTTATGGATCTTGTTATTCTATGGAGAGTAAGGAAGTGCCCTTGGTCGGAAGAATTAAAGATGCACAAGTGGATTTTGCTGCTTTTCCTGAGAAGAGAGTTTTGGCTACCATCTTAGTAGCAGATATTCCTACTTCATACGGGATGTTGCCAAGTAGAAACTTCTGTAAGGATGTGGGTGGAGAAATTCAAATGGATTGGTCCCATGCCCTCATACCTGTTAATGGTCAAATGAAGAAGTTGCTTCCTGAGAAGAAATATGAGTATATTGTACAAAAAACGGATGATCCCAAAGCACAAATACTCTATGAGGATATGGGGCATGGCAACTACATGATTATGTCTCTTGAAGAAATCCAACTCCCCAAAGTGTCACCTAAATATCCTAATGGTGTTTGGATTTTAGAGTTTGATGGAAGTTGTTCCTCAGCTGGTTCTAGAGCTGGTGTCATACTGGTGTCACCTGAAGGAAGCCTTCATCCTTTCTCATTCAAGTTGCAATTTGAAAATACCAATAATACAGCAGAGTATGAGGCTCTCATTCTTGGACTACAGGTGGAAAAAGAACAAGGTGTGAAGACCCTTCTAGCTCGTGGAGATACGGAATTGATTGTAAATCAAGTCAGAAACCTCTTCGAGGTAAAGAATGGAAGGTTGAAACATTACCAGAATCAGGTTTGGGATTCCATTGAATTTCTTGATGCTTTCTCCATCGAAGCAATACCTAGGGAGAAGAACACCAGAGCTGATTTACTAACAGTCTCAGGGTCACTACTGATACCTCATCCTGACTTCTCTCAAGATAATTTCACCATTGAGATGCATCCATCGACCCATTGTACCTGATAATACAAATAATTGGCAATTTTTCAATAATGATCAACACTTGCTTTCTTTCTTAGAACTCAAGGATAATTTTGAATAGCTGTACTTTTAAGGAAGCGATAACTTGCCTCGTGAAAGCATGCCCTTTGACAAAGTAGCCACCCAAGGATAAGAAACGGATCAGGATGGATACATCAAACTCAAGGGAAACAATATTCCTAAAGGATTGGTGAGTTTATAGGAACTATTTGATAAACACGACAGGAATGTAAAGTCTAGAGCTTCTACTGGACCTCAACAATCAGCTAAGTATGACAAAATTAATATTGGGAGTTCTACTGACCCTAAGCTCGTGATAATTGGAAAATTTTGCACACCAGATAAGAGGAAGAAAGTAATTGATCTTTTAAAGAGGTATAAGGATGTTCTTTCCTGCTCTTATGAAGATTTAAAAGCTTTCCAACCAAAAGAGATGCAGTATTTTATTCCTCTCAAACCTAGAATTAAGCCTTTTAAATAGAAGCAGAGGCAATACAATCCTAAAATAGTTAACACCATTTTTCAAGAAATACAGAAGTTGTTGAAAGCCAAAATCATTTTTCCTATCCATCATTCAACGTGGATTGCCAATATTGTACTTGTTAGAAAGAAAAATGGTGAGATTCGTATCTGTGTTGACTTCAGGAATTTGAATCAGGCTTCCTTGAAAGATAATTATCCTTTACCTATGATGGATCAGGTCTTGCAAGTAGTAACAGGATCTGAAATGTTGTTTATGCTTGATGGATTTTCAGGATATAACCAGGTAGAAGTTAATACTACAGATCAACACAAAACAACTTTCACTACCCCTTGGGGTACCTTTGCTTACAAAAGAATGCCTTTTGGGCTCATTAATGCCGGTGCTAATTTTCAGAGGGCTATGGACTTGGATTTTGGAAGTTTGAAAGGAAAGTGTATTGTTGTATACCTTGATGACTTGACTGTGTATTCTAAAACAAGGGAGGATCATTTGCAGCACCTAGAGACAGTTCTACTAAGATGTAGAGAACATGGGATGTCTTTGAATCCTAAGAAATCTATATTTTGTGTAACAAATGGGAAATTATTAGGGTACATTGTCTCCAAAGATGGTATAAAAATCGATCCTGAGCGAGTTCAAGCTATTCAGCAAATACCCCTTCCAACCAGCAAAAAGGGCGTGCACTCTTTCTTTGGTAAGATCAACTTTTTGAGAAGGTTCATCCCTGATTTTGCTGAGCTAACTTTGAATATCTCCTAAATGATGAAAGGCAAACAAATGTTTGGTTTGTTCTCCTAAAGGAAAATAATCCTTTGAAGGTATTAAAAGAGCCACTGCTAAAACTCCTGTTTTAGCATGTCCAAATTTCATCAAAGATTTTATTATCTATTGCTACGCCACAGATAACACCTTGGCTACTTTTTTTACTCAAGAAGATTCTAATGAGCACAAGCTCCCAATTGCATTTATGAGGTATATTCTGAAAAATCATGAGTTAAAATACACCATGATGGAAAAACATGCTTTTGCAGTGGTTAAAGCTGTCAAGCAGTTTCGTTTTTACATTCTTAACTCTCACTCCACGGTGTTGGTACCAGATACAACTGTTAAGTCAATTCTCACATAGCAGGAATTTGGGTCCAAGAGAGGGAACTGGGTGGCCAAGGTCCAAGAATATGATATTGACATCAAACCAACCAAGCTCGTCCGTGGAAAAGGCCTTTGTGAGCTCATTGTTGAAGGAGCTAGACATGAGTTACTGGAGGATAAAGTTGTCCTTCCTACCATTCTGTTTCTTAGCTCAGTTGACGAATGGTATGCTGATATCACTCATTTTCTCACCTATGGGGAATGCCCCTCTCATTTGACTACTAAAGAAAAGAGGACTATTAAACTAAGGTCAGTGTAATATGTGTTGTGGGAAAACTCCTTGTTCAAACATGGGTTAGATGGAAGGTTTTTGAAATGTGTGGACAAGGAACAACAAAAAAAGCTACTCTTAGCTTTTCATGACCAAGCATGTGGAGGGCATTACTCATCAAATGTCACTGCTCATAAGATACTTCGTGGAGGATATTACTGGCCTACCTTGTTCAGAGATGCATCAAAGCGGGTTGATAAATGTGAGGCTTGTCAGACTTTCATGGGTAGACCCAAATTGGCCTCTTTGCCTCTTAAGCCAGTTGTGATTGAAGAACATTTTCAACAGTGGGGTTTGGACTTCATTGGAACACTTAATCCCTCTTCTAGTGCTAGTCATACTCATGTATTAACTGCCACAGATTATCTCACCAAATGGGTAGAAGCCATTCCAGTAAAGAGTACTACTTCTGAAGTAGTGTGCCGTTTCATCAAAGAAAACATCTTGGTAAGGTATGGTGTGCCAAACAAGATTGTGACAGATAATGCTTCAAATTTTTCTTCAACCGAGATAATGGATTTTTGCTATGGATATGGCATCTCCTTGGCTCACTCCTCAGATTACTATCCTCAAGGAAATGGACAAGCAGAATCCACTAATAAAAATTTGGTGACCATTATAAGGAAATTAGTCAATGAGTCCCAACGAAACTGGCACAAGAAACTCTATGATGCTCTTTGGGCAGATAGGATCACACCGAAGAGAGCTATTGGGATGTCTCCTTTTTAGGTAGTATATGGAGTAGAAGCTCAATTTCCAGTGACGGTGGACCTGCCAGCATTGCATCTAATGAAGGCCATTGAAGATACCAGTTTCAATGATGCTTTGGATAAGAGAATTATGTACCTACACAAATTGAATGAGAACAGATTGGAAGTTGCCGATAAGATATCTGCTCATCAACAGAAAGTTAAGGTCCTGTTTGATAAGAAATCCAGGTTCAGAGATTTCCAAGTTGGAGACACTGTTTTGTTGTGGGATAAAAGGCATGAACCTTGTGGCAGCCATGGCAAGTTTGATTCCCTTTGGCTCGGACCTTTCAAGATCAGGCACTTCACTGGTAAAATTTATTTTTACCTTGATTATATGGATGGTTCTCCTCTCCCACTTCCTTATAGTGGGTAGTACCTGAAATTGTTCAAGTCATAGGTGATTAGGGAGTCCCTTTGTATACTCTGTATAGTGTTTTGTTTTTATTTCCTTTTGTTTTGGTGTGTTATCCTCTATACTGGTTTGCTTTTTGACTCCGTGGCCCAATGGATAAGGTACTGGTCTACTTCCTCGAGTTCGTCTAAATCCTTGCCTTGTCTCATTCTTTGAACTTATGCCAAGTCATCCCTAAAAAAAGCTAGCTGTTGTCCACTCAAAATTCCCCTACATTTAAAAAAGGTGAAAATTTAGAGTTTCGAGTTTAAGCGTCTTTCCTGTTGTACTGATAATGAGAAAAGCCAAAGAAATTGAGAAAATCTACGTTTTTGGGTCATTTTGTGTGTTATTCGGGCATGTCAGACATTTTTGTCCCATGTGTCCCAAGTTCAATTGGGCCCTCTGTTCCCCGATTGGCCGGTTTACCCGAAGTCTGTCCTTTTTCGGGCCCATCGGAACTTTTTGTCCCAAATGTCCCAAGTTCACCCGGACCAGTTGTTCCATTTTCACCCGATTCGGCCGATTCGCATATTCCGCGTACTCGCGTCCCGCATATCCCAAATGAATTTGTGCGTCTTTTCCCCACTTCGCCCGAATCGGCCGAACCGCATGTTTCGCGCTTTCGCATCCCGCATGTCCCAAATGAACCAAGTGCCATTTGTGCTAATTTTTCCCGCTCTATCCGAATTTCTTGCTTTTCAAGTTGGTAGGTATGTATTTAATGCACATTTATTTCCTTTCTCTCTCCTAAACGGCTATATAACAAGCTTTCCCCCTATGTGTTTTTCACATTGCTTTCATGCTATCTATTGCTCGAACCCTTGCAATCTAAATTCCTACGCGCGTATCCATTTCCCTCTACAATTCCTTCCCAAGTCTAGCTTGCAGCTCCGCCCTCCGAATTACTATCAACATGAAGATCAAATTTCAGGGGCAAGAACAAATCTCACCACTAGAGTCTGCCATTCCCGATATCGGGGACAGTGAAGTTCGCCATCTTGACTTTGGTGATTTTTGATCAAGGATGACAGACACGAACCCTACACCAATGGCACAAATGATTCATGACATTGGTTTGGATTTTGCTGGTGGTTTCCCAATCTCGGTGCAATGTGCAGATACAATGCTTTCATGTGGAGCTCATTTCAACCTTGCTTCGAGTGAATTGACCAACATACAGGGGGAGCTCATCGCCAAACTTGATGTTGCCACCATTGGCACTACACTGAGGATTCCAGAAATGGATAATGCCATATTTTTCTCCTAGAATCAAGCTCAGGCTCTTTTCAATCAAGACAGTGACAACTATAAGGCGCGGGGTGGCGAAGTCTTGGCTAAAAAACCCTAAGAAGGGGGCATCTCGTCTATCCAAGACTCTTTTCTAGGAAGATTTCAATGAAGAACTATCGGACTTCATAATCCTATTGGCTCAGGTTATGGGCTTACCCTCTACTAATGAATTCCATTTCTGGATGTGCCCGCCCATCAACATGGTGTGTGAAGGAACTCAAAATATCAACTGGGTAGAAATCATCAGCATGAACCTACCAGAGTAGCTATCTAATGTTCAGCAAACGAAGAAATTCTATATGACTTCGTACCTGGTGTACACTCTAGCAGCATCAAGGCAATGGTTTGGCTTCTCTTACATTGATGCCCACAAGGCTGATCCTGTGTATGCCTACTGCCCGCAGTTCACCCTACAGACCAACAATCGCAATTTCTGAAGGGTGAATGATTCCTTCACCATGTACATGGTCAGATTTCTTTAGGGTGACACTGGTAGAATATTTTCTGATGAAGCCATGAATCTAATATCACACTATGGTGCTTATTTTATTCAATTCTAGAATTTTTTTTTATATCAGGCTTGCTGGCTATGAGAGCACCCCTGTGAGGCTTCCTATGTTCTGCAGTGACAAGATGGCTCTGATAGAAGAATGCAGGAAATTAGAAAAATTTCATAGAACCTGCAAAGACAAGAAAATTACTGGTTTGCACTTCCCCATCTCTTTGGGAAACTACACCTACAAAACAGCCCTGGATGCACAGAATATAGAAAGATCCCTGGCTCCCATTACTGTCCATTTCTTCAAGCCCAGAACTTGCTTCAACTTGAAGAAGTTCATTGAGTAGAACATCAAGATAACCAACCATCATAGGGGAGATACAGAAGACTATTGGGCTGACTTTGCCAATGATTTTGAGGCCAGAAGGAGGCATTATGGCAGGTTCTCCCTACAATTGATCCAAGAACTCGACTTGTACCAAGTTCCTGAAGAACTCAAGGATGAAAACTCTAATCTCTACTCATATGAGTATGACAATGTGGTTAAGCACAGTCCCTTGAAAGACTTGGATTGGTTTAAAAAAGATAAAGATGATTTGGCCGAGATCCTAGCTCCAGTCTTAGTCAGGACTAAGATATGGTTTGATAAGAAAGTTTGAGAGCTTAGGAGGAACTCAGGGGAATCCTCCTCTAAGGATGTTTCAACACCAAGGAGGGAAGCATCGAATCCAAGATCAGACACACCAGTGTAAACCCCTCCTGCCTCGTCAACTCAAGGACCTGCAGCTTCTACTCCTTCTTCATCCACCCAGGTATACCAGAAGAAATTCAAAGAGGTTAAGAAGGAGCCTGTGGAAGAAGATCCTCAGAGAAAGCAGGAAGAATTACCTTTGGGATCAGATAACATTATTGTTCTCAAGTGAAAGTGAAGAGAGTGAAGTGCCAGCTCCTTCAAGTGCTACTGAATCTCCAACGGATAAGGACAAGGAAGTCCAGAGCACTGAACTTCCAGGTGCTATTGATTCCTTTACACCAGTTGTCTCAAGCGAGCAAGTTGTCTCAAGCACCCCACTCATGTCTCAACTTGAGACAACAGCGGTACAGACCTTGGGCGCTATGAGTTCTCTGTCTCTTGGTCCTCTTTCTCCACCTGCTTCTTCCTCCTCCTCTTTTGCATGGATGCAACCTTTTGTCAATAGTAGTAAGAGGAAATCTTCCTCTCGGAGCTCAGGGCCAAATTTTGATGCTGTGGCAGCCTTATTAGGCACTACTCCTCCTTCTCGTGCCAAAAAATCCAGAATCACCTCCAGGATAGTTATTGATGCTCAGGGCCAGCAATTCCTTGAGATAGCTAAGCCTACAGTAGATAAATCAGAGCAGGATTTGCAGGCATCTGACCTAGAACTCTCAATAATTCCTATAAAAGAGTCTACCCCTGAAGGTGAGATCCAAAATCTCTAGAAAACGGTCACAAGAGTCATTGGGAGGGTAGAGAAAAGGTAGCAAACTATAGAACAGTTGGAGGAACAAGCTCGGATTCTCACAGGTTTTATTAAATCTATTTTATCGAAGGACAAAGTTTTGGACCCTACCCCATTGACTACTCTTACGCCACCTGTAATTTTGAGCCAAGATGAATTACAGAGTATCAAAGACATGCACAAGTATTCCGTCTATGGCAGAGCTATGGAGGCCATGGTGGAAGATATGCTTGTTGTAGGATTTAACTTCTTTGATGAAGCTTTCAAACTCCACAAAAAGTTGAACAAATTACAACAGAATCTCTCCTCCACTATCAGGATCATAGATAAAGAGCTCACAATTTGGAGCAGTTGCATATTAGACCTCCGCCTCATGGGACAGGCAAATGAGAACATTTAATTGGCGAGTAAGGTTTTTGATGATGCAAAGGATAATTTTTCAAAATCCTAGGTCTACAACATGGAATGGAAGATCAAATTCTTGGATGAGGCTTTGGGAGAACTGAAGAATAACTGGCAGAAGGGTGAGGCTTTCAAGACACTGGTTGTATCTACTTTCAAAGATATACATTTTCATCTTCAGGATGAAACTTCTGGTGTGCCTCTTTCCTTGCAAGAAATCAAAGCTCAATTTAGAGCTTTTGTCAAAGGTAATCTATTCAAGGAAAGCTCCATTTCCAAAGAGAAAATGAAGGAGTTCTACTCTCTTCAATTTGCCATTGAAGAAGCAAATAAGGATTATCATACTCATGTCGAGTTTGATAAGGAAATGGAAAAGTGCCTCAGATTTTGGACTCAGTCTACCGCCAACACATCAGTCCCACATGGCAGAGACATAGCGGAGGCGCTGAAGAGATTTAGACAGCGGATTTTAAAATCAGTGGGTCCCTCCCAGTCATAAGCACCTGTCTTCTTCTCCTTATTCTTCTTTTCTCTTCCCATTCTTTCTCTCAGATTTGTTGTAATAATTAGTTGAGGTATTGCGATTGGAAACCTTTAACTAATCATTAGTTAAAAGAAGCAGTTACCAAGAGTAACTGATTTGTAAACTATATAATGGCCTTTCCTCGCCATTTTGCAAAAGGAAGAACTTGGCTTATTTTATGAAAGTGTAAATAAATCATAAAGAAATCAATACAGAAGGACTTTCATTCTTTGTCTATCTGATTTCCTTTATCCCTAAGCTATTCATTTTAATTTTGTTAAGATCATTTGTCTGTGTTATGTTAAGAAGCTTTGTATTCTTGCAGATGTTATTTACAGAACTTTGTGTCTTTCAAATTTCATCTTACTAATATGATACAAATGATCTTGTTTCAATTCACTGTAACTTCGTATACATAAAGAATTACTCTATCATCTATAATTCTGAATGGTGCCTTTCTGCTCATTCTCGTATTCTCATTCCTCAGTCCTTTTGTAATTGATGATCCTTATAGAAAACACTTTCATAATATCCAAGTTCCATAAGAAAATCATGTTTGTATATGTGTAAATAGGTTTGTTTCTGAATAAGGGAACCTCTCCCATTAAAGAGGAGGGACTTCTTGTCCCCTGACTGTTGCTCTTCTTGAAGTCCTATTTGACGACCAACAGATACTAGACTCAAAATTCCACAAATCAAATTCTTATATCATCTTCAAATTTTGAGTGTAACTATCTCAAATAACTCGTATAAATTGAAGTTTTAATTTTTTTATAAATATAGTGTCTGCGTAAGATCCCCTTTTACTCTGAATTTCCATGCACTTACCCAAGCATTACAAAAAAATTTATTAATGTTATAGTCTATTATGATTTTCAATGTTTATGGACTTGTTCTTTAATATTGAATCTATAACTACTCTTAATGAATTATAGAACATATTAAAAGGACTTATTGCGAAATATGACACAATGAGAGGTCATGAGTCAAAGAATGAGCTCATCAATTTGAGCCTAGGAAACACTAACATGATAGAAAAAATATCACCAAATTCAAATCACTTAGGTTGTAGTTTATACTCTTCAATAAAAGCAAAATATATGATCCATAGGTTCTTATGATTCTATCTTTGTTTCTATCATCCACACCATTAACACTACCGTTGGAGCTACATGTGCCCTGTTATACTTAGACAATTTTATTTCTAAGTTAACACAATAGTAAGAAAAGATTATTAGAATGGGTGCAATAAATTCCTCTAAACCACATGATCTATTTGTTGGACATGATAAATATAAGTATTTAGAAAAGGAAAAGAAATAAAAAAATAATGATCATGATAATAAGAAGGATTGTAATAATCCCACCTAAAAATAAAACTCTCAGAATTATTCTTCCAATGTTAAGTCAAAGAAAGAGAGTGAAAAAGAGTATCTCCCAACTACTCCCTACAAAATTCTACACATTTGTTGAAAATTTGCACTCATGCAAAATGGGAAACTTGAAACATTGTTGTATTCAAAAGGGATTGATAACTAAGGGAAATAAGGGCAGATTCTTATAATTTTGAGCTACAACAATTTGAGACAATGATACAAATATGCAACTATGTGTGTTGTTGAAGAATGTAACACCTCACATATGAAACCATTCCATGTTCACCATCATCAATGTAATGAAAAAAACTGAAGGATTAATGCGTAACCTTGATCAAGACAGGAACAATTGTAGACATGAGGAATTGGACTCTAGAAAAAAAAACACAATTGTTGTTTGCATCACCAAAGGTACATTTTTCAATTATAGGTACATTGATTTCTAACCATTTCTTTATGTTTGAAAGAGATTAATTATGTTTTTTAGTTTTTTAGTTTATTCCACAATTATCATTTAAGTAATCTAATGCAAAAATTAAACACATAACTCAATTACCGAATTTAATTTCGTTTATTTGTAAAGAAATACAAAACATAGTTTCGCACTCAAGCCGTGGGATGTGACTCATATGTACTAAAATAAAAGATACATGTGCATGAAACTATAAGAAAAGGAAGAAAGATAAATCCCCATAATTTCCTGATAGGGTTATTTTTTCTTTTGAACATCATCATTTTCCACACATCTATAGTTTCATCTTCATCTCTAGCTCCCAGCTTCATGTACATATGGACAAAATAACAAAATGTTGTTAGAGCACCAAGTTATTCTTCATTTATTTTTTTAGAGCTTTAGGATGTTGAACCTTCTATCAAAGTACAAATATGTTACACAAAATGATAAATAAGAACCAAAAAGTACATCTCACTATAATGTTTTAAGAATCAAGTCAGAAGTGGGAATCACCACATAATGTAGGAAGGCTTTGAGCCTTCATTTTTCTAACTATTTCATGACGTGTGCAGGTACAAGAGATGAATTATCTTTGAATGACATTGTGGAAATAAAAGAATACATTTTCATTAATGCAAGTCCCATTGAAAGATACAATAGCTCAAAAGGATGATCATGAAAGTTCCAAAAATGAAGATAATAAAAGTAAAGATAGACATATGTACTTGCATGGCATCAAAATTGATGAAAAGAAGATAAATTTATCATCTTAATAAAATAAGTGTTTCAATTCATCAATGGCCATCTCAGTTTCATCAAATCAAATTGCAAGTTTAGGTATGAATGCACCTTCAAATTGAATAAATAAACCAAGAGAAGAAGGGACATGTTAAACTATACATTTGAAACCAAGCATATTTTTTGTAATGTGTAGAAATCACAAATGGAGTACAATTTTAAAAATCAGAGTTTCATAATTGCAATTGGTTACAGGAAACTCAATTAAAATTTCAGCACGATCATGTTACAAATGGCACATAAGATGTTAAGCTTAAAGAAACTTAGTGCACTCCTTTCAGTCACAATGAAATAAAATAAATATATAGTAAAATAAAGTAAGCATCTTACGAATCATTATATTTAGTGTGCACTCTTATAATGTAAGTACAATAATGTATAGGTCAAGTAACCATCAAAATTCATCTCACAACATTAAATAAAGGCTGCAATTTAAGATTCACAAATAAAGGTATATGCATCATTAACTTGTTGTAAATGACTATCATTTCCACATACCAAGCTCAAAAGTTACAACTTTACATATAAAAGTTTCAAAAATGTGATTTCATCCCTTTAAATATATCATATTGCAAATAGTATTGCACATGAAGGGATACAAAGCTTCAAGTTACCAAGAAAGTAGGACCAAGTACAAAACAAAACATCAAGTATAATAATTCAAGGCTACACACTAAACTGAAGGTTCATTCATGACAGTTCATAATGATCAAGAGATAAAAATAGATTTCCTGAAAAGACAATCCAAAGTTAGAGAGAAAGTATACAGGAACACAAATATGCTTTAACATAGTTACTGAAAGAAGGTTAGCTATATAATATTGATTTCAAAATAAATGAAATATTTTTGTTGTAAAAATTGTAGTATAGCCATATAATTGAGATCTGGATGTATTATCTACAACAAGGATGAAAGTGAGCATGAATTGGATAGAGGTATACTGAGCCCGACATAATAAATTCAAAAGCTTTCTCAGCAAAAGTAAATGGATGAGTCTTAGGAAGATATTCATAATTAGTTATATTAAAAGAACAAATATCCGGTAAAATAAATTAAGAAATATTTATTATTCAAAAAATATCCTTTAATTTAAATACACTATTTCTCAAAAAGAGGAAGTGTGATAGATTAAAGTTTAAGTATTTATTGAGGAAGGAGTTTGCAAAGTATATAGTTCAGTACACTACAATAGAGCATGTTAAAAGACGATCAATGAAGGTCTCCAAATCAAAATGAAAGACATGGTCATTCTTTAAAATATGACGAAAAAATATTTAAAAAATCATATGATCAAAACATGTCCATCAAGTAGCAGTTATTCTTATACTTTAACATAGGGAGAAGAGAAAAATTACATTAATAGTTTATATTGAATGACATTAAAGATATCATACTATTGATATTAAGGATATATCCCACGAAAATATAAATTTCCAGTAGATATATCAGTTTTCAAATACATTTGCTAAGAGATGAAAATATTTCGGTAAAATGTGTTGATTCGGAATGAGTCAATTACATCATCTATGCAAACAAGCATATAGTGACAAGGTTGATGTTTTTTAGAAAAAGAATGGCCAAGTATCATAAATAGTAGAAACAGTGATGTTCTTGCAATCAAACTTTAAATTCCATAGAGATTCATAATAGATTTAAGATAACAACCATACATTCTTGATATTTGTGAAGGATTGGTGTTCTCAAAAGGATGAGTTCTTTCTTAATAGGAGACACATAGCAAAACAGAAGTCATGAATCCTCTATAAAGTGTTGTATTTTCTCTTTTAAATCCATATTATGTTATGTATAAGATGAAACTCAAATGTATCTAGGAAAAATATTTAAATTCATAGATCAACAATGAAAATTTGTTTACAACAATTAAATGGTGGAGTTCACAAGGGAAAATAATGAGTTACAACCACAGAGATTGCAAAAGGCTAAGTCATAAATGTGTAGCACAACCATAAAATCAGTCATTAAACCCTTGCATTAAATGGTTTCCAGGAATATCAAAAACCAGAGAAAGAGAAAAAAATACTTGACTTAATTGTGGAACACTTTTAGAGCTTGTAAACAAAAAAAAAAATCAAAGTTTAAAATACAGATCCAATATGATAACCCCAACATCCACATGAAGGGAATCCCAAATAGAAAAAATCCAACTAAAACTAGGGAAAATTAAATAAAAACATGAAATACCTAAATGAAATGGAAATATGAGAGAGAAAAACCCGAGTTGAAGGGTTTGAATTGAAGAAAAAACAACAGAGACCCAATATAATGAGAATTAAGAGAAAGTATAGGTCAAGTAAAGAATACCCAGAGCTCAAAATATTTAGATATGAGATTTTGAGGAAAAATAGTGTTTTCAATGCATACAAATAGAGGAAAATGGCATTTTCTTTTCTTCAAAAACAAGTCATTCTGAGCCACAATACAAAAACTTACAGTTACAGATCAAGAAAACAGTTCACGATCCATGGCCATGAGGAATCTAGTAAATCCAGTAATTTTTTGTAAAAGATACAAGTCAAAGCTTAGAAAAACTTAACATTTATAGTCTACTCTTTGAAACCCTCAACACAAAGTTGAAAAATTCCATGAAATCAAACACATAGAATCATATTTGAGCTTGAGAGTCCCACAGAGCCATGACTATAAAAAATAAACCAAAATATTTTTCAAAATATTCAGTATTAAAGAGAGTTTAAAACCAAACGAAAAAGAAATAGTTGTACAGTTTATAGAACCGAAATATTACCAATGTTCATTAATGGAGGCTAAGGACCAAAAGATCAAGCACAAAAAGGATTAAGGACAACTTTCATAAAGGCCAAAGTCAAAGCTAAATGAGATAAATCACAGGAACCTCCAAGATACAAAAAAATCATGCTCAAAAATAGTTAAAAAGAGCACAAGAGATCAGATTAATGGTGTCAAAGAATTTTTTTCCAAGGCTCCGTGAACTTCCCCCAACTTGTGAAATGAGAAAATGATTACTTTTTTGAAGTATTTGGTTTCTTGGCTCAACCTGAGTTAGATTGAATTAACCATTGAGTCACAGGTACATATGTGGCATGTAAACAGTAAACCCTAACCTTACCACGGTCAAATTCCATGGAAAATCACAATGATGGGTCACGCAATAATGGAGGAGGGGACCAAATAATTTGAACAAATAATTATCTTTTGACTATAGTTGATGCCATTTAAAAATCATAGGGTCCAAGTTATGTTAAGGTCTTGGAGCTTAGCTTATAACAATGCAAAGAGGTGTTAACAGATTTTAAAGGGCCATCATTAGCATTAAAATACAACAAACAAATGGTCAACAAGAGTCCCCCTTGAATTATCACCTTTTTTATATAATGGAGGAGAATATTTAATGTTGCATGTGCACAGGTGCAACTTTCATAACAAGAAAAAGTTATCTTTTCCAAGTAAAGAAGACGTAATCATGCATGCACTAGAGATAGAAGTTGTGTCACATCGGCAGGATACAAGAAGTGGTATTCATGTAAAATGTGACTTGCAGATAAATAAAAGGATTAAAATAGATGAAAATTATTCACTGAATTACCTAAATATTTCCAAAGTGACTACACACCTCCATGCAATACATAAAGGAGTCAAATTAGTTTGATTGAGGGTATTTTTTTAAAGGGAAGGCTTTTTTTTCCTCTTGTAAACAAAATGTAATTTTTGCCTTATTATTTATTCATTGCAAAGGATAAAATTAGCATGCATGTATAGTTATACTTAAGTCTATTTTTATGGGTTAGGGTGAATTTTTTAACTATTTATTGTGTGCAATGACAAAGCACAACATGACTTTTTTGACAGGAGGACTTTTTGTACTGAGTTTTGAAGCCATTGGAAAGATTTCCCTTGAATTAGAACCATTTATTGTCTTTCCAATTACTTGAAGTGGTTTTTTAAAATAGTAATCCTTGTGAATTTATATTTCTTAAATTAATTAAGTTTTCTTATGTTATTAACCTTGCTGAAAATAGGTGTTTCTGCATAGTTTCAGTGTGCAATTATCTGCTATGTTGTTGTGACTCGTCCCTCAATAGAAAAGTGTTTTCCTTAGGATTAAGGTGAAACCCACTAGATTGTGCTTCATTTAATTTTTTCTCAGTATATTGTGCATGTTTTCTCAGTTAAGCCCTCAATACATTTAGTGTATCACCCCATTTTAATTTTAATTTTAGCCATCTTTTAACCCTTAAATCCCAATTTTTTTTAGTTTAGGATCCATCCAAAGAAGGAACCATTCTTATAATTTGTGAGATTCACCTCACAATAGGGAGACCCAGAGCCTGGGAGGTGTCTCAATTGTATCTATAGAAATGAGGAAGAGACAAAGTTTATAAAATATGCCAATCCTCTCCAAGGGTGCACTTTCGAGAGATAATAGTTGTTGACATGCTCGGTGGGATGAGAAAAACAATTGATGAGTGTAGAAAATTAAATACTAAGAGCATAATTCATCTGGTGACTCTGTGAATAATTTAAGACCAGTAAAAAAACACATTTCATGCCTAAAGTGACTTTAAGGTCATCAGTAAGAGGAATTCCTTATGATTTTATTTCATTACCTTTAAATTATATAAGAAGGAGAAGAGTTTGAAATACCCTTCCATATAACATGCTTAGTTTTGTCAATCCTCCTTCGCTCGAGTTAGTCTTGTGATCCAAATTTCCGTTATTCTAATAGCTCATCAACACCTACTGCAACCACCATGAAATTTTGTTACCTTTACCAATGGAATCCCCTTATTAATTACAATTTTTCTTGACATACCAGTTGCTACCTTAAAAGGATTGCCTTTATTTACTAGTGAAAATAAAATTACCCCTACTGAGTATATTAGAGATATTACAACCCTCAGTTCAGTCCATAATATTACTCATGTAGATGTATATATAAGAATTTTGGTTTCTCCATTCAATTGAAAAACCCTTCAGTGGTACATAATTTTGGAAGTAGGTTTGAGAGGAACTTGGGATCAATTAGCTGATGAATTATGCAAACAATTTAAAGATAAATATGATCACTTATCTCTTATAGAGAAGTGATCTATAATCAAACGTGCTCCTCATGAATTTATGAAAAATTTCAACTTAATATTTGTTAGGACATAATACCTCCTTCTGTTAAGCGTCAAGATGGTCATGCATTCCTTTATTATCTTAGATCCTTAAACACTAATATTCCAGCCATGATAAAGTCCATGAGAGGTTATACACTCACAACAGCTATTATATTTCCATAAGGGGGGAAAAAAACCTTATCCAGGTTGGTAAATTAGCACCAAGGCCTTGTATGCATATTAATACACATCTATGCCCCACTCCACTGCCTATTCAAATTATAGATTATGCATTGGTAACAAAACCAAATGATATTTATGAGATAAATAATCCCTTGCAGTATTTTGGAAATAAGCCAACTTTAATAGATAACAAAATAGCACAACATGATAGGTCTTATCAAGCTCGTTATCAAGAAAATAGATAGTCTTACAAGTAAAATACAAATTATAGGCAGCCCTTTCAGTAGAGAAAATGATTTTTGGGATGCACCTAGTACTTCTTGTGCTCTTGTACCAGTTAATGTGGCCTCAGAAGATTTGTGTACTTCTTACAATCAAGAACATACTCCTTATAGTTTCCCAAATGCTCATTTGAATCTGAAGCTTGTTGCACAACCCCAATCTGAAAGATTATTTATGCCTCAAATGAAGGGTAAGCATCAAGATAATTAGGGTCAAATACATCCAGAGTAAACACTTGTTAGTTTTTGAGAGGATGGTTTTTGTGCTGTTATGATTATATCTTATAAAAGAGCTCAAAATGAAGAAAAAAATAAAAAGGTCCATTTGTACACATTGTGACTGATAAAATAGAAGCCAGTCCCATTTCAGCCCCAAAAAAGTAGCTAAAAGAGGAAAAACCAGGTCCTAAGAGCTTTTTTATACCACATATTACAATTATAGTAGAAGAAAAATCTATTTTTTCTATAGATTTTTCAAATTCTAACATCATCCTTGGCTATTGTTGAGATAATGAAAAATCATAACATAAATATTTCATTATGGAATCCTCTAAATATTCAAAGACAATAAGAAATTCTTTCAAAAGAGCTTGCTAAGTAGCAAATTTCTACAAAACCAGTTGACAAAGAGCCTTAAAAAGCTAATATGGTACTTTTTACACGTTATGAAGGGTGAACAAAAGAAGTTAGGTGGATGGTTCAAAAAGTTTTGAATGCAAATGACATACGAAAAGCATTTATCTTTGATTATTGTCAATCATTTAGGTCATATCTGAATGGTGGACAGCAGTACAAGCAACACAATTATGCCCAAATCAATTACAGAGCAACTTTGACAATATGAACCAATAGAGAAAAGTGTTTTGGAGCTTGATGGGAAATCAACCAACACAGTTGGTATAGTAAAAAAATTTAGAGGTGACATTGCATGTTTGTCGTAATATTTCAATTTTTCAAGATATACCTATTGTAAATTTACCACCCTATTTTACTCTGCATTTGTCAAGAGACTTTAAAACAAATATTGGTGGCTATCTTTCTTTGAATTGGTATTATATTTTATTCAGAAAAAGGTATGGAATAGATTAAAAGTAAATTCAGAAGCATTAGCTAAGTTCTATAATCAACCTCTTGTTTCAAGTGTTGTTGCAAATTATGTAGCCATAAATCAGGCCAATTTTGATACTAATACAAAGATTATGGCATTAGATGATGTTTATAACTTGTTTACGGGTGAAAGAATTCAATAAAAATATGCTCATGACCCTTACAAAGAATTAGAAGAGGGATTGTTTGGTTTTTACCGTCTTCATGAAGAAAATACACCTATTCCTTTGTTGTCCAAAACACGAAAAACTGAAGAAGGCATATGACAACTACATTTGGATGGAGCTAAGAATAATAAATGACAAGGTGCAAGTTTAATGCTACCTTATCCTTCAAATCAGACATATTTTTCATCTTTAAGTCTACAATTTTCATGTACATGTAATGTTTCTTAATACGAAGGATTGATTCATGGTCTCAAATGGGATAGAAAGAAAGGAATCAACACATCACAGGTTTTTGGTGATTCATAATTAGTCATAAATAAAGTCAAAGACTACAATGTTTGAAAAAATTCATTGCTGAAATCTTACAAGCATAGGTTTTGGTAATTATTGGATGAATTTTAAGCTTTTAACTTAAAATTTGTCCTAAGAGATACAAATAAACATGCATACAGACTTGCAGTACTTGGAGCTAGTTTTCAAGTGCTAGAAGAAGTTAAAAATGAAAAAAATTAGCCCCATATAAAGATGATAATCAGACCTTTAGTGTCTGATAATTAAGATAACTGGAAGGTTTTTGAAGATGATGAAAAAATATACAGATATCTGTAGGAAGAAGCTAAATTTTCTTCATCAAATCAAACTAAATTATAACAACAATAAGGTGATTAGATTGTTCGTATCAAATAAAATAAATTACCTCAAGGGCTTGTCACTTTGGAAAATATTTTCAATTTGAATGACCAGCTCAGAAAAGATAAGCGAAATATTTCTACACATGCTTATAACTACAAAGGAATATCAATTAATGAGGGTAAAAAATTGTAGATTGGAAAAGTATGTTGTATAGCAGAAAAAATCTTTTGTTAAGTTATGCAAAGAATTTATTGATTTGTTTTCTTGGAAGTATAAATATTTAAGAGGATTGGATCCTAGTTTGACTCAACATACCATTTAATTAGAGCCAAACTAAAAACTTGTGAGGCAATAAAAAAGACCTATAAATCAAAAAATTGAACCATTGATGAGGAATGAGTTTTCAAATATGATTTAATCATGTTTTATTTTTCCTATTAAGAAATCAAGCTGGGTAGCCAATATTGTAGCTGTTTAGAATAAGACTGGTGAAATATGGTTATGTGTGGATTTTAGAGATCTTAATAGAGCTTCATTAAAAGATCATTATCCATTGCTCAATATGGATCAGATTTTAAGAATAGTTTCAGGTTCAGATAAGTTGTCCCTATTACATGGTTACATCGGATAAAATCAAATTCCAGTGCGTAATGAAGATAGATACAAGACAACCTTCACCACAAAGTGAGGAACTTATCCATATAAGAGAATGCCTTTTGGTCTTTCTAATACTACTACAATGTTTAAATGTGTAATGGATATGGATTTTCATAATATTTTGAATAAATGCAACCTTTTTTATTTAGAAACTGTGACTATTTTCTCAAAAATATTTGATGATCATCTTGTGGATTTAATGTAGAAATTCAATATTTTCATGTAGTTTGGGATCTCTTTGATTCTAAAAAAGTCTATTTTTTCTGTACACAAAGGAAAGTTACTTGGTCACATTGTTTCCAAGAAAGTTTTAGTTATTGATCCTTTACGAGCATATTCTATTATGTAGCTCTTCTTACCACATCATAATAAGGCACTACAATTTTTTTGGGAAAGATCAACTTCGTAAGGAGAATTGTACCAGATTTTGTAGCCTTGGGTAAACCATTGACTTACATGCTCAAGAATGGAAAAACATTCTCTTGAACTAGCCAAGGAAGAAAATGATTTGAAGCAATTAAGTTGGCTATTTCACAAGATCCTACTTTGGCAAATCCTAATTTTGATAAGGACTTCATAATGTATGGACTTGTAGGAGCTAAAACTATTTCAGCTATATTGATTCAGGTTAATGATGAGAACATAGAATAACCCATTTCTTTCTTTAGGAAAACCCTTCATGATTATGAAACAAGGTACACTTCTCTTGAAAAACAAGTACATGCTTTTGAATAATAAAATTCATGTTTTAGTCTCTCATCCAAGTGTTAAAGCGTTCTTGTTGAATAAGGAACTTAATGAGAAACAGGAAAGTTAGATTACCAAAGTAATGGAGTACAATTTTTTACATCCATGTTGCTAAAACAGTCATAGGGAAAGGTCTTTGTGAACATATTATTATCGATATAGAAAATCAGCATGCTATAGTTTTATTACAACCATAAAATCAGCACCCATAATTCAATCTGGAAGCTTCAGTTTTAAGTTGGATGTCTGATTTGATTAAATATTTGCATCATAGTACTTATTTATAAGGAATGAACAAGAATAAAATAAGATATTTCTTGTTACTAGTTATACCTTATGCTTTCATTGATGGCGTGTTGTTTAAAAAAGACATAACTGAAATTTTGTTGTGTTGTGTTGATTTTGATAGAGTGCAACAGTTACTATCAGAATTCTGTGAAGGACCTACAGGTGGATCATTATTAGCTTAGTTTCCCTTGCATCTTATTTCAGTGGATCATCCATTCATGTAGTGCAGAATTGACTTCATTGGAATCATTAATCCACATTCATCTCAAGGACACAAGTGGATTTTTACTTCCACTTATTACTTTACTCGCTGGACCAAAGCAGTGGCTTGAAGGAATCTAATGAGACCTCAATTATCTAATTTTTTGAAAGTAAAGTTTGCAAGTTTAGTTTACCAATAAATATCATTTATGATAATGCATTATATTTTCTTAAAGTAAGAGTTATAGGTTGGGTTATTCAACATGATATCTGTCTAAGCACTTTATCTACTTATTACCCATAGGGTAATGGATTGGCTGAAAGTAATTGTTGGTTTCTCAAATGTGCACCCACGTCTCGGATCTCGAAAGGGATGAGGTTTTTGAGACCACAATGGAACCATCCCCAAGTTGTGGGACCTTGCAAGCTTAGGACGAATCTCTGAAGAAGGCCGGTTCCTCTATCTATTTCTACTACTACTGCTACTCCTAGTGCTAAAAAGGGAAACTAAGCTAAGAATGCCAAGGGACCAGGAAATAAGGATAACATAAAGTAAACTATACTAAAAGGAAATAGCACTAAAAAAGTGGGATGAACACTATTTGTTCTGAGTGAGAATGATAGGGAATGTTTGAAAGGAGGCTAGGCATAAGTAACACAGAAAAACACAAATTCACCAAATAATTCTCATGGAACACAACCAAATATGGAATTCCAAGGGACTTGAAGTAGCACAACCAGCACACAATGCAAAATAAAAGGTAAGAAGAAGGAATACAAACACGTTAGGACAAAGAATAGTCACAAAATGATGCTTATATAACTTCCAGAAATACATAGAACTATTAAAATGATGAAGGAGGCTAATATCCACATGCGAGAGCGATATATAGAGGTATGTAACTTAAAATACAGAAAATATGGTGTCCTTAGGAAAATGCATAAGGATCCAGAGTGTCTAAGCACAAAAAATGAGCCTTTCTATTACATTTATAGATGAATCCATGGAGGAAGATTGGAAAAGGAGGGAAAACCTGAATTTGAAACACAACCACCAATAAGAAGCATTAATGTCTACAAATCCACTTGGAAACCTATGAAATACACTTCCCCATGCATCTTTGACATGCTAAAGACAAAGGAGGGAGGATCATACAAAATTGAGTGGTTGGAGAAATCAGATCTTCTCATCAATATTTAGAGAGACATTTTCCCGTTTCTCACCTACCAGATCCACTACAATTTGAATTTTTATTATTTGGTATTATAGATGATGTCACCAACTCTTTGACAAATTTAGGTGCACGACGATCTGAGCTGTGTAGAAGAATATATAGCTGTCAGAAGATGTCATAGTTGTCGGCATATGCAAAAAATGTGGAATGCACCGATTGGCTTGTGGTGGTGGCCAAATGTACAACTATTTGTCATTTCTGCTATGTTTTGCTTACTAATTTTTTGCAAGGATTTGACACCCTATTGGCACGCTCGACTGGTTACGTGCAAAACACTTAAACATGTCAAAATATTATCTAACATAGAAGGGTATGAGGGAAGGGAACGAAGAAAATAGAGGAAGGTGTGGAGGGGGCGCGCACGATACGTGTGGGGAGATAAAGAAAACTAGTGAGCATATAATTTATGGTTAAGGCATAACTATTACAAATTAATGGGTGTGGTGCGTGAATGGCCAAGGACCTAGTAGTAAGTGCGAGGTGCGCAGGATGGGAAGAAACTGACTCAGAAGAACGTGAACGCGTGGAAAGTTAGCACAAGAGAGAAGTGGAAGGAGAAAAGGAAAGGGGTATGCACGTAAACTGCGACCAAAAGAATGTGCCAAGTGATTTTGAGCACCCACAATTCTTCAATGAATAACATGGGGCTAGAATGTGTATGTAAGTTATCCAAATAACTAGGAGAGCTATTTGGATAATGGTTTTGGTGAATTTTGGGGCCATCTTCCTGCTAGATGAAAGAGACCAGTAGCCTGAAGCATCCATTGGGCATGGATTCTGCTTGTTCAAATCATGAAAATTCCCCTGTGATCACTTTGAGAATCATTTCCGCACTCAATTCTGAATCTCACAACTACTGAGAGAGGCTCTGTATTCTGTAAGTAATAAAATAGCATGCGTATGAAGCATGCGAGAGGAAAGAAATATGTAAAAAAAATGTGCATGGAGAACACGTAGATGAATTTAAACTACTTTAATATATACAACATGATGCAACAATCCTAATAGAAGGGTTTGAGATAGATCCCATTTATTAGGATTCACGGCGCACTTCCATCTAGATGAGTTAACTTGAAAGAGTTAGCTTCTTTGTAGGAAATGATGATGTATGGGCCACTGAAAATTGCATCAAACTTTTAATGACACCCTGTATTAGTTCTGTCAACATCCCATTTTAGAACCAAGTCCCCAAATTTGAAAGCTTGAGGTTTAGCCTTTCTGTCAAACCATTTCTTTGTTGCTTGTTAATACTGATCTAGCTTGATCATGACATATTTTCTAAGTTCTTGAATATGAATTAGTTGCACCATTCTGATTTCTCTCTGATCCATGCCTTCAATTTCCACCTGATGGGAAAGCACTAATGAATTTAACTCTAGTGTTAAAGGAAGGGAAAACTCCTTGCCATAAACAAGCTTGTAAGGTGAAGTTCCTATTGCCTTTTTGACTGTGATTCTATCTACTCAGAGCACGCGAAAGACCTTCATATTCTAATGTCTTTGGCCAATGTTCATTGTGTGATTCATGATTTTGATTAGGTTCTTGTTTTTTGATTATGCCAGACTATTTCCCTGAGGGTAATAGGTCGAAGAGGTTTTCAGGTAAATGCCAAGACTTAGAGCCCAATCAATGATTTTAGCACCAAGGAAGGCTTTTGCATTATCATAGATAATGGTTTGAGGAATGCCAAAACTTTTGACTAAACCCTCGAGAAAGTCAAGGATGACTTCCTTAGTTGATTCTTTAAGCGTGACAGCTTCTGTCCATCTGGTGAAGTAATTGTTATCACCGAATCAAAGCACCCCTGTGTATATACCTGAACTCACAGTGTGATTGGATAACATGGGTACTATCTCCAAGTTGTGGGACTTGCTACTTGAGATAGACCTCCAGAGAAAGCTGGTTCTTGCTCCTAAACTACCTACCACAATATACTCTAATGCAGGATAAGCTAACTGTTCTAATCTAAATTTCCAAGGGACCGGGGAGAGAGAATGCATAAAATGAAAGCCTACACTAAAGAAGTGATACACCAGAAAAGGAGGGTGTGAGAGTAATCTCCAAATGTGTGAAATACAGAGGAAAAATGCACACTAGAAGAGGTGATGAAAGTTCACCATAATCTAGCAAAATGCATTCACAACAATATTCCAAGCATACACAATGTTAATGAATCCCTGCAAGAACATAGTAAATAGACACAATATTCTTATAGAAAGATTAAAGGGGCAAGAAGAATGCAAGAAAACACAGCATGGGAAGATACATCCACAAACTGGTATTTTATTGCTTCATGATATGCATAGTTCAATCTATTACAAGATAAGGCCCTGGATCACCATGCAAGGAGTCCACTACAAGGGCTTGCAACACACTGGCTTCACAAAGCAATTTTGGCAGAGCTTTGCTACCCAAAAACTCCCCTTTACAATGAGCCCAACACTCCAATTTATAGAAAAATGAGAAGGAAAAGAGAAGGGAAAATGAAAATCCCGAAATCTGTCCTTCAACCACCTGTAAGAGGAATTAAATTGAGTGAAAAGGTTTTCCATTACTTGCAAAAGGCTCCCCATACTGTCCCATGTGCTTCAGCAGAGAAAGAATGATGACCATGCCTCTTAATTGCACTCCCAGCTACCAAATAAAACACTGTTATGAACCCGGCCAAGTTTTCTTAAAAATCTAAATCAATTTCTGATCAAATCTGGAATTTATTGATTTCTATGCATCGGGCTCAGAACCACGATTCCAACAGTACCAATTTTGTGCTATTTCGTTAAGAAATGCAAAAGTTATGGCCTTCTGAGTGCAGGCAGCTATTTTGGGCTTGGCAGGCGTTTCCTGTCACTTGACGGGAATGAGCATTCACTGACTGGAGCCGAATATGTCGTGCTCGTTCCAGAAATTCCAATTTTGTGAAAATTGGAGCTCGGAGTCAAAAGTTATGGCCGTTTGAAGTTTCCGGACCGAACGTTGACTTTTCTTCTCTGCCTCTCAGCTCCTTCGGCTATCCGCATCCCACGCATCCCTTTGTCCCATTTGTCCCAAATGCTGCGTGGGAAAAATTCTTCCGAACCGCCTGAAATGGGCTTTCATGTCTCTTTTCTGTCGGTGACACATGGCGTGATCTGATTGGCTTTCGGCTCCTTCGGATTTCCACGTCCCGCACGTCCCTTTGTCCCAAATGTCCCAGTGCTGAAGTTCCCTGTTTCAGCCGAACCAGCCGGTTCACGTACTCTTGGCCCAGATGTCCCATTTGCTTTTGGACCGTTCGGGACAAATTTTCCCGATTCACCCGATTCGGTCGGTTTGCGCCCTTTTGTCCCAACTGTTCCGGGACAAAAGTTCTCATTTCGGCCGAACCGGCCGGTTCGCGTACTTTCGGCCCGCGCGTCCCTTTGTTCCAAATGTCCCAAATGCCGTGCAGACCACCTGGCGGCCTTTCAGCCGGTTTGCATCCTTTTGTCCCAACTGTCCCAAATGCTGTGAGGACTAGGACTTAGCCATTTTTCATGATTTTTTCTGGCCCGAGCTTGTTTTTTGCAATTTTTTCTCATTTTCTCAGAACTTGCTCTCTTGTTCTTGGACAGGGGAGTTAGAAAAAATCTGAGGGGACCCTAGAAACATGACTTTTTTCCCGGACTCAATATAATTGCTTGGGACTAAAGAATTTGATGCATGTTATCAAAATTACCTTGAGGGGTGAATTTTGGATAACAGTAATCTGTAGCTGTTATCACCCATTTATGTCGAGTGCTTAAAGGTGGATTGATCATGCCTATAAAGTCGAGACACCATTGTGAAAAGGGCTGATGTACTTGGATTGGTTGAAGGGGAACCGCTGCCAATATTTTATTTCCTGCAAAGAAAGCACATTCCTTGAATTTTTTGACCCACCTATGTGCATCTGTAAATAGGGTAGGCCAAAATATACTTTCCATTTTGATCTTTATTGTTGTAGTCTTAGCAGAGACGTGTCCACCAGAGAATCCATTATGAAATTCTGCTAACACTTTTTCAGTTTGCGCACCGTTGATACATCTTCAAAACACACCATCAAGATTTATTTTGAAGATAAGTCCATCAATAAACACATAAGGGAAAGATTGTAACCTCACATTTCTTCTCTTTGCTTTATTTAAATTGAGAGGGTATTCACCCTTGGAAAGGAATGTTATCATTTCCTTCATCTAGTCATGTGCTCCAGGGTCTATATTATGTTTAAGTTCTACACGTGGAATGTATTCATCCAGAAATAATGAAGCCTTAGGCTCACTCTACGCATCCTCAACAATCTTCTTGCAGAGTGCACTTCCTCTTACCAAATTTGTGGCCTTAATAGTGACATCATATTCCATGATTTTTTTCACCCATCGCACTCTATTCTCATTTATTTCTGCTCCCATGATGAGTGGGAGAATAACACCTTGATATGATTTATGGTGAGCATGCTCTTGAATTTTTTGAGCACGTGCATGATGGTGAAGACCTTCTTCTCCGTGTGACTGTATTTCAATTCATAATCCTTCAGCATCTAGCTGAAGAAGACCACTGGTTCTTCCAACCCTTGTTCATTTTCCTATGTTAGGATAGAAGAAATGCTTGCATCAATGCCATAAGCATAACGAAAGAAATCCTTTGAGTAATTTGGATTGATAAGTGTTAACGCACAAGCAATCTCTTTCTTGATCTTGTTGAATCTTTATTTTCCTTCTGCATTCCATCTAAAGGCTATGTACTTCTTGAGAATAAGGGTGATGGGTCGAACCATTCCCACAAAGTTAGGGATAAAACACCTAACAAAGTTAATCTTTCTAAGGAAGGAATGTAAGGCCTTTTTGTGCACCGACACAAAAAAGGGCTAGGAAGGCTAAAAGGCACTCAGAATCAATGGAAATGCCATCCTTTGAAACCACATGGCCCAAGAGCTTTCCCTGAGCCACCGAAAAATTACACTTCTTGGGGTTAAGAGATACCCCAAATTATTTGCATCTCTCAAAGACCCTTTCCAGGTGTGCCATGTGATTCATACTCTACTTTGAGAAGAAATTTGTATCATCAAAGTAAACCAAGATGAACTCATTGATGTAACCTTTGAAGGTAATATCCATGGCACGCTAAAACATTGTGCCCACATTTGACAGAACAAAGGGCATTTTATGATATGCATATGTTCCCCACTTGGTTGTAAAAACTGTTTTGAATTGATCCTCTTTCTTGATGAGGATCTAGTTGAAACCTGAATACCCAACTAGCATGGAGAATGTCTAATATCCAACCACAGTCTATAGAATTTGCTCCATTGAAGGAAAAGGATAATGATCCTTTAGAGATTCCTTATTCAAGTATCTAAAATCAACACAGAGTCTGATTTCACCATTTTTCTTTTACACTTGATCAAGATTCATGATCCCGGTGGAATATTTGATGGGTAAGATAATTTTTTCCTCAATGAGTTTGGATAACTCCTTTCTCATGAGGGGCTTTATTTTTGGATTGACTGATCATTGCTTCTGTCTGATGGGATTTATACTAGGATCAAGGTCAATGGAGTGTTGAGAAATACTAGGATCAAAACATTTGAGGACTTCATACTCCCATGAGAAGATATCACCATATTTTTGACAGAGAGAGGTGAAGGCATGTTTCCCTTCATGTGCACAAGTCCTACTGAGCAGCACCTCTTTCCCGCGCGTAATAGTAATGGGGGATCAATCTTCTTGCGTGATGCACATGTATCTTTCTTCACCCTTGAACTCATCATCAAGGCTGAATATTTTCTCTAAGGTGACCAGCCCTTTGGGCATCCTATTTGTCTTTAGCTATATTTCTTGGTCGCCATAGTTGTCATGCAAGTTAGTTTGCATACTTGATGAAAATTCAGCTTCATTCTGGATAAATTTAATGATCTGTGCATCACTATCAAACACTTTCTATCTGGTGTTATTATATGTAATGGATGGTCTGATTACAATCTCAATGTGTCGAGTGTTTCCTTTGACTAAGTTCTCAGTAGGAGAAAACTGTGAACCGAGCATGGCCATTTGGTCATCTTCTTTGTTCATTCTGCATGGGACTACCTACATATTAAGGGCATAAAATATTTCAAGTAGGTCCCAAAATCTATATTTATAATATTTAAGAAGATTATTATTTGTCAGGCATTTGTTGGTGACCTGATGGATGATAAATTATGTGTCCTCAAAGATCTGTAGTGATTTAATTTTCTTCTTTTCAGGAATGATCAAGCCATGCACCAGCGCTTCATATTATGCCACATTGTTAGAGCATGCAAACTACAACCTATCTGCAAAGAAGAATATCTCATCCTTAGGGGAAATGAGAACCACTTTTGCTGCCACACCATTTCTGCTTCTGGATCCATCAAAGTACAACTTCCATCGACCATTCTAAATTTTGTCTCCCATGAGCACGCGTGGAAGTTTAGCATCTTCTTCTAGAATGCAATAAGTACCAAGCCCAATTTCATAAGCTTCCAATTCTTCAGCATAAGGATCAATTTTTTGATGCGTTTTCACCCATTCATCAAGCACTAGGTATGGAACAGAGGGTGGAAGAGACGGCTTTTCAGGAACTAAAACTTGTTCTTCTTGGATAAGATAATTGGCTTGGAGAGGGGATGGGACATACAAATCTACATGATAGGAAAATATAGGCTCAGCTTGTATGGTAAACTGGGTACCATACCTTGTCTTGAGTAGCATATGAGACCAATCAGAAAACAAGTAACCACCCACCTTGGCAGTAAATTCTCTTGATAGACATAGGGAAAACAAAGGAGGCAGGTTAATAATTGACACATCTTGAGTAATTTTAAGAGTTGGGCATGCATGGAGGGTTAGCTAAATATCCTTGATTTTTTCTAACGTCGTTGCAATTGAGCCATCAAGTTGTAGGACACCTTTAGACAAAGGGCTATATTTCAAGCCTAATACATCAGCTATCTTCTTAGGCATAACGTGAGTACTAGCAACCGAGTCAATCATGCAGTTATACACTAGGTGTTTGCCTATAATCAAGGAAATATAGAAGGGTGGGGTTTTAGCATATTTACTTATTTTTTTCTCCTCTTCTTGATAGATTTTAACAGAAGCGTGTGGCTTATGTATAACTAGGTTAGCACGCGAGAGTTGCGCCAGAGCTTCATGCAAGAGGTCCCACTGAGATGGAATGGTTAGGGAATCTTACATCATGATGTTTATCTTTGTTCTCTTCATTTGGTCAATAATGTTGAACGGAAGCTTGCCCATCTTGTGCATTTGGGGAAAAAACATCCCTTTTTGTCAGTTTAGGCATGAAATCCTGAATTTTAGCTAGGGCAGAGGCTTGGTCTACTAAATGAGGGGTGCATGCTTTTTTAGAAGGAGCTTTACGAGGTTCCTCCCGCATAGGAATTTGACCATCTTTACTGCACGATGGATTTTCTGATTCTTTCTTCTTCTGAGGATCTTCTTGTGTTACCTATGGTATAACCTGTGTGCCTAAATCTAACATTCTTTTATTGTATCTTGTGTTGTTCGTAACTTGGGCATGTAGTATGTTTGTATCTTCTGTAGCTTGGTTGATTGCGCAGAAGTCCTCTATGGAAAATAACATCAAATTGGACTCCATAGGAACTTCTAGGCCTTCTAGATCATATGCCTCATGGGCATTTGTTGAGGGCTC
This sequence comes from Taxus chinensis, assembly GCA_019776745.2. NCBI lineage: Eukaryota > Viridiplantae > Streptophyta > Pinopsida > Cupressales > Taxaceae > Taxus > Taxus chinensis. The sequence goes on from CM034155.1 coordinate 407,678,552, forward strand.
ACAGGATGAAGCATTCTAAATCATGAAGGCTTGGGTGTGTGCATTATTAGCAGAATGATATTGACTATGAGGAATTTTTCAAGGGAAGCACCATTTTGACTCTTGTGCCAAGTCGTTCTAAACTGGAACAAGTTCTTGACTCACACTGGGTACTGGGAGAGAAGTCACGGGAGGAAGAACTTGCAAGGGTAGATGTGCATTAGGCTACCATATGTCATTCTGTTGATTAGTTGTGTATATTTTATTTCTATATTGATTCTGCCATGGCTGATTGCCTTGGCCATGTGTCTGATTGGAATTTCCTCTATACACTTGCGCTTGCTGCTTTTTTAATGATATGACCGTGTTTGATAAATTTTTGATCGAGGCCTTCAATTCTTCATCTTCCTTTTGCTATGATGGAGAATAGGATGTTGAGGAAACTAGTTGCACACTTGCAGTCTTATATTTTTTGGAACAAACACATGGGTGATCTTGGGGCTAACTTCCCTGCCTAAATGAGACTATTTTCTACCCTTATTGCAATGCTATAAGCAGCTGGAAAATTCTTACCTCCCATAGATTGGATCATAACTGAAATGTAACTATTGAGCGCATTCAGATAATAAAGGAAAGCATGTTGGGCTGTAGGTCTTACCACAAGAGGAATTATGTCCCAAGTCTTCTAAAATCTGATGTTGAAATCAGTCATTTTCTCATTGGGCACCCTCCTTATTGTTGTCAGTAGCTCCACCAAAGATAGGTGATCTGACTTTTCTTCAAAATAACTACATAGAGTTATCCCAGCTCATCCTTGGTGCTAATAGATCCAAGTCTCAAGCCTCTATACCACTGAAGTTCTTTACCTTTGAAAGAGGTTGCAAGCAACCTGATTACTCCATCATTATGTGTGATCAGATAGAGTGAACACACATTTGCTACATCTTGGATATGATCTTGAGGGGTGACTTTATTTTCACCAGTAAAGTAAGAAATATTCTTGAGCATTCCATTTGGCATATCATGTTATATGGCCAAGAGTAAGGGACTCCCTCCATCAAAGTTTGCAAAGCTTCTTATTGGAGGGGGTTGCTGATGCACCATTATAAGACACGTAGATTGTGTATTTTGAGGAGTTTAATGGGTGCGACACACAGGAGATAGAGATGTGTGTGAGGGCCTTTTGGAATGAACTCTCCTCGAGGATAGCTAGAGGTATTCAAAATAAATCTTCAGCTATTGCACTTCTTCTTGTGTGCACTCTTCTCATGGAAGGAGCTCAAGACTACTGAAATAGAGGTCTTAAAATATTAAGAGTTACCACATGTGTTTGAAATTATCCTCCAAAGGATGAAAAACTAAGTTCACACACCATAACATAGAGATAAAAAATTTGATCTTTCAATGCTGCTCCCACCGGGTATGCCAAAAACTATGGTTTCTCAAATGTGCACCTGTATCTCAGATCTTGAAAGGGCCAAGGTGTTTGAGACCATAGTGAAAATGTCCCCAAGTTGTGGGACCTTGCGAGCTTAGGACGGATCTCCGGAGAAGGCCGGTTCCTCTATCTATTTCTATTGATAATGCTACTCCTAGTGTTGAAAAGGGAAACTAAGCTAAAAATGCCAAGGGACAAGGGAAAGAAGGATAATATAAAGAAAACTATACTAAAAGGTGATATCACAAGAAAAGAGGGACCAACACTATATTTTTTGAGTGAGAATGACAGGGAATGTGTGAAAGGAGGCTAGGCATGAGTAGCACAATAAAACAAACATTCACTAAATCATTCTCATGGAACACAACAAAATATGGAGCTATAAGGGACCTGAAGTAGCACAACCAACACATAACACAAAAGAAAAGGCAAGGAGAAGGAATGGAAACATGTTAGGATAGAGAATAGTCACATAACGATGCTTATATCACTTCTAGAAATGCATAGAAGTATTACAAAGATGAAGGAGGCCAATATCCACATGTGAGAGCCATACATATAGGTCTCCAACACGAAAGATGGAAAATATGGTGTCCTTAGCAAAATACATAAGGATCCAAAGTTTCCAACCACAACAAATGAGCCTTGCTCTTACATTTATATATAAATCCATGGAGGAAGAAGGGAAAAGGTGGGAAAACTAGAATTTTAAACAAAACCACCAAGAAGAAGCATTAATTTCTACAAATCCACTTGGAAACCTATGAAATATTCTTCCCCATTCCTATTTGATGTGTTGAAGACAAAAGAGGGCGGATCATACCAAATTGGGTGGTTGGAGCAATCAGAATCACTTATCAATGTTCATAGAGACGTTTTCCCATTTCTCACCTACCATATCCTTCAAAATTTGAATTTTGAATTTTTGGCACTGTAGCTGATGTCAGCATCTCTCTAAAAAGTGTAGGTGTGCACCAATCTAAGCTCTATAGCAAAAGATATGTCTATCAAAAGATGTCAGAGTTGTCGGTGTACATAAAACATGTGGCACACACTGACTGGCTTGTGGTGGTGGACGAATGTATAACTATTGTTCGTTTCTGCCACATGTCACTTACTAATTTTTTGCAAGGATTCGGCACCCTATTGGCACACTTGACAGGTTGTGTATGAAACTCTTAATCATGTCAAAAGATTATTTCACACATAAGGGTATGAGGGAAGGGTGCGCAAAGAAAATAGAGGAGGGTGCAGAGGGGGCACATGAGATGCACATGGGGAAATGAATGCACACGGGGAGATGACTATTACAAGGTAATGGTGAGTAGAGAACGATATGGTTAAGGCGTAACTATTACAAGGTAATGGTGTGTGGCGCATGGGATGGGAAGAAACTAACTTAGAAGAAGGTGAACATGCAGAAGGTGGGCGTAAGAGAGAAGTGGAAGGAGAAAAGGAAAGGGGCTCGTAGTTAAACTATGACCAAAGGAATGTTCCAAGTGATTTTGAGCACACACAATTCTTCAATGAATAACCTGGGGCTAGAATGTGTACATAAGTTATCCGAATCACTAGGAGAGCTATTTGGATAATAGCAATAATTTTTTTTTTCAAAGGATAATCAAAAGAATGATAAAAAAATCAAAGAACTCGGCATACAATGTTAGATTCAACACTGTGGTCTGATAGAATGACTCCCAAGAGGTCTATTATCCATTCACCATACAAACTTGTTTATGGTCGGGAGGCAAGAATGTGTATTTGACTTGAGCTACCCTCATTATACTTGTTGCATCAGTTTGATTTAATTGAGAATGATCTAATGCAATCTCATTATGCAGAACTTATGGAATTGCAAGAGGTGTGAGATCAAGCTCACTTGATTTTAAAGAAACATCAAAACCAAATTAAGAGTACTTTTGATAAGAATGCCAAGATCACATTTTTCAATGAAGGATATATTGTGTTGAAGTTAGATGCGGATATACAAAATCCAGAAAATGACACAAAGTTCAATATAATCTGGAGTGGTCCTTATATTATTTCAACTTGTAAGAAACAAAATGATTTTAATCTCTGAAGGGTTTGTGGAGAGGAACTTCCCATTCGTATTAATGGTATGTTTTTTAAGTATTGTTATTGAAAATCTTACAGTGCTGGTTAGAGTAGGTTAGATTAGGATTTCACTTCAATAAAGTGCATTTCATGCATACTTGCAGGTGTTTTTCATTTCAATAATTGTATTTGATGTATGTGGTTTGGTTTATGAGATATTTTCCCATCTTTAGTTTTTTTTTTTGGAAAGTTTGGTATTCATAAAAGAGCTGGTTTTTTTATTAGGCTTTGAATCCATGCCCATTAGACAAGAGCAAGACACTGGTCTTAAAGCTAGCGGGAAACTTTACATCGTAGGATTACCATAAATGTTGACAATTTTGCACTCATAAAAAATGGGAAACTCATAACTTCATTTCAGGTGGAAGGGATTGATAACTAATGGAAATAAGGGCAATTTTTTAATGTTTTGAGTTACAGAAATTTGAAACAACAATGCAAAAATGTAGCTATGTGTGGTATTGCAGAATGCAATACCTCACATATGTATCCATTTCATGTTCACCATCATCAAAGTAGCACAAAACCACGAAGGATTAATACACAACCTTGATAAAGGAAGGAAAAATTTTAAACATGAGGAGTCAGACTTCGAAACAACAAACACAATTTCTGTTTGCATGAGTAAAGGTATTTTTTCAGTTACAAGTACATTAATTTATTATTATTTCATTATGTTTGAATGAGGTGAATTATGTATTGAGTTTTTTTTCTCATTCTAGAATGATAATTTACAATAATCTAATGCAAAAGTAAATAGACAACTCAATTACAAAATTTAATTTAATTTATTCATAAAGAGATTAAAATATAATTTCCCACACAATCCATGGGATGTAACTCATATGTACTGAAATAGAAGGTACATGTGCATGAAACTATAAGTAAAGGAATAAAGAGAAAACCCATCATTTCTTGATAGGGTTTTTGTTTCTTTCGAGCTTTATTATCTTCCACACATTTCCATTTTCATCATCAGCTACTTCATCTTCGTCTCTACCTCCCAGCTTCATGTACATGTGGAAAAAACAAAAAAATATTATTAGAGCTTTGGGTTATTCCTCATTCATGTGTTTACAGCTTCAGGTAGATGAAACTTCAATCAAAGCATAGATAAGCTACATGAAATGATAAAGAAGAACCACCAAGTACATATCACTCTATTGTTTTTAAGAATAAAGTCATAAAAGAAAATCCTAACATGATGCAGGAAGACTTTAAGCCTTCATTTTTATAACTATTTCATGAAGTGTGCAGGTAAAGGAGATGACGTATATTTAAATGAAATTGCAGAAATAAAATAATACATTTTCAGCAATGCAAGTTCTATTAAAAGATACAAAAACTCAAAAGGATCATCATGAAAGTTACAACAATGAAAATGATCAAAGTAAAGATATACATTTGTATAATCAACGAATCACAATTCATGAAAAGAAGATGCAATGATGAAATTAATAAAATAGGTGTTTCAATTCATCAATGGTCATCTCAGTTTCATCAAAGAATATTGCAAGTTTAAGTATTAATGCACCTTGAAATTGAAAAAATAAACCAAGAGAAAAAGGGACAGATTAAAATTTACATTCGAAGAAAAGGGTAGCTTCTGTTATGAAGTTTGAAGAAATCACAAATGGAGCATGGTTTTCAAAATCATAGTTTCATAATTGCAACTGGTTGCACGAAACTTAGATAAAAGTTCAACATGATCATGTTACAAAGGGCACATAAGATGTTAAGCTTAAGGAAACTTAGGGCACTCCCTTTAATCACAGTGAAAGAAAATAAATGTATAGTCAAACAAAGAAAACATCTTACCAATCATTATATTCAGTTAACACTCTTATAATGAAAGTAGAGGAATGTATAACTACAGTAACCATTAAGCTCAAGCTTCATCTCACAAAATTAATGAAATACTGCAATTTCATATTCACAAATAGTGGTATATGCATCATTAAATTGTTGTAAATGACTATCATGTCCAGATACCAAGATCAAAGGTACAACTTTACATATATAAGTTTTATAAATGTTATTTGTACCCTTCAAATATATTAGATTACAAATAGTATTGCACATGAATGGATGTAAGGCTTCAAGTTACCGAGAAATTAGGACCAAGTACAACCCAAAAGATCAAGTACATGAATTCAAGGCTATAGACTAAACTGAAGTTACATTGATGACAGTTCATAATGATCAAGAGACAAACATATTTATAGAAAAAATAATGCAAATTTACAGGTAATGTATACAAGAACTCGCATATACTTCAACATAGTTGTAGAAATAAGGTCAGCTATACAATATTGATTGTGAAATAAATGAAATATTTTAGCTCCAGAAATTGCAGTACAACCATATAATTAAGATATGGAAGTGTTATCTAAACCAAGGATCAAACTGAGCATAAATCAGACAAAGGCATACTGAGTGAGAAATAAGAATTTCAAAATCTTTCTCAGCAAAAGTAAATGAAATAGTAATATGAAGAGATGTAGATTCAGTAATACTAAAAGTAAATATATTGGGTAAAATTAAGTAGGAAATATTGTCTATGTAGAAGATATCATTTTCTTCAAATATATTTTTTTACAAACAAGGGAAGTGCAATTTTTTTTTGTTAAAGTATTCATCGAGGAAGGAGTCTGGAAATTATTCCATTCATTACACTAGAGTAGAGCATGTAAAAAGTTGATCTAGGAAGGTCTCCAAATCAAAATGAAATACATAGTCATTCTTTAAAAAAGGACTACAAAACATTTAACGAATCATACGATCAAAAGATTTCCATCAAGTAGAATTTATTCTTATACTTTAACATAGGGAGAAGAGCACATATTGCATGAATAGCTTATTTGAATGAAATTAGAGCTATCAAACTATTACTATTAAGGATATATCCCAGGGAAATGAATATTTTCATTAGATGTATCGGTTTCCAAAGACATTTACTAAGAGATGAAAATATTTAGGTAAAATGTTTGGATTCATAATGAGATAAGAGTTGTTAGTTACATCATATTTTTAAATAGCCATATAGAAACATTGTTGTTGTTTTTCAGAAAAAGAATAGCCAAGTCTATAAGATAACAATAACACTGATGTTCATGCAATCAAACTTTAAATTCCACAGAGAGTCATAATAGATTTAATAGAACAACCATACATTCTTTTTGATTGTGAAGGACTAAGTTTCTCAAAAGGATGAGCACTTTCTTAACAGGAGACATATCACAAAAGAAAAGTCATGAAGCCTCTAGAAAGTGCTGGATTTTCTCTTTCAAATCCATATTATGTCATGTATTAGATGAAACTAGAATTTATCCAGGTTAAGAATTTAAATTCACATATCAACAATGAAAAGTTATTTTCAACAATTAAGTAGTGGAGTTCACAAGGGAAATGAACAAGTTACAACCACACACATTTCTGAAGGCTAAGTCATAAAAGTGTAGCTCAACCATAATCCATAACTATCTAAACCTAGAACAAGAAAAACAAAATACCCCACTTCATTGTGGAATAGTTGCAAAGCTTGCTAAACAAAATGAAAAGTTAAAAGTTTAAAATACAGAGCCAATATAATAACTATAAAAGCCACAGCTAGGGCATTGTGTATACAACAAAGCCAACTCCAACTAGAAAAAATTCAAGCAAAACATGAAATACCCGAATGAAATGAAAATATGAGAAAATAAAGCCCGAGTTGAAGGGTCTCGATTAAAGAAAAATAATAGTTACCCCATATAATGGGAAGTAAAATATAACTACAGGAAAAATAAAGAAGACCCAGAGCTCAAAATATTTAGATTTTGGATTTCAAGGTAAAATAGTGTTTTCAATGCATAAAAAACGGAGGAAAATGATGCTTTGGTTTCTTTAAAAACAAGTCATTTTGATCCATAGTAAAAAAACATGCACCTACACATAAAGAATACAACTCATGATCCACAACCGTGAAGAATCTACTGAATCTAGTATTATTTTATGAAAGATACAAGTCAAAGATAAAAAAATCTTACCAGTTATAGCAAACTCTTTCAAACCCTCGACACAAAGTTGAAAAAATCCATGAAATCGAACACCCAGAATCATTTGAGCTTGAGAGTGCCACATAGCCATGAAAATGCAAAAGAAACCAAAAGATTTTTCGAGATATTCATTATTGAAGGGAGTTTAAAACCAAACCGCAAAAGAAATAGTTGCAGAGTTTACATAACCAGAAGCTTACCCTTATTCGTTAGTGGCGGCCAAGGACCAAAAGATCAAGCATAGAAATCTTAAAGGAGAAATTTCGTGGCATCCAAAGTTAAAGCTAAATGAGATAAATCATAGGAACCTCCAAGATACAAACAAAATCATGCTAAAAAAATGTTACAGAGAGCTCACGAGATGAGATTAATTGCATCAAACAAAAAATTTCTAGGGCTTCGCTTACTTCCTCGAGCTCGTGAAATGAGAAAATGATTAGGTTTTCAAATTATTTGGTTTTCTGGCTCAACCAGAGGTAGTTTGACTTAACTACAGAGTCAAAGGTACATATGTGGCATGTAAACAATAAAAACCTAACCTTATCAGGGTCAACTTCCACCGAAAATCACAATGATGGGTCACCCCATCATGGAGAAGGGGACCAAACAATTCGAAAAAATGATTATGTTTTGACTATATTCGATGTCATTTAAAAATCAGAGGGGCCAAGCTTTGTTAATGTATTAGAGCTTAGTTTATAACAATGCAAAGAGGTGTTAATACATGTGAAGGGTCCATCATCTTCATTAAAATAAAACAAGCACATGCTCAACAAGATTCCGCATTTAATTATAAATTTTTTCTGTGATGGAGGAGAATAATTTCTTTTGTATGTGTACAGGTGGTACTGGCACAATAAGTTAAATTTATCATTCCCAAATAACTTAGACATAATCATGAATGCACTAGAGAGATGATATGTTTCACGGTAGTAGGATAAGAAAAGTGGTATGCATGTAAAAGGTGACTTGCAGATAAAGAAAATGATTAAAATAGATAGAAATTATTCACACAATTACCTTAATATTTCCAAAGTAATCGTACACCTCCATGCAGCACATAAAATAGTCAAATCAAATTAACTAAGGGGCTATTTGGAAGGAAAGGCTATTTTTGCTTCTTGTAAACAACATGCAATTGTATGCCTTATTATGTATTCATTGCAAAGGCTAAAATTATAATACATGTATAGTTGTGCTTGATTCTATTTTTAGGGGGTGGGGTTAATATTTTTTCTATTTATTTTGTGCATTGGCAAAGAACAACAGGAGATTTTTCACAGGGGGACTTTAGGTACTGAGTGATAAATCCATAGCCAGATTTCCCTAATGAGAACCAAATATTTCCTTTCCAATTACTTACAGTGGTGTGTTTAAAATATTAATTCTTGTGAATTTTCATTTCCTAAATTAAATACGCTTGTTTATGTTGTTAACCTTGTTGTAAGTTTGTGTTTGTACATAGTTTAGTGTGTAATTATTTGTTGTGTTGTTGTGACTAGTCCCTCAACAGAAAAGTGTTTGCCTTAGGATTAATCTGAAACTCATTGGATCATGCTTCATTTAATTTGTTCTCAGTATATTGTGCATTTTGTCTTAGTCAAGCCCTTTATACTTTTTGTGTATCACCCCATTTTAATTTCAGTTTTAGAAATATTTTTACATTTAGACCCCACATTTTTCAGTTTAGGATCCATCACAAGAAGTAATCGGCCTTGTAATCCCATAGGTTCACCTCACAATAGGGAGAACCATAGCTTGTGAGGTGTCTCAAATGTATCTGTAGAATTGAGGGAGAGGATAAGTGTATCAAATCTGCCAGCCCTCTACAAGGGTGTACTTATGAGAGAGAACAAGATCCACACAAAGGGATACTAATAATTAAAGTATTTCTATTAATGTATTAATCCATACAAAATCTACAATGTGTCTTACTATGGATTTATAACACCATCCTATATAGGAGGATTTATAAAATTAGTGCCTCCTAAGACCTACAAATTGCGATGTCTCTAATTTCAACCAATCCTGACCTCCTCTCTCTATCCTTAATTTCTTCCAAACCTTCCTCTCATTCAAGAATGTCCAACATAAAGAGCACCAATTTATTTTATATCCATACAAAAATATTGGTCTTCATACTTTTATCTTGCCCCTTTGTTGGATCCTCTAGAATTTCCTCTCAAACCCAAATTTTAAGCTCAGTATTGTAAATTCCCTTATTCACCTGGTCCACTCCTGACTTTTCCTATAATGCCATATATTTTGATGGTTCTATCCTATTATTGGTTTCTGCAATATCTAGTCATAGTTAAACATATGAACATATAGACCTACAATTTGTCATCCTTTCCTGTTAGTCTTATTGCCTTGGTCTTTATTCTTCATGCAATTTAAGAAACCCTTCCTTTTCTTTCTGATACTCCATAGTTTTTCATGGTCTCCACTTATTTTATTTTCCCTTAATTTACATGTTTATGTCCATACACATTCTTCTTTAGTTACTTCTTCTCTACATGCTACTTCTCCCTCAAATTACATATGCTTTTTGTCCAAATTTCTTGTTCCATAATGAAGTTAATGAGCTAGTTACTAAAGAAACATTAAAACTAAGAAATGTTGGAGGGTAAATGTTACCTTAGATGTGATGTTATGGATGAACGAGTGCAAAATTAAATGAATGATCATTCATGTTATAAGATGATGAACTTCTAACTCAAAGACATTAAAGAAAATGTATTACATGAGATATGCAGGGGATGGTTGACAAAGTGGATCCAAGATGTGTTATATTCCTTGGAATACATCAACCCCATTATTTAGATAAAGTGAAATAAAGGATATAAAGTAGATAGAATGTAGATAAATGGATATTACTGAATCTAAAAAAAACTAAGATTTGATCTAGAGACTGATTTGATCGAAATAACTACTAATAAAAGATTACCAGGTCTAGGTCTATGTTGACGCAGAATGTGCAGAGGCAAGTCGAAAGTGACCTAAGAGACATGATCTAGAATGTAAGAGAAATATGTAGACCTCAAATGATCAGAGTGCATTATCATTATAGCGCATGCTTATGTATGTTGGAGTCAACTTGCAGAGAATGTCTAAATGAAAAACAATTGGAAAAACAATAGAGATCAAGGATTAAAAGGAAGGATTGGAACCAAGACCTTGGTTGATGATGAATGGGGTGTAAACTTGATGATTTTAGTGTAACAAAAGAACTGGATGAGGTTTGAAGCAAACATGTAATGGTACAAATCTCATAAAGGGGTAAGAGAAGGATATGGAATAGAAATAAAAGGCTACAAAATTCTGAGTCGATGATGAGCTAACAAGGTTGACGATAACTATTACAGAGTTGGATGAAGTTGAGGAAAAGTAATCTAGACGAGAAACATGCTAGTATAGAGGTTGATGAAGAAATTGCGAGTGTTGTTATTGATGTTCTAAATTAGAAAAATATTATATATACAAGATACCAAGATAATATGAGAAAATATTATTAAGGAATTGTAAAATAATGAAAATATCAAAAAATACCGTTCGTGATTGATGCTTGTCTCCTTTAGGGAAGTCTGTAATGACTTATGGGAGGCTCCTACATCGAAGATTTTTCACAAATCATAGGAGAGATCTAGAACTCACATATACTTCTTTTTAATCATGAATGAGAGGATAGAACTCACTCTTATAGGGTTGATGGAAACCTAGCTGGGTCTCCGCTGATTGTAGGGAATGTTTCCCCAATGGGCATTTTTTATGCTTTTGACGGGATTTTGGGCATCTTAAAGAATGGAAGGATTCTTTAAATAGTTTACGTAGCGAAGAGATGAGCTAAGGGTAGTTATATCATAAGAATACATAAAATGTAGAAAATAAAAGAGGATGTGTTTGGAGTATAAAAGTAATAAAAATAGAAGGTTGGTTAGGGAAAAGGATAGGATAGAAAATGATTAATGAATTAATTGGAATAGGCAGTTTTATTAGATGAAGGTGATGATTAAAATAGATATGCACATGCAGGTGATTAAGGGTATAAAGAAAATTTTTAGGTGTTTACATTTTTCCCCTTTTTGTTGAGTGGTTTACATAAGAAAACTACAAGAAAAAAAAGGTGAGAGTTGGATAAATATTAAAAAAGGACTGATGATGAGGTCCCTCTCAAATAGGGGAATGATGATGCGTTTGAAAAATTTTGATGAAAAAAGGAGGGAGGGTGAAAAAAATATGGGTGAAAGCATAACTAAGGCCAAATGCCCTAGGCAAAAAGGATTACAATTTACATAAAAACTATGGTGTTAACTTGAATAAAAAATTGGTAGAGGATGATTGTGGTATCAATGGAAATTGGCTACAATGTTCTACATACCAGTGAGTGGGTGAAGACAACTTCAATATGGTTGCAAGCCATGATGACCAATGGGTCATAGGTAAGTATTCAAAAAAAGGTGCAACTCTATGATATAAGGGTATGCAAAATCCTTCATACACAAGGAATTGGTTAGAAGAGTATGCATGCACGAGGGATGAATATGAATGATATAGTGCCTAATGGGACACTAAAAAGGCCGAGAAAAAATAGTGTTCTATAAAATATTAAAATGCCCCACGTGGGGAAAATATAACCGCGTGGACAGATTCAAAATGAGAATATGGAACCACTAAAAGAGATAGAAATATGGCCAAAAGGGTGGACTTGATATGGTGAATGCAACTCCCAAAGGGGAAGATGAATATGGCCTCAAAGGGGGAATTCATGTGTGGATTAGATAAAGTTGTTAAATGAATGGTATCTCAAAGGAAGGATGGGCATGTCCACAAGAGTGGGCTTGGAAAGAACGGTCCCTCAAAGGAGGAAGGCATATGACCACAACAGTGGACTTGGAATTGATGGAAGACAAATTTTCTCTACAAGGATCGATGAGTATTACCAAGGGGAGGGAGATAGCAAAAAATTAATATATGGTGCCCCAATAGGGAACACAAAGATAACCACAAGAGTGGGCCTAAGATTAGATGAGATGAAATAGATTGGATAAGTTAAGATAAAAGGATAAAATGTGATCTTGAGTGGTAGTGACGCATGAATATGAATGGCACTACATTATACCAAGGAACATTCAAGGAAAATATTCCTCCAACTCCATTGGAGGTAAAAACAAAGTGATCTGGGTAACGTAAAAAACTTGTGAAAAAAGATAATGTTAGAAAATAACCACTGATAGTTATTCATTTCAAAGAACATAATGAAGTGATGGATGAGATGATCCAATAAACCTAGTGTTGACATGCAAAAATTTGGTTGAGATGTAGCTTATACATAGGACATAGGGTTCTCCAAAACTAGTGTTCCCTAAAAGCATGCCCCAACTCTAGGAAGGGGAGAGAGAAAATTGATCAATGTGGGAAGTTTCTAAAAGAAAGTTAATCAATATAGGAAGCTTGCTTGGGATGCTAATAAATGGAAGGATGATCAATGCGGGTATCCTTCAAATGCCAACAAGGATTAGCCATCCTTTGAGGATATGGTCTAATTTTTACAATATAGATTGTAAGAATAATATGATATCCTTCCTTTATGGAATCAATCTATTTCTTTTGATTTCGATTTCAAATTTTATTTTTATTTGAAAAAATTTCTCTTCTTTTTTTTGCATTAACATCTTTCCTTTGAGAGATCAATCTTTTTTGATTTTCTTTGATTTTGATTTGAGCTTCTGTGAATTTTTATTTTACTTGGGAGAGAGTTGGAAATAAATAAGTAGACCACTTAGGAGGGGATGAAGAATGTACAAGTTACACCCTTTGAATGATTCCAGTAGGAGAATAAGAAGGTGATGGATGTAATGATTGTAGGGTTCTCACCAAAAGGGAGAACCTATAAAAATAATATGCTACAAACATAGCCACAGTACTTGTATTTAAGGTAACGTCTAACAAATGAAGTAAGACCACATAGTTCTAAATCATCACAATGATAGATGTAAGGGTATAATATAGAGGAATGATCTAAGGATATGACTATGAGCACTGGTAGACATTCTAATAGGAGAACAACTGCAAGTGAAAATCATTAAGAGGTTCCACTTCGAGTTTATCACTAAGGGAGGGAAAATCCACAATATTGGTTACTTGATTAATGACATGTTCAAGGTAGAATAAGAGATTGATAGGATATGATGAGATAGATGAGTCAAGATAAAGCCATGTGATACACTTTTTCATGAGTGAAGATATGCATCCGTAGTGAGAAGAGTAGATGGTATTCCAAAAGGGAGATAAGTATGACCATAAAGGTTGGTTTTAGGAAAGAATGGCCGAAACAATGGAATTTAGATAAAACTAGATGTTATGTCACTTTTTAGAGGTGAAAAAGTGATAAAACATGCACCCTAAATGAAATGGAGATCTCTGTGGAGATGGGTTTAGGATAAAATGTTAGCATGGCAGAGAGAAGACCGTAAGAGTAGACTTACATTGAATGGTCCATCAAAGGAGATACAAATATGTCCACAAGAGTGAATTTAGAATGAAATGAATATAAATGGTCTGTCAAAGGAGGGATGAATATGACCACAAGAGTAGACTTAAAATTAATGGTCCCTTAAAGGAGGGACAAATATGGCCAGAAGAGAGGACTGAAATTAAATGGTCCCTGAAAGGAGAGATGAAATGGCCACAAGAGTGGACTTAGATTGAATGGTCTTTCAAAGGATAGATGAATATGGCCACAAGAGTGAACATTGAATGAAACGAAGGAAAATGGTCCCTCAAAGGAGGGATGAGTAGGGCCATAATAGTGGAATTAGAATGAATTTTCCCTCGAAGGAGGGACAAATATGGCTGCAAGATTGGACTTAGATTGCATGGTCCCTCAAAGAAGAGATGAATATGGCCACAAGATTAGACTTGGAGTGAATGGTATCTCAAAGGAGAGATGAATATGGCCACAATATTGGAATTCAAATGAAATAAAGAAAAATGGTTCCTCAAACAAGGGACGAATATGGCCTTAATAGAGGACTTAGATTGAATGGTCCCTCAAAGGAGAGATGAATTCATTCACAAGTGTGGACTTAAAATGAATGGTCTCTAGAAGAAGAGACAAATACAACCACAAGAATGGATTTATAATAACTGGTCCCTCAAATAATGGACAAATATAGTCATAAGAGTGGACATAGAATGAATGGTCCCTCAAAGGAGCAATGAATATTGCCACAAGAGTTGACTTAGAATGAAAATTATACAAATGATCCATCAAAGGAGGGATGAACATTTCCATAAGAGTAAAATTAGAATGTGATGGAAAATTAAGACAATATTAATGTGTTGATGAGATGTAGTGGAAATAATTAAGTCCCCCAGTACTACGAGGATAAATGATGAGAGAAGAAAGAACTAGGGGATAAGGCCTCCTAGTTAAAGAGATGTGAATGAGGAAGTGGATGGAAACGAAAAATTGATGAGGTTGTTTTACATAAGGATTGGATGGATGGATGGGAATTTATGGGATGTTCAGAGAGTCAAACAATATTAATGACCAAAAGAGGACATTCCTCCAGGGAAATATTATGTGCATGAATGATACTAAAAGGTGATATAGATGGAGGAGACTTCAGAATTATGAAGGATGGGGATGTGGAGACAAAAAATAAATTGAATGTGGATGGAGGAGGGTGTTCCCTTTGAATGAGGAAATCATATTTCTCAATAATATCATGGATAATATCTTTAAAATTCCTACATTATTCAATGTCATGCACTGGAGCATGATGATAAGCGCAAATGCGGTGATGATGAAATGATGATGGATTTGGACTATTTGGATTACAAGGTTTGATAGGATGAAGTGAGATGGTGGATATTTGAATTAAGTGCCAAAGAATATCTACAGAGGACCCAATCAAAGTGTTATGGGGAAGATAACTCTTGTGGGTTTAGATAGGATGTTGAGATTTGGATTTAGGTGGTATGGAAGAGTTAGGTGCTTTGGGAGACAAACCAAGGTTAGAGGGGGAATGGATTATTTGGATTTGTTATCACACGGTCTATTAGATAAAGTGGTTGGACTTGGAAAGAAGGTGGCCATTTTAGTGACTTTGTTTTTCTGAAGAGAAGTCAAATCTGATTTCATGTGAGGATACTTTGAAGAATTTCAGGGACGCTTGGGGCGACTCTTACATTTTGATCGAGAAGATTTAATTTTTTGGGGCAATTAAACTGATGGATCCAAAGGTTGTGGCATCAATTTATATTTGGAAGATTTAGCATAAGAGGAAGGAATCCCCTTTGTGCTTGGTTCAAGTAGATGTGATTTTTCTAAGACGGTTTCAAGTGGTATTATTGATATATCCACAAATTTAGAATATGTGAAGGGTTCACAAATGGTTATAGATGTTGGAGAAGAAGTGGGTGTAAAATATTGAGATTGGTTAGACGATGTAGTCATAGGTAAAGATGTAGGAACATGTGCTGAGATATGCAATGGGATTATTGAAATCAAGGTTGTATATGTAGGAGTGAGAGCACTTGTGTTGGATATCAAATTTGGTGATGTGGATGTAACAATAGTTGTGTCTGATGTAGATACAAGAGGTTGGGATGTAATGGTGACATACATGGTTAAGATGGCTATAGACATAGGTGATAAGAATGAGTCTGATATGATAGATTCAGGTATGATCGACGTGATGAAGTAGGGGGTGTAGTCAAATTTAACGTGGATTTATTAAAGGTAGGAGTAACAATAGGTATATGACAAGTAGTGAGCGTAGATGTCAATGGGATAGTTATGGATAGGATGAGAGTAACGTTTAATGTAGGGGTGCGTAGTGAAGTAGATGAAATAGGTGGAGATGAGGTTTTTTGATGCATTGTTTTTATTCAGATATGGACTGAATGTATAGTATATATAAAAAGGAAGTTGATTTGTTGGTGGTGGATTAGGAAAGGTATTTTTGAAGAGGTTTAAAGGTTGAATATGAGATAAGGGAGAATTTTCCATTTGGATTTCCCTCATGATTTATAAGCTGTTAAACATGGTATTTAAATTAATGAAAAAATTTCGATGTCACAACCTATGACATGATGATATTTGCAATAATGACCCCCATCGTAGCAAGAAGGTTTGGGATGTAACTTGTCAGTAGGTTAGATTAGATGCAATTGAAGCAATTCATCTGTCATCAATTTATCAAATACTTATCTATAGGATTCTCCCAAGGGCATATAATTAAAATATTAAATAAATGTTTCATGTGAAGGGTAGATGTATGAAGTAGATGCATTGAGAAACACCACACGAGAGGAAAAATTATTCGGATGCAAATGAGATTGGGATATGTGGAAGTTAAAGGGAGTGTTGGATACGAGGGAGTACAATTAGTAGCGAGGAATGGATTGGTTAGGGGATTGCATGATGTTGGAGTGTAGAAATGTGATAGGATGATTGAGATTGGATAGAAGATTTAATGGATTGGGATAGTTTGATGGGTGTTCTAGTGATAATACTAAATGAAGCAGGGTTGGTGTTTTTACCAAATGAAGAAGGTGAAATAGGCTCAAATAATTGAGTGGATTGATAACATTGAGGGACTATGGGATATCTGTTAGAAAGGAAGTAATAAATGTGGTTAGAAATAGGCCCAAAATTATCTAAGGAATAAAATGATGGAGGTGTAGTTTCTCTAGAAAGATTGGATTGATGAGGATTAGTTTCAATATAGGGGTGATTTTGACTGGCATGGTCGTTAGGACACAAGGACATGTGGATAAAGGATTGAGTAACTGCAGGTGTGGTTTCACATTTAGATTCCTTCTAGGATGGATCAGGTTCTTAACTTATCTTGATTTTAAGCAAGGGGGGAATAGATATAAAATAGATGAACATTTGTTTATGTAATTTGTTAACAAAAAAAAAAGCAATAAGTTTTTTATCATCATGATTAAATAAAAGGTTAAAGGAGGAATAAATAAAGTGGATAAAACTATTCCTGTGAAACATGAGTCTACGGATTTTTACATGTAGTTATGGCCAGGGAGATTCTTGGCAGCTTCCTGTTGGGTGGTGAAATCCCAATCAGTAAACCAAGAAAGGGATTGTTTTCATATGTAAATTGGATTCGTGAGTTCTTAGGTTATGTGTGATAAGGTGTGATATGTAGTAGGTTACGCCCATATTTAAACTTTATGGGAAATAAGAATGTAAAAGAATGTTCCTTTTAAACCCAAACCAAGGTGTAATGTTCGATGAGGACATATAAAAGAACGTGAAATTACAATGAAAAAGGAAAAAATATGGAGAAGAGGAATACCTAGATAACACTTTTCTTATTTATCTAAAATTTTGAACAATGAGTGATCCGAGTCATGAACATGAAACGAGCAACAAATAAAGCAGAGCCTCACGCTACAGTGTTAGTGTAAGACAAAAAAACATGATTTATATAAAAGAAAGAGATAACCGCAAGGGTGGTCCCACCAAGCGTGCAATGAATGTTGGTAAAATTTCTCATTTGATAATTAATTTAATGAACTAGCTACTAAAGAAACTAGCCAACTAACAAATGCTAGATGGTTTATGTTGCCTAATATGTGATGTGATTGATGAATGGATGCATAAGATGATGAACATGCAACTCAAAGACAATAAAGAACATTGATTAGATGAGATATGTTGGGGATTCCTAACAAAGTGGATGCAAGAAGCGGTAGCTTCCTTATCATATGTCAACCCCCATTGTTTAGATAAAGTGAAATAAAGGATATAAAAATAGATAGCATGAAGAGACATGCATATTACTGAATCTGAAAATAAATAAGATCTGATCTAGAGACTGATTTGATTTAAATAACTACAAATGAAAGATTGCCTAGTTTTTCTTGATGGTGGCCTGAGAGATAGGATCTAGAATTTAAGAGAAATATGTAGACCACGCAGGATCTGAGTGAAATATATATGTATTAGAGGCTTATGTAAGCCAGAGTCAACATGTAGACAAGATTTGAAGGAACAGAAATAGGGAAAACAACATACATGAGGGATTAAAAGGAAGGAGCGAAACCAACAACTTGGTCCATGGTGACTGGGGAGAAAACAGGATTATTTTACTGTAATAGAAGAATTGGATGAGGGTTGAATCAAACAGGTAAGGGCACAAAGATCATGCAAGGATGAAAGAAGGTTTTGGAAGAGAAAGTAGAGGCTACAAAAGGTCAAGTAGATGAATACCTAGTGAGGTTGATGAAGACTGTGAAATAGTTCGATGAAGGTGAAGAAAAGCAAGCTAGATGAGAAACATGCTAATACAGAGGTTGATGACGAAGTTGCAAGTGTTTTTGTTGATGTTGTAAATCTGAAAAAGATTAGATAAACAATCTTATACCAAGATAATATGACAAAATATGATTAAGGCATTGTAAAATAATGGAAATATCATAGAATACCAAACATGATTGACGCTTGCATGCTACAAGGAGGTCTGTAATGGCTTTTGGGAGGCTCAGACATAGAAGATTGTTCCCATATAATATGAGAGCTCTGAAACTTTCATGTACTTTTCTATGATCATGAATGAGAGGAGACAACTAATCCTTATAGTGTCGATGATGAATTGGTTGGGTTACCGCCAATTACGGAAAAACTTTCCCCAAAAGTTTTTTTTTATGATTTTGAATGGATTTTGGTAATCTTAAAGAATGTAAGGATGTTATAAATCATTTAGGAGGGAAAGAGATGAGATAAGGGTATTTATATACTAAGAATAGATAAAATATAGAAAAGGAAAGGGGATGTGTGTGTTGGATAAAATATATAGAACTAGAAGGTTGGTTAGGGAAAAGGATAGGATATAAAATGATTAATTAATTAATGTGGCTTAATTAATTAATGTGGATTGGGAATTTGATTAGATGAAGATGTTGATTAAAATAAATATGTATACATAGGTGATTAATGGTATAGATACATATTTTAGTTTTCTATAATTCTCTAATACTCATTTAGGTTGTATGCTCTCTACCCCTTCAACTAATATCTCTCCCAATTTTTCACCACTTCCTTGCTTCCATTTTTCACTAGCACATACTCATCCTTGTAAACTCTTTCATTTTATCTATGCTTTAATCTCGTGCATTTCTCTCTTCTTGTGGATTTAGGACACTACTGTTATACTTCCATTCTACTATCATATTATCCAAGTGACCTTTCTTTTCTCTACATCCTTGTGAATTATTGTCTCTCTCTATTATCCTTAGCCCATCTATCTCCCCACAAATTTACGTATATGTTATCACTCCTTATACATCTCTCCTTATACTATGATCATATTATTACATCATATCTAATTTTCTTAAGCACCCTCCAATACTTTTGTACATCCTTCTTGGTTCAAGTTTTTTTAGTCCTTAAACCCCGTGGATAAGAAAGGATCAAATTTGGGTATTTCATAATAAAACATGATGAAATGTAATATGAGAAGAAGAAAATTCACCACCCGAAAAGTTTTCACAAAAATAATAACATAGGTATCCATGATTCTATAAAGCTATCTTTATCAAAAAATGAGTCCTCTAATGAAATGAAAATAGAAAAGGGAAAGGTAAAGAATTAGGAAATTATAAGACAAAGAGGAATTCCCTAGTTAAAGTTGTACCACCAACTCTTACATGGGTTATTGATTATAGTACATCATAAAATATGGCCTCTTCCAATGTGGAGTTCACTTCTTTTAAGTCATGTGACATTTCCAGTGTATGTTTTGGATGCAATAATTCTACATAGGTTTATGGTAGATGGTCTATTCAAGTGAGCGGAGAAAGATTAATCATTTTTTTAGGTATTCCCTCACTATCAACTAATATCCTATCAGTAAACTAGATTACTCATATTGGTAGGCCATCCGAGTTGAGTTAAATCTAGATTTCATGTATGTTAAAGATTTGCATAATGACACTATAAGTTTACTAGGCATAGTCAATCATTAGACTTGGCTATATTTTCTCTCATTGTCTCCCTCAATCAGATTCTTCAATGGATTCACCTGTACTTGACTAGATTTTATATCTTCATCACATTTCAGATGATGACTTCTCTTCTAACAGAAATTAATATAGTAGTGATAGGGAGCCACCTCTACTATTACCATGTCATTTTACAAATTTTAATGGGTTATCTAGTGATCTTCCTACTTTTTTTCCATCACAGACTTTTTAGGGAGTTGAAACCTTCATCATGAACACATCACACATTAGGAAATATAATACATAGTTACATGTCCTTCCAAATTCCTTATTTTTTACTTCTTTGGACACAACATCCCTTTATGGATTACTGTATTTTTTTACGATGCATGAGGAGTGTAGTTCCTTATATATTAACCACACCTTAATTATAAATCCATTAGACACTTGGGGGATTAATTCAATTTTCCATGGTGAGATGCTTTGCAATGCATCTACTTTGGATCCATTGTCATGTTAAGAAGATCCTTTAAATAATTTAGGAGAGCTTCAAAAATTTGTATCTTGAACTAGGGTTTTTTAGTTCCACCTTGTCTGCTTCTCTCTTTTGGAGGGAATTTTTCCACACTATATTTTCTTATTTTTTAAGCTCTATAAAATATTTTTATTGTACGCGGTTACCTCATCAAACCTTGTTTCCAGGACACAATTTTCATTTACGCTCCTAAGTTATGCTCTAGAGGATGTTAGTGTAATAGTGTTCCCACTACATGGTTTTATCTACACATGCTAACTAGATTGCTTAAGTTAATAATTAGTCATTCAAGAAAATGTACTTTAATTCATTTTCTTATCCTAAGTTAAGTTAATTAGATTTTTTGGTGACCCAAATCCTCACTATATAATGTACCTTTGTATACAAATTTTGGATGATGACAATGAATGGGTTAATGAATGATTTAATCAAAAATTTCTAATTTGTTGAAGTGTTTTTGAATTTAAGTACATCACATAGGGTCTTTCCTTGTGCATTCAATCTTATATATTCTCAATCCTTGATTGTGGCCCACTCTGACATATGCAATGGTGTATGTAATTTTTAGTCAATTTTCTTATCCTTTCCCTCATGCCTCGCTAAAAATAGTGGAATAACTAATATAAGTGTAATTTTTAACCCTTGTATGGAATTTATTTTCTTAAAAAAATATTAATTTTCCCACTTTCATGTTATTTTGAGACATTCTACGATAATTCTTGACACTTCTAGGATAGTGGATAGAAAATATGTACCTCCAAATAAACATGTACATATAGGTACATCTCACTTTGAAAGTTGATCCTAGTAGTAAACAAAGGAAAATTAACATACTATAGACATAACTTAAATAATAGTAACAAAAGAACCAATTGTAAAATAGAATCCCAAAATAAATATTTGATGGAATTATCAATCTCTACTAATATAAATATAATTTGTACTAAAATAAATTTCTACAAATAAAATAGTATTCTTCCTTATATAGAACTTGTTTATATTGTCTTTTGTTTAATAATTCACTTATTTTATTAATAGATTTGTAGTTTTTTAACGAAAAATGAATTCTCATATTATCCACCCATTCAACAATATGGGGATGTACTTCTGATGAGACAACATTTTTTAGTGTTGTGTGTCACGTTGTTATTCTTAGATCACTTCAAATTGTACTGCATGATATTTCCGTGATTGATGGATTTAATTTGGTGAACCCTTATTCACTTTATGTAGCTGTAATGGTTTCTAAGGGATTTAGTGAAATACTTAAGGACTTCTCCACTTATTTTATTTTCACTTGAAATTTCTATGGTAATGGAAATATTAATCCTATCCACCACATAAAGAACATTTTATTGCTGAAAAATTGATTTTGAACAAATTTGTTGAATGTGTTTATTGTTGGTAAAAATTTAAAACCATTAAGTGTAGCCTTAGTTAAAGATGGTGTTCAACCCATTTCATGTTACCTTTAGCGAGGTAATGTTTTTTAATCCATAAAATGCATATAGATTCATTGATGGTGATTATTTTATCTCATCTAGTGCACATAAGCTAAGTAATTTATTGATTTATCTTTGTTAAATTTATTTACTTGTGTTTTGTATTAGGTTTTTTGAGTCGTAGTGATATATTTGATAATTTCAAACCACTAATGATAATTGGATATTTTATACAATTTTAGTGGATATATCATTGATTAAAATTAAACATTTTGGTACATGGGTATCTTATCATGACTAGTTTTTAAATCCATTTTAATTAGAAACAAATCCTTCATGTAATGAATATGATACCTACATAGCACTTCAGATGTGAGTGATGAATTTTTAATGCTCTAATACTAAAAAAACTTATGTTGTTTACATATACTTACTGTATTTTATGCATGTCTCCTAACTTACAATAGTATAAGTGTTTTTTATTAGATAATGTAATAAAAATAGGGATTATGGCTCCCATAAGCCTTACAATAATAGATGCATAGTGAGAGAAACAAAGGAGAGAAATATGTATCAATGAGGGAAAATAGTAACAACCTCTACCAATGGTCAGAGAAGATAAACCAAATCAAAATAAAGCTGAAACTCAAGCCCGGTCAAGGAGACTTAACCCGAACCAAAGAAAGAGTTAAACCTTAAGACAAACCATTGGAATCCATCAAACAACGACTCTGTAAAACCTGATATGACATAACTAATATATGTTTCTTTTTCTAGATCATAGTCTACCCTTCATCGACACTTAAGGAGTTAGAGGGTACCTCATCATAGAATCCAAGGAACACCTCTAATTTCCCATCCAAGGACACCATAGAGCTTCAAAGTGGAGGGATGTAACCATCCAAATTGAATTCCTTGAATCTAACCACATTTAACTTTTTACCGGAAATGTTTTCAAAATTTGAATTCTCATTTGAAATGTTTTCCCACCTTAAGGGCCCACCTTTGTAGTCACCTACCACATGATCCTTGGGAAGAAAACTAGCACACACCTTCCCCATCCTACCTCCATCATCCTCCACCAATCCAGCTTCTTACTCCACCATTGACGTAACCAGGGGAGCACCCACCTCCATATTCTAAGCATCATTTATCTTTGCACCTTCATCCTCAATTTCATCATCCCGAAACTCATCGTAGATTTGGGTGACAAACTCAGGGAAATCTTAAGCCTCCTTCACCTACTATGAGATCTAAATACCTCCACCACATATCTTAAAAGTGCATCAAAATTTCTTACAATTGTCTCTAATTATTGGCAATATTTCAAAGTCATTATTTTTCCCTCATTTATCAAAATGAGAATCTAAAAAAATTATTTGGGGCACCTTAAATCCAACAAGAATGTTGATGCAAAGACAAGAAAAAGAAAATCTAGATCATGCTTTAGTAGCAGGCTTGCGCTATCCCTAAAAATACTTCAGGCTCTCAAAACTAAAGAGGTATATCCAAATGGTAGGATCCTGAAATTTAACATGTGGTAGCATCCCAAGATACGAGCGAAACAGGATAAGGGAAGCCCTTCCAAATAACCATGATGACCATTTTAAAACTTTTCATAGACCTAACTCTTTATTTAACACCAAAATACCATGCTAAAACTTCACTACCCACTTTGTAAGATCATTTTTATGGGGATTCAAAGGGGAATCCTTGTCAAGCTTGGGGAGGGGGTATCTTGAGGAATAGTGAGGGTCATTGGTTATTCACTTATGCGGGTCTCTTGGGAAAGTAGACTAATAATATGGCTAAAGCTAGAACCCTCCTATGGAGTATTTTGGTTGCTAAGGAAAAAAGCCTTAAGGATATCCAGATTGAAGGTGACTCCTTAATTATTATAAATGATCTCCTCAATAGGAGTAAGATCAATTGATCATTAAAAAATATCATTCAAGATATCAAGGAATTGATAAATTATTTTCATAAGATATCTATCAATCATACCTTGAGGTAGGGAAATAAATGTGCGGACAAGATGGCTAATGTGGGAGTCCTTTGTAATGAGTACGAAATTTGGTGGAAAGGAGAGAGATTACCCTCTAATATTAATGGCGAAATCATTAAGGATAGAAGGTGCTAGGATAAATGATGCCGGCATGTGCGGGGGTAAGTATTCCAGTTACCATGTTAGATTTTACAATGATCATTGTTTCTGTTCGATCTTTGATAGGGTGGACAACTTGTTTGTTGTGGAAAGATTTTACTGGGAAAACAACTTTGGAAACATGTAGATGGGTGGAGACGAGATTTGAGTGGAACCCGCCAGTCAAAAAATGGAGGAGAGTAACCAAGATCTTTGGAATAAGCTTAAAGTTGGAGGATTTAGAATTATATTGCTAAATTACATGGTCATGACCCATCTTTGTCAAAGGACTTCAGAAAATCCTAGAAAGAGGGGGTTTTTACTATCCATGGTGTGGAGTTTGAGGTCTCAGAGTCCAATATTGATAGGGTGACTGATATGAAGATGGAAGGGTTAAAGATCTACAAGGATAGAACCTGTAGAGACCTCGAGATTGATAATTTTTTTGTTGGCAAGGAGAAATGTTAACTCATCACAAATGGCATTGCGCATTCATGCATTCCTGGGGTCTGGAAGAATGTTTTCCTTCAAGTTATGAAATATATTACACTGGAGGGTAGGTATAGAAAAATCTATACCCATCACATGACCTTCCTCAACATGTTCTGTCGCAAGTTTATGGATAGTATTCCCCTTTTTCTTTCCACCTCTCTTTCAAATTTGTTGATGGATTTCTAGAATGAGAAAGTTGAGCTACCCCTCCATGAGGGACTGATTATTATTTTGATTGAGAATGGCAAGCGGGTTATGGATTATCCTTTGACAACGGTCCTGGAGGAGCAAGCTGAGGAAGAGGATATTACTCTTGCGGAGTGTTTAACTAAAATGAAATTAGGTAAGGGTATCCTCCGAGGGAATGAGAAAGATAAAGAAAAAAATAAGGGTGGTGTTGGGGAAGCTACCACTTCAAGGAAGAATGAATGTGTGGGTGACCTTAATGTCTTTGAAGAATGGAGCAGGAAAATGTTATATTTAGAAGGGGTCCTAAAATCCATGGAGGACATGAACGAGGGGAAAAGGGAGTCCATTCTAAACATCATCAACATTTCAAAGAATTTGGTCATAGATTAGGTCTAGAGAAAACACATAATGAAGCAGCTGGGGATTCATGTTAAAGTTCTAATTGATAGAGTGGAGGGTCTTGAAGGGGAAAAGAAAAGGACGAGATTCAACCTTCTCATAAGTAGCTTAGAGGATTATGTGTTGGTTGGTTCTGGAATCCAGGATGGATGCTAATGGCTTGGGGCCTCTGGTAGTTTTTTTGTTTGTTGTGGAGGTTTTTTGTTCTCTCAACTGTGTGCGGATTGCTGGCGAACTATGGTGTTCTGTTGCCTTTTGGTATTTTTGTCCTCTCTAGGATCTAGATCCTACAATGTAAGAGTTAATCCTGTTTAACTCATCTTTCTGGGACCCCTTTCTGGTTTTTTTCCTGTTCTATTTCTTGTTGCATTCCTCTCTTTTGTTCTAGCCCTTGGGAGCCAATCCCTATTTTTTACCTAATATAATAAAAAAACTTTACAAAAATTATGGTATTTATTGTTTTTTTAATCAAACATGCATCACATTTACAATGTGAGGAGATTATAGAGGATAATAAATATATATTGAATATCTCTTATTGATTCTTAATTAATCAAAAGCAAGTACAGTATTTATAGGGACGTGTACAAACTATACTCCCTAGAATGGATGGAGTTACTCCCCAGAATGAATGGAGTAGTTAATAAAAATAAGAGAAAATAATGGAATAAACATAAAAAATATCCTAATAATAAAATACTACATAGACTTATACTAAAATTCCCTCCCTTTTTACATTATTCTTGTAAATGTGACCCCTGAAAAGTTCAAATTTTACTTTTCCAAGAGATTTTGTGAGAATATCAACAACTTGAGCTACTGTAGGACATTACTGGAGCTAAATGTGATTGTTATGGATGTGATATTGCATAAAATGAAAATTAATCTCAATATTCTTTGTTTGTTCATGAAAAACTTGATTCTTTATGAGCTTCAACACACTCTGATTATCACTACAATAGAGAATAGGTGATTGTTATTTAGGAGTGCTCATGTCATCCAAAATGTGACGTAACCATATCGCTTCACAAACACCTCCTCATGCGGTGTGATATTATGCCTCTGTATATGAGATAGAAACAAAAAAAATTTCTTGCTTATCCACGAGATAGGTCCTGATTCGAGATGAAATATGTAACCTGTGGATGACATCTTGTCATCAGTAGATCCGGCGTGGTCTGATTCGATGTATCACAGTAGTAAGAATTGATCATTCTTCTTATATTCTAGACCATAATTAGTTTTTTCCTCGGATGTATCTCAATACATACTTTGTTGTAGTCCAATGACATTTCTTTGGTTCCTGCATGAATCTATAAAGATAGATGACAACATAGCATAAATTTGGTCTGGTATATGTCAACTAGATGACCCTTCCAACAAATATACTGTAGAGAGTATCATCTACTTTAGGTGAGTCCTAGAATATTTAAAGTTGCAAGCCTTTTTCCATGGGAGTGGATACAGGTTTACAATTAGACATATTGTACTTTTCTAGGAGTGTCTTTGTGTACTTTATTTGGGAGACAAAAATGTGATGCTCCTTTTTCCATATCTCTAATCCAAGATAGTAATGTAGTAGCCCCAAATCTGTCATGTCAAAGGTTATTTTGAGATCATTCTTCACAATATCAACTTGATCTTTTGAAATTCTAGTTATCATAAGATCATCCACATACACAAAAATAATGAAAATTTCTTTTCCTACCTTCTTTATATAAAAATTGGAATCTGAGGGGCTACGAGTGAACCCATGCTGGAAACAGTGATCATCGATCTTGATATACCATGCCCTTAGAGCTTCTATCAGTCTATACAGTGATTTGATGAGACGACATACCTTTTTAGGATGCTCTTCATAAAAAAATCCTTCAAGTTGGGTCATGTACACATCTTCTTTCAGATCCCCATTTAGGAAATCTCTCTTAATGTCCATATTCTAAAATCTCCATCCTTTTTGTGCTACAAGTGCACAAACTACTTTGATGGTCTTGATCTTCGTTGTGTGTGTAAAGGTTTCTTCATAATCGATGCCCTCAATCTAATCATATCCTTTTGCTACAAGTCATGCTTAATTTTTGTCGATGGATCCATCTACCTTATATTTTGTCTTGAAAACATGTTTGCATTCTATGGGATTCTTTCTTGTAGGTAGATCAAAAATTTCCCATCTCTGATTTTGCATGAGTAAGTCATATTCTTCATCCATGGCTCCTTTCCACTGAGGTTGACTGAATACTTCATGAATATTATTAGGTTCAGAGATATTAATCAGTGAAATCATGAGTGTAAAATTTACCTCATTTCATGTTTGACTTCTTGTTTTGACTGCAGATGAAGTATGCAGAAGTTGTTACAAATGAGAGTCTTTGATAGTGCTTTGCACCCACTTTGGACAAGAACCTGGTTGATTTTGTGAAGAACAGTTGTATTGACATGAAGATGAATGTGGAGTAACAGTATCTAGTTCTCCAAGGTTAACAAATAGCTCCCCTTACAGTACAAATTTTCTCTGAGTAGTGTCCTCTAGCTGATCATATGATTTGGAGACTAGTCAGTGAGAGGTGGTTGGTAATGGTTCTTTTGTTGTTACTACTGAGTCAAAGGATGACTCGTCACAAATGACATATTGAATCTCAAATATTGTATTTGTCTCAGGATTCATTTCATGATATGCCTTTGAGGTAGTGCTATAGCCAAGTAGAATGCACGGGATTATCTTTGGATCAAGCTTCTTTCTCTTCTGAGTTGGGACATGCATGTATGCTCTGCAACCAAATACTCATAAATGAGAAATTAATGGCTTGTTACCACTCCATACCTCTTCTGGTGTTTTATTTTATAGAATGTTTTTCGGTGTTGTGTTGAGAAGATAAATAGTTATATGTAATGATTCATCCTAATATTGATCCTCCACCTTTACTATTGATATCATGCAGCGAGCCATATCCATCATTGTATGATTGCGTCACTCATCAAATTCATTTTTCTGGGGTGTGTAGGGAGCAGTCAAGTTCTTATTAATGCCTTGTTGGTTAAGGAAGGCCAATAAATTATTTGATTTGAGTTCCCTCCTTGATCTAAGTGAATTAGAAGAAATGGTTGTTTGGTGTCGTTCATAACATGATGATAGAAAATCTAGACATGTTGAAGATCCTCACTTTTTTTCTCCAGGACAAACACCCACATCTTGCGAGAGTGGTCATCCATGAACAGTTGGAATTACTTATATCCTGAAAATGAAGTACGTAGTGGGTCATTCAGATTGGTATGAACTACCTCCAAATGCTTATTGGCATGGAAGATGCTCACATGAAACAGATTCCTGTGTTGTTTTCCTGCAAGACAACCAGGGTAAATAGGAAAGGAACTGGAAAATTTGGGTAGTCCATGGACCATTGCTTTTGAACTCATCTGATGTAACAAAATAGCCAAAAAGTGTTCATATCTAAAATGCCAAATTGCAGTAGATTCAACTGTTAATGAAAATAAAGCTATTGCAGAAGATGAAACAATATCTAAAGCAAATAACTTATATTTCATAAAT
This sequence comes from Taxus chinensis, assembly GCA_019776745.2. NCBI lineage: Eukaryota > Viridiplantae > Streptophyta > Pinopsida > Cupressales > Taxaceae > Taxus > Taxus chinensis. The sequence continues at coordinate 407,707,840 of CM034155.1, forward strand.
GCTCTAGCAATAATTGTTCCTTGTCGTGAGATCAAACATGATTTGATGCCATTTTGAACAAAAAATTCTAAGTTTAGATGATGATTCAGGAGCTAATTCACTCAGAAGAGGTTGTTGTTAGCTCTCAAAAGTGCACCCTGTAGAGAGATGACAGCAGGTTTTCTAAGCTTGCACAATTGATCTCTCTTTTGTAGATACAATGGAAACACCTCAGGTTTATGGTTATACCTATTTTGAGGCGAGTCTCTGATATCAATGTTGATTCCTTATTGGTGTATCCTAAACTGATTTCTGAAAGTTTGAGATTAAAAGATGACTGTAAAATGATTAAAACTAAGGTGATACACAAAATTTGTATGAGGGATTTGACTGAGTATATACACAATTGATTTGGGAAGGATTCTTGATGCATGAACCAATAGTTTTTCTACAGAATGTATAAGGGTAAAACACTTGATTGTACTAAGGGAAGATCACAACAGTACTAATAAGTTAACATGCACATTAAAATTAAGAAAAAAAGACTGAAATTTGCAGAAGGGTAAGGTGATTGATCAGGGAATTTGCATTCACAAGACTAATAGAAACATACACAAGATTGCAAAATAACTTGGAAAGGTAGAAAATACTTCACACTCAAAGGGAAAAATGGGAAAAATTTGGTTCAGTACTCATATATCCAAAAGTCCTCCAGTCTTCTTTGTGCTTTGCAAAGGCACACAATATAAAGCAAAAATAAAATTCACCCTCTCCCTAAAAATAGCCTAAGGCTTGTACTCATCCATTCATCTTATTTTTATCCTTTATTTAATAATAGATAAAGGAAAAAATAGAGCATGCAATTACAAATAGACATTATTAGCCTTACTTACATTACAGTCAAAATGAAGTTGACTATTCTATTTTTATGAAAATAAGGGTGAATAATGATCTAAAAATAAGGTTTCTTTCTAGGTAAGTCTCTCTCCATGAACATGCAACTCTCTCTTCTTATCTATTATGTCATGTTGTGAAGGAATGAAAAAACACAACTCCCTGTATGTGAGAAAAATAATTACAATACTTAGAAATAGTTGCAAAAGTAATTCCTCCTGTGGGGACCACCTGCTATGTGCACATGTTTTGATATTGACATCTCCTTTTAAAAATGGTCACATGAGTGACACTCTACAAATCAACCCTAGCTCCTTTGAAGTGGGGACCACTTGTGGTTGTGAACTCTTGTCTTCATTGGGTTTGGCCACTCTTTCTGGACATAGCATATACTACATGGTTTAAAAACATGAGGGGCACTTTATAAAGGCCACCACCCAATGCTTGACCACCTTTGATTATTTGGAATGACCATACTATATGGTCAGCCACCTTTGAGTTTGTCATCCTTGGCATATTATAAAATTCACCTTTTGGGTGATCATGGTATATGATTTGGTTGGGCCTTTTACATTATTTAGAGTATGCACTAAAGTTATACTTTTGAAAGTTGTTTGCAATGATTTATTTGGTGGACACGTGGGTTGTCCCCTTTACCATAGTGACTCACCCCTTGGTGACTTGGTCAGTGGCATCAACTTTGGTCAGGTTAATTATAACCCTGGTGGTTTATTTTGAATTTTCATGCCTTATTCTTCATCATTGATTTTTGTACCCTGTCTGATTGTAGACCGTCAATTTATGACCTATTGTTAGGGTTTTGGCCCACATTGAATGTTGACGGTGGCATCTTGACCATGGGTAACATTGATTGTTGCAATGATCTGAGGACATTGCTCTTATGTCCTTGGTGTTTTGCGATCTTTAATCCTAACTGTGGTTAAATTTGAGTTAACCCACTTCTTAGGTTCGGGCGATAAAGGGAACTCGACCCTAAAGCACATTCATTTGGATTGTTTATGAAGTGGGTGAAGCCCTGGAAAAATTTCTCTTGACACCATTATTCTGTTATGATTTGAGCTCAGCTTTCACTGTATTTTTTAGCTCCTTCTCTGCAAAAGACTCTCTGTCATATCAGGTTTCATGGTTTTTGTGCAGTGGTTGTACCTTGGTCATTTTTGAGCTTTTCCTGTAAATCTATTTTTTCTTTCTACCATGGCTGTTACTTCGAGCTCGGTCTTTCCTGTTGTATCTGCAGGTTTTACTTTCCCTCGAGCTCTATAGATTCAGTTTTCTTTCAATGGCCTCCATGGCAAGTTTCTAAAGATCGATTCTTCTCTATTATTTGATATCTCTTTGGTCTATTGGCCACCATACTCATTTATAGGTGAGATAATCTCTCTTGCATACGTACACTTCTATTTTCTTTTCTTCTTTAAATGTATCACTGAACTCTTGGAAATATTTGTGGGTTATGTGATTTGTTTCTCCTGATTGAATCCTGAGTTTGAAACTTCACATGGGCCTGTAGACCTCTTGCTTCATCATCTCTGGTTGCTTGAAATTTTGGACCATTTGATTATCTACGGTGAGTGTATTCTTTGGCCCAATCTGCATCATGAATTATAGATCTATATTTTCTAAGTTCTGGGTATATATAGATACGTGACATTGATAAAAAATTTCAACTCTATGTGGAAAATACCTGTAAAATCTTGAAGTACTTGTTTCATCATGTACTATAATTGTATTTCCTAGTTTTGTTGTATCTGTCATGCTCGGCCATTGCTAAAATGAGATTTGAAGAAACTCTATGATTATGTGTTTTTTGTTATGAAACTCTGATTTACTTTGTATCTTCCTTTGCTTACTGTGGTGGACATAGAGTATTTTCTTCTATCTGGATACTCATACTTCAGTCTCTTCTCTATATGAGTTCTTTGTGTTTTAACTTCAGGACAACTGTTATCTCATCATTTTTTGAGAATATTGTAGAAGATGGTTATGATTTTATACAAATATAGGTTACGTACATTACTTCAAGTCCATTTTAAAACCTTTGGCTCAATTTTGTATTGTGCGGAGCCCATTTGTTACAATTTATTGTTTCAGGATCAACTTGATTATCTAAAATTCTGTAGCACCTTTTCAGAATACTTACTTTAATCCTTTTCAAATGGAGATCAATTGAACATTGAATTTATCCATGAGATGAGTGTTTGAAATGCAATTGTTTTTTGAAAATCACATCTATTGAATGCTTGACTACAACAATATTCTTGACTTTCTTAAAATAATGTGTACTATTTCCTGAAAACATTTTTATAGGATGGCTACATATTGTAAAATTATGAACCTAACTTTGATTCCTTACTATTTTCTAAACTTTTTTAATGGACATATTATTTCTGGAACTCTGTTTACAACTCCTGTAGCTGCATTTGTATTTGATCAATTTCCTTGCATAGATAGTTGTACTTATTTTATATGGCAGCATCTCGGTATTCATTCTGAATGACTTGTATTTCTGTAACTGTAAATCATGCATTCAATTTGATCTCTAAAGCTATTACTTGTAGTATTTTGTAATCTTATTTGTATCTCAATATTGTATAATAATATGGACAACTTATTTCTTTTAATTTGAAATTTTATCCTTTCCTGTAGCAACTGAAAATTTAAAGTGTTGATTTTTATGGCGAAGCCTTGGCAATTTTTTTCCAAAATTCTCTCTTTCATCCATTTTCAGCATAGTAGTTGTATTTTTTGATTCAGAACATAAAAATTTATGTTTGAAGCTGGATTGGTTAATAAAATGAGACATCATAGTTGTGTTATCTTGATCATAACATGCTTTGTTGTTTTTCTATATCACTTAATTAGCTTAAATCATTGCTTTAACCATGTAGTAGTTAAAACAACATGATGGAAAGTTGTAAATGTCCATTTTACATGGCGAATCCCTGTCAAAAATTTTCCATAATTTTGTCTTCATTCCTTTCAACTGTGACCATCCCTTTTAGCCAAACATCAGCTTTCAAATCCTACTTTTCCCTTCTGTTGCAAACTAAGACATGTGCTTCTATTGCTAGTCTCTCTTCTACACTATAACTTCTTCCATTTTAGAATAGTTATTGGAAATTTGAGTTACATTCTTCCTTTTATTGCATGCACTTATGACTTGTCTATTTTTCTCTTTGGCTACAACCTATACTTGCACACTTAGGAAAATAGTTAGAAAATAATTAGGCTTTTTGGCCTCTCTTATGTCCATGTTTTTCTTCTTTCTTTTCTCCTTCTTCATTCTGAGTGAATAAAGCATGCATGCAATTTTTTCTTCAAGTAGAATGCATCTTCTGTTACGAGAAGATTCATATGCATGAAGTAGGATAGTGTAGGAATATGAATTGATCCCTGAGCTCGTAACTAATAGTTAATTCTTTTCTTCTTTTTCAGGTACAATAGATTCTACAATGAAGATGAAGAAGAAATGAAAGGTGGAGATGAAGATGCTTTAATCGAAGAACAAAAACCCCAAGGCAATGATGGTTTCACTCATACTCCTTTGCTTTCTCTTGCATGCATGTGTACCTTTCTTTTCAGTAGTTGTACTTTACTTTTTAGTTACATCCCATGGATTGTGTGGGAAACATTTGACTCTCCTTGTGAATTAAACATTGATTTTCTTAAATGAGTTGTATATTTCTTTCTGCATTCTAGCTTCTATGTATGGATTGTATAATGAACATAAGAACTCAGTAACATAATTGAATTTCTTAATCATGAAGGAAAGAAAATTGATAGGAACTTGTAACATTAAATAATGAACTTTGATTTTTTGTAATTTGCATTCCTCTTTGCTGCTTCAAAACTCAGCACTTCACCTAATTTGTAATTTGTTGTCTTCATCAAGAAAACACAGTTGTCCTTAGGGGATTTGCATTCTTTTGTTGAAGATGGCATGAACTTTTAGATTATGTGATCTGTTCTGTTTTGAGACATCACACATAACTGCAAATTTCACTTAATCATTAATTAATTCAACAATAATTAATAACATCAAAAATTCCTTTAACTTAGGTATACTTCACCCAAGACTTCTCATCGTAATGACGAAGTTTTTGAGTTTCCCATTTTTGCACAAGTGCACAAACTGTCAACAGTTGCTAGTCAAGCCAGGAACATATAATACCTTTGTAAGTCTACATTTTCATGGTCTCAGAGGAATGGCGACCTGACCTATTCCTTCTACAACTTACTCTTTATCATCAGATATGTGAACTTGATCCCCATTTAGTTGTTTGTTTAGTGAATCAAATAGTTTCTTGTCACCTGACATATACTTACTTACACTAGAGTCTATGAACCATAGTTTCTTCGTGGGTTGTGTTGGTGCTCATTCTGATCTCTCACCATTTTCCCCTAATTTTCCTTTGATCTGCATGTTAGGAAACATTTTGTTTCTCGATGTGGATGTTTTGAAATCTTTTACCTCCATTTGAATGCCTCGATTTCTTTGCAGAATCCATTGTCATGTCTGTCCTTGAAGAAGTCTCTGAGTTTACCTTATTTTTGCCCTAATTTCTTCAAAATACACGGGCTTGGCTGTTCTTTCTATTTTTCCTTGATGATGGAAGCTCGAGAATGATCAATTTATATTTTTATACCTTTGAAAATCCAAATCCATGGTTGAAAGATGCTCAGAACCATGATTCACTTGGTTTTGTTTCAAAAAGTTTTCATCCTTAGCAAAAAATCAGGTTCTAAGCATGAATGGTTAATTTTTGTGTTTTGACGGTCTGACAGGTGTCTTTTTCCTATCAAAGTTATTCTTCAACATTCAGTAGTCATGTGGCTTCCTTTGGTTGGTCAGGGGATGACAGGTGAATGCTTTAACTTATCACTTTTTACTTTTTTGGCAAAAAGGCAAATTTGGTCCCGTAGCCCCACTCAAATCTAATTGGTTCTTTAGGTGCTTATGTGGCTTCTTCCAATTGGATGGGGCATGGTGGATTTTTTATTTGAACTTGTTATTTTTGGCTACTTTGGCAAAAAAATTGAACCAGCCCCGTGGCCCTGCCAGGATTTGATTAATGCAAAATTTAAGTGGCAGGGAAAAATTCTTTCCTTGACCCAACAGAAGGACACGTGGAAAAGTTAAAGGCAGAGATACGGGCCTTCAGAGACAAGTTGGATTTTTTTCCCTCTTGGAAGAATGGAGTAAGATTCTAAAAGTGAAGTGCACCTCCGCCAAATCACTATTTGAAGCCTTAAGGTTTTTGAAGAAGTGCCAGGAGGACACTTGGAGGCCTCCACTCACTTTGCATTTTTCTTGAAATTTTCAATGGCCAAAGGAGATTTGCCTCGGGACCTAAAACTTCATGCGTTACATTCAAATTCGATCCTTCAAAAAAATTGTTTTGGGCCAAGACACATGGAGAGATGAAACTCTTTTAGGATTTCAAATGTTGGGGACCTTATCATGATACACCATTGTCACGCATGGTGGTTTGAAAAGTAAAAAAGGGCAGGGAGGTAGACCATCGTGGGCAACTTGATTTTTTTCCTCTTATTCTCAAAAGGGTTAAAATATCAAAAATGGCCCGCAAGCTTGACAAGGGATAATTCAAAGTTTGTTTCAAGTGAAAAGGGTGGGCAGGTGGACCATCGAGTGTAGCTTGGATTTTTTGCCGCCTAATGTTCAAAAGAATACAAAATTAAAATGGTCCGTAAGCCTGATAGATGAAAGGTTAAATCTTTCTCCAGTCAACGGTGGAGGTGCGGACCCTCAAGGGAAATTTGGAAAATTTTCCTTTTAGGAGAAAAGAGTTAAAAGTGAAAAAGGAAGCAAAGTTCCATTATGACCCACATTGGGACACGTGTCTAAAGCATTTCTCAAGGGTGGAGCAACAGGGAAAACTTGGAAAAATTTCCCTTTTCAAAAAGGAGGTGAAATATTATAATTTGGATGCAGTTCCTTTGGGACCCACCTAGGGACACGTGTCAGTCTCATTTCTCAAGGGCGGAGCTACGGAGCAAAATGTGAAAATTTTACATTTTACCAAAATTTGTAAAAATTCAAAGGGAACCCCCGGGCCTATTTTTAAAATTGAATACTCCACATGGATGGTCCAAATTCAAAGTGAAGATCAATGGTAGCTGTGTGTCTGAATCTGATTTTCCCCCCATTTTTACTAAAACACTCCTAGAAGTGCGAGTCTTCATGATTTCCTAGAATTTCCTACACGCGAAATAGAGAGGAGAGTTAATGTTGATATCTGTGTTTGGTGGGGGAGATCTGGAGTGACAACTCGTGAGAGTTGTATTTTGTTGCATTGATCATATTCTCTTCAAGGTCTCCTTAACAACTTCATTAGGAAGGATATATCCATATCATCCACAAACAACAGGCTATAAAAGGGCCCTCTTACCCTGGTTGAAAGGAACAACCTAAAATAGTGAGGATAGATCAAATCCTCTTAAGTTGCTACCCACTCCTGTTTAAAGCCTAAGTGTTGAAAAGTCAGATAGACTACTTCCTCGGCTATGAAATGAAATACATAATCATCTATCTGCCTCTGAGTGTCCTGTCAAATCTATGATGTTGCTTGACCTTTGAAGGAGATAAAATTTTGGTACCAATAGGCTTCCAGTGTCATTGCAGTGGAGTGTTTTTAATTGCTTGGAACTAATTTGCATCGTTGAGACTAATTTGATGTTTCACTACTAGTTCATATGTATTTATCCCATTAACAGCACACTTCTGGCACTGTTTCTAGGGATATTCTTCGCATTCAGACCCTAGTAAAACACTTCTTGTATGGTCCAAGTGATGTGTGCAACTCTTTCAGTTTTCACACCTAGTGCACTAGATTTCATTTGATAAATCTGGGTAAAGAAAGGTCAGAATATTTCCATTTCTAGTTTCTAGTGTTGACAAATCATATTTAATGCATTTGCACAACCAAGGTGGAAATCCTTGGTGCGACTCCCTGTTGATATGATTTTTAATGAATACTAGTGTCTTAAAACTCTGTCAAAGTAAAATTTGTTACTAATATTTGTAAAGTTGGAGGGAATATATTTCTTTACTACGGATCCTACTAGGAAATTGTTTCCAGAGCTAGGAAAAGCAAAATCAGAAGGAAGAAAATACTGGAGAGTTGTGGGAGATTAGCAGAAGAGAAGAGGGATCTCCATTGATGAAAGTGATTGGCCTATCATTGAAGACTACCATTCAAGTGATTTTGAATTAGGTAACCTCTTTGTGGAATTGAATTCTCAAACTGGAGAAGGGCCTTCATTTGATTTTGAAAAGTTTTCTTCTCATTCTACCCTTGTCTTTTCAGAAGTTGATAAGGATTTCCAAGAAACAATGCCTTTAGGGGATATCCATTTTGAAAGTTATAACCCTGTGTTTCGAAGATCTTCTGCCCCTTATCAATTTGTCACCCCTCCAGGATCACCTCCTAGAATCAATATGGCTCATCCCCCACCCAGAACTCCATTTTTTGTAAACACCTTTGGACCTATAAATTTTGTGGGAATGTCTTGTTATCCAAATGTAGTTCCTCAAGATGTAAGGAACAAAGTACCAAAGTTCCAAGGAAACAATGCTATAACTGGTGATCAACATCTAAATATTTTTATCAATATGATGAAAGACTTTAAGATTGAACATGAAGATGTATATATCAAACAATTATCCATACTTTGGAGGAATATGTTAGGGACTGGTATAAAGCTTTTCTAGATAACGCTATTGATTCTTGGACTGATATGAACAATGCATTCAAATTGCAGTATGGTGATAGAATTGACCCCAGGTTTCTTCTATCAGAATTTGAAAATATCAATAAGAATTCTAATGAGTTTGTACATGATTTCAACACAAGGTTCAACAAGACCTTGAGAAGATTTGATGTTGGTTTGAGACCTTGTGATGAGTCATGTTTGATCAAATATTCTAATGCATTTGATAAAAAGGATGCATATTACTTAAGGGATAAGAAGCCCAAAATTTGAGGCAGGCCTTCACCATGGATTTGCAAATAGAGAACAACATCAAGGAAATTAGAAATCCTCCAAAAAGGGAGGGTGTAAAGCTGGTTAACCCAGAAAAACTTCAAAGAAGTAAAGTTGTTTATTTGGAGGAGGTTGTGAAGACTTTGGTAGGGGATATCAAAGAAATTTCCTACAAACTAGCCCAGGATGAGAAAGGAATTGGGCAAAGCTGACAAGGTCAACACAAGCAAAAAATCAAGGACATGTTTACAAATCACCAAAGATCTGATGATAGAGGAAAGGGACCCATTGGATTTGGAAATAGGCAGCCCTAAGGCAGGGAAAACAGAATGGTGCCTGATCCTTTGGCTGCCAGAGTTACTGTTGTGGAGGAAAGAAATGTCATTCATTGGTGTGACAAATTTTTCATGCCTCGTGCTCCTTGTGAAGAATATCAGCAAGAAGAATAAGAGGCTAATGATGAAATTGATGATGATGCTTGCATGATGAAGATCCCTGCAAGTTCACTAAGGGAATCAACTTCAATTAAGGTAATAAGTACTAGAACAACAGTTTTTTTTTGGATTGCATCCACTGGGTACCTCTTCTTCCTCCCTCTCACACTTTAGAAGTAGAAATTGTACAAGCTTTTGAGTTGCCCACTAATGATTGAAAAGTATGATGGAGGCGTTCCTTTAGAAGAAGATAGGTAGATATTAATAAATGTTGTAGTTTCCCAAGAAAAGGAGCACAATACAAGAAGTAAATCTTCCAAGGGGTCATAAGCCAAGTCAAAATTTCCATTTCTTACCAAAGAAACCCCAAAGAAAAATGTATCTAGCAGAGACCTTGTTTTCCCTAGCAAATATTGTGTTCCTCTCCGTGCCCAAAATGAAAAGAATCCCATTCCATCTGATGAATTTTCCAATATTTCCCCTAGTGTTACCTTGCCAAAGAATGTCCCATATGACATTTCCCAAGTTTTAAGGCAAATCAAAGTCTCCATTCTAATTTTTGAGTTTCTTAGGATTCCTGAGCATAAAAAGAGAGCATTTGAATACTTGGGATTGAAAGAAGAGAAGACTGCCCTAGGCAGAAATGTAAACATTGTGGAGACTCCTCCAATAATTGAAGAATTAGAGGCACCACCAGCATCGGAGGAACTAGGTGAACATGTTGAGGTATATTTGGGGACATCATGTTATCCAAAATTCACCCCTCGAGGTAGTTTTGATAACATGCATCAAATTCTTCAGCCCTAAGCAAGTAGAATTGACTCAAGGCCCAAAATCATGTTTTTTGGGGTCCCCTTGACTTCTCTCTAACTTCCCCATCCAAGAAAAAACCCAAGAAGTTAGAGAAAATTGGAAAAAATCTTTAAAACGGGATCATTCTGGTGTTTTGCAAAAAAAATCAGACATTTTTGTTCCAGGCATTCCGTGAGACAGTTGGGACGCAGGTATGCACAGGATGTGCAAAGCTGAAATGGCCCCAGGAAATAAAATTCAGAAAAAGTAGAAGTTTTCATCCTGCGCGGTCCATGGGAAATTTGGAACATAGGTACATGTGGGATGCAAAAACATGATTTTTCTACAAGTCAGTGCATTGCAGGTGGTGCGGAGGAATATGTCTGAGATGGTTGAGACAAAAGTACACGCAGAACGTGTAAAGGTGAAAAAGTAACTAAAGGAACCATACGTTGCGGAGAATGCGGAGGTCAATGACCCTCATGGCCTAGTCAATGGTGGATGCATGGGGACAAGGAAGCTCAAATCGGGTGATGTGGGTTTTTTTTTCTAGCACAGCCGAGACACGCAGACCCAATTTTGCCAAAATAGCCGCAGTAAAGAGAAAAAGTCAATGTTTGACCTCTTGAACTTCAAACAACCATAAATTTTGACTACGAGCTCTCATTTTCATAAAATTAGACTTTCTAGAATAAGAAAAATGATTTCTTAATTTTGATGAGGGTAGATATATTAAAATAAAAGAAACATATTCAGCTCTATTCAATTAATTCTCATTGGACCGTCAAATGACAGAAAATGCGTAGTAGACCCAAGATAGCTTCTTGCACTATGAAGGCCATAACTTTTGCATTTCTCAACAAAATCACATGAAATTGGTACCGTTGGAATTGTGGCTCTGAGGCTAATACAAAAAAATCAAGAAATTCCATATTTGATTAAGGATAGGCAAATATTTTGTAGAAAATGCAGCCAAGTTTAGAATAGTGTTTTATTTGGTAGTTGGACAAATTCAATGAAGCATGGGATGACATATTTCACTGCTGCAAGTCATGGGACAATATGGGCAGCCTTTAACAAGAAAAAAAACATCATTTCACTCCATTTAATACCTCTTACAAGTGGTTGAAGGACAAATTTCGTAATTTCCATTTTCCCTCTCTCTCTCTCTCTTCTTATTTTTCTATAAATTGGAGTGTTGGGCTCATTGTAAAGGGGAGAGTTTTATAACTTAACAAATCTCTATCAAAATTAATTTGTGAAGCCAATGTATTGCAAGTCCTTGTAGTGGACTCCTTAAATGGTAATCTAGACCCTTATCTTGTAATAGATTGAATTGTGCATATCATGAAGCAATAAAATACAAGTTTTTGGATGCATCTTCCCTTACTATATTTTTTTGCACTCTTCTTGCCCTTTTAACATTCATTACAAGAATATTGTTTCTATTTTTATGCTCTTACAAGGATCCATTATCATTGTGTATGTTTGGGACGTTGTTGTGAATGCATTTTGCTAGATTGTGGAGAACTGTTATCACCCCTTCTAGTGTGCAATTTGCTTCTGTATCTCACACATTGGAAGATTACTCTCACACCCCTCCTTTTCTGGTGTATGACTGTTGTAGTGTAGGCTTTCATTTTTATTCATTCTCTCTCCTTGGTCCCTTGGAAAACTTATATTAGGAAAGATAGTTTTTCCTGCATTAGAGTAGATTGTGGCAGGTAGTTTAAGATTAAGAACTAGATTTCTTTAGAGGTCTATCTCGAGTAGCAAGTCCAACAACTTGGAGATAGTACCCATGTTATCCAATCACACAGTGAGATTAAGAATATGCACTTGTGTAAACACGAGGGTGTTGTGATTTGGTGATAACACGTCCTTGGTGGATGCTCAGCTGAATGTGGATCCATTCTTCACCACTTTGATCATTAAAGATAGACTGCTACACAACTTCATGTTTAACTCAGTGGCATCATGTAATGTCATGCCTTTGGAAGTCATGAATGAGTTGAATATCAAAGTGACAACAACATATGGGAAGTTTAATGCCATGGACTCTAGAGAAGTGCCAGTAGTGAGATGTGTGAAGGGTTTTGTGGTGTAACTTGCATCTTACCCAGGTAAAAATTTGAAACTTGATGTTGTCATCGTTGACTACCCAACCAATTGGGGGATGCTATTGTCAAGAAGGTGGGCAGCAAGTGTTAGTGGTAGTGTACAAATTGACATGTCTCATGCCACTATCCCCATTGAAGGAAACATGGTGAAATTATATGGAGATAAGAAGATGTTGTACTCGATTGAAGACCTAAGCAATGCATCTTATGAAGTTTTGCAAGAAGATGTTGATCTTAACAATTTTGTGTGTTTTTTGGATTTCAGGGAGTACAAAAGTGTTGAAAACAGAGCTCCTAAGTATGCTTTTTTTACAGGAATTTGGTATATGATTCAACCTTGAAAAATGTTAACGAATTTGACTTAAACACAATGGAGGAGCTTCAGAGAAAATGGATGGTTTACAAACCGAGCAAAGAAGAAAAAGATGTATATTGTCACTTGATGAAGACATATCAGGATTGCTTAACATGGTCATATCTAGAATGGCAGGCACTTGAATATTTTCCTTGATTTCTTTTCTTTGAATCATGGTTAAAAATATTTTGTACAGTGTATAGTTTGTTGGTTTGTTTCCTATCTTTTGTGTTTTTACTCTTTTTGGTCCCTGGTGATCTGTTTCTGCTAGTTTCTCGGTTCATTTTGGGGGATGGTTCTAGTTTTGTGCTATGCAAGCTGACTCCATTACACAATGGATATTTTGGCACTTGGTCTACCTTTGTTCTTGTGGCACTCACAGGGAGTGCCCATCCTTGAGTCGGAGCCAATGTTGGTGCTTGTTTTGATATCTCACCATTTTCCCCTAATTTTCCTCTGATTTGCGTGTTATGAAACAATTTTTTTTCTTGATGTGGATTTTTTGAAAGCTTTTAACTCCATTTGAATACCTTGAGTTATTTTCAGAATATTCAAGAAAATCGGTGGGCTTTGCCATTCTTCCTATTTTTCCTCGACCATGGAAGTTCAAGAATGATCAATTTATATTTGTATGCCTTTGAAAATCCAAATCCATGGTCGAAAGATGCTCAGAACCATGATTCACTTGGTTTTGTTTCAAAAAAATTTCATCCTTCGTAGAAAATCAAGTTTTGAGAACGAATGGTGAATTTCTATGTTTTGATGGTCTGACAGGTGTCTTTTTCCTATCAAATTTATTCCTCAACGTTCAGTAGTCACGTGGATTCCTTTGGTTGGTCAGGGGATGATGTGAAAATGCTTTAACTTAACGCTTTTTTATTTTTTGGAAAAAAGGCAAATTTGGTCTTGTAGCCCCGTTCAAATTTGATTTGTTCTTTTTGTGCTTACGTGGCTTCTTCCAATTGGATGGGGCACAGAGGGTTTGCTTTTTGAAATTTTTATTTTTGGCTACTTTGGAAAAAAATTTAAACCTGCCCCGCAGCCTTGCTAGGATTTGATTACAGAAATATTTAAGTGGCAGGGAAAAATTCTTACCTTGACCGGGCCACAAAAGGACACATGGAAAAGTTAAAGGGGGAGATGTGGGCCTTCAGAGACAAGTTGAATGTTTTTACCACTTGGTAGAATAGAGTAATATTCTAAAATGTAAGCGCGCCCCCGCCAAATAACTTTTTGAAGCCTTAAGGTTTTTGAAGAAGCTCCAGGAGGACACTTGGAGGCCTCTGCTCTCTTTACATTTTTATTAGAATTTTCAACAGCCAAAAGAGATTTTCCTCAGGTCCTAACACTTGGCTCCTTCTACTGAACTTCGAGAGTTCAAAAAAAAAAATTCCGGGCCAAGACATGTGGTAAGCCCACACTCTTTCAGGATCTTAAATTTTTGGTACCTTCTCATGGTGTGCCATTGTGACACGTGGCGGTTTGAAAAGTCAAAAAGGGTGGGGAGGCGGACCATCGGGGGAAACTTGAATTTTTTACTCTTATTCTAAAAAGAGTTAAAATATCAGAAATGGCCCGCAAGCCCGACAAGGGATCAGTCAAAGTTTATTTCAAGACAAAAGGGTGAGGAGGTGGACCATCGGGGTTAACATGGATATTTTTCCCCCTAATGTTCAAAGTATTAAAACATCAAAATGGCCCGCAATCCCGATAGAGGAAATGTCAAATATTGCTCCAGTCAATGGTGGAGGTGCGGACCCTCCAGGGAAATTTGGAAAAATTTCCTTTTAGGAGAAAAGATTTAAAAGTGAAAAAAGAAGTGCGGTTCTGCTGGGACCCACATTGGGACATGTGTCAGAAGCATTTCTCAAGGGTGGAGCTACTGGGAAATCTTGGTAAATTTTCCCTTTTCCAAAAAGGAGGTGAAACATATGAATTTGGCCATGGTTCCTCTGTGACCCACCTCAGGACACGTGTCAGGCTCATTTCTCAAGGGCGGAGCTATGGAGAAAAATGTGAAAATTTAAATTTTTTCCAAATGTTGTAAGAAGTCAAAGGAAATCCCCAGGTCTATTTTTAAAATTAAATTTTGCACGTGGACGGCCTAAATTTAAAGTGAAGATCAACTGTAGTTGTGTGTCTGAATTTGATTTTCCCCCCATTTTATTGAAACGCTCCTGGTAGTGCGAGTCTTCATGATTTCCTAGTATTTCCTACATGCCAAATAGAGAGGAGAGTTAATGTTGATATATGATTTTGGTGGGGGAGATCTGGAGACGTCTTTTGCCATTAAAATACTCTGACAATTGAGCTTGATCCGATTTTCCATTTTTCTTTTCCCAAGCACACAAGGAGCTAGATTTGATAGATTAGGGGTGTAACTGGTTTGTGAGTTGAAGAAAGAGTGATGTACCGTAAGGAGGAGTGTAATGCGGTAGACATAAGAAAGATCTGCCCCCTGAGCACCTAGCGAATTTTTGTAAATCTGATCCTAGAAATCATGATCGTGATCATGGAAAGCACTGGTGGCACTCAATGTATGGATTTTTCTGGGGAAAAGGGGCTCCATTGTAAATTTTATAAATGGAAAAAAAAATTTCATGCAAACGGTTGGAGGTTGAGAGGTTGGAGTGTTAGAGATCGGTTGTGATTTTTTAATAGAAAAAGATTGATAAAACCTATCTTTTGAGAAGGCATCTAAGAAACCTGGTTATCTCCTTTGTATCAAATTTTATCATGTTAAGGTGGTTGTGAGTGTACAAACATTGACAGGCTTTGAGATTTTTCTAGAAAATTTCCTCTGTTGATAAATTTGATCATACTCGAGTTATTTTATGTTGATCTTGAGCAAAATGTGTTTCTTTTATATCTTAGTGTATGCAAATAGTTTTTCTTGTTCATGTTGCAATATTGTATTAATTTTTTTTTCAATTACATAGGTCTCAATCCTTGTGACAGTTTAGTGGCATATGTAATTTCATTTCTTGGAAGATCCTTCATCTGGGAGTGAAATAAAAGATTTAAAATCACTTTTCTTTCATTTGTTTGACATAGATTGTTTGTAACCCTCTAGGTGTACCTCAAGCGTGATTTGGCTCAGATCTTGATGCTTTGTTGGGTCTTTCCAACTCAATCCATTGTGTTAGAGTCTCGTAGATTGTATGAAAAAGTGCTAATTTGGGCCTCTATTGAAGAAAATATTCTAGTTAAAGAAACATTTTAGTTTTTCAGTGGCATTTTGTTGGTTTAGTCTTCCATTTTGTAAAAGATCTCAAGGATCTGGTGAATCACGTTCATCTTGCCTCACCTCCCACCAAAATCCATTTAAAAACAACCAATCCTACCCATACTATCCGTATTTTTCCTATGTTTGCAAAAATGCATAATTTCCATTACCTAAACATGCAGGAACAATCAAGATTCCAAATGTCTTTAGTAGCCTGAACCTTGCCTGGAAAATATCTCCACTATCTAGAGTGACAACTCGTGAGAGTTATATTTTGTTGCATTGATCATATTCTCTTCAAGATATCCTTAACAAATTCATTAGGGAGGATATATCCATCTCCTCCACAAACAACAGGCTACAAAAGGGTCCTCTTACCATGGTTGAAAGGCACAACCTAAAATAGTGAGGATAGATCAAATCCTCTTAAGGTGCTACCCACTGCTTTTCAAATCTTGAGTGTTGAAAATTCAGATAGACTACTTCCCTGGCTAGAGAATGACATACATAATCATCTATCTACCTCTGAGTGTCCTATCAAATCCATGATGTTTCTTTCCCTTTGAAGGAGATTAAATTTTTGTACCAATAGGATGTGAAGTTTAAGATAATAGTACAAGGTTCTTACCACAATTGGCTCCTTCTAATGTCTCCTCATCAAATTCATCATCTTGTTGAGCTACGATATGTCCCTTCTTCTTTTGTCGGTAGGGACGACATTTAGATTTTTGAAAATCATCACTCCCAGATGTGCTTGTTTATCTTGAAGACCCTTGTTTCAAAACATTGTACTGACATTGATTAGTATCATGAGAGTTGGTTCTACAAATGTGACACCACCTCTTTGAATTTTGATATTTCTATTGGTGATTTGGTTGCTCTGGGGAGGCCTTTAGATTCTTCTGGCCATAGTATGAATTTGAGAAAAATTCTTTATCCTGGGTCTCCTTTTAGGCTGAATTGATGGCCCCTTCTTGCTGAAGCAAGTTCAAGAGTTATTTGAATGCCATTGTTGTTTAGATACATTTAGTTTTGTAATGAACACTTGAAATTGAGAAGGGAGTACTCTCAAGGTGATCGACATGAAAATTTTGTAGTCCACCATTTCACCGAGTGCTAATAATTCCGATCGCAGCTCAACTACATGTCGTAAGAACTCCTCAAATTTCTCATCTGACCCCATAAAGAGGGTTTGCAGCTTTGACTGAAGATGGAGGATCTTAGTCTAAGTTTTTGCTTCATAAATGGTTTCCAACTTGTCTCAGGCCTCCTTTGGTTTCTTCGCATTCTAAACATGCGGTTTCATATCATTATTGATATAGAGCATTATCAACATCAAGGATTTGGCACTAGTCATCTCATACTTCATTATTTCATCAAGGGCTGTAGGAATAATCTTGGACCCTTTAATAATGCCCCTTAATTCTTAAAATTAAAGGTTTTTCGTCATTTTTTTTCTAGGCTGCAGAATTTTCCCTTTAAGTAACTGAGCATCCAAGAGAAGAATTTTTGGTGCAGACATTCTGATAAATTTATTTATTTATTAATTCCAAGAGATATTATAACTTTACTCACTGATGAGAAGTACCAGCTCGTAGATGCTCATGATAGTCACGTGCTGAGGGACGAAGACGCTTTGTGGGGTGTTTATCTTCATCTTCACAATGTATGTCGTACCTGACTTATAATTCTTCTCGAACTCACTTTTCTTGACTGCTAACGTCAAAAAGGAAATACTCCAAGAGTCCTTTGCAAACCAGTTTGTCAAATACAAGGTTAATGATGTTGTGTAGCTCGTTGAGTAGTGAAAATTAGAACCCAAAGCTTTTAGTAACTTTTGGACGGTGTTTTACAACCTGCGAGTTGATGTTATGAATTACATCAGTATCGATCGTGTCATTCACGCATGTTATTCGGTGTGGATTTGTAGAATTTTCACCTTCTGTAGATGACTTTCAGGCTTCACGCAACCAATTATCCTCTCCATATGTTTTCTTTGTCTTTTACATAAGGATTTTGATTGGAGATATTCACATGCGTATTTTCTTGAGTAATCAGGAGAAAATAAGAGCTAACAGCTAATTTCTATGTAGCCTTTGTTCTACCACACGTACAACCAAACTTCTCGTAGAGAATTTAAATTACATGAACTTGTAAATTTTAAATGTTATACACCAAAGAAAACTATACGCATCCAAGAGAGAGAGATTTTTTCTTCTTTTTTATTTCCTCCTAAAGTATTCACGCAAGTCACTCTTCTTTATTCCTCCATATACCAAAAAATAAAAGGCTTAATTTTCCATGTAGGAACTAGAATCTCACCCCATGCAGGTATCCATGTCCAAGGAGAAAAATATTACTTTCTTGGTAGAGAAAAAACTTTTAAAGTGCTACAGTTTGTTGTATTACCTTTTACACTTGCAGCTTGGCTTTAAGACTAAATAATGCAGATTTATATATAAGTTGACTAAAAAACAACTTAATCGCTTATGCAGTAAAATTGGTATTTATCCCTTTCACATCCAAGAATTTTTTATTCCCCAATTGCAAGTCACATTCAGAAAAAAAAATACTTTACCACGCAAGAAAAATTCATGCAACTCGCTCGAATGTATTTCAACTTCTAGGCCTAGAAATGCATATTTGAAATGCCCAGGATCAACTTAGAAGTAGATATGATTGTGGTCTTCTTATCCACATAGAGAATGGTTTTCTCTCCACTCAGGTCATCCATCCTCCACACAACAGTCCTTCCACATGCTACATGTAGCTTTAGGTTGATGTAAGACAAAATGTTCTTTGGACAACTTCAATGAAGCTTTAGTCTCCACGTTAGTAGGATTCCTCTAATGCACAGGTCAGAGATCAAGTTAGCTCTGATACTAGATTATGAGGAGCTTATAAAGGAGAATAGATAGAGATTGAATATCTCTCTATCATTATTATTTAATCAGAAGCACATATAGTATTTATAGGGACGTGTACAAACTATACTCCCCAGAATGGATAAAGTTACTCCCCGAAATGGTTGAAGTAGTTACTCTCAATAAGAGCGAATAATGCAATAAACACAACAACTAGCATAATTATAAAATAATACATAGAATATGCTAACATCACCCCTTTATTAAATTATTCTTGCAAATGTGACCCCTGAAAAGTTCAAATTTCACTTTTCCAAGATATTTTGTGAGAATATCAGCAACTTGTGCTTCTGTAGGACAGTATTGGATCTGAATGGCATGTCTATCTCCCTACACATTTACGTATTTGTTCTCACCCCTTATATATATCTCCTTATACTATGATCATATTATTACATCATCTCTCATTTCCTATGCACCGTCCAATACTTTTATACACCATCCTTGGTTCAAGTTTTTTTAGTCCTTAAACACCCTGCATTAGAAAGGATCAAATTTGAGTATTTCATAAAAAATCATGATTAAAGATAATATAATAAGAAGAAAATTCACCACCTAGTGAGTCTTCTCGAAAAGAACAACATAGGTATCCATGAGTCTTCTACTGAAAATGAAAATAGAAAAGGGAAAGGGAAAGAATTACGAAAGGATAAGACAAAGAGGAAAGCCCTATTTAAAGTTGTACCACCAAATATTACATGGGTTATTGATTATGGTACATCATATAATATGACATCTTCACATGCAGATTTCACTTCATTAGAGCCATGTGTCATGTTCAATGTATGCTTAGGATGTAATGATTCTACATAGGTTTATGGTAGATGGTCTATTCAAGTGAGTGGATAAATATTAATCATTTTTGTAGGTATTCCCTCACTATCAAATAACATCCTATCAGTAAATTTGATTATTCATGTCGGTAGGGCATGTGGGTTAAGTTCAATCTTGATTTTGTGTATGTTAGATATTTACATAATGATACTATAAGTTTAGAAGGCATAGTCAATTTGTAGACACCTATTTTTGGATATAGTGCAACTCAATCATCTCGCATTCATGCTACTTCTATTCTCGCATCTCTTTCTCTTAAATTACATGAAATCCTATCCATTTGCTTAATTAATTATCAAATGGGCCCCATGTAGACCCATTTGATAATTCAACTTTTTGATATTATTTCCATCTTCTATAAATTATTAATTCATGAGTATTGATATACACATATGACACTCTTTTTCTAAATTCAAAAGGTAAAATCTATCATCCCACCTACTCAGTCCCACATGTTCGCCACTTAAGTCAAAATCAAGTTCCCACCTAAAAATTCAATCCCTTCAAATTATTAAATTATTAACCCCACCCATGAAGTCAATAATTCAAAAATCCCCCTATCCAACAATAAATCCAAAAAACAATAATTATAGTGAACACATAGCTCCACCATTACACCTAACTATGTCCCCACTCCACATTACACCTTTTCTTTTTCTCACATCATGAACCCTACCATCAAATCAACTCTTCATCATGTCCTCTTAATCAAAATTACTTTTTCCTATTATGGTTATTTGTTAATTCTCTATTTTAATCCAAATTCAAATTATAAATATGAGTCTTCTCCCCCTCAAAATGGGGAGAGGAAGAAACTTCACATGAATGCTGTGAGATTTTAATCATTTTATAATATAATTATTATTCTATGTGGGTGATAACACGTGGGATTTCCATGAAATTATGCTCATGATTTGGGTTCATGTAATGAGATTCATGTTGCACGCCTCAGATCGGTAATTCTGTCCACATATCGGCACCATCTAGGTTCATTTATTCATCTATTTTTATGTCATTGTTTTGGACGCTATTATACTATTATTATTATTGCAAATGGGGGTTAACAGCCACCGAGGAAGTTAACACTTCTAGGATATGCTTTTCCAGGAAGCCACCCCACATTAAATTTCTAATCATTATTTCCCTAGTATATGTGAGATGCAGGTTTGCCAGAATCACACCGAGGACTTCGATATCAACTTTGCACTCGTAACATCTATCATCATCTCCAATGTATTAAGCCCTTCTATACTTGACATGGTTTTGTCTCTCTTGATTACTTGTACACTCACCTGGACAAGAAACTGGAAACACAGATTAACATTTGGCACGCCTGGTGGGACCAAACCCTAGATCTGGTTGTTTTGTTTGTTATTTTACTTATCTTGTCTAACCGACTTGTTTGCATGGTATTAATATTTGTTGATCTCAGTTTTGTACAATCCATCATTTAAATCACCTTGGAGGTACGTGCTCTTTGTTTTTTGTTTACCCGCAAGGGATATAAATCTACAAAATAATCGTATTCTCTGAATTTTTGTTTACGGTCTTAGTTGTACTATAGATATAGATCTCACTCTTTACAATTATAATAATCCATAGTCTTTGTAATAGTCCATATTCATTTGATTTTTTTAAAAAAATCATAGTTTTGTTCTTGTTTTACGTGTACTGTATAATTTAATTTTTTAATATTTAATTAAATAAATGATTAAAAAATTAAAATAAAATCAAAATTTAAAAATAAATGTTGGTATTGTCCTAAGCTACCCCACATCCAAAATCTCAACCCAAACGACCCATCCACCACTCCCTTGTCAACTCCCTATCGACTCACCACCATCTGCCACTCATCCACTTTTCAATACGACTCTACTCTCTAAGCTCCTTTCTGTGCTACTCTCCATTCCACACATCGAGTTTGCCATCTTCTTCTCTCCTCTCACACGTCTCTCTTCTCTCCACCCATCTCCCCACTCACCCTATCTCCCTTCCCTACTTTGAGCTCCTTTTCCACTCCACTCCAACTCCTGCATAGCTGCACTTCCCATCAATCTTCCCTTCCACCTTACTCCCCATATCTACCATCTCCATATCCCTTCCACCCACTCCATCTCCCACCTGCAGACTCCATTACCCTTACTCCTCTATCCCGAGCCATCCTCCACATCCCCTCACCAAGTTCCATCTCCCAATCTCGTCTTGCTCCATGAGCTCCTTCCATCGACATACCCATTTCCCTTGACCTTCCTCCACATTCAGATCTGTCATCTCCTTTCCTACTCGCGAGCTCAACACAAATCCATCTCTCGAACCCCATTATTGGTCACCCTTATATTATCCATTCTTTATTCTCTGCTTAGCCTAATCCTACAGATCTTTCACATCCCCCACATGACTTAACTTCTCTCCACCAATCCACTTCCTTCCTCTCCCATGTCTTCCCACTCCTCTGAACTCTACTTCAAATCACTTGGCTCGAAGCTATACAAGTTAGTTTTTGATATTAATCAGATTAATTAATTATGGTATTAGTGGTTTAATTAAGTTTTAATAAGTTTAATTGTTTTATTTTTAATTAATGAATCATGATTTTTTCATTATAAATCATAGGATAATTGTTTTACTTACTATCTAATTAGTTATTATTTGTCACATCAAATTTATACGTTATTTATTTTTTAATCAGTTACGATTTTTTTAATTAATTAGGATTCATAAGAAAATTGTTATTACTAGTTAATTAGCTATGATTTGTTAACTAGAATTCCAATGATAATTATTTCAGCGTAATTATTCTGTTGTTAGTTACTTAGTTAATTAACACTCTTAAGTAAGATCATTATATTAGGATAATTATTGTGTTATTATTTCACCTTTCATTGATTCAAATAAATAATTTTGTTATTAAATCTGTAATTAGACCTTTTGGTTAATATCTAACAATGTCAGAACTCAAAAATTACCTTTTTTATTTGATCAAACACCTCCACTAATTGTCTTCTCTACATTTACAGGTGAATTCCACAACATTATAACCATGACATTACACTACCAAAGATAATCGTTGAAACAAAAATATGCCTAAGTGCTCTTTCGCCAGACTCTTCCTATACTTATGTATGGTACAATTCCGGATTACTCAAACATTAATGACAGTTGATGATCAGTTTTAGATACCATGTTATCAAGAACAATCAAATAGAGTGGAAATACGTTCTCCAAGGATTCATTAACATCTATTTTTTTTTCCTCTCTTCACAACCTATCACTTGATTGTTTGAAGCATACTCTTTGTTTGTCTCAACTTGCTGTCAGATAAAAAGGAAAAGTAATATAAAGGTATTTTTCAATTTTATCTATTTTATTTTTTCAAAATTGTACTTTCCCATTCTGTGTTGATTGTCAGCATCGAACATCATATTTCAATTTTTGGGAATAAAATGAACCTGTGCATTTTGCTTGCTCACCTAGTGTAACTAGGGGTTTAAGTATTTACATCACACCTATCATCACACACTACCTAAAAATTCACAAATTAATCAACACATCGAAACATTCCTTGCACCTGGTTCACTGATTGGGATTTGATCACCTAATAGGAAACCATTTCAGACATTTTCTAGCCATAACTTACCTGAAACCAAACATAGTTTATCTTATTCTAGGTCCTCTTTCAGCCATTTTTATTTTTATTTCAAACGTGTTCTTCATAAAAAAAAATAAAAATAAACACATAAAAATAATTGTTTGCATGATTTTTTTTCTGTTTCAAATGGCACAAAACTTCATCCTAAATGGTTCTTATATGTACCAATCACCACAATTAACCAACATTCACAATCCTTTTATATACCCACAATCAAATGTGTTAATCCAACCTCAAGAATCCTATCAATCATCTCCTCCAGCTTTAACATACCAAGCTTCCTCATATCCTTATCTATCCACTCCTTGTGTTGTACAACCAAGACCATCTTATACCTATCCTACACACACCAATAATAACTAAAACCTTCCTGCCTACCACATCAATTATTGCTACTCCTAAGGAAGCTAGCACGGTCAATAACTCGTGTTTATCTCCGTCTAGCTACTTTTACAAATGATTTCACCGTAACTCTAGTTCTCAACCATAGAATTCTATTTTATCCTCATCATCCTATGCCAATATTACATTGTCTTCCCCGCCTACTTCATTTATCACACTTCCTGTATCTCAAAAATATCATCCATCACATTATGTCCCTACTTCCCAACATTATACAACCTCCCAACCAAATCAAGCTCAACTCTTGGATATCTTCCCAAATCCACCATCGGCAAATCCATTTCTACCTTCCATACCACACGATTATAATTCCTATTCAATTGATACTATCCATCTAGCATCTCCCATTAATTCTACACCTCCATATACCCCATCCACTCCCTCATCCACATCTATTCCATCTTTACCCATAATACCAACCATATACCCAATCCAAGTTCGTACACCTACATCTACTAAAGGAGCCCAAAAATGATTTACATGACCAATGCCCAATTATAATCCTCTGGGAGAATCATACAACACATTTGATCATGCTACCACCTATCCAAATGGTTGAGGAATATAGAGAAAGGCCTATGTGGTATCATGAAAACCATTACTTCAAGTACCATCAAGTCCGAGGACACGACATAGAGAGATGTCGTACTTTCAAGGATTCGGTCCAAAGACTCATCGATCAGGGAGAACTTCAATTGGATAACCCAAATGCGTCACCCAACTAACCACTAGATATTTTTAAACAACCATTTCCAAGACATACACCCACGTTGATAATTAAAACCACCACTACCTCTACATCGCCAGTGCCCAGTACCCACACTATAAATACTATACATATTGCTAGTATAATTCCAGATCCATCCATAGATTTACCTTCTTCATCACCCACCATATCTACCTCACTAGAAGCTCCCCCTTTATTCATTCCATTAACCCTCACCCCCACACCAACTTCGGTTCTATCTATGCTAACCTCAGCTCCTCTTCCCACATCCACTATTAATTCCACATCTGAACATACCTCATACACTCCATCACCCACATCTATTTCATATTTACCCATAATTTCAACCATAGATCCAATCCCAATGCATGTACCTGTCACATCAATCATTGAGACCACATCCACAATTTTCCTCCCATCCTACATCATTTGAAGAATATTTGAAAGATCTTCAACTGGATTCAACTTCAAATAATATCTCTACCTCATCAGTGCGACCAAATCAATGTTCACCTTCTTTAGATTCCAACGAACAAATATCCCTTCCTACATCTCTATCAGTACCACCTCCAGATCCTCCAGTAGAAATTATTGTCATTACTCCCAAAAAATGAACCTCTCAAATATTGCCTCAAGATTCCCTTATACAGGAAAATTTTATTCCTTCTTCTAAACAATCCAACCCCAAACCCCTTCAACTAAAATCATTTGACACTATGAAAATCATGACTTGCTATCAGCCACCAAGACATAAACATGTTTGAACTATTTCAAACATCCACTCCTTCTCCAAATACCAAGAAATTATACATAGAAAAATCATCTCATAACACTACGGTTGAATCATTTATTGACGTCTTCCGAAACTTGCTACAAACTTCTGCAATCATACTTCTGCCTATTAGGGCCTTTTACCATAGTAGTAAGAAGCCACTGTGGTTTAATTCTAGCCTTGTTTATGCATATTATCACACCCTTAGACATGATATCCGACATTTTAGATAATTTCAAGCCATTATTTAGGACTTCATTAAGGAAGGATGCATCCTTCCCAAACCAAACCAATCTATTCCTTCCACTTCAACATCTGCACTGTCGACCTCATCTATCGAAATGCAAATTTCCCCTCATTCTTCACACACTTCCAAAATCATGTTACCTCTAAGTGAAGAATCTTTTAAAGAGGATTCTTCATTTTCCATCAAAGATATTCGAGTACCTCCTCAGTCCAGTTCACGTGACCCTAAATCATCAACTAACACTAAAACTAAAACCAAAACATTAAAACCGCAACAAAATCCATCCCCATCCTCAGCACCTATATCGGCTCATACGTCGATATCCCAAAGTTCCATGTCTAAATACAAGCCAAAACATTATCTTAAAACCCATAAGAGTGGTTTTCGATGTGAATCTTCGATCAGGTATTATTCAAATATCCTTCAACATCTAATTAAAATTTCTACGATCACTCTTCCTCCCATTGGAAACTAGGATCCTTATAGTAGGAAACCTCCATGGTTCAATCCCAATTGCATTTGTGCATATCATCATGTTCCAGGCCACAAAATTGAGTAGTGTAGGGCCTTTCAGACCATCGTCCATGACCTCATTAAGAAAGATGATTTCCTCAATCAAGAGGAACATCCTTCCCCATCCAAAGCGAATACAACTCATATTTCTACCTCACCCATCAGATTTCATAATACTCCCCCATCCTCATCTATTCCACCTTTTCCTATCCTACCATCTATTGATTCTATCTAAGTTCCTGTTTCCACACTTCTACTCATGCCAATCACATCAACTAGTGTGAATGTGAACACGCCATCTTCTTATTCCACATTATTTGAAGAACATTGGAAAGCACTTCAACTAGAAGCAACTTCAAATGCTCCTCCCGTATCATCTACAGATACTCCCACATCCAACATGAAAATACCAATCCATTCACCTGTATGAACTATGACACAACCTTCAGACTCTCCGGTTGAAATCAGTGTCACATCTCCTAAGAATGCTTCTTCCCAATCCAAATCCAACAACCTTGGTACACATCCACAAAAATCTCTTGTGTGTCCCCAAAAGAAGATAGACATTTCTCTAATAAATACCAAATATGCATCATCTATTAAGGGGTAATATCATTCTCCATCTAAGGCATCACAATCACTCTACCAACCAAAATCAAAGATATCCAGCATTCCCTCAAGATTCGACTCAAAATTATGGAACATTATGACACATTCCTCTAAGATAGCTCATACAACCACATCCCAAGCATTTTCATCCCAATCAAAGTCTAAAGAAAATACATATAATAATGTAGAAACCCTTAAACATTTATTACAAATTTCTGCCATCATGCTCCCGCCTGTCAAGGTATTTAACCCAAATAGTAGGAAGCCATCGTTGTTTGATCCCCAACTCAGTTGTGCCTCCCATCGTACCCCGGGTCATAACACTGAGTGTTGTAAGGCCCTTCATACTATCATTCATGATATCATTGAAAGAGACAATATTTTTGAGGACTGTCCCTCTACCATTTTATCCACAACTAGTTTTACATCTATCGAAGTCTCTAAGTCTTCTCTTCCATCCTCCATTAACATCTATCCTTCACATGTTACTCATACAAAAGGCTCTTCCTTATTCATCAACATTGTTTTCCTATGATCCCCAACACAGCTAGCTAATCATCAACATCTAATTTTCCTACAATAATACAATATCTTTCGCTAGGGAGTCACCTCCCCTCGTCCTTATCTGGTTAACACATTCCATATCTAAACAACTTTCCTTTCATGTTGGGAGGCTTTAATCCTGGACATTGTTTTAGTTATCTCATCCAAATATTCATCTCATTGGAAGCCCACTTTTGTGGCCATTTTCATTGATCCCTTAGAAAACCATATTTTTCATCTTAAGCCCACTATGGTGGCCATGTTTGTCTCTTCGTTAAGAGACTGTATTTATCTTTTTTCATTGAAGTCCACCTTTGTGGCCATGAGTGTGTTATCAAATTCCTCCTTGGAGGCCTTGTGTGTCCTTCCTTTGAGGGATATTATTTCCATCTGTTTCATTAAGTCCACTTTTGTCACCATTTTTTAACTTCTTTTGAGGGACCATATTTCCATTTAAGCCCACCATTGTGGCCATATTTTTGTCTCTCTTGGGGCACCTTTTATTTTCATCAAAACCCACCATTGTGGTCATATTTTTTCTTCCTTAAGGACATAGTTTTATTTCTTGCTTGTCTATCACATCTAATCCTTTGCAAGCTCTCATCTTGTCATAACTTTAATGTCTTCTCTCCCTTGGTAGTAAACTAGAGATTGAACCTCTTAAAGCATTGCACTTACGACCATTCTATTGTTAGTACATACACTTATGAGTATAGTATTATCTTTAGACCATTCCTCCATCAGTATCCCCTTCCATCTATCATCGCAATGATTTTGAATCATGTGGTCTACCGTCACTACTATTAACGACCTTAAATATGAGTATCACGGATCTACTCATAGCATATTCACTATGGATAAGTTATCCCATTTTGTGAGAACCCCATGATCATTACATCCATCACCATCTTGTTTTCCTATTGTACTCATATAAAGGGTCTAGGGGTGTCTCTTGTACATTCATTCTCCCCTCCTAAGTGGTTTTCCTTGTTATCCCCAGCTCTTCCCTCTGAAATTATACAATTTGTCTATGCAAAAAATAAGAATCAAGGTTATCAAAACAGATTGATCCCTCGAAGGATAGCTGTGCATAAAAAAAATGCAAATCAAATTTGAAATCAAATCAAGTAAAAAAGACCGACCCCTTAAAGGAAGGCTATCATATTATTCTTTTCATCTATGTTATTTAAATAGACTGATCACTCGAAGGATGGCTATCATCCTCACCATTTTTGTTGTATATATAGTAGACCATACCCTCGAAGGATGGCTACCCTATTGTTATGGCATCCAGAAAGCTTCCTGCATTGATCAACTTTCTTCTATTATTGTTATTTCCCTTTCCCAGAGTTGGGGCATAGATTTAAGGAACACTACCTTTGGAGAACCTTCTTCCCACGTACAAGATACATCTCCAATTCCTTTGTCATGTCGACATTAGGATTACAAACATATTTCATCCATATGTTCTTCTTGGTCTTGTGATATAATCAAATCTCATTGGTTAAGTACTAATACATGCTATCGGTTGCAAGTGCAATTTCTTGAGTGGTATCTTTCTTGTTTACTTCTTATCGGGTTAAAAGCATAATTTTCTTACTTGACCCTTGCTATGGTTATGCAACATTCATTTCATCAAATTCATCTTTTATCACAATTATCTCCTTATAAATAAAATTTCATGTCATAAAATTTGTATCGATATGTTTTACACTTATAGATGTACCCTATCAACATCATCCATAAATCCATGAAATAAATTATTATCTTCAAACAATATTTTTAATGCATTATTCAGTATGGGAATTCTAGTTGACCTCTATTACAGTTTTTGATTTCTACTTGAGGGTAACTCTCAGGTAGCATTCATTATCTGGAAGATCCTCATCCCCCACAATTTTTCATCATTCTCTTCTTCACCATCTCAGAACTTTCACCCCCCAAGATGGCACATATACGTAACTCCCTCCCATTACAGAAACCCTACTTGGAGTAGACCTGTCATTCAAGACAAGGTCTCATTTTTGATTGTGTCTGTTGACCATTCCTTTCTCCTAGTCCCCTTTATCAACCCAATTTTATCCTAAAACTCACCTCATCTCATTCTCTGCTACTCTTCTCACCCACTTCATGCTTCACCATTGTTTGATACTCCATGTATCATCCACCTGGGCCATTATTTTCATGCTTTTCTCTTAATATCCTTTTACTGCCATCTATTTTATTGTTTCATTTCCCTTTCATTCTTAATTTAGCTTGATGATCCTACTTAATCATCCATTCCACATAGGTATATTAATCACAATGCATCTCTTTCTTAAGATCCTACCACTGTAGAAACTCCTTCATTGCTTTTCGTTCCCTTAAACATATTTACTAGTAATACTTTTTCTTAACACTCTAGCATCATCACTCATACAACATAGGCATCCTAATTAATAATTCCCCTTACACTCTCTATCCTACATTGCATATATTCCTCCATCCACTCATGTCACACTCCTTTGTTTCCTTGTTATTACCTTCTTTCACTTCTTGTTCCATCTTGGTATACATTGCTCAGTCTTTTCATCATTCTTCTTCTTCAGTTTGGTGATCCTACTTAACTATTCCTACAGCATGACAATATTACTTAAGATTCTCTCTCGAGAATGATTTGTCTCCTTTCCTTTCCTCTTTCCTTCTCTTTTTCCTCACACAAAATATCTCAAACTTCCTCAAATGTCATCTCCATCATCCCTCATTTTACAATCCTGCTTGACTACTTCATACCATCTCTTACTATACCTTGTTCCTTCATCTTTACTTGTCATCTACATCCACATCCTCATCCATTACATTCTCTCCTCACTTTTATCTTCTTACATATTGTTAGCCCTCCTTTCTTTACTCTTTTTGGTCCATTTTCTAAGGATACTTCCCCACATATATCACCATATTTACTCATCATTATCATAGTTCATATAACATTATGTCATCTTCTATTCTCACGCTAAGAAATATCAGTGGACTTCTCCTAAGACTTGTTTCTCCCCGTTCTACTAATACAATTTCACTCATTTTTACCTCCTCCATTTTTCCTTCCTCCATTTTTCATTTTTTGCCTTCTAATCGTTATCGAAGGATTTATCCTAACATCCCTCCGCTGGAATTACATTTTCATCTTTCGTTCACCTTTTTCAATATCTCCACATACTACGTTTGCATCATTTTCTTTGTTTTCCTCTCCTCCTTTCTACCTCTAGTTTTCTTTCAAATCATTTGTATCATCTTCATCTCCTCTTCTCCCCACACTTTCGTCATACTTCCCTATTGATAACCTTACTCACTAGAGTTGTCTCATCTTCTTAACCATCTCACCATCAACGTGCATTTACATATGTTCAGTTTCATATTCAGTTTCTTTCCTATTTTGGCTCTATCATCCCTTCTTTCCCTCTTATTTTCATTTCCCTCATTATTGAGCTTATTTCTCTACCACCCCTATCTTCTTAGCTCCTCATGGTTCCTTTCTTTTCCTTTTCCATTATACCTCCTCCAAAATCTTCTTTAACTTCTTCATCTTCTTCATCTCCTTCATCTTTCCATCCTACTATACATATTCATCTCTCCAATCATCCTTCTCTAATATTCTTCACAACTTTTCTTTCTCAGTTATGTCATCTTTTTCATGATCCGTTCTTTATCTCCCTCTATTTTGATCTCCATCTCCCTTTCATCCTTTCTTTTGTCATTTTATTGTATTCTTATTTTTCCTTCGTCATTTCTTTCTTCCACCATTTCTCCTCTTTATTATCTCTACTGCTTCTTTACTATGATATCTCTTTATACATTCAACTTCCCTTGTAATCTCTTTTCCCCTCTCATCTCATTTTCTTCTTGTTTAGATTTCCTCCCTCCCTTCTTCTCCTAATCAGTTTCTCTATTTTATTTTTCTCCAAGTCCTTCATACCTTACCTATTTATTTCCCCCTTATCTTCTTCCACTACTCTCTTATTAAATGTTATTCTCTCTCTTTTGTGATTTCATCTATCTTCTCACCTATCTTATCGTCCTTCTCTTCTATTTGATCCCTCTCCTCCACCATGTCTTTTCTACTTCAACCATGTTCACTTTCTCTTCTCTCTATCATTTATCATACACATCTTTCATCCCATCTTCTCGAGACATTTGTTTCTTGGAGGATACCATAATAACCAGCACCTATATGATCTTGTACTCTTCCATGCATATTTTCTCTACTTTTATTTTGTCACAAAAGTATCTTGACTTCTTGTCCTACTTCTTGAATAAGTAAGACTTAATTTACCTTATAATTTATTAACACTTATGCATATTTCTTATGAAACATGATTGCCATCATATTTATCACACCTTTAGGTCATTTTATCTCAGCTTTCTATCCTATCTTCTCATCATGTGCACATTTATGATTTTTCCCCCAGGGGTATTTTATTTACACATCCATCTCCCATTATGTCATCTTCGTGCCCTATCATGGTCCAATTTTTTCATCCTTGTACTTTTCGGCGTAGATAACTCACTTTGTGTCCTGTGCTGGGGCATCATTATTTTCATCCACGTCCCTCTTGTGGACATGTGATTTTTCACGTAATTCCTTGTAAACAAAGGATTGCGCACATCTTTCACATTCAGTTATATATATTTTGATGTTTTCATATGACTCATTGGTCATCATAGTTTACATCCATGATGCAATGGTCTTCACCCACTCACTGGTATGTAGAATGTTGTTGTCTGTCTCCGTTGAGACTGCAATTGATCTCTACCGGTGTGATATTGAAGTCACCGCCATAAATTTTGTTTTTTATTATTATTGCAATCCTTCTTCACCCAGGGCATCTTTGTCCAACCTCAGAAACATATTTTATCTAACCATTTTTGTTTTTGTCTCGCGGCTTGCTATCGCAAACCACTCAACAAAAAGGGGCAAATGTAGACACCTATTTTTGGGTATAGAGCTCCTCAATCGTCTCAAATTCATGCTAATTCTATTCTCGCATCTATTTCTCTTAAATTAGATGAAATCCTATCCATTTTCTTAATTAATTATCGAATGGGCCCCATGTAGACCCATTTGACAATTCAACTTTCTGATATTATTTCTATTTTCTACAAATTATTAATTCATGAGTATTGATATACACATCCGAAACTCTTTTCCTAAATTCAAAAGGTAGAATCTATCATCCCATCTACCTAGTCCCACATGTTCCCCACTTAATTCAAAATCAAGTTCCCACCTAAAAATTCAATCCCTTCAAATTATTAAATTATTAACCCCACCCATGAAGTCAATAATTCAAAAATCCCCATATCCGACAACAAATCCAAAAATCAATAATTAAAGTGAACACATAGCTCCACTATTACACCTAGCTATGTCCCCACTCCACATCATAGATTTTCTTTTTCTCACATCACAAAACCTAACATCAAATCAACTTTTCATCATGTCCTCTTAATCAAAATTGCTTTTGCAAATTATGGTTATTCGTTAATCCTCTATTTTAATCCAAATTCAAACTATAAATATGTGTCTTCTCCCCCTCATAATGGGGAGAGGAAGAAAATTCAGGTGAATGCTGTGAGATTTTAGTCATTTTATAATATCATTATTATTCTATCTGGGTGATAACACATGGGATTTCCATGACATTCTGCTCATGATTTGGGTTCATGTAATGACATTCATGTTGTATGCATCAGATCGGTAATTATGTCCACATATCGGTACCATCTAGGTTCGTTTATTTATCAATATTTATGCCATTGTTTTGGACAGTATTGTACTATTATTATTATCACATGGGGGTTGACAGCCACCTAGGAAGTTAACGCTTCTCGGATATTCTTTGTTAGGCAGCCCCCCGCATTAAATTTCTAACTATTATTTTCTTACTATATGTGAGCTGCAGGTTTTCCGGAATCACACCGAGGACTTTGATATCAAATTTGCACTCATAGCATCTATCGTCATCTCCAAGGTATTAGGCCCTTGTATACTCGAACACTCACCTAGACAGGAAGATGGAAACGTAGATCAACACAATCATTACACTTGACTATATTATTTCTCTCACTGTCTCCTTCATTTAGATTCTTCAATGGATTACCCTGTATTTGACTAGAGTTTATATCCTCATCACATTTTTGATGATGAATTCTATTCTAACAAAAATTAATATAGTAGTGATAGGGACCCACCTCTAGTATTACCATGTCACTTTCCTAATTTTAATGGGTTATCTATTGATCCCCCTACTTTTTGTCCATCGCATACTTTTTAGGGAGATGAAACCTTCATCATGAACTCATTACACATTAGGAAATCTAAAACATAGTGACATGTCCTTCAATATTCCTTATTTTTTACTTCTTTGGACACAACATCCCTTCATGGATTATTTATGTTTCTACAATGCATGAGGAGTGTCATTCCTTATATATTAACCACCCCTTAATTATAAATCTAGTAGACACTTGGAGGTTTCATTCAATTTTCCATGGTGAGATGTTTTGCAATGCATCTACTTTGGATCCATTGTCATGTTAAGAAGATCCTTTAAAGGATATATGAGAACTTCAAAAATTTGTAGCTCCGACTGGGATTTTTTAGTTCCACCTTCTCTTCTTCTCTATTTTGGAGGGATTTTTTCCACACTATTTTTTTTTTCTAACCTCTATAAAATATTTGTATTGTACATGGTTAACTCATCAGAACTTGTTTCTGGGACAAAATTTTATTTTATCCTCCTAAGTTATACTTAAGGGGGTGTTAGTGTAATAGTATTCCCACTACATGGCTTTACCTAAATAGTCTAGCTAGATTGCTTTTAATTTAATAATAATTCATTTGAGAAAATGTAGTTTAATTAATTTTCTTATTATGAGTTTAGTTAACTAGATTTTTGGGTGACCCAATTCCACAATATATAATGTACCTTCGTATACACTATTTGGCTTATGAGAATGAATGGGTTATTGAATGATTTAATAAAAGATTTATATATTTTTTGAATATTTTTTTCTTCCTTTAGTGTTTTTGAATTTAAGTACATCTCATAGGGTTTTTCCTTGTGCATTATATCTTATGTATTCTCAATCCTCGATTTTCGCCCACTCTGACACATGCAATGGTGTATGTAATATTTATTCAATTTTCTTATCCTTTCCCTCATGCCTCGCCACAAATATTAGAATAAATTATATCAGTATAATTTGTAACCCTTGTATGGAATATATTTTCTTAAAAAATATTAATTTTTCCACTTTCATGTTATTGTTAGACATTCTATGATAATTCTTGAAACTTATTTGATAATGGCTAGATGATATGTACCTCCAAATAAACTTGTACAGATAGGTACATCTCACTTTGAAAGTTGATCCTAGTAATACACAAACAAAAATTCACATATTATGGACATAAATTAAATAACAGTAACAAAAGAACCAATTGTAAAATAGAACCCCAAGAGAAATATTTGATGAAATTATCAATCTCTAAAACTACCGTTAGCTAACATTTTTATGAAAGTAGTCATTCTTTCAAGACACTAAAAAAGAAAAAAAAAATGGAATATATAGATATTCATTTAATATTATAAAATAATAACAAGACTTGTATTAGAAAAATACACCAAACAAGTACTTGCGTGCCACTTGAAGTTTGTTTTTAGAATTCAATTCTTAGAGAGAGACAGATGTACTGTGTAAAGTGAATTTTTGCTAAATCAAAATTTCTATAGATAGAATAGTAGTCTTCCTTGTATAGAACTAGTTTATATTTTCCTTTGTTTAATAATTAACTTATTCTATTAGTAGATTTGTAGTTTTTTTTAATGAAAAATGAATTCTCATCTTATCCACCCATTCAAAAATATGGGGATGTATTTTTGATGATACAAATTTTTTTAGTGTTGTGAGTCACTTTGTTATTCTTAGATCACTTCAAAGTATAATACATGAAGTTTTCGTAATTGATGGATTTAATTTGGTGAACCCTTATTCACTCTCTGTCGCTGTAATGGTTTCTAAAGGATTTAGTGAAATACTTAAGGAATTCTCCATTTATTTTATTTTCACTTGAAATCTATGTGGTAACGGAAATTTTAATCCCATTCACCACATAAGCAGCATTTTACTGCGGAAAATTTGATTTTGAACACATTTATTGCATGTGTTTATTGTTGGTCAAAATTTGAACTCATTAAATGCAGCCTTAGCTAAAGATGGTGTTCAACACATTTGATATTACCTTTAGCAAGGTGATGTTTTTTAATCCATAAAATGCATATAGACTCATTGATGGTGATTATTTCATCTCATATAGTGCACATAAGTCAGGTAATTTATTGATTTATCTTTATTAAATTTATTTACTTGTGTTTTGTACTTTTTTTTGCAGTCATAGTGATATATTTGATAATTTCAAATTGCTAATGATATTTGGATATTTTATACAATTTTAGGGGATATATCATTGATTAAAATTAAATGTTTTTGTACATGGGTATATTATCATGACTAGTTTTTAAATACATTTTAAATAGAAACAAATCCTTCATGTAATCAATATGGATACCTACATAGCACTTCAGATATGAGTGATGTATTTGTAATGCACTAATACTAACAAAACTTATGATGGTTGGATATGCTTAGTGTATTTTATGCATTTCTCCTAACTTAAAATAGTATAAGTGTTTTTTATTAGATAATGTAATAAAAAATAAGGATTATGGATCCCATAATCCTTACAATAATAGATGTATAGTGAGATAAATAGAGGAGAGAAATATAAATCCATGAGGGAAAATAGAAATGACCTCTACCAACGGTCGGAGAAGATAAACCAAATAAAAAGAAAGTTGAACCTAAAGCATGGTCATGGAGACTTGACCCAGACCAAAGATAGAGTTAAACCTTAAGACACCTCATTGGAAGCTGTCAAAAATACACTCTACAAAATCTGATATGACATAACTAATTTATGTTTCTTTTTCTAGATCATAGTCCACCCTTCATCGACACTTATGGAATTAGAGGGTCCCTTGTCACCTGATCCGAGGAAAACCTCTAATTTACCATCCAAGGACACCATAAATCTTCAATGTGGAGGGTTTTAACCAGCAAAATCAAATTCCCCGACTCCAACCACATTTAATTTTTTATTGACCACGTTTTCAAAATTTGAATTCTCATTTGAAATTTTTTCCCGCCTTAAGGTCCCACCTTTGTAGTCACCTACCACACGATATTTGAGAAGAAAAATAGAATACACCTTCCCCATCCTACCTCCATTAGCATCCACCAATCCAGCTTCCTACTCCACCATTGATGTAACTAGGGGACCACCCACCTCCATATTCTAAGCATCATTTCTCTCTGCACCTTCATCCTCAATTTCATCATCCCCACAGCAATCGTATATTTAGGTGATAAAATCATGAAAATAACAAGCCTCCTTTAACTCCTGTGAGATCTAAATGTCTCCACAACAATTCTTGAAAGTGCATCCCGATTTCCTGCAATTACCTCTAATTATTGGCAACATTTCAAAGTCATTATTTTTCTCCCATTTATCAAACTGAGAATATAACAAAAACATTTTTAGCACCTTAAATCCAACACAAATGTTAATTTAAATAAAATAAAAAGAAAATCTAGATCAAGATTTAGTAGTAAGCTTTCCCTATCCCTAAAAATACTTCAGGCTCCCAAAATTAAATAGGAATATCCAAGAGGCATATCCAAATAGTAGGATCCTTAAATTTAACATGTGGTAGAATCCCAAGATTCCAGTGACATAGGATAAGGGAATACCTATAGGAGAACCATGACGCTCCTTGTAATAATTTTCATAGACCTGACTCTTTATGTAACGCCCAAAAACTGGTGCACCAATCCATGCTAAAACTTCACCAATGACTTAGTAAAAATTATGGGATATTTTATTTATTTAATCATACATGCATCACGTTTACAAAAGGTTTAAGTAATTTAGTTTCATTGATATAATTTTCCCAACTATCAAGTAATACGATCCACTAAAGAGGTCGGATCCAATTAATAGTTAAATACTTTTGCTTAATTCCCAAAAAGTTATTCCAGGGTTAAATCCCCTTCCTAGTCCTCATCAATTTTGTCGCACTAAGTAATAATACACATGCCCACATATGCACAACCTAAGAGGTCCTTTGACCACTCACCTACTTAAATAACCCCTTCTCATACCATTCCATATCTCATAGCCATGGTCACTTGTGAGGTTTCTCCCCCATGGAGACCTCCTAATAAACACAAAAAGTAAAACGACAAAACACATACACAACACACACATGGATGCCAAGGTTACAATGTTGTAAACATCCATTATTACTCCAAAGTTAGTCCCCTAGTCCCTTCTTTGTTTATTATGATTTCATTTCATGTAAGCAACCAAAATAATAAGACCTTCATCCTCAAGGTCATATCAATACATTAAGAAGAAAAAACACATACATCATCATTAAATTCAGTTAGATAGTCATCAAGGTTAAGAAATTATATCAATTATTTATGTCACAAACACATTTTAGACAAACAAATACAACAGTAAAAATATCTATTTTTTTTGTTGACTTACATTTCTCACTACAAAATACCATAAGGGCTCCAAGTACATAAATTCAACAATGCATACGACACATACATAAGTCATCAACTTACATAGACACATGACAACACCATATACATGTCGATTCCACACTTTCCCCAATGAATGAATGCTAAAAATGACCCAACCACAAGAAAGGGGCCAAAGAATTCGCCAATCCACAACACATTATTACCATGATTACATCTTAGTTACGATTAACATTCCAAGAAAATTATTATGCAAGGATATTTTTATCTTTTTTTTTTCCTACAGGTTCTTAACTTCATTTCACATTCCACTTATAGTTCGACCATTTAAGTTGGCTCTTTATCTCTTACGATAATCTCCGTAATTTACATAATTATTTGTCATATTTAAATTTGCATACAAAGATCCTAATTCTCTCATTATTATGTTAAGCTTATGCTTCTCAATGTTTATTCATGTTTAAATTTTACCCTTACTACATAATTGAATCTAACGTAATATCAAGAAAGAAATCTTATGATTTGAGGGAGATTTAGATTCAAGATACTTTTTTCCCATAAGCATTCTTTGATCACGGTATATTTATTTCAATACTACAGTTAATATAGTTCAATAACTTCTTCAATCCATTCAACATTTCCACATCAAGAAATTTTATTTAGATTTATATATATCTTTTTTTATCTCGATGTTTGATCTCACCAAGTACAATTCATATTATTTCTAACACATGAAACTATTTAATTGTTTTATAATGACACTAAGAGTGACATTATTCCTAACCTAAAACCTTGTTTTACTATTATATGTTTTACTCTTACATAACACTATGGTCTCATTATTAACATTGTTTTATAACAATTATAAACAAAATAACACATACTTTTCACCAATTGATTTTCTACTACAAGAAATGTTACCTAGCACGAGACATCCCATTTCTTTTCTCTTATACACAACAATGTCAACTGCATGTTACAACCAAGACATACACTTTTGTCATTTAAATTCCACCACGAGATCAATCATAAGAGTTTAACCTACTACCTTTGTTTGGTTTTGGGCCTCTCACTAGGGTTCAAAGGTCAGATAAGCACATGGGGTTACGAGACCATAATTATAGTTTCTACATGTCTCTTAAGTCAATATATTTTAAATACAACTTCATGTTCTAAGATTTATGTACAATTTCCATTGGTAATTTAACCCCTTAATCACCAAATGTTTGGTTAAATTCCAATTGCGCCTAAGGATATACCCCCAACTAAATATAAGTTTAAGGTGAGAGCACATATTTATGCTAAAAAACCTTCATGAAATACAGAGGTGTTATCTTGTTAGTAACCAAGGCAACACATTTATCCCCAAGGAACTAAGGAGATAATTAACAAGAGTTTAAGTCATAACACAACTATTTAACTAGCTCCATTTGTGTGATTTGGATCCCAAAAGGAATTCATTTGATCATGAAGTTAATTTCTCGATCTAACTTTGTAAAACATGGTTGTCCACTAGGATCCTAAGGAAGTGTTAGCTCTTCTTAAACCAGAAATAGTTTGACCATGTCATTCCTAACTATGAGGTTTACGACAATGTCGCTAAACATACTGATTATGATTTTAAACAAAAGCTAGGGATCTTATTTATCTAAAATAGGAGGTGCCATCAAGTAAAAAGTTTAATTTTATTCTACAGTCACAATTCTTCTGTGCTAAGAAAGATCACGCAAGAAGGGGGAGATAAGCACTAGTTTTAGACTAAGATTGTCTGTTGTGGTTAGATTTATTTATTACATTTTCAAGGTGAAGAATGCAACACACCAATGTTTTAATCATTTATTGCACATACGAAAGACACCTATAACTTATTAAATTAAAATTTATTATATATATATATATATATATATATATATATATATATATATATATATATATATATAAAACCTTTTTACCATACGTAAATATGAATTAAAATTGCACGTATGATTAAACACACATTTCTCAAGGTATCCCTAAAACTAACATCTCATACATATTACCAAAATTTCAGATATAAAATTTTCCGTAACATGGAAATACATTATACATGTATACATTCTACAATGACCTATATAAATTACAATAATAAATAATGAATTACACCACGCCTTCTTGCTATCTTTCTTGCATCCTGCAAAACCATGTGAGCATGAAATCAACAATAAATCACTGACATGGAATCCACCTAGATATAGTATAATTTGCATACTAGTAATAATTTACATTCGAAAGGAGAGGGTTAGAAACATGTATTCATTTCATTTCATTTCACTTCGTTTTGTAACCAAGGAGAGAGAAAAAGATAGGAAAGAGAGAGAAACACTATTTTTCCAAAAGTTTACTTTCACACAACAAGTAGCATGATAGAGTTTCAAACATTTATTTACAAGTGTTTATAAGTTTTCACAATGGTTTTCTTACATGACTAGGGTCCTACAACTTTCTTTTACATTTTCCCTGTTAGTTGCAAAAATGTTCAATTTACGCTTGGAGGCTAAGAAAATGCATTAAAAAACTATCTTTTGATAAGAAAAATCACAACGGGAGAATTCCTAATTTTCTACCAATATACCAATAGTTCATAGGAACCGACAAAATTCATAACTACTGAGTGATTTATGATTGGTGTCAAATCTTCTGAGGCCATCGGTCTTAATTGGCCTTGTTGCAAATGATCAAAAGTTAGCTCGAGGGCTCAAAAAACCATGTCAAAATATAATTTTTGATGGACAAACACGCAACAAGAAAATTCCTGCAAGTTCCCCTATATATGGGGAATTAACCAGAGTCAACGGGACTGACAATTGACAAACAGGTTTCAAACGGCGACCAGTTTTCAAGAGCCACCGGTCGTAATTGGTCTGGTTTGACCTAGTAAAACTACGACTACAGGCCTACAAAAGACCTTTTCTAAACCATTAAGAAGATTGTTTTTCCCAAAATTGACAGTTCTAGGAAATTTTCTAGTAAAAATACTAGAGGTTTCCGAAGGCGGTCAAACATTTCGTTGCTCAGGGTTCAAATGGTAAGCTGAAATGAAATCCAACTTTTCAATTTTAAGAAATTTCTAAAAGTGCAACATGAGGTAATAGGGCTCCAAGAGGAGCGTAAAAAAGAGGGAAGATAACTAATCATGATCAATCTAAGTCTGTAAGTGACACATCACATAACAAGGAACACAGAAGAAACTTAACACCTATTTTCTGGATTTACGAAGATCATTTTGCAAGCCTCCCAAAATCATGAATTATTTTTTTTAGCAAGGGAGTGGTAAATTTTTTTTTACAAGGAACTCAACTTTAACCTATCAATAAAAAGGGGTATGGTAGCAATTTAGTTTAGTCAATAAGTTTGTTAAATCATCTCAAAATGAGGGATTGAGTTCATGCTTTTCAACCAAGGAATATTTTAATCTCGCAAGTTACGGTATAATGTCTTATTGTTTTGAAAAAAAAAATATTTAAACTATCAATTCTATAATAATGCTACATTTAAATTTTTTATTATTTTGCAAATGAAAAACTAAAGAACAAAACTTATGAAAGATAGGAAGAGATGAACCATGTCTGGAATTGATTGGTGATAACATTTATCCGGTTTTAAAGCCTTTTCACCAAGGAACGTTTGAGGGTGAGCCACATCATTCAAACCATCAATCCCACCACGTCCATGCATCATTATCATTTACTTGAGAGTTTCTAAGGCCATTTTAACGAAGCTATGTTTAGAATATCCACCAATCATGGCTTTCCATGAAACATTTATCCCTTACATTTTACCAACCAAGCAATGTGTCTTGCTTAAGTTCCACATCACATAACCACAATAATATACAGACAGTGTCAAATCCAT
Source organism: Taxus chinensis (assembly GCA_019776745.2). Taxonomy (NCBI): domain Eukaryota; kingdom Viridiplantae; phylum Streptophyta; class Pinopsida; order Cupressales; family Taxaceae; genus Taxus; species Taxus chinensis. The sequence continues at coordinate 407,749,426 of CM034155.1, forward strand.
CCATTTTCAATGTTTATCTTTTCCCTGCTAGTTTGCATGTCGAGTGCTAAAAAGGGGCCACGATTCTCTCAGGAATTTTGGTCTAATTACACTTCTCCAAAGCTCAATTCCGAGTAGAAGATAAGGAGGATACAAGAAGGTTTTTGGTGTTTAGATTTATATTAGTGAATATGTTTTGTAGTAGTTTCTAAATCCGTCTTTCCCAATCCGATTTGTGCATAACCTCCAATAAAATATGTCCACGCACCATAAATGATTAGAAATTTGTTAAATGGATCACATGCCTTACACATGGTTCCACATTCTACATGCATATCTGCTAGGGCACTTGTAACTAAAACGTCTGAAAAAAGTTCCATCCCTTCTCCATTTGTTGTGATGGATAACAATGTGTTTTTCTAGAGCTCGTATTTGGGCAATGACCACACTCCGCCAGGATTTCTATGTTCTGCGAACTACATAGACGCTACCTTAGGATCCCCATTGAAATTAGATGAGGATGGATAGATAGAGGATTTCATGCAGAGGAAAGGTTTAAAGGGAAAAAATATTATAGAAACATACGCAAGACAACAAAGAAAGGGAACTTTCAATGTCTTATTCAATACAATGAATAAATCATAATAAAATATAAATAACATGGAAGTGGAGGGGTAAACATTGGATAAAGGTTTGTAAAGGTTATAGCTTATCTAACACCATCTCTCAGAAGCAACAACTGAAAAATCAAAACAAAATATTAAACCTGAATATAACACTCCTTATCCTCAATCTTTTTCTTCCTCTGCAAACAACACAAAAAAAGCCACGACAGATAATTTATTTCCTTTCTTTTAGGTATGACTACATCTATTGGAAAAAGTTTCTTAATTGTTTCCCTTGCCTCCTTCCATGTTAGTCATCTCATTTCCATGAAACAGTTCAAAGATGGCTGAAGAAAACAATGACCCTCGAAAAGCTATGCAAATCAATTCATTCCGTGAGATACCTTGCTTTGAGGAACTCTGTCAAAAAAATCATATCCCATGTGTATAGTCCCACAATTTTCATACACGTCTATAAGAGCACTCATGTGTACCAGAGTGTTTGCAACTACAACCAATGAAAAAATTAGTCTTTTTTTATGCCTTGTTGGATGTCCATAACCTATTTCAGTGCTCACATTTTTTCATTGGCTAGGAGTGCGTCAGAAAATAACTGATCACGTTGGAGATGTATTTGAGAAATGCAAGGCGAGATATAGATGTTTTTGCTTAATTAAGTATTTTTGAGTGTGAATCCCCCCCGACCATCCAACTACTATGAATTTTTTTCAGTAATGTCTGCACATGGGTTTCATATGATAAAATATGGAGACAAAAAATAAAAATGTTTTTGAATTATTTAGCGGGCAAAAATACAGGTCAACCTGCCCTTCCCCCTACCCACGTAACTACACCTTTCTTTGCTCTTTTTTATAAAATTTATTTTAGATTCTTGTGTCGAAATCTATATTTCCCTCCCATTATAAGAGCATCTTCCTCAATGTGACAATGTCGAAGGTCGAAGTGATACATAGACAAGAAACTCAAAAATGACACATGTCGTTTAACAATAAAACTTTTTGGTACAACGCAACCTCAAGGAAGCAAGATAATTTTTTTAAAATATCTTACATTTTAATGTTCTTTAAAGATTGACAGTTCTATTTTATTTTAATACTTAGTTAGCCTTCCTTTACCGTATTTCTTATCTTAAGATATCAATATTGATTGTCTAGAATTTAAAAATTTCCTTGTGTTCGTGGCTGCCCAATAGTAATTGAAATCAAGATGTCACACAAAATTCAACACAACACAAATCACCAACGATACATCTTGCTACATAATTTCACAACTTTATCACATCACGAAGCCTTTACTTTCACCATGGAAAGGAAAACAAGTGGCCTACATAATAAATAATTTCCAACATTCATGTCATAGGCATAATTCCAGAACACAAATATGACTAGAAAATAGTGAATCTTAATGCTAATACAAATACAAGTGGTATAACATGACCCAAATACCCTGACTATACCGACTCAAGGCCAAGTCAATATCAAATAATATATATCAACTAAGGGGAGCATCAAGCCTCAAACATAATAATGTATAACAAGACTCACAAGATTACACATAGCTCACTATACCAACTCCACACATCACAAGACATCATGAAACAATCTCCATATATCTCCAAAAGCATCACAAAACAAATACATATACCTCCCAAGAATCATAGGAAAACTCCATATACCTCCCAAAGCATCAATCACACCAACACAAATATTTTATGCCTCCCTCAAGTCTCTTATTCATCCCTCAAGAAATAAAATAAAGATAAATTTTGCTTTTCACTCCTTAAAAGAGGCCGGTTGCCTTATGGCCCTAGGCACATATAGTACAAACACGTCTAACCCAAGTGACATAATAACTCATCGTTCAAAAACCCACTAGTTATCTATAACTCTTTAGGACATACCCCTATACAATGAAGTTGGTCTATAGGCTCCACCACTCCATGATGAATCCCATGACCCTATTCCAACACATTATGACATTATAGCCAGCATAACAATCCATTTAAAATTTCAACTGGCAAAAATCCAAATCCTTGGACTAGGCTATAAAATTTTTAAACTTGGTACGTAAATTTAAGGATAAGAAAAGAAAATGGAAAATTAGCCATAAAGAGTGCAAAAATCTGCATGTTAGTGCAAAAACTAAATAAAATGCCCAAAATCTAAGAAGACTTCAGTCAACAAAACTGCTAGTTCTTGCAAGAAAAGAAAAGAAATTAATGTTTAATTTACAAATAATATGCATATATTGAAATAACACATCACAATAACTATGTGGCCTTACACGGCCACCAAAAGGGTGCTCGACAAGTTTTTGGGACTTTGACATCGAACCTTAGCTCGTAAATAACATATAAAATAATACAATTATCATAATTCTATTTAAATCATCCTGCCACTGCTTCCACAAGGCTCAACAATATAGTGATAAATATACTTAGGTTCAATCCATATGATAAACATATAGGAAGAGAGAAAGGAGTACAAGTCGCCATTTACTAAGCCTAAGGTTTCTATGAATCACAATATGTATGACACCCGTTGAGAAAGTGTCATACATACCAAATGGAAAAGGTGGGTTTTTAGCCTATGTAAGACTTCACTTCCTAACTCGTACTTGGCTCCAGTGACTACTTAACATTATACATTTCCTCACTCCAAACATAGACCTTTTACTTATTTCCATTAGGTTTCGTTAGTGTAGGTCCACAACATAATACATAACTACATCACTAACACAATGGTGATTCACACACATTAACCATAGCATCTTACGCATGGTATATATACAAGTTATAATAAAATCATTAATTTCATAGGTTTTGATACATCACATTACCACATACTTCACCTAGAGTGAAATAACTATACAATATGGATCATACAGTCACCATGTGCCCCTAAATCATGACATGAACCATCACATATTACACAAATTATACGTATGAAGAAAAAAATGTCTAACATTACAACATATAGAAAATTCCAAGTACAACACGGTGACACACACGATTCATCACAACATAGTGATGACATCACGATACAATCCAATTCACTTTAAACCATTTTTTTTCATGCAATACATCAATACAAGTTCATATCACATAATGTCACTAATGCTCCAACACTCTGCACAATCTATAATGACTTTCTTTTCACACACAAAAAGGTGGTACATCACACATAAACTCTTCATAGAATCCACGAAAAGGATACAAAATACTATCATCACAAGTACATCACACATGATAAAAAAATATGCACTAAGTTACATGCACAACATGTGTGTTTATAATATCACAATTACAACGTCGTTCACATTACAACATATATCACATTGCTCTTCTGTTATCCACCACCATCATGTAACATCATAAATACTCCAATCTGTCTAAGAGGCTCGAGAGCATGAACCTTTTCTTTGATACCAAATGTCAATCCCACATTTTACACACACAAATAGAACAATAAAAATATCTATTTTTTTTTACTTACATTGCTCACTACACAACACCATAAGGGCTCCAAGTAGAGAAACTCAACAACACATACGACACTTACATAAATCATCGACTCACATAAACATGTGACAACACCATAAACATGTTGATGCCACACAAGTGAATCTAATGTTGAATATAATGTGATATCAAGAAGGAAATCTAAAGATTTAAGGGATATTTAGATTCAAGATACATTTTTCCCATAAACATTCTTAAATCATGGTATATTTATTTCACTACCATAATTAATATAGTTCAATAATTTGTTGAATCCATTAAACATTTTCACATCAAGAAATTTTATTTAGATTTATATATATCTTTTGTTTTCTCGAAGTTCGATCTCACCAAGTGCAATTCATATTATTTCTCACACATGAATTTTTTTAATTGAGTTATAAGGACTCAAAGAGTGACAATATTTCTAACCTCAAACCTCATTTTACTCTTATATGATTTAATCTTACATCGCACTATGGTCTCATTATTAAGATTGTTTAATAAGAATTGTAAGCAAAATAACACATATTTTTCACTAATTTATTTTCTACTACAAGGAGTGTAACCTAGCATGAGACATCCCATTTCTTTTCTCTTATACACAATAATGTTAAATGCATGTTGAAACCAAGACATCCACTTGTGTCATTTAATTCCCACCACGAGATCAATTTTAAGAGTCTCACCTACTACCTTTGTTTGGTTTTGGGCCTCTCACTAGGGTTCAAAGGTCAACTAGGCACATTGGGTTATGAGACCATAATTCCAATTTCTACACTTCTCTTAAGTCAACATATTTTAAATCTAATTACCTTCACTAAGAGTTATGTAAAATTTCCACCCGCAAGTTAACCCCTTAATCAGCCAAAGTTTGGTTTAATTCCAATTGCACCTAAGTATGTACACCTTATTAGTATCCAAATTTGTTCCCCTTTTTAAGATGAGAAACATCATAGATTTGGCATAGAGCTTAGAAATAGATAGATCGTGATGTGTGTAATTTTGTGGCCGGGGATGAGATCTAACTATCCCTTTGTAACTCAGATTTGTGGAGAGATGGATAGCACCTTCAAGAGGATTTGACCTATCCTCACTACTTTAGGCCGTCCCTTTTTGACAAGGGTGGGAGGACCCGTAGTGTAATCTCTATTTGATGAAGGAGATGGAGATATCCTTATTTTGCACAAATTTTAGGAAGAAATCCTTTTGAAAATATGGTCAATGCTCCATAATTTAACTCTCAATAGTTGTCACTTTTAAAATATGGAGATACTTTCAACACAAGGCTAAGGTTACTGAAGACATTAAGAAATCTTGATTGTTCTGCATATTTTAGTAAATAGATTTTGTCCATTTGTTGATATATAGGGCAAACATGGATAGTTTACGATGGATTTATGGTTTTTGAATAGTTTTGGTGGGAGATTAAGTGGGATAAATCTGATTATACAAGATCTTTGAGGGACTTCACAACAATCGATAACTCAACAATAGAAAGCTTCATAATAGTTAAGACGTTCCTTCAACCAGAAGGTGTGCTTCAATGGAGGCCCAGATCAACACATTTTCACACAATATTTGAGAATCTAACACGAAGGCTTGAGTTAAAAGACTTAATTAAACACCACAATCTTTGATAAATCACACCTAAGGTACACCTAAAGAATTACAAACAATCCTTATCAACAAATGACAATGCAATGATTTTAAATTTGTTTATCTCATCACAGGATGAAGGATCTTCTCGAAATGAAATTACAAATGCCACTAAACTATCACAAGGATGAGATCTTGTGTGTTTTCAAAAATATTTCAATGTAATATTGTAATAGGAACGAAAGAAACTATTTGCAGACATTTTGAAACAAAGTAGACACAAATTGGTAGATATTTAACATAAATTAATTTCAAAATTACTTAGATTCATCAGCAGGGGAAAGCTTCCAGAGAAATCTCAGTGCTCGTCAATGGCTATACATCTTCAACCTAACTGACAGGATAGAAAATCTAACAAAGAAATAATTAACAGGTTATCTCGGATTGGTCTCTCAGGAAGATGAATTTGTCAAATTTTCTCTTAAGAATTTAACCCACGACCCTTTGTAAGAGTATTCTCATTGCATTTATAAATTTTAATCACAAAATTTCCCCCCAAAAGAGAAGAATATTCGAGGGACCTTTCCTTGTTACATATTTTCCTCAGAAAGTGATATTTAACAAATTCACATCCGAAAGCTACTAGGTGAACCAATTGTGAACTGATCATGTTTCTTGGTCCCTCGACTAATGAATAGGATGCTATGCCATAGATTTTTTGAAATCCTTCTAATCATTCATATTCTGTCATGCGAGAAATCCCATTTTTAATAATTTTCCAAAGGCTTTATACAACTGGATTTGACATGTAATACTTTTCACTCTAGAGGAAAAACCCTTTTAATCTTTTGTTCCTGAAACTTTCATCATTTCATCCTTTTCCCTTTCGTTCCTCTGCAAATTTTTCCCACATCCAGCTTCTCTAGTAATTCCCATTTTTGTAAGTTCCTGAGCAATTACAACTTCAAAATATTGAACTTAACAATCCTTGGACTCACAAATGAAGTTCTGAATCCATTCAATGGCACTTTATAGATAGAGATGACACGTAATTTCATCAGAAAATGATGAAAAATAGTGCGTATTTGCATCTCCAGGATTCTTACAACAAAAATAGCAGAAAAATAGACGCAATGCACAGAAACCATTGATTCTTCCCATTCTGCACTTTATTTTATAACCATCCACGTGTTTCGTTTGTGAAATTACAAAGGATAAGTATAGGGGAAAGTTTCCAAACAAGCATGAGCCTTCCACATGCCCTGGGCCCAGAAAAATTCCATTTGGCCTTTGAAAAAGTCTCGATAAGAAAGGAGCTAGCGGAAACCTCCACGTGTCTTAATGGTGCATTTTGAGATAGTTCCCAAAAGTAGAGATACAAAACAAGTGTGGGCTCACCATGTGTCTTAGTATGGAAGATTTGTTAAAAAAATTGAAGGATCAATAGAAGGCACCATGTGTCTAGGGTCCGAGATAGTTTTCCTTAGTCGTTGAAAATTCCAGGCAAGGGAAAAAGTGAGCGGAAGCCTCCAAGTGTCCTCATGGCACTTATTCAAAAAAAAAATTAGGGTCTGGTCCCCAAATAGGTGCGGTCCCTCCACATGTCCTATGCCTTTCAAAATTTCTTTGAAAAGTTTAAGTATAGAGCGGAGCTGGTGGAAGCCTCCACATGTCTCCCTGTCATAATTGTTAACTTGGGACCCTAAGGAGGATCCTAAAATGATCGTTTTCCCTCCAAATTTCCATGGTCCACCAAAAATATACCATCCACATAAAAAAATTGTCTAAGTCTAGTAATGCAACAGAAATCTCCACCTGTCTCTCTGGCCAACTCCAAGGCCAAACCAAAAGGTGAATTTTCAAATGAGCACCGGCCCTACACGTGGACAAGATTTGAGTCTAAAGTGACCCTTAGAGTTTTCAAAGTGCCCCATTGAGCTGCATCCAACCAGAAAGGGCCACGTTTCCACAGATGCTGAGATATAAATTTGACGGGAAAAAGACAACTGTCAAACCATTAAATGCAGGAAAATCACCATTTGAGCCTGGAAATAAATCTTTCTTCACAAATAGAGAGTTTGGAAATGATATAAGGCCCAAATTTCATCCTCCAAGAAACATCCAATCACGTTTCCATAGATATTTGGGACATGAATTATAGGGACAACAAAACACAACTGTGGAAAATGGAAGGAAAGGAAAAATCTGAGTTTTATGCCCAAGTTACAGACTCTTTCATACGTAGAGAGGAACGAAAAAAAAATTCTATAATTTTAAGTGATCCACGACCAAGTAAGAGACTGATCATGACAACCAAATGGAGGAAAAAGCTTTCATGCATCAATACAGGGAGATAGAAAACACGAAAAAGCCCGCAAACTGAAGAATTTCAAGGACAAACGAGGCGAGACTAATTTGAGCACCAATATCAGATCCGACTCGGGGATGGACATACCCTATGAGTTCCACAAGAAAAAATAGTAGACCAAGTGCCAAAAATAGACCATTTGGAAATGGATTCAAAGAATAAGCTTGTAGAGCACAGAAACCATAACCATCCTCCAAAAAATGAACCGAGAAACCAATAAAACTAGGTCACCAACGACCAGAATGAAAAAAACACAAAAGAATAATGAAAACAAAGAACTATACACTATACAATGGAGTATACCTTGATTCTGAGAAATCAATCAAGGAAATGTTTCAAATGCCTTCCATTAACAGGAAATATTCTAATTCTTTTAGGAAGAAGGTATTTTAACCAATTCAAATATCAATTGAATGAGGGCCCATCCATAATGCATCAAATTTACTATGATTTCCGTTATCTTCATGTCTGTTATCCCATAATAGCATAAGATCCCCAATGCTGGAAGCTCTTGGAGTCACCTTCTTGTCAAATAACTTATTCAACTTTTCTCTGAACTTCACATGTTGCTGATGGGATTCCCTTCTTTCTTCATCTTACTCAATAATCTAATTTATTCAAGCATCATATGGACTAACTTCTTTATCTTCAATTTGTTGAACAAACTAAAATGAGGACAATTTCAAATGAAGGGGAAGCAAATCTTGAGTTCCATATACCAACTCAAATGGGATTTTACCAGTAGCTCTTTTGACAGTGATTCTGTCAGTCCAAACAACAAACTTTATTTTCTCACCCAGCTCCAAGGCTCTTCTAATGATCTTTAACAAGTTTTTATTGCTGAAATCATCTTGTCCATTTCCTTGGGGATTTTAGTAAGAAGCATATGTAAAACTGATCCCATACTCTTTGCACATTCCATAAAAGGTTTGGCTTTAAAACTCATGGCATTATCAACAACAATTTTAGCTGGCACTCCAAATATTCATATGATTTTATTCAGCATGAAGTCCATGATAACTTGGTGTGTTTCCATCTTGGTGGGGATTGCTTCCACCCACTTAGTGAAATAATCAGTGGCTACAAGAATCCATTTATGAAAAGCACTGGAAGGATCAAAAATTTTGCCAATGAAATCCATTCCCCATTGCATAAATGGGCCTTCAACTGACACATGATACAAATGAAGGGAGCCTGAATATTTCATTTTTATAGAAAAATGTTGGAAACTTTCACATTTCCTAACCAATAGAGTTTTTTCCTTGAAAAGAGTTGACCACCAATAACCAACCCTCAAGATTTTATGTGTTGTAACTCTTCTAGAAAAATTTCACCCACAAACTACTCCATGGAGATCAACAATAGCCTTAAGGGCTTTATCCTCAACAATGCATCTTAAGAGCACTCCCTCCGGGTTCTTCCAAGCTAACCTAAAATCAATAATGACATATTTTAGAGAGGCTAACTTACAATCTCTTTTCTGATTTTTACTCAAATATTTAGGGCATCATAGATGTCTAAGATAAAATATTATATCCTTGTATCATTTAGAGCTTACTAAATTTTCAAGTACATTCACCCTTTCTCCTTATACTTCATTCACCTCAATAGTTCACAAGTTGCTCTCGGCCATAAGCTTAGCTAGGACCAAAACTCTTACCAATTTCATTGTTTGGATATCCATGTCATATTCCTGCATCTTTTTTACCCATCTACACCTTTTTCTTGAGACCTCCATCTCTGATAAGATATCTTTTACCATGGTGTGGGGAAGATAAGAAAAAAATTTAGAGCTCAAGATGTAGGGTTTGAAAACCTTTGTTGCTTTTACCAAGGAAAATGCTTGGTTCTCCACGATGGTGTACTTAAACTCATCTCCTTGCAATGCCTTACTGAAAAAGGAAATTGGTCTTTCAACCCCTTCATCATCCTTCTGCAACAAAACAGATGCAATGGTGTTTTCTGAAGAAAAATAAAACACTTGAAAAGGCTTCTTGTAATCTAGAGTTGCCAAAACAAGGGCATGCTTTAGTGCTTTCTTGATCCCATTGAAATATTGAATGGAAGCTTATTCCCATTTGATAACTTAGTCCTTCTTCAGCATGCTATTAATGGGGATGGTCAGCTCAGCAAAGTTAGACACAAATCTTTTAATAAAGTTTATTTGTCCAAAGAAGGACCGAAATCCCTTCTTGGTTCTTGGAATGGGAACCTTGCTGATGGCTTCCAATCTTTCTGGATCAATCATGATCCCTTCCTTTGATACAATGTGACCAAATGGTTTTTCCTTTTTCATTCCAAAATGGTACTTCTTGGGATTCAATGATATGCCATATTCTCTACACATTAACAACATTCTCTCCAGTGTTGCAAGTGATCAATTCTTTTTCCGTAAAAAACAGTTACATCATCTTGATAAACAACAATGAAGACATTAATATAACCAGCAAATGCTACATACATTACTCTTTGGAAAGTTTCTCTAGCATTCATAATGCCAAAAGGCATCCTGACATAGACATAAGTTCCCCAAGGAGTGGTAAATGCAGTCTTTATTCTTTTTAAATCCTTCAAAACAACTTGATTATAGCCAGAGAAAGCATGGAGAGTGGATAAAAATTTATAACCAGTTACAAATTGTAGCATATTCTCCATGTTTGGCAGAGGGTAATTATCTTTCTATGATGATTTATTCAAGTTCTTGAATTCTAAGCACATCCTTATATCACCATTCTTTTTTCTAATAGGTACAAAATTTGTAACCCAAGAAGAGTACCTTGTGGGATGAATGATCCCTCCATCCCTCAACTTCTTTTAGTTCTTATTGCATCTTCAAAGAAAGGAACAAATTGATGGGCCTCTTTTTTTCCCCAAAAGGCTTGGCATTATATTTGAGAGGAATTTCATGTTGGAAAAAATCTTCCCTGTATTCCTTCAACTCAGAGTAAGACCAAGCTAGGCATTCCTGATATTTCTTCAGCAATTGAACATAGGAATTCTTCTCTTCATTGCTGAGATTGCTTCCTAACTAGATTTTACGTGGATTTTCCTTTGTGCCCAGGTCATACTCTTCCACATATCTTGAAACCGAAATACTTTTGTTAATAATTCAATCAACATTAATCAAAGTTTGATTCCAGTGCCACCAAACCTCTGCGAATCGTGTTTGTCTTCAGTTGGATGATGTCTCTACCAAATAAAGTTTTGTTTCCTTCAGTAGCACACACCGTTGGTTCCCAATCTATATATTGGTCAGAAAACATGCCTTGGTTCTGTAGAAACCCTTTCACCTGGGAATCATCATCAAACACTTGTCAAATTTTTATGTTGTGAGGGACATATGGCCTTGTTAGTATTTCAACATCATACTCACAAAATGGAGACACTGTACAATTCCCAAATCGGGATCCTAACACTACCAACTTGTCTACAACAGTATTAAACTTTCTGTAATGGTGCACAATATTAAAATAGTCAAACATTTTAATCAAATCCCATACGGCATGATTATATTGTTTCATTCTCTAATTTTTAGTAGCATACAATTTTTTAATTTGTTTGAAAATTAGTTTTGAATCCTCTTTGACAATGATATCCTGTATACCATATTTCCATGCAATTCTCAAGCCTAATAACATTGATTCATATTCAGAAATGTTTTTAGTTCATTTAAAGTTTATTTTGAAAGAAAAAACAAACTCTTATTATCCTGGAGAAATTAGAACAATGCCAACACCATTTCCAAACTTGCAACAGACTCCATCGAACAACAAGGTCCAAGGTAAATCTACTTGTTCAAGATATTTACATTGATCAATATTTTTCTCTTTGCCATTAGCAAATGAAACAAAGTTATCTACATCTACATCATCATACAACACTTCATAAGAAGCATTATTGGGATCTTCCATGAGGTGAAATATCTTCTTCTCTCCATACAACTTTATAAGGCTACCTACAATTGGAATGGTGGCAAAAGACATCCATCTAAAAACTTCCACCAAAAATTTCAGCCCACTTTCTTGATAACAACATGCCCCATTTGGAAAAGCAATCAACAATAACAAAATCAAGTTTCAAGTTCTTATCCAGATAAGTTACAAGTTGTACTACCAATACTTTTACACACCCTACAACTGGCACCTCTCTAGAATCCATTGCAGTACACTTACCATAATTTTTTTTCACTTTGATGTTCAATTCATTCATAATATCTAGAGGCATAACATTACATGATGCTCCAGAATCAAACATATAATTGTAAATTAGTCTATCATTAATAATCAATGTTGTCAAAGATGGATCAACATTTAATTGAGACTCAACCAAAGATGTTCCCAAGTAAACTTCAAGTGGTTCACCTATCTCCTCCAATGGTGGTGTTTTTTCTAGGTCTACAATGGTTGGAGGAGGAGTTTTTACATTATTTATATTTCTACCTTGGGCACTCATATCTTCTTCCAATCCAAAATACTCAAAATCCCTCTTCTTTTGCTCATGAATCCTAAGTAGTTCAACAATTGTGAAAAAAATATTGATATGACTCGAGACTTGGGAAATGTCAAAAGGAATGTATTTAGGAAAAGAAGAATCTAGAGAATGATTAAAAAACTGACCAGATGGCACAATATTTTTCACATTTTGGGCATGGGTGGGAACAATAGTTCTACTTGAGACAACAAGGCCTTTGCTAGATGCATCTTTATTTGGGGTTTCTTTTTGGACATTGGTGAGAACTGGGGTATTTTTTATGGCTTGAGGCCCTACCCCTTTGATAGCTTTACTTCTTGCGTTATACTCTTTTTTCTTGGGAAACAACAACATTCATTAACAGCATCCATCCTCTTCTGATTGTATTCCTCCATCGTACTTCTTAATCATTAGAGTTCTTAGGTACTCAAAATCATTATTAGGAAGTTCAAAAGCTTGTACCATATCTATTTCTAAATCATGAGAGGGAAGAAGAAGAGGTACCTGGTGAATGTAGTACCAAAAACTTGCAGCAGTTCTTGGATTTATTACTTCAGTTGAAGTGGCTCCTTAATGTGAGCTCGTAGATTAGTCCACCATGCATGCATCATCATCAATGTTATCATCATCATCAGATTATTCAACTTGCTGATCTACTTCAGAGGGTGGGTGGGACAAGAAACACTTGTCACACCAATCAATTTCATTTGTCTCCTAAACAACAACATCTCTGTCATTTAGAGGATCAGGCACTACTCTATTTTCCCTATCTTGGGGTTTTCTAGATCCCATGGGTGATTTACCTCTATTATTAGACCTCTGATAATTTCTAGGATGATTTGGAAGTCACTCTTGTCCTTTTTTCCCATGCTAACCCTGAGAACCTTGTCCAATTCCTTTCTCTGCCCTAGCTAGCTTGTAAGATATTTCTTTGAAATCTTCAACCAAAGTATTTACAACTTCCTCAAGATCCACAACCTTACTTGATTGAGGCTTTTCTGGGTTGATCAGTTTAACACCCTCCCTCTTAGGAGGTTTTTCAATTGCTTTAATGTTGTTCTCAAATTTTAAAGCCATGGTAAAGGCCTGCCTCAAAGTTCTAGGGTTCTTATGTCTCAAATAGTAAGCAATTTACTTATCAAATGCATCTAAATACTTTATCAGACATGATTCATCACATGGCCTAAAATTAACAAGCAGTATTCTCAATGTTTTTTTAAATCTTGTATTAAAATCATGCACTGATTCATTAGGATTCTTTTTTATATTTTCAAATTCTGATAAAAGAAACCTAGGGTCTGTTTTATCACCATACTACATTTTAAAAGAATTATTCATCTCTATCCAGGAGTCAATGGAATTATTTGGAAAAGATTTATACCAGTCCCTTGCATCTTCTTCTAAAGTATGGATAAAAAATTTAATGTATACATCCTCAAGTTCTAATTCGAAATCCTCCATCATATTGACAAAGAGATTCAAGTGTTGATCACCAGTGATTGCATTATTTCCTTGAAACTTCAGAAATCTATTTCTTACATCTTGTGGTATAGAATTTGTCTAGCCAACTATACCTCTAAAATTTATGGGAAAAAAATTATTAACAACAAATGGAGGTCTTGGTGGATGCTGAGCCATATTATTTTGAGGAGGTGATCTTACAGGAGAAACAAAATGATTAGTGAGGGGTCTCTGTGGTATAGGGATGCAATTTTCAGAATGAATCCCCTCTAAAGGCTCTTTTTCTTAGAAAACTCTATCAGATTTGGGAAATACAAGGGAAAATTGAGAAGCAAATACAAAAGAAGGACATTCTCTATATGGAGAATTCAATTCAACAAAGAGGTTACCTCATTCAAAATCTCTTGAGGAAGTATTGTAATCTTCAATCACAGTCTGATCAGTTTCACTAATGGAGATCTCTTTTCTTGATGCTCTATCTCCAATAACCTTCTAAATTATTATTCCTTCTAAATTAGACTTCCCCAGCTCTTGAACCAACCTTCTACTAGGGTCCCTTGCGAAGACAGATCTTCTTCCTTCAAGATTTGTAGAGATTAATGACAAATCTTACTTGATATATGTTAAAACACTGGTATTTATAACAAATTTAAACAACACGGACTCGCCACTAAGGATTTTCACCTTATTTTGTGCAAATGCACTATGAAAGATCTATCAAATGTCTATCAATATCTAGATTCATGCAAAGCTTACAAGATATTCTCTTCTTCTACCAAAATTTATCAATGATGCTATAAAATTTACTGCAATAACTATATAAGCTTGAAATATTTTACTCAGAACTTACAAATGTAAGAAATTCTTACATATCTAAATAGAGAATGATGTTTCAACAATGTATTTACATATCTAAGAAGCATTATCAGGGTCTGGATGTTTATACCTTTGTTCAAATACTTCAAAGAGTCCCCAGAAATGATGCCAAGAGTGTTCTTAATGGGCCAAATGGATATGAATTGGAAACAAATCAACAAATCATCCTCGTAAACCCAAATCAGGTCCCCAAAAATGCAAATCAAGTCCCCAGAAATGTAAATGAGTTCCCTGAAAATGGTACCACTAGTATTGATATCAAAATTTGTTCTCCTTTTCAAGCTGAGAAGCATCACAGATTTGGAACAAAGCTTAGAAATAAATAGATCGTGATGTGTATCATTTTTTATCTAGGGATGAGATCTAACTGGCCCTTTATCACTCAAATTTGTGGAGATATGGATAACACCTTCAAGAAGATTTTAACCATCCTCACTACTTTAGGCCGTGCATTTTTGACAAGGGTGAGAGGACCGATAATGTAACCTCTTTCTGATGAAGGAGATGGAGATATCCTTCTGTTACATAAATTTTAGGAAGAAAGCCTTGGGAAATTACAGTCAATGCTCTATAATTTAACTCTCAAGAGTTGTCACTTTTAAATTATGGAGATACTTTCAACATAAGGCTAAGGTTATTGAAGACATTAAGAAATCCTGATTGTTCTACATATTTTAGTAAATAGATTTTGTCCCTTTGTTGATATACAAGGCAAATAGGTGTAGTTTAGGATGGATTCATGGTTTTTGAATAGTTTTGGTGGGAGATTAAGTAGGATAAAGTTGATTATACCAGATATTTGAGGGACTTCACAACAATTGACAACTCAACAACAGAAAGCTTCAGAATAGTTAAGACGTTCCTTAAACCAGAAGGTGTACTTTAATGGAGGCCCAGATCAACACGTTTTCACACAATCTTTGAGACTCTAACACAAACACTTGAGTTAAAAGACTCAATTAAACACCACAATATTTGATCAATCATGCCTAAGGTACACCCAAAGACTTATAAAAAATCCTTATCAAAAAATGATAGTGCAGTGATTTTAAATATGTTTATCTCATCACAGGATGAAGCATCTTCTTGAAATGAAATTAAAAATGCCACTAAATTGTCACATGGATGAGATCCTGTGTCATTTCACAAATATTTCAATGCAATAATGCAATAGGAATGAAAGAAACTATTTGCAGACATTTTGAAATAAAGCAAACATATTTTTCTAGAGCTTTAACACAAATTAATTTCAAAATTGCTTAGATTCATCAACAGGGGAAAGCTTCTAAGGAAATCTCAGTGCTTGTCGATGGATATACATGCACAACCAAATTGACATGATAGAAAATCTAACAGAGAAATAATTAACAAGTTATCTCAGATTGGTCTCTCAGAAAGACAAATTTCATAAATTTTATCTTAATAATTTAAGCCCCGACCCTTTGCAAGAGTATTCTCATTGCATTTATACATTTTAATCACAAAATTTCCCCCCAAAAGAGAATAATATTTGAGGGACTTTTTCTTGTTAGATATTTACCTCAGAAAGTGATAGTTAACAAATTCACATCTGAAAGGTACCGGGTGGACCAATTCTAAACTGAACATGTTTCTTGGGCCCTCAACTAATGACTAGGATGTCATGCCACAACTATTTGGCAATCCTTCTAATCATTTTGATTTTTTCATGTGAGAAATCCCCTTTTTAATAATTTTCTGGAGGCTCTGCACAGTTGGAACTGACAGGTAATCCTTTTCTCTCTTGAGTCAACACCTTTTTAATCTTTTTCACCTCCAAATTTCATAATTTCATCCTTTTCCCTTTCTTTTCTCTTAAACTCTGTCCCGTATCCATCTTCTCTGGTAACTCACATTTTTACAAGTTCTTGAGAAAATCCAACTTCAAAATATAAACCTTAGAAATCCTTGGACTCACAAATTAAGTTCTGAATCTATTCAACGGAAGTTTACAGACAGAGACGATAAGAAATTTCATCAAAAAATGATGAAAAACAGTGCGTATTCGCATCTCCAATAGTCTTAGAGAAAAAATGGTAGAAAACTAGTCACAATGCACAACCATTGATTCTTCCCCTTCTCCACTTTATTTCATAACCGTCCACGTGTTTCCTTGGTGAAATTTCAAAGGAGAAGTATAGGGTAAAATTTCCAGACAATTGTAGGTCTTCCACGTGCCATGGGCCCAATAAAAACACCCTTTGGCCTTTGAAAAAGTCTCAATAAAAAAGGAGCTAGCGAAAACCTCCACGTGTCTCAATGGTGAATTTTTAGATAGTCCCCAAAAGTAGATATCCCAAATAAGCATGTGTTCACCACATGTCTCAGTCTGGAAGAGTTGTTAAAAAATTTAAAGGATCAGCGGAAGGTGCCACGTGTCTAGGGTACGAGACGGTTTTCCTTGGCATTGAAAATTCGAAAAAAGGGTAGAAGTGAGCGGAAGCCTCTAAATATCTTCTTGGTTCTTCTTTAAAATAAAATTTAATGTATGGTCCCCAAACATGCGTGGTCCCTAAACATATGCAGTCCTAGGCCTTTTAAAATTGCTTTGAAAATATTAAGTATAGAATGGAGCAGGAGGAAGCCTCCACATGTCTCCCTGTGGCAATTATTGAGGTGGGACCCTGAGGCGGATCCTTAAATGAGCACCTAGCCCACGATGTATCCATGATCCTGCCAAAAACTGTACTAGTTTCACATAAAAAATTTATCTAAGTCCTGGAAAAGTGCAGCAAAAATCCTCGATGTGTCCCTCTGGCGCAACTCCAAGGCCAAACCAAAAGGTGAATTTTAAAACTAGTGTCGTTCCTCCACGTGGACAAATTTTGGGTCTGAAGTGAGCCTTAAATTTTTTAGAGTGCCCTGCCAAGCCACATCCAACTAAAAAGGGCCACGTTTCCACATGATGCTAGAGATGTAAATTTGATAGGGAAAAAACACACCCATCAAATTGTAAAAATGCAGGAAAAACACCGTTTGAGCCCGGAGATGAAATCTTTCTTCGCAGGAAAGAGAATTTTTAAATGTATATAAGGTTCAAACATGATCCTTCGAGCTACATCTTAGTCACATTTCCATCAGGTATTTAGGACAAAAATGATAGGGACAACAATACGTGACTGCGAGAAAATGGAAGGAAAGGAGATAACTTGAGTTTTACACCCAATTTTACAGACTCCTTCAGATGGACAAGAGAAACAAAAAAAAATTTTTTGAGCTTTAAGTGATCCTTCGACCAAGGAAGGGACTTATCGTGGAAACCAAACGGAGGACAAGGTCTTTCAAGCATCTATACATGGGGAGATAGAAAAACATGACAGAGGCCTGTAAAATGAGGAATTTCAATGAAAAATGGGGAGAGACTAATTTGAGCACCAACACATCGGCTCTAACTCGGGGATGGGCACTCCCTGTGAGAGGCCATAAGAATAAATAACAGACCAAATGCAAAAAAATATACCATTGGTGAAATGTTGTTAGTACCCAAGGTAACAAATCTTGTAGAGCGAGGAACTAACCACAACCATCCTCCAAAAAATGAGTCCAAGAAACCAACAAAACTAGGTCACCAAGGACTAGAACGAACAAAAACACAAAATCATGACGATTTAATTTCAAAGAACTATACACTTCATACAAATGGAGTATGTCCACTAGGATTCTGAGGAAGTGTTAGTTCTAATTACACCAGGAAATAATTCGACCATGTCCTTCCATTAACATGTCATGTTCAAGTATGATTTCCCTAAACATACTGTCTTTTAGGACACTAAAGTATTTTCACCAGGGATTCGAATATTCAACTAAATTAGGAGGTGTCATTGAGTAGAAATCCTTCAAATTATACCATACGGTTGCCATTTCTTCATGCCTCCTGATCCTATAAAATCATGCAAGATGGGCCAGATAATGAAAGCTATTGGGTAGACTCACCTTGTTTGTCAAATAGCTTCTTCAACTTTTCTTTATTACACTTTACATGCCACTAATGGGATTCCCTTATTTCTTCATCCAACTCATTTAATCTGATCTGATTCGCAGCATAGGATATGGACCTATAGCTTCTTAAGTCCTCAAAATCTATTGAACAAACTGATATATGATAGACATATATATATATATATGGAGGGGCATATCAAAGCCTTTTGACCATCAGGTAAATACCAATTCAAATGGGCTCCTATGATTACCAATGCTCATTTCTGACAGTGGTATCTGTCAGCCTTACATCTCAAACAGACTTACCAATTTTCTCATCCCACTTTTTTTGTTTAGTTCCAAGGCATTACATTCTATATGATCTATCATACATAGTATTTACACACACACTGGACATCACACTTATCATACATTCTATATAATGGACTATGTAAGTTAGAATACTATGTCAAATTGAATTACACCATGACTCCTTAGCATCTTACTTGCATCCTACCAAACCATTTGAGCTCTGAATATCATGGCATTATTAGCAATAATTTTAGCCATGGCACTTCACCTATATCTAGCATTAATTAACGATTTGATTCATCTATTGATAGTCCATGATAACTAATGTGTGTTTCCTTCAAAAGGTGAGGGATTTCTTCCACCGACTTAGTGAAATAATCAGTGGCATTACATTTCAATCCATTTCATGACCAAGCACTGAGAAGGATCAGGAAAGATTCCAAAAAATGAATATCTATTTCCCCATTGTCTGAATTGGGCTTCTACATGACACATCCTACATAAGGAAGGGAGCCTGAAGCTTTCATTCTTCTAGAAAAACATTAACAACTTTTTTCCTCACCAATAGAGTTTGATAACTTGAAGAGAGTTGGCCACCAATAACTTTGCCCTCAAAATTTTATTTGCTGTAACTCTTCCAACAAAATGTTCCCCATTTAGACCCCTCCATGGAGGATCAACAATTATTTTTGGGGCCTCAAAAACTATCTTCCGATAAGAAAATGCATCTCAGGAGAACTCCCTACGAGGTTCTTCTAAAGCTAACCCAAGAGTTCATAAGTTTTGACATACTTTTGAGACTAGCTAAGCGGATTAAGATCTCCTTTCTAATTTTCCGAGGCCGTCGGACATTTAGGGAAGCATAGATGTTTTCAAATGATCAAAAGATTAGCTCAACTTTGTACTCATTCAGACCACTTACCAAAACTAATGTTTTAAGGAACATCGCACCATGATAACTCTCCTTCTACTTCATTCACCTCAATAGTTTGCAGGTAATTCTCTTAGATTCAATAAGCTTAAGCTATTGCCCAAACCTGGTTACCAATTTTCGACATGTTTTGGATATCCACTGGTCATACTCCTACAACTTGTTTCACCCATCTGAATCTGTGACTAGAGGCCTACCAGATGCCTTTCCAATCTCTCAATAAGATTGTCTTTCACCATGGTGATGGGGAACATAAGCAAAAAATTATAGTAACTCAATATGTAGAGGTCTGGAAAGGCGGTCAAGCATTTCTGTTGCACCAAGGTTCAAACGGTTAGTTGTTTCAAAATCCATGACTGGTGTATTTCAACTCAGCTCCCTCTAAAAGTGCCTTACATGAGGTAAGGCAATCGGTCTCTTAGAAGAGCTTCAAAATCAGGCCTTTTGATCAATCAAGGTTGATCGATGTATTGAAGTGATTCCTCGCATGACAATGAACACAAGAAACTTAACATCTATTTTTTCAGATTTACGAAAATTATTTTCCAAGCCTGCCAAAATTAGGGGTGTGCTTTAGTGCTTATTTGATCCCATTGAAATCAGTGAATGGAAACTTCTTCCCATTTGAACTCAACTTGGTCCTGTCTTTAGCATGTAAGTAATGGGGTACTGTAGTCATCTCATTTTGTCAGGAAGTTAGACACAAACCTTCTGATAATGAGGGTTTGATTTCATGTCTATCTATGAAGCACAAGTTATGGTACGCCGTCTTATTGTCTTGGAATTGGAACAAGTTGCTGATTTAAAACTATCCACTCTCTCTGATAATGCTATCATTTTACCCCTTCTATTTCGTTGCATAATGTGACAACTAAAGCAACTTTTCCTTTTGCACTCCAAAGTGGCACTTATTGGGATTCAATGATATACCATACTCCCTGGCATCTTATCAGTGATAAAATTCTCCAAGTGGTTGCAAGTGATCATTTCTCTTTCTAAGGAACATTTGAGGGGCGAGCCAGTTACATTCATACCTGATAAAAGAAAATGAAATCTAGGTGATACAACCAACAAATGCTACATGAGAGTTTCTGAAGCCTTTGGAAAGTTTCTCCATCATTCATGAATATCCACCAATCATGGCATTCCATGAAACATTTAGACGTTACAGTTCCCCAACGAGTAGTAACGGTAGTATCTGGTTCTAAGTTCTGACTCCTTCACAACAACTTGATTATAGCTAGAGCAACCATCAGCAGTAGATTAAACTTTAGAACCTATTACCAATTGTAAGCATATTATCCATGTTTGGCAAAGTGGTAGTTATCTTGTCAATGATGTTCTATTCAGGTTTGTGCCAAGTCTCTGCATCGGCATTTATGTCAACATTACTTTTTTCTAACAGGCACTAAGTTTGACATACCCATAGGGAAGACTACATTATAGGCTAAATGATCCCTCCATTTCCCTCAACTTCTTCTGTTCTTCTTGCAAGCTAGATTGATAAAGCCTGTCTGGTGCTCAAATCTAGTCTCATGCATAACCTGTCATTAAAATCCCTCATGTCTGCAGCGTCTATCACATTTTTTTATCTCCTCATGCATTGTGCTTGAAGAATTTGTGCTCACATGTGGTTTCACATGATTAGTCCACATTCTACTTGAATATCTGTCAAGATAACTTAAAGATTCAAACATTTGTTTATCGTTTCATCTCGTTCGATCCGAAGGTGTCTATAAAATTGGGCGTAAAAATTGGGTAGTTCCTAGAGCTCATATTTGGGCAATAACCACACTGCACGAGGATGCTTATGTCCTATAAACTACATATATTTTTATCCCAAGATCCCCATGAGTAAACGTGATTGAAGATGTAGCTCAGATAGATCATGTTTGAACCTTACAGGACAGGTTTCCAAGGGGTCAAAATCCTTGAAGAAACATATGCATCTCAATGGCTCAGAACAGTGGAACTTTCCCTGTATTTTTACGGCTTGCCAGGTGTGAATTTTTCAAAATCAAATTTAACATAGCATCTGCAGTGGAGTGGTAAACATTGGATAAATTTTTCGTTAGATGTTATACATTACGGTAAAACCATTTCTCAGAAGTACCCTAAGTGAAAAATTATTTCAACCTGTTAAACTTGTGCACATGGAGGAACGAAGCTCGTTTGAAGACTCAATCTTTTGGTCTTGACCTCTGGAGTTACGCTGGGAGGATCATAGTAGGAGGATTCTCTTTCCTTTCTTCAAGGTCTGACTACATCTACAAAAAAAAGTTTCTAAATGGTTTCCCTTACCTTCTTCCATGTTGGTTGTCCCATTGCCATGAAAGAGTTCAAATATGGCTGAAGAAAATGATCTGATTCTTGAGCAGAGTCTACCCTTCAAGGTCCCTACCTTAATCAATTGCATGACAAAGGGACACCTTACTTTGAGGAAATCTATCAAATAGTTCATATCCTCATCTGTACTAGTCCCAAATTTTAAAATAAATTTTCTACCAGAGCACTGAGGACTACATAGATGAGCCCATGGTCAAAATTGAGGGGTTTTCCAGCTCTTGGGGACCATCTGGAAGTCATGTGCCATAAAGACAGTAGTCAGGAGGTTTCTGAATCTAAGGCCTTCCTTTATACTTGGTTACTTTTCAAGAACTTAACTGTTGAATATAATCTTCCCCTCGAAGATTTAGATATAGATCAACCCATTTATAGATAGTATGGAAATAGTAACATAAATTTCACGCATACACCCATATTTTTGTGTAATATTTTGGCACAGGTAAGAGGCACACGATCACAAATTTGTTAAGCACGATACGATTTTTTTGGTATTGCGACCCATGGCGCAGGTAAGAGGCGCATGACAAAAGTTGTCAACACGGAAAATGGATGCTCCCCATGGCGCAGGTAAGAGGCGCACGACAAAATTTTTCAAAAAGAAAATGGATGCACCCATGGCATAGATAAGAGGTGCATAGAACCTGAAATTTCATTTATGCTACCAATGGATGTGCCCATGGCACAGGTAAGAGGCGCATTACACAGAGTGTCGACATGGAAAAAGTCGCGCCTTGGTGCACATAAAGGGTGCAAGACACAGAGTGTCAACATGGAAAAAGTTGCACCCTAGTTACACACATGAAAGGGATGTCGACATGGAAATATGGATGTGCCTATGGCACACCTTCAGGAGGCGCCAACATTCTGAGCGCTGACAGGAAGCAAGACGCAGGTTGACCCAGATATTCAGACATGGCTATA
The DNA here is from genome assembly GCA_019776745.2 of Taxus chinensis. Classification (NCBI taxonomy): domain Eukaryota; kingdom Viridiplantae; phylum Streptophyta; class Pinopsida; order Cupressales; family Taxaceae; genus Taxus; species Taxus chinensis. The sequence continues at coordinate 407,772,750 of CM034155.1, forward strand.
ACTTTTCACCCAGGGAGCTCGGATTCATGCGAAGTTAGCCAACTTTTTGGAAAGCGTACGAGGTCCTCTGTCCAAATACAACTGGATATCTTTAATTGGGTGGAAAAACAGGTTCTTAAAAATGCAAAATTACAGTTTTCCAATTTTTGGGTTTGATAAGGTTCTCACCTACCACCATTATGAGATGAATTAAATACAATCTAGAGGTGGTTGGGGTAGATTTGGAGTTTCTCTCTCTTCCCTCTCTCATTCTTCCTATAAATTGTAGGGAGGGGCTTCTTTCTAAAGGTTGGAAATTCTTGTTTTTGCCCCTCCCTTCTTCCCTTTGGCAGGTGAATTTGTGGAGTTCAAACCTCTCATCTAAAACTATAATGCAACTTTGCCTCTTGGCATTTTGTGGTGTATTGTATCAATCTTTGGAGCAAATAATGCATGTCTGTGGATGATTATCAACCCTCTGTATTTTCATTTGTATCTTCCTGATCTTTCACTGCAAATTTGATTATCTATGTGCATGATCTTGCATTACATGTTAATGGTTTCGTGTTTATTGGCAAGACAGATGTGTTCTTCATTCCTCAGTACATCACCTTTGTTAGTTTAGGTTTTATTTTTATGCATCTTCTTACCCTGTCTCCTTGGTAAGTTAGTTTAGGTTTTTGAGTAAACCCTCTACATTTTTTACATGTGCATCTAAACAGAGGAATAGGAACCGGCCTTCATCCCGAGAGATCTTTTCCGATTTCGCAAGGTCCCATACTTGGGAAAAGCTCCATGTTATGCAATCGCACTGAGAGTCTTAACCCATCGATTTACAGACACCCATGGGTGCTGTGATTACGCCATCAACAGTGTTGGCATGCCCGATGGGACCAAGAGGTCATTCCACAATATTTGAAGGAAGTTTCAAGAAATTTGGACAAAAAAATTACAGGTTTTACAATTTCAGATTTTTCCACCTTCCAGGATGAACTGTGAAATCGGTTTTTCAATGGACTTAACTTGCTCAAAACAAATTCAAAATTTCACCAGTTGATAGATCTAGGGGATAATATTCAAAAGGGTATTCTTTAGATTTTTGAGATTTTGACTTTACAAAATTTCATGAGTTTTTTGAATTTCGGATTTTCGGGATTTCAGAAATCTTAGGAAGTATAGCATTTTTGGGTTTTCGGGACTGTCATTCCAAATCAAATTTCAAACCCTAAAGAATCTCAAATATACAGGTATCTTTAAAATTTTGAGTTTAATTTATTGTCGAGGTTTGGTGTGTAACCTGGCAGAATCTAGCCTTTTGAGGCTCATTATATAACACATCTGGTGACTCCGAAGGGATAGAATTCAGTGGTATAGCATAGGACAAGGTTTCCCAGGCGCATGAGAAGAATTTGAACCAGGTATGATACTCGAGAAGAGGGGCTATTTTTCCACTTGCAACTATCACCAGGCAAAGGAAGGAGAGGAAGAAGACCACAAAGATCATCATCTCCACCTAATAGGACTTTATCAACCCCTCCACCTGGTAGACCTTTCATCCAATCAACAAGGGTTCTTAGGCCAATCAGAACTGGCTCAACAAAAACACTTTTTTCAACTTCACTAGAAGCAGCCCACTTGCCCTCAATGCACAGAATCCAGTTCCAATTGCAGCAGTTGAAGAATATTCCATTTTTCACTAGAGAAAATCATACCACTCCCTGGTGATCATGTCAAAGACATTGCTAACGTTTGTGCAATCCATGAGATAAATGAAATGGATGTTGCTGTCAAATTGCTGGCATCTTCGTTCAAAGGGAAGGCATTGCAATGGTTTAGGAGCCTTAGCAGCTGGTTCTATCCAAAATTGGAATCAATTATGCATAGTTCTCCATGAGCAGTTTGGGGAAAAGGGAGACAATTTATCTCTACTAGAACAATTGACAACTATTAAGAGAGCTCTCAATGAGCAACTAACTAACTTTAACTTCAGGTTTCAAAGGTCTTCAGATAGAATTCCAGTGGCCGTTAGGCCAATAGCTAAAGGTGCTTTTCTATACTATCTTAAGGTTTTGAATTCTGATACTTCTATGTTAATTCAATCTATGGGACGCACAACCTTACCTGCTGCTTATAGCATTATCATTAGGGATGAAAACTGTCTTATTCAAGCTGGTAAGATGGTACCTAGGCCTCCCATGCCCTTGTATCCAAAATTAGAAAATCCAAGCACTAGTTAAGCATCCACTTTGGCTCCTATTCCCACTCTTAGAAATCAAAGTTCAAATGAAACTTCTACTTCATCCTCTAGTGCTTCAAATGAACTCCAAGAGGTTATGAAATAGTTACAAAACCTTAGGAAATGAGCTGGTGACTATCAAAAGACAACAAGCTGAAAGTGCTAGACCGTATCAGCCTTAAGCACAATACTAGGCTAGGCCCCCATACCAGCCCAATAGGTCACCCAATCCAGCTGCAAATCAAATCCAAGTAAGGCCTCCCACCAATAGACCATTTCAGTCCTATAACCCCAATGTTGCCTCTGCTTCTAAAGCCTTAGTGCCAGTGAAGAGAAACATAGCTCAAGAGTATGATTGGTGTTTCCCATGTAATGAACCTCACAACCAATCTATGTGCTTCAATGGTGCTTTGAACCAAGCCTTGATGGTGACAATTACTAGCGTTGAGGGTGAAGTGAGTTAAGAAAAAAATCAGCAACAAGGGATATCTCAGCAAAAAACAGCTCTAAATGATACCACACTTGTGAATTGGAAAACTAAGGATTTTTGTGGCATGAATCACAAAATTTCTCAAAGTGTAGTAGCTAACACAAGATCAAAGAAGAGGGATATTGGTGAAGGGAAGTCATTGGCTCCAAGTGATCTATAACCTTGCATCACTCCACAAGGTGTTGGTAAGTAAAATACAGTTCCAAACATGCAAGGACAGCCCAAACCACATTCTAAACCAACTCAAATGCTAGCTGTTGTTGCCCATGCATAAGAAAGGAATGTGCAGGAAAAAGGACAACCAAGATATGTTTCATCCCCATTTAACATCATTGATCAAATGAAGAAGACAAATGTGAATATATCAATGTGGGAATCTTTATCCATCCCACGCCAAAGATATCTTCTACAAGCTGCCATGAAGAATTGGTCAACTTCAAACCAGTAGGTCCATATGCAAGAGAAGGTCCTCACAAATGCTGCTCATCCTAAAGGGAATCATGGAGGACAACAAGGTAAAGTTTTGAAGCCCCCTCCATTCTATGTTTCATTAATCAATGGGGATAAACTAGTACATAATTGCATGATTGATTCTGGGGCAAGTAGTTCTGTCATGCCCAAGCAAATCGCTGATCAGCTGGGTCTCCAATATGAAGTCATATCTAAGGGTGTAGTGTAATTAGATGGGACAACAGTAGCAACGGTGGGAGTGATTAAATGTTTGAATCTTATCTTGCATGCATGCCCCAACCTTACCATTTTGCAAGATGTGTCAGTGATAGATTTTCCACCACTCTTTGTCCTATGCTTATCAAAGGATTTCACAGCTAGAATTGGAGGCTACTTATCTGCTGACTGGTTGCACATGTTGTTTAGAACAAGATATGGTACTGAGGCCACAATCAGATCCAAACCAATTGCAAACTTTCACATTGAGCCTCATACTCCAAGCCAAATCAATGCCAAATGTTCAAAATTTGATCAAGAAGATTATCTAAGCACAGATGAAGCTGACACAAAATTTGGAAGCATCCTAGATTTGACTCTTGATGAATGAGAAAGCAAGGTAAATGATTTTGATCCCTACTAAAAAGTAGAAGAATCTGAGCTAGAAGTCTATTGGACACATGAAGAAAACCATCCTATTCCTAACATCACCAAACCAGACCATGAGGATGAAAATGAGGTATGGCAGTTGTTTTTCGATGGATCAAGGAGTAGGAAAGGTGCAGGAGGAGGAGCTATGCTTGTTTCACCTCAAGGCATCAAATATTATTTACCTTTCTGTTTCCAGTTTTCCTGTTCAAACAACACAGCGGAATATGAGGCCTTGATTCATGGACTTCATTGGGCTAGGAAAAATGGCATAAAGAACTTGCAGGTGTTTGGGGATAGCAAGGTAATTGTCAACCAAGTTAGGGGATAAAATGTTACAAAGAATGACCTACTGAAGAACTAAAATAATAGGGTATGAGACCTCGTTGAGGATTTCGAAGCTTTCAACATTGTGTCCATACCAAGGAAGAAAAGTGAAGCTGTGAATAGGATCACAGTAGTTGGAGCAACATTTGATGTGGTTGAAAACATCAAAAGGGACAAAACATAACCACATATCCATGTGATTGTGAGGCCAGCAGTGCCAGATAATAACACAAGCTAGTAGGTGTTTGAGAATGATCAACAGATCATCAATTTCTTACAAGAAGAGGCTGAATTCTTAGCTAGGAATCAAGACAGATTAGAGTAGCAGTATGGGGATCAAGTAGTGCAGCTGCGGAAAAACAAGCTTCCCAAGGGTTTAGTAACATTGGATTCTATTTTCAATCCTAATGACCAGTTTCGTAAGGAAAAGGATAACATACAGGTCAAAGGATAAGATTCAGACCCAATTCTGGTTGGGGAAGGCAAAACACTTCAAATTGGTAAAATGGCCACTAAACAAGAGAAATTAGATTTCATACAACTTTGCCAAGAGTTTCCAAATGTCTTCACTTGGAGATATGAAGACTTAAGAGGATTTAATCTAAAGTTGGCGTAATATACCATAGAATTGGATCCAAATGCTAAGCCCATCAGGAAAAAGAAAAGACTAGTCAACCTCCACATTGAGCCTCTAATGAAGAAAGAGCTAAACAAGCTAATAGAGGTGAGCATTATATTCCCAATCAAGTACTCAAGCTGGGTTGTAAAATTGGTAGCGGTCATGAAGAAGAACGGAGAAATTAGGTTGTGTGTGGACTTCTGAGACCTTAACAAGGCATCTCTCAAAGGCCATTACCCACTTCCTTGAATGGAACAAATATTGCAAGTAGTATCCAGTTCGGAGAGATGTTCTCTCATAGATGGCTACTCAGGGTATAATCAGGTAATGGTGAATGAAGATGACCAGTTCAATACGGATTTTCACCACCAAATGGGGCACCTATGCCTATAGGAGTATGCCATTTGGGCTATCAAATGCTGGATCCACTTTCCTAAAGGGGAATGGATATCGCATTCAAGGGGTTGATCAATGAAATAGTTCTGATATATCTTGAAGACATCATTGTATTCTTAAAAAATGCAGTGGATCACCTCTTTCATCTAAGGCAGGTACTTTCAGAGGTTTAGAAGATTTGGGGTATCATTGAATCCCAAAAAATGCATATTCCTTGGCTCACGAAGGAAATCTTCTAGCCCATATTGTTTCAAAGGAGGGGTTGATGATCGACCCAGAGAGAGTTGAAGCAATTCGAGTGTTGCCATTGCCAAGTCATAAGAAGGGTCTTCAAAGCTTCTTAGGAAGGATAAATTTTTTCCGTAGGTTTGTTCCAAACTTTTCTACTCTTGTAAAGCCAATAACGTTGATGTTGAAGAAGAGCATGGCTTTTAAGTGGACAACTGAAGGAAAGGCAAGTTTTGAGGTGATAAAAGAGGCTATATCTCAAGCTATGACTCTCATCAATCCAGACTTATCCAAGGACTTCATGCTATATACCTTCAATGGTGGAGACATAATTTCTGCAATCCTAGTACAACAAAACAAAGAAAGATTAGAACAACCAGTTTCTTTCTTCAGCCAAGGCTTGGAGGAATACGAAACTAAGTACTCTTTCATTGAAAAACATGTTCTTGTAGTGATCAGGAGCTTAAAGAAATTCAATCACCTAGTCTCAAACAATAAGATCCAATTATTTGTCTCTCATGCGGGGAGTCAAGGACTTCCTTCTAAACAAGGATCTGAATGAGAAGCGTGTAGGATGGATAACACATGTCATGGAATATGACATCGAGATCAAGGTCACTAAACTATTACGTGGAAAAGGACTATGTGAACAGCTAGCTTTGAGTCGGCAAGTTGAATTAGGTGATGAAAATGAGACTGCCTTGGTACTGCAGGATGGTTAAGAACAAGAAAATGATAATGTGGCCGCTCCTTGTTGGACTCAGAATATCATACACTTCCTACAAGAAGGCCTTTGCCCTCTAGAAATGAGCAAAGAAAAAATGAGATACTTCAGATTACAAGCCATTCCATATGTGCTTATTAATGGTGTTTTTTTCAAAAAAGACATCAATGGAATTCTATTGAGGTGCATTGGGATAGGTCAAATTGAGAGGGTGTTACGAGATTTTCACGATGGAGATTCCGGAGGAAATTTCACCCCATGAGTAACATCTCTCAAGATAATGAAGGTAGGGTATTATTGGCCCAAAGTGTTCAATGACTGCTATACATGGATAAGAAAGTGCAAGAAATGCGCACTCTTCACGGGAAAAGAAAGACTAGCCAGTGCTTCCATTACACCGAATTTTGGTTGACCAACCATTTTATGCAATGGGGATTGGAATTCATTGGGGTCATAAATCCTAACTCAAGCCAAGGCCACAAGTGGATTCTCACGGAAACGGACTATTTCACCTAGTGGACTGAAGCAGTAGTGCTCAGAGAAGCAAATGAGTCTAACATACTAGACTTTTATGAAGGAATAGTGACTAGGTTCGGTGTGCCGGTCACTATCATATCAGACAATGCATTGACATTCATAGGTTCCAAGATTACAGAATGGGAAGTCAAGAATGGAATCTATTTGAGCAAATCTTGAAATTATTACCCGAAGGGTAATGGACAGGTAGAGTCCACGAACAAGAATTTGCTAAGAATCATCAGAAGGACTCTAGATGAAAACCAAAGGACATGGCATACCAAGCTAAAATCAACATTGTGGGCTAAAAGGATAATGCCAAAAAGGTCTACAGGTAATTCTCCCTACAAGCTGGTTTATGGGAAGGAGGCAGTATTACCTATATCATTAGAACTGCCTGAATTGGAGCTCATGAAGTAGTTGGAGTTGTCTGAGTTTGAACCAATGGAGCCCAGGTATGTACATTTGATGGAATGCGAAGAAATCCAAGAACATGCAGTTCAGACGATTGAGAAATATCAAGCCTTAGTAAATAGATGGTTTGATAAGAAGGTAAGAGCAAAGACCTTCTAGGAAGGGGACCTAGTTCTGAAATGGGATGCAGATCGGGAAAAACTAAGAAGGCATTCTAGGTTTGATGCCATTTGGAGTGGCCCCTACATGGTCACGAGATGTAAAAGTAGTAATTCCTTCCAATTGTCTACATTGGATGGATAAGAACTCCCGATTCTGGTTAACGAAATCTATCTTAAATATTTCTAATAAAAGGAAAAGGTTTACCCTTGTAAATATTAGCCTAGATTTCAATTCCTCTAAGTGTGGATGCACATCATCTTTCTGTAGTTAGGTTTCAATTTTCTTAAGTGCTTCAGCATGGGTTTTTTTGCTCCTAGGTTGAATTTCTACAGTTCAGTGTGCTCTCGAAGAAGGAGTTATGGTATCAGGCTCGAGATCAGATATTAGGTTGGTTTCAGGTTATTGCTTATGACTCCATTCCAAATGGATTGCTAAAAGGCCACCGATCTTCTACCTAGCAAGTAGGTGATCCCGTTGAGTTGCCAAATTGTTGTACATATCTCCCTCCCTGGGTAAATATAGAGAAACAGAAGAATATGGAGACCAAATAAACTCCAAACCCAACATTTATTTACACCACCGGTTGCGCCCAAGGCACAGGTTGAAAGGTGACAACATGGAAAAAGTTACGCCCAAGGTGCAGGTTGAAAGGTGCCAATATGGAAAATGTTGTGCCCAAGGTGCAGGTTGAAAGGTGCCAACATGGAAAAAGTTACGCCCAAGGCGCAGGTTGAAAGGCACCAACATGGAAAAATTTGTGCCCAAGGCATAGGTTGAAAGGTGTAAACAAAAAAAAAGTTGTGCCCAAGGCACAGGTTGAAAGGTTCCAACATGGAAAAATGTGCACCTAAGGCGTAGGTTGAAAGGTGCCAACATGGAAAAAGTTGCACGAAAGGCACAGGTTGAAAGGTACCAACACCAAATTTTCAGCGCCTATGGTGCACTTAAAAGTATGTTGACATGAGGATAGATGCGCCAAGTCGCACCTTCAAGAGGTGCAACATTTTGAGCGTTGACACCCCGAACCTGACAAAAAGCAAACCCTGACCCAGATATTCAAATGGCCATAACTTTTCACAAGGAGCTTGGATTCACGCAAGGTTAGACTTTTCAGAAAGATTACAAGGTCCTTTTCCTAACTGCAACTGGATATCTTTAATTAGGTGAGAAAAAGTTCTTCAAAAATGCAAAATACAGTTCACCATTTTTTAAGTTTGCTAGAGTTCCCACCTACCACCATAATAAGATGAATTAAATACAATTTGGAGGTGGTTGGGGTAGATTTGCAATTCCTCTTTCTTTCCTCTCTCATTCTTCCTATAAATTATAAGGAGGAGCTTCTCTATAAAGGTTGGACATTCTTTTTTTGCCCCTCCCTTCTTCCCTTTGGCAGGTGAATTTGTGGAGTTCAAACCTCCCATCTAAAACTGTAATGCAACTTTGCCTCTTGGCATCTTGTAGTGTATTGTATCAATCCTTGGAACAAATAATGCATGTCTATGGATGATTCTAGACCCTCTCTGTGTTCATTTTCATCCTCCTGATCTTTCACTATAAATTTGGTTATCTGTGCATGATCTTGCATTGCATTTTAATGGTTTGTGTTTATTGGCAAGACAAGTTTTCTTCATTCATCGGTGCATCACCTTTGTTAGTTTAGGTTTATTTTTATGCATCTTATTACCTTGTCTCCTTGGCAAGTTAGATTAGGTTTTTGAGTAAACCCTCTGCATTTTTACGTGTGTATCTAAACAGAGGAATAGGAACCGGCCTTCATCCGGAGAGCTTTTCCGATTTCGCAAGGTCCCACACTTGGGAAAATCTCCATGCTATGCAATCTCACTGAGAGTCTCAACCCATTGAGTTGAAAACACTCAGGGGTGCTATGATTACGCATCAGTAGTAGCTCCAAATTATTTAGGTGTGTAGTGTTTTCTATAAAAACTTAATGTATTTTTTATAATGTCACTGGTGTATCTAGTAGAGGTGAGTATAATTGAAGGAAAAAAGTATATTATTTTATATTCTTAATTTTTTGGGAAAATTTCTATTATTTTGTTATGGAGGAATTTTTAGGCTTGGTCCCAATCTGACTCTTTAGAAAACCATGGGAGCTACATAAACGTTTTTTTTTCTTTGCAAAGAAATGGTGTTTTATTTTAGGATAGATTTAATGTCACCTACTTGATATGGCTAAATCAGACTTGTAAGAATCCTTGTATAAATATTGAATTTTTTGTATTCTTAGCATCCACTAAGATTAATGTTTTCCATCCACGAAATATTTTTCATCCTTATGTGATACTTTATTAATAGATTTTTAATATTATTTTATTATGACCATGATGTAAATTTAAAAACAAAAGAATATAGACACATTTTATTTATTGACTTTATGTAAAAAGTATATTAACTAAATTTTTGAAGAGGGCGTCCACTCAAACTATTGCCTAGGGAGATCCCAACCTTTAATTTGGCCCTGCTTGCAAATAACACCCATGACAAAATTACTCTATCTTTATGCCATTATGGATGTCCATTACCTATTCATGTGCTCACATTTTCACACAAGCTGGGAGTGTGTGGGAAAATAACTAATCATGTTGGAAACCTCTTTGAGAAATGTAAAGCGAGCTCCAAATGTTTTTGCTTAATTAATTAACTTTTTTACTGTGCAGGTATCCCCACACCTTCCACTTACTGTGAACATCGACTATTGCTAAAAAAATTCTTTAATGCTGGCACATGGGTTTCACATGATAAAATATGTCCAGGAAATTACTAAAAAGGTGTTTGAATTATTGAGTAGGGAAAAAGATGGGTCGACCTTCCCTTCCACATGCCCATGTAACTAAACCTTTCTTTTCCTTTTTTTTAAAGTATATTTAGATTATTTTGTCAAACACTACAATTTGCAATTACTAATCATCTCAATTCTTCCATGTTCACTAACATTCATTATAACCCTACAATTATGTATAATGATTTATCACAATTCATACTTCCATTAGAACTTATATCTATCTAGATGCATTCAAAAAAATACTATTGATCACCTATTAACATCACATTATTAATAATTCACAACATCCATGAGATCACATGGCTAGTCTAGTCATCTAAATATACTCACCACTGTTGAAAGTCCAAAGTGTCAGTATATAAAAAAGTTACATTAATTCATAATCATGTACAACAACATCTATTAATGTCCTCTATATATACATACAATTAAAAGTAAAATCCAAAACAAAATATTAATCAAACTGTTCATAGGGTCTAACAACATGCTATCAAAAATATCGTAGTACTTTCCATGTCACTAAGTAGCTAATAAACATGATCATAGAAAGATAGGGTTCAAAGAGTAGTGGGCACTACACTTTATGGAGGCGAACGATAAATCCATATCCTGCAAGAGATCTGACCTCCACATTGCAAAACAACTTCCTTATGCACCAATCTCTAACTAGGTATATGTTTGGTCTTATTCCAACAACACTACCCATAACTAAATATTTGATTCTAGCTCTAGGCTTGTCCACAACCATCTCATAGATGGCCAAATGTGGTTGGTCATTGATCCAAATTGGAGAAATATTCATAGGATCCCAATGTTCCATTCTGAATAGTCCAACAGCCCATGATCTAAGCTTTGTAGCCTCATTTAGAAACCCCCCTTCTTTATTTGCATCTCCCCCACTACTTGATCATTTCCCATTCACAAATTTTTCACTACCTATTTGCTGCTAGTTTCCCATGCTTCTGCTTGTTATCACCAAATCACAACACCCCTTGGTTTGCACAAGTGTGTGTGGTTGAGCTCACAGTGTGATTGGATAACATGGGTACTATCTCAAAGTTGTGGGACTTGCTCCTTGAGATATACCTCTAGAGAAAGATGGTTATTACTCCTAAACTACCTGCCACAATCTACTCTAATGCAGAAAAAACTATCTTGTCCTAATCTAAATTTCCAAAGGATCGAGGAGAGAGAGAGTGCATGAAAAAAAATCATACACTAAAGAGGTGATACACCAGAAAAGGAGGGTGTGAGAATAGTCTCCAATGTGTAGACAATAGAAGCAAACTGCATACTAGAAGGGGGTGATAGTAGTTCTCCATAGTCTGAAAACTACATTCATAACAACATTTCATGCACACACAATGATAATGAAGCCTTGCAAAAACATAAAATAGATACAATATATTCGGACTAAGGTTGGAGAGGAAAGAAGAATGAAAACAAACACAACAGGGGAAGACACATCCAAAAACTTGTATCTATTGCTTCATTGATATGCACAGTTCAATGTATTATAGAATAAGGGCCTGGATCACCATACAAGGAGTCCACTACAAGGTCATGCAGCACATTCACTTCAAAAAACCAATTTGACAAATATTTTCTACTGAAAAACTATTTATCTTTACAAATGAGCCCAACACTCCAATTTATAGAATTTTGAAAGGAGAGAGAGAGAGGGAGAAATGAAAATCTTGAAATCTGAATTCCCACAATTTGTAAGATTTCATAAATGGATTGAAATGATGGTATGTTGCTTGAAAAAGCATCCCCATGTTGTCCCATGACTTGGAGAAGTGAAAAATGTCTGCCCATGCTTCATTGAATGCATCCCAACTACTAGTTATAACATTGTTCTTAACCTAGCCACGTATTTTACAAAATAACTATCAATTATTCATCAAATTCTGAATTTAACATTTTTTTTTGCATCGTTCTTGGAGCTACGATTCCAACAGTAACAATTTTACGCAATTTCGTTGAGAAATACAAGAGATATGACAATCTGAGTAAAGGGAGTTGTTTTGGGTCTGTCGAGCATTTATTTCATTTTACAGGATTGAGTATTAAATTTATTCGAGCTTGATATGTTTTATTTATTTTCACATATCTAACCTCATTAAAATTCATATTTTGTGAGAAACGAAGCTTTGGGTCAAAAAATATGGTCATTTGAAGTTCGGGGGTCGGGCATTGACTTTTCCTTTGAATTGCGGGTATGGTGGGTTTTTTTGCAGAACTCATGTCCCTGTGGTACTTAGACCATCTGGGTCTCCTTTTTCCACTTTTTTCAATTCCCTCTTTATGCGGCGATTTCAAGTTCGGATGGCCCACTTGTCCTTGTGCGACCTGGGACAATTTTTTCTGAAAAAACTTACAATACACTGACTTACGGTGATTTTGCCATTTTGGGTTCCACATGTTCTTTGTTCCAAACTATCCCATGGACTGTGTAGGAAAAAAACTTCCACCATATCTGCAATACACTGACTTGCAACCATTTTGGCTTTTCGGGTCCCGACTGTCCTGCGTGAACTTGTGTTGCCTGGGACAACTTTTTCCACTTTTTCTGCTTTTTCCGCAAACATTTCTTCCTTTGCAAATCATACCCAAACATGGTATGATGAGCCCTGGTATAACCCACATTGGTTCCATCCACATCTCTTAGATGGACAATGCACTAAAACAAGCCTTTGACTTCATTTTTAAAGATTTTTGCAATTTTTCACTAAATCCTTGAATTTTTCTAGGACAGAGAAGTTAGAGAAAGGAAAAGGGGCTCCCCAAAATCTGAATTTAGGCCTTTCACCAGTTTTCTTGCTCCGGCCTGCAAGTTATCAAAATTAGTAGGGGGAAATTTTTTTATAACAGTGCTCATTGACAATAATATAAGTGTATAATTAATAAACGAAACATTAATTTTCACTATTATTAATGATTTACACATTTATATAGGATAATCATAAACATCCATTATGCTTCTAATATGAAAATTGTAGCTTTCTGTATAGAAAATTAGAATCCTAAATTCTTTGGATATTATAGAAATGAAGGACATGTTAAATTTAATCAATAGATGGATAATGAATGCCATCCTTATACCCTTGAAATGTTATTTTATATTCTATAAATTTTTCTATTGTCTCAAAATTTATTGCCTAAGAATTCACTAGTTCTATAATTTAGTTTATTTAATTAAAGAGGTAAATTATAGACATATATCAAGTCCAATAGAAAAATTGAAGGAGGTATATAATAAGGCATGTATTATGTGTAAAATAAATGAAAGTGATATGAACTTTTGTGTACTAAACTAAATAGATAAATGGAATTATAAATGAGTAAATTAAATAGATAATCCATTCTCCATTGCTGTAATAGAAATAAAATTGAGAAGGAACCTATAAAATAAATTGGTCCCATATTTGTATGGAGTACATCTTTGAGACTATTAGATGTATTCTTAAAAAAAATGAATCCATCAAAGAGTTGTGGTTATATTTAATAAAATTATTACTAATATTATTTTTAAAAAATAAATTGATACTATAATTAGTGAGAAGATTAAAATGTGTCATTCATATAAACAATTTTGAAAACTTGAATAATTAGAAGGAACAAATTAGAAACCATAGTTTGAAGTGATGCCTAACAATTATTATCTCTTATTTATATTTGTGATCCCCAAAACTAATAATACATAAAAAAAAATGTAATTCTAATAAATTAAGTATTTAAAATATTAAATAAGTTACTATATATTTTAATTGCAAATAATTTTCATTGCACATCAATTGATCCAAAGCTGAAGGGGCTTTCGGAAAAAGGACATAATTTTTTTTCCAAATGAAAGAGAAACAATATCTCTAAGAAGAGATGTATTGTAAAACAATTATATGAAAAGAGATGTAAATATTTCTCAAAACCATTAATTACAATAGCTACCTCCATCAACAGAAGTCTTCCCTTCCCTTTAGGGTTACATATATTTTTATACCAATTTTAGAAATGTGAAAAGACACCTAGAAGAATGTAAAAGGTCTCCAATCTCGAGAGACACGAGGTGGTTCATCTTCCGTGAGCTACATAGACACTAATTTTGTGAATTTACTAATTTTATTCATTTATTATTTTTAGAAAACATTACAAAAATTACATTTTTAGGTCTGTAAATGCGGATTTTAGCGGTCAAAATTTTTCAAAAAAAATTGTGCACCTTTCCATCATGTTCCTGTTAGCGCATTGTTTTTAATACATTATTAGTTGTTGTTAGTAAAAAATTACATAATTCTTTTCCTCCTGTCCTAACCATCATTTACAACGTGGAAGACAAGGAGAATTTACTGTGCATGGACAATGGCCAGGGAAGGAGACATTATTTGATCCTCTCTAAAGCAACATCTGTAGCGATTGATTCATACTTTCATTACTGAGCGAGAGTCGTGCAACGGCTAGGGAAGGAGACATTATTGGATCCTCTCTGAAGTAACATCTGTAGCGATTGATTCAGACTTTCATTGCTGAGTGAGAGCCGTGATTCTTTTTTTTGACTTCCATCATACTAGAGCCATTAGAAGATCTAGCCAGTGAATGAATCATTGTTTCCTGTATAACCACACGGAAGACCATCCAAAATCTCGTAGAAATACGAGCCCTGTGCATGTAAGCAAATCCTGTAAATTGTAAAACTGTGTGTGCACGTATGTCACAAATTTTGGATGCACAAAGAACCATGAGAAATTAACCAAATGTTTTGGCATTGAGTGATAATGAAGACACCACTGGACTGTTCTTTGCCTTGGTCAATGAGCTCCGCAACACTGGGAATATGCTCTTTGATGAGATTGTGCGCCAAGGACAATTGGAGTATTTTTTGTTCGACATTCGATGTCAAGCACAGAAGGATTCATGTAGAAATTTAACGTGGCTATGATGTAGATGATGAACACAAAGTAGAATCACCCATAGGAGCATCCCCGTCTCACTGCATGAGCCTATAGAGCCCATCTTCAGGAAAGATTGCTTCAATAAGCATTGTAGCCATTTTTTGAAAAATAAAATAAAATAAAACACAATTTTGGTTTTTTTGAAAATGTATGCTCTAAAAATATTTCTCTCTGATGCCCAACTCTTGAAAGGGCCAAATTTTTCCACATGGAAAACCAAGATGCAGATGATTCTTAAGTTTGAAGATCTTTGGGGGATCATTTCTGGAAAATAAGCCACTCCCACAGACACTGATATGTTGGCTATGCATGAAAAGGCCTATGCAAAAGCACTAATGCTTATCACCTTGAGCCTTTTTGATGAGGTTTAACCTTACATTCGGGAAGCAACCACTTCCTCTAAGGCATGGACCACGTTGTGTACCATCTATGAAGCCAAGAATCTGATGACAAAGTTGCATCTTTATACTAAGCTTCACACGATGAGTATGCATGATGGCGAATCAGTAGAAGCCGTCTTACGGCATGTGATCGAGTTACATGTAGAACTCTTTACTCTCAGTGAACTGGTGGATGACAAGTTGCTAGTCCCGCTCACCTTGCGAGCTCTTCCTTCTCAATTTTAGACACTGATCACCACGTTGACCATCACTCAACAGGAGGAGAGTTTTTCCACCCTGGTGAATTATCTCCAGCAGGAAGAAGCCATGTAAAATGTTCAAGAAGCCTTCAAAGAAAAATCTCTCATCATGAGGCAAAAGCAAAAGCCTTGGAAAGGGTAGTTAGCCCCCCAGAATCAGAAGCAACATCCTAAACAGTAACCTTCTCAGCGGCCACCATAGCAGCCACCTCAGAAGCAGCAGAACAACAAGGCGGATCGATGGTGCCACATTTGCTCCACGGATATGCACACGACTGCGAACTAATATTACAACAGTCACAAGTATGGCAACTTTGGTGAAGAGAAAACTTCTATCCAAGGATATTCCAAGAAATCCCATTGGCATGCTCGTAATAAGAGGCAGAAGGGTAACATTGTTGCTCAATAGGATGCCACCTCTGATGAAGTGGTTCTAGACATGACTCATTCTAACATTGTTCTAGTCTCACAGAATTCACAGCCGTCACAAAATATCTGGTTGATTGATTCAGGTGCCAGCAAACACATGACTAGCAATAAGAAGTTGTTCCATACTCTGAGTGACTGATCCACTGGAGATCAGATCACCATCACAGAAAATCAGGAGTATATTGTAGTAGGGATTGGTGATGTCATCATTCCTCTTGTAACACAAAGATGTACACTCACAAAGGTGCTATATGTTCTAGTTTTGACCTCAAATCTCTTGTCTATGAGTCAACTTCTTAACCGTCGAATGCAGGTTGAATTCTTTGTTGAGAAAGGGGTCAAGTCCTACATCATTTCCCATGGAGATTTAGTAATTCCTCAAGCATTTATGAAGGGACGTCTATTTGCACTAGATGCGGTCACTTCATGTAGCATTGCTCTCTCTGATTCAATGGCAGAGTCCACTACACCAGGGAACTTTCGATATGGTCATCTTTCTGCCAGGGCTCTGAATCAGCTTAGTTCCAAGGAAATGGTAAGAGGGCTTCCTCCACTCTCCCATTCCTTACCTGTTTTCTCGGGATGTCTTGCGGGAAAACAACATACAGGTCCGTTCAAATAGAGCTCTTATAATTCTACGAAGCATCTTCACGTCGTTCACACTGATCTGTGCGGACCCCTACCAACTAGCTTCCAAGGTTTTGAGTACTTCCAGCTCATCATTGATGATTACTCACAGAAAATGTGGGTATATTTCCTCCAGAAGAAGAGTGAGGAATTTGCCAATTTCCAAACCTTCTACCAGCAAGCCACCACGTAGTCTGGGAAGCCTCCCCTTCTCCTCTACTCATATCGAGGGGGGGAATTTGTGTCAAAGAAGTTCTTAGCATACCTGAAATAACATGGCATTCAGTAGCATCTAACTGCACCCTACACGCCCCAATAGAATGGGATTTCCGAATGACACAACAGGAATGTCAAGGAGATGGTTCGTTGCTTGCTCTCAACTGCCAAGTTGGAGGATCAGTTTTGGGTAGAAGTAGTCCAGAAAAAAGTGTATCTACTTAACTAGGCACCCATGCAGATCTTGCAGAACAAGACAATGGAAGAGGTATGGACTGTTCGTAAACCTTCTATTGATCATTTGAGAGTTTTTGGTTATACTACATATATGCATGTTCTAGATGAGAGAAGGAAGAAGATTGATCCAAAGACATTGCCATGTATTTTCTTGGGGTATAGTACTACCTCAAAGGCATATCATCTCATGTATATTGAGACAAAGAATATCTACGAGAGTCAAGATGTGGTGTGTGATGAGTCATCCTTTGACTCCTTGCCACACAATGGAGATTCACTACCAACCTCGTCACATAGATTGCTCACAAATCTAGATGATGGGAAAGATGATTCTTCTCAGAGAGAAGAAGAGCTAAGTGGAGACTTGTTCATTGATCTAGGCACACTGGACAACACACCTTCACATGAGCAGCAACAACACCAATGTCCAAAATGGGTCCATAATACTATTAGGGATGCACACCTAAACTCACTTCCGGGTACTTCTACGGGAGTCAGAACATGAAGTCAAGTCAGACATGAGGTAAATTTTTCACTCATGAGTTCAGTTGTTGAGAGCACCAAACCTGACCATGTTTGTGAGGAATTATACTAACCATAATGGAAATAGGCTATGGATTCTGAATATGATTCCCTAATTCAAAATCAGATGTGGGAACTTGTCAATCTGCCTCCAAGTAAGAAATCCATTGGCTGCAAATGGATTTTAAAAAATATATATAAGGTAGATGGTTCAATCGACAAACAAAAAGCATGACTTGTTGCAAAGGGTTATGCTCAGCAAGAAGGAATTGACTATGATGAGACATTTGCACCCACTGCAAAGATCAAAACCATCAGAGTTGTCTATGCACTGGTAGCACAAAAATGGATGGAAACTTCAGCAGATGGATGTCAAGAGTTCTTTTTTTAATGGTGATCTAAAATAAGAAGTGTACATGGCCCAACCTGAAGGGTTTGTAGATAAGCATCAACCACACAAGGTATGTCATATGATAAAGTCTCTTTATGGACTCAAACAAACACCTAGGGCATCGTATATAAAAATTGACGATCACCTATTGCAGCATGGATTCACTTGTAGCCCCTCAGATACAAATTTGTATATCAAGAAGGTAGGAATAGAGATTATCATTCTGGTTTTATACGTAGATGATCTTGTGATCACATGAAGTTCTGACAATATTGTAGATGATGTAAATAATGATCTGAAAAAATCCTTCGACATGACCGATTTGGGGCTACTTCACTACTATCTTGGCTTAGAGATATGGTAGAATAAGAATCATATCTTCATCTCCCAGATGAAATATGCCAAGACACTCCTAGAAAATTATGGAATGTCAGATTGTAAACCAATTTCCACACCTATGGAAAAAGTATTGCAATTATCTAGATTCTAGGATTCACCACAGGTAGATGGCACTCACTACAGGTGGCTTGTGGGGAGTCTCATTTACTTGACTTATACAAGACTAGATCTTTTCTTTGCAGTGAGCTATCTTACCAGATTTATGTAGGATCCAAAGAAATGTCATTGGATAGCAGCAAAGCATCTGTTTAGATTTGTCTAAGGTATAATTGAATTTGGTCTATATTATCAGAAGAACACTCTGTTCTTCTTATAGGGATATACAGACTCGGACTATGCAGGATCCATTGATGGCAGAAAATCCACTTCAGGATATGTTTTTCATCTCAGATCTGGACCTATCTCATGGATTAGTAAGAAGAAAAATGTTCTTTCTCTCTCATCCACTGAGGCTGAATACCATGCCGCACGAGGAGCTGTGTGCGAAGCAATTTGGTTACGTCGCATTCTTACAGATATAGGGATTCCTGAAGAGAAACCTCCCATCATTCACTGTGACACTCAAGGTGTGTTGAAGGTTGTGAAGAATCTTATTTTTCATGAACGTACAAAGCTTATTGAGGTGGAATGTCACTACATTCGTGAACAAGTCTTGAACCACCAAATTCAGCTCTAGTACTGCCCTACTGATTTTCAAGTTACAGATATTCTCACCAAGCCTCTCAGCAAGGTGAAGTTTGATTTGCTTAGGGGGTACATTTTTAAGAGAAATGTATTAAGGGGGGGAATGTTAGCGCATTATTTTTAATACATTGTTAGTTATTGTTAGTAAACAGTTACATAATTGTTTTCCTCTTGTCCTCCCTCACGCAGCCTATATCTTGGCTTGCACTTCTATATTGAGATATAGCAATCAATAAACATTATTCCAACACCATCAATTCCATAGGTTCAAAGGTTTTAGTTTCATTTTAAACGAGGTCAATTGAAGCTACGGTGTAGAAGTTATGGTTAAAGTTGCTCCAATATAATTGCCACCTGGGTCTTTGTCTGGAGCATCAATGGACTACCTATATATAAATATCATTTTATTGTTAATTAATGTGAACACACACAATGGATAAAAAATCCTTAATATTCATATCAACTTTCAAACATAAAATGTCCCAAATTCAACATTTTCTATTCTCAATCAAAACCCTTCATCTCAAGAAGACCTCTAACATTAACTTTGTGGGTTACTAATAACTTTTTATTTCAACCATACCCATAACCCTAATTAATTATAAGGGATGTTTTATCATTGCTAAAATGGTAGAAAAAATACATTCATAAATAAACTCAACATATACTCGGTTTCATTTGATTGATTTGTCCATTTTAAACCATGGAGGAGGACTCTAATCCAAGCACTCCAATAGAAAAATAAAATCCCTACGAAATGAAGGTTGAATGTAGTTCATCCAGTTCTAGGAAGAGAAAGGTATCTAATATACCACATGATTTTTTTTGCAAATGATTAGATATGAAGAAAAATTGGTGATGTGTGACTGCCCAAGTTCACAAAAAATATTGCTAATCATCATATAGAACTAATGATGAAAATATACCTGGTAAGGAGGAATAGAAAGAAGGAAGAGAAGGAAAACAAAATTGTTAGAGAGGCAGATCCTATTCCTAGTCTAAAACAAGAAAATATGGAAATTCAAGTTTTTACAGTGACATATCCTATTTCTTACACAAAACAAGTTGTTAGAATCACCAGAAGATCTATCAATAATATGGTCGACATAAGAAACCTTCAATATTTGAAGAAATCGTGGTGCCTTTAGAAATCTCTTATCTAAAGGAGTTGCTACCTGTTATGATGATGGATGCCTGGAATGAAGTGTTTATCCCTCCTAAGAGATATAAAATTCGTTCTTGTGATGCCCGCTAAAACAACCCACTTGAGACCCAAGAAACAACCTAGGATTAGTTAGGAAAATTATGGAATAATTTTTTTTTATTAGAAGTTTCTACAACCAACTTGGAAGGAAACAACTATCACTAACAAGTTCCAGAACAAGTTTAATCTACTAAAACATGCTTTTCTTTTATTAACAATTATCAGAGCTCACAAGGTCCAAAACTTAGGGTTAGAAGTTTCAATTAGGTTCAAAGGGTAAATTATCACCGTACCCACTCTCTAAGAGGCTTATAGTTTTAACTTTATTTTTCTTACACTTAAGGCATTAAAAATTTCCCTAAAACATTCCCATTGGATAGAAAATTTTCTCACCTTTCCAATGATATAAATAAGTCCTCCTAACTGCTTATAAAACTCAAGTTATGGGTCGGCGGGCCTTAGGGTGCAAATTTTCCCCCAAGAGCGGGCCTTCGGGCCCGGGGATGAAAATTTTCCCAAAAGGGCGGGTTGGCGGACACTAGAGAGTCTTTTGAATTTTTTTCTTATGTAGGGTGTAGAAACCAAATCTTCACCCACGCTCCCAAGGGTCCAAAGAGGACACGTGGCACCCTCCAAGCTAAAGCGGGGAAGAACGAGGGAAGGGCAGGGCGACAAAGAAGCTTGGGAGATTTTGCCAAAGGGGAGGGGAAAAGGGTAATTTGCACACAAGGGCCCGCATGTCCATGAAAATGATTTTTCCAAGGTGAGGGAATTAATGGTTGCGCGAAGGCGGGGCTACAGAGGAAAAATTGCCAAAGAAACTTTTTTTTTGGACTTAGATAATTTTTTTTTCCGAAAGCGAAGTGCTTGGGCCAGTAGAGTGGCGGGATAATTTTTTTTTTTGCATTTCTTTCCCCGAAGGAAAAAATGAATGTTCAAGCGAGAGGATCCACTAGTGATTTTTTTCCAATTTACAGTTAGTAATTTTTTATTTGAGCCCGAAATGAAGTAATAACTTCAAAGGGCCATAAATTTTGATTGGGAGCTCAGGTTTTGGAAAATGAGGACTTTCGGGAAATCTCTCGAAGCCCTCTTTGCATTGAAATCATTAATTTTAGATTTTGATAAAGTTTAAGGGGTCAATTTTAAGAAAATGGCCTGCAGGCTTTTTAAAAGCAAACTGGTGATTTTTAACTTGTGAATTTTATTCAATCTGATCTTCTTCCTCTCTCAACATGTCAAATAGACATGGAAGATTTTTCTAAGAGGAATTTTAGGATGTATTGGAAGGTAACTTTGCTTGATTGATTTCCAATTTGAATTTTTACATCTTCTGATAGCAAAAAGGCTGTGAAAGCTTGTTTTGCAATGCTTTGAAGGATTTTTCATTAAGTGTTTTAGCCCAATTGAGTTCATTGATATCATAGCATGCTAGATTTTAATGTTTCAGTGTTGATTATTATTAGCAGGCTCAAATTGTGCATTTTTAGATAACTTATTTACCAGTTTCAATGAAATTTTAAACACATATCAGATTGAAAAGGGTCTATCTAGCTTTTTCATCATTCAAGTATGGAAGTTCATTCTAATCCTAGTAAAATCCATTTATTTGATTCAAAAAAACCATTTAATGGCTAAAATTTAAAGTCTAGTTTCCAATATGTCTCATTTTCAAAAGAACAAATCAATACAATTCCTTCATACGTATTCCTTTCTTTTAACATAGAGATTTCAATAACACTTAAAGATCAGATTCCAATGCAATAATGCACAAATGAATAAAGGTGTTGCAATCCTTTATTGATTTAAAATACAACTTTACATATCTCAATTTCTTGAATGCAAATAACAGATTTCAATTTCTTCCTTTCAAATGAACAAAATAGAGTATATATATATATTATATATATATTATATATATATCTTTCACATTCTTTGAAAGCAAATAGATTCTATCTCTTTTTCATTTCACTTTACAAATTTTGTAATCCATACAACATCCTTCCATTTCAAACATTTACAAATTCATCCACTTCAAAGTGGGAAGGGTTACAATGAGATTTTATTTCACATGGAACTGTAAAACAATATTTCTCCTCTGCTCCAGAACAACAACATAAATTTCTTCTTGTTCATTCAATTTGATCACAACAGGAGTAGGGGAAAGGCAATGCTCTCCACCCAACCAAGACATCCAATGAAAAGGATAATCCAGCCTTCTCCATTGGCCCCGAGCCCCAACCACAAAGCAATAAGAAAGGTGGCATTTCAACTCATGTCAACAACAGGCTTCCACACACACACATGTAGATTTCACAATAAAAATACAGTTCAAAATAGAATGTAGTTTACAACTACATTTAAAACATCCAAACAAAAACTAAGGCTTCATCAAGCAATCCAAAGGAGCAATGAACTATGGGGGAATCTGCTCATGCCTCCCAATGGGAAATGGGTATCCACCTGTAATAAAACACCAAATTAAATCACTACGGCCCCCACAATATCCTTATGCCCCCCCCCTTATGCCCCTCAAAGTAAGAAATGCAAGCTATTTATTTTCTATGGTGGATCCAAATCCCAATCTCCCTCCATAATAAATCTGATGCCACTAGCATTCCCTTATGCCCCCACACATGGATTTCCCATAGCCTTCTCCTACACAATTCCTAGGTAATCTACCCAACCGGCCAACAAACACACAAAACATTCACCATTCAGACAACATAAAAATAAATAAAAGCATATATGAATAGCTAGGCTCCTACCTCTCCATGGTAGATTTTGGTCCAATACAACAAGCTTTCAATGTCAAAATACAGTCCCAAAATCAGCAATGCCCAAGTATGAAATACTCTTCAATCTCCTCCAAAATAACCAAGAGCTCCAAACAGCCAAGGAAAATTCACCCCAAGGAAGCATTCCAAAAATTCAACCCAAAACAAAGCAAGGAGTTCCAATTTTATAGAAGAGGGAAGAGAAGAGGATCAGGTGGATCCATGTAGGATGCCACATCACACATCCTTAACTCCAACACAAAATTCTAATTCATTCCCCCAAGCATAATAAATATGTGGGTGAAAATATGACAAATTACTTACATACTCCAAGCAAGCCCACACCCCATAAGGATTGAAAATTTAAAACATGAAGAAAGTGCAATTAAAACATGCAACTCAACTTATAAAAATGCATTAAAAAGGTCTAAAATAAACCCTCCAACCATAGGTATGGTTGGTAAATAAAATTAAGAGGTATGAGACAAGTTTTACTTGTCCCACAAACCTCTAAAATTATCCTCCAAGGAAAAATTCTAATTTCCAAGGAGGTGGAGTGTTTCATAATCCAAAATCTGACTTACACAACTCTTACACATACTTACACATCACTTACCACATTTAATACAAGAGCCGATAACTTCTATAATTACTTTCTTATATCCCAAATTTTATTGAATTATTTATTTTTACAATATGATTAATCACATTAATTCTTCACAATTGAAAGAATAATGAAAGGGGTAAATGCATCAAAAAAATAAACACATGCAAACAATTATAAAAAGGAACCACATTAATAAAAAACACAAAGCCCCTTGGTCACATACAAAGGTAATTCCCCCCCATGGTAATCCCTAACAAAAAACAATAGACACACACAAAACATGTTGCCATGGTGACCTTGTTGAATTCATCTAGAATTCCAATGTGGTTGGTCTCCAATTCCCCGATGTTTGTTGTGATATTTTAACCTGCAAAACACAAATACCTCCTTTGGCCTTGTGGCCATATCAGAACATCCAACATGATATAAATATAGTCACAAAATCATCTATACACGTGAATCAAAACAACATCAAGGCAATCATACAACTATATCATCATCATATAATGTCCATTTTCTAGGTCTACTCACAATATCCAAAAATCACATGTCCGAACAAAATTCATAATATATCCATGTAAAATAGTATATCATCATCCACATATGAAGTGTCTCTAATAAACATCATGCATGATAATTAAATCCAGATCAACAATAATCCATGGTTCAACATCTAACATCATACTAAATCAAAACTATAATAATGTCCATAATATAGTCAACAGTGTCATGGCTAGTATCAAAATGTGTTAAAGGGAAGTGGGAACTACATGCCCCTCCCCTTAGAATTGACTTCCTCTTGGAAGTCACTAGAAAAAATGTGGAAAATAAACTCGTAATAAGGTAGCATCCTCCCATGTAGTTGCAATCTCATCAATCTATCCCACTACACCTGAACTTTATCAACTTCTCTGCCTCAAAGGCCCAGGGTCCTGCGATCTAGGATGCAAATGGGCTCCACCATCACCTTCCCCTGATCAGGTGTGTCCAAAATCTTATTTTTGAATGAATGTAAAAATAATTATAACTACTATTATATTTCTCTTTAAATAATTAAATTTCACTTTTAGCTACTTTAATATCACTCTTGTAATCAATCATCATGTCTTTATTTCATTCTTGTAAATACACTAATGAACTTGTGTATTTGCAAACATTTTGAATTCAAATTATGACAATATGACCACATAAATTCATTTGTGCAACAAAAAATAATTAGGGAAAAGATTAAAGAAGGGACACAAACCCTAGAGAATAAAGAAGGATCTAAAAGGGTACAAAAGGATAAGATCCAATCCTAAACATTTTTATGAAAATAACATGGTAGAATAATGCATGTAAAAAACAAGAAACTACCAAATACATGGTGTTTGCAATGTGCAAAAGGTCAACTTTGGATAGGGTCGGTCAAAGTGCATTGTGTAGCATGGTTAGTGTTGCAAAAGGTTATGCATCAATATTCCACAAGGAAATATTCCACTAACACAAGTGCATAGATACATCCACACAACACCATTGTGTAGGACATACTTAGTGTGGTTTCGAATGTTACGAGAAAATTGCAATATTTTTGTGTTCAAGACTATTTTTAATAATATGTTCCTAGCGTAAATTACACCACGTTGCGTGATGAATTTATGCTATATTGTTAGGAGTTTACCAATAATTTGTTATCAAAATTTATTTAACTAGACCATATGAATGGAAGTATAAAGAAACATGTTGCAAAATATTTTGACACAATTCATGCAAGACTATCTTGTTAATTAATGGATGGGACTTGGATAGATAGAAACTCAGGATTATATTCTTGTAAATTTGTGAGATTACTTAAAGAATCAAACTTATTTTAATGTGTCACATCCCAATTTTGGGATCCCTAAATTTGACATCTTTGAGGTTTTCATTAGGCTTTAATATTAATTACTAAATGTAATGGTATTTTTTTCGATTGGTGTAAAAAATGCATTTGCTATTGACTTGATAGAGTTGGGAATCTTATCTCACACTGATATGGAATTGGTATTTACATTGTATTTATATTACCATAAAATTCAATCTTATTAAAGGATTTATGTTGGAAATATTTACTTGAATACCATGAAATTGATTCATTGAATGAGGGTGCATACCTTATTAGATCATTGATTATTATAACAATCTTTTATTATATAATTGTTGAACCTGTTGTACATTGCACTTGTTAAATAAATTTAAGTAAATTGGTATTATTGTTAATGTTGTTGTTATGTGGTTGAATTTCTTGATGTACTATAACCATCATAACAAGGATTTAATTTCACCCCTTCGAGAAACAAGGGAACCACTACATATTAAAGTATTAGTTTCCGTTCGCAACATTTCCTTTCATATTTATCTTGAGATTTTATATGTTATTCATGAATAATGCATAAAAATGAGTATTATGGAAATGGAATTTGATTAGATATATTTGGAATTATCATAGGACATTATGAACTATGAGAATATAAAAGGGTCAATTAGACCCCTTAGCGAGTTTATGTAATTTAACATGATAATTTGCAATATATTTTTTCTTTGACTTAAGCTTTGAAGGTGTCATAATATTTTGAGGCATTTCTTGTAGTTCCCAGTTTCCTTTGACACCCTTTTGATACTAATCATGATACTACTGATTATATTATGGACATGATTATGGACCTTATTATAGTATGATGATAGATGTTAGATCATGGATTATTGTTGACTTGATTCAATTATGATGTATGATGATTATTAGAGACATTTTATATGTTGATGATGATATATTGTTTGCCATGGTTATATGATGAATGTTGTTTGGACTTGTGATATTTAGATATTGTGAGCAGACCTAGAAATGGAAAATTATTGGATGATGATATAGTTGTTGATAAAAATATAAATGGTTTTGTTAAATTGCTTTGATGTTGTTATGATTCGTATATCTAAATGATTTAGGGAATTATATTTATATTATTTTGGATGTTCTGATATGGCCACGAGGCTGAAGGAGGTATTTTTGTTTTTCAAGTTAAACTATCACAACAAACATTGGGGGATTGGAGACCAATGACATTAGAATTCTAGATGAATTTAACAAGGTCTCCATGGAAACAAATATTTGTTTGTGTGTGCTAGAGATTCCCATGGGGGATCACCTTTAAATTTTACAAAGGGGTTTTATGTGTTTCTTTTATTTTGGCCCCTTTTGTTTAGGGTTACATGTGTTTATTTCTTAATGCTTTTACCCCTTTCATTGACTATTAAATAGTGTGTAAATTTTATGAGTAATCATTTTGTTAAAATAAATAAATAAAATATTCATAAGAAAGTAATTAATAGAGTTGTTGGCTTTGTTTTAAAGTGTTGTAATAGATGTGTAAGTTAACTTTTGAGTGTGAAACACTCCACCTTCTTGGAAATTCGAAATTTTCCTTAGGGGCTATTTTTGGAGGCTTGTGGGACAAGTTAAACTTGTCCCATACCTCTTACATTTAATTACCAACCATACCTATGGTTGGAGAGTTGAAATTATACTTTCGTAATGCATTTTGGGAAGACAATTGTAGGTTTAATTGCACTTTTCTTACATGTTTTAATTTCAATCCTTTGGGGTGTGGGTTGGATTTGAGTGTGTAAGTAGACTATCATATTATTCACCCACCTATTTATTATGAATTGGAAAATGAATTTGAATTTTGGGTTAGAGACGAGGATGTGTGATGTGGCATCCTATATGGATCCACCTCATCCTCTTCCCTTCCTTCTTCTATGAAATTCAAACTGCTTTCCTTGTTTTAGGTTGCTTCACTTTGGAGACTTCATTTTCAGGAGAATTTTCTTGTTGTTTTGGGAGTTGTTGCTATGAAGGACTTTTGGAAAATTGTTGCATACTTGTGCTTGACTATTTTTGGATTGCTTGCATTGGGATATAGCTTGATGTTTTAGAATTTGGAATAACTCCATCATAGAGAGGTAAGAGCTTGGCTCATGAAATAATTCTCTTTTATATATGTAAATGTTAATGTGTGAATGTTTTGGCATGTTTGTTGGTTGTTGGGTAGATGGATTAGGAATGGTGTAGGAGAAGACTATGGGGTTATTTTTATGTGAGGCACAAGTGTGTTTCTATAGAGGTATAAGGATGGAGGAAGTTGGGATTTGGGTTCCACCTTACAAAGAAATAGATTGCATTTATTTAATCATTATGGGGTTCCATAAGAGGTTGGGGAGGCATATGGAAATGTGAGGAATAAAGTGTACTCTGGGAAGGCATAAGGAATGTCAGGGTTTTGATATACTATTTTTTGCGGTTTGTAACTCAGGTGGTGATACCCATTTCCCCTTTTGGGAGGCATAAGAATAATCCCCCATAGTTCTTGCTCCTTTGGATTACTTGATGAAGCCTTAGTATTGTTTGTCATGTGTTAAGGTAGTTGTAAAACTGCATTCTATTTTGGACTTTGTTTTATTGTAAAAATGTTGCTTGTGTGTTTGTGGAAGCCTGTTGTTTCCATGAGTTGGATCACATCTTTTATTGCATTGTGGTTGGGGCCCGGGGGCCAATGAAGAAGGATGGTTTCTCCTCTTCATTGGATGTCTTGGTTGGGTGGAGAGCATTTCCTTTCCCCTAATCTTGTTGTGATTACAACGTGGGAGAATGAGATATATGCACTTATTGTTCTGGAGCTGAGAAAAAGAAAGTTTGACAGTCCCTTGTTGGGATAAAGTTTATCGTAACCTTTCCTACTTGCAATGAAGGAACTTGTAAATGTTTTTTAATAGAAATATGTCGTATTGTTTATGAAAGTTGTGAAGTGAAATGTAAAAGAAATAAACTCTCTGTTCAGTCTTTGAAAGAATGTTACAGAATTGTATTATGTAAGATGAACTCAAAGAATGAAAGAATGGTTGTAAAGTTGTATTTTGGAATCAATAAAGGATTGCTTTACCTTCTTAATTTGAGTTGATGTTTTAATATTGAAAATCTATATGTGAATTGAAATCTTTGTTTAAGAGAACTAAATGCGTATGAAGGAAAATGCAGAACTTTGTCTTTTGAAATGTGTAAAGTTGAAAATCAGAATTGTATTTTATTTTTCTTTTTGAATGGTTGGAATTGAATCCACTAAATGTATTACATTTGAATTTTGTGACACCATGAAAACGACGACGACGATCCGAGAACTTGCTTCCACGAACATGAAACCCAAAACAATACAACTAAATTTTTTTTTTTTTGATAATGTATTGGGTGTATGATTAGAAATAACTCCTCTTATACAAAACTAAGCGTACTAAGCGTTAGTAAAAAGAAATAGAAGAATCTTAATTTATACTTAATCATATAGGTGTATGAAGTTTAGCCAAAATACCTATTTCATTGTTAATTATGAAGTTTGAAATCCATCTTTCATACTAGGTTACATGTACTAAGAATGCGAAAATGTATATAATACTGTAATCATTCAAATTTTCTTTCTTTAATTATAGATAAAGATGACATGTAAAGGCATATACTAGAAGTTGCTTATTTTTTCACAGTTCAACAGAACGGATAATTGTAAAGGGACCATTGCTATGAACTTTACAAAGGCGTCTTCATTTTCAAAATTTATTAGTGAAAGAAGAAACAAAAAAAATCATTTAAAAAAAAAAGAAGAAGCACATTATATATAAAAAAGAAGAAGGGATTTATCTGCTGCAAGATTTAAAACAACGTGAGTAAAACTATAAGGAGAGGAGTAGCTGCTTGAAAAAGTATTGCGCCTAATGTATCAGATAAAGATGACAATAGTTTTATTAGAGGAAAAACATTCAAATTTATGCTTGAATTTATGGCGGTGGGTGGATGGCTACTGCCATAGCATTAAAAACTCTATCCCCCTTGTGTGCTGAGGTCTTCTTACTGAGTCACGCATCTCCCATTAATTCCTCCTTAGATTTGCAAATCTTTTAATTTTTCTTTTGTGATCGGCCAGCTACTATAATATGTCCTGAGCCGCGTGAAAAAAAAGTTGTGGTGGTTAAAGATGAAGCTACAGCTAGCGGGGCAGGCGTGCTACCTCAACTTCCATTGGGTGCTGCGCGGATTGTTCTTGCCAGAATCCATGGCTGCGGCCTGTACAGGGAGACAGCCAGGTTGCAGCAACAAAACAAAGCCCCATTCTTTTTTTTGAGCGCTTAAAACAAGCAGGTTGTCCAACTATGTTGTTATTTGTTCAGTATCGAATGCATCCTAAAAAAAATCTGGGATCCGCCTTCCAGATATTTAATCAAAAACGATTAAGGGACAGTGGGAGTATCACGAGGGGACCTGAAGAAGTTTATTACATGATTCTCCATCGAGACCGCACCTATTTGCAAAGTAGTTCGTGGAAGAGAATCTCAAGGAGGCAGATCTGTTTCAAATCAGAATATTCGTGAAGCACAGTCTGCCTGGCAATTATATGGACCTTTCAGTGCAAATCTGGGCAGTCTTATTACATGATGGTTTTATCGAGACCTATCATTATTTTAATTTTTTTATATTACATGAGTGTATGATTTTATAAGTATTTTAGCTCAGTTCACTTTGCAATATTATGGACGTCTCCTACGTAGAGGTGGGTCTGTTTCATAACAGAATGTTCATGGAGCATGGATTGCTTTGCAAACATATGGACGTCTCATACGTAGGTTTAATTATATGTTTACTATTATTTCTTGGATGTAGTTGATGATAGTATACTTTGTTAATATAAAGGGAATATTAATAGTATATTGTTATAAATAGAATTTAATAATAGTAAATCCATTAGTTTTAATAATACTTAAATATGAATAATATTTAGAATATTAGTTTCCTTATTACTGAAATGTGGGTAATGAACTAAATAAGCTTAGAACTTTTACATTAAAATCTCTTTCTACATATTTCAATAGAGCATTTGTATGGGATTTCAAGTAGATTTGATTTCCTTTCCCTTACTAATTTGCAAATAATTTTACAATGAATTCTTAAATGAAGATAAACATAATAGATTTAGGACATAAATTAATTTATTGGCATATTGGAAACCATTTAAAACTTAAGTCTTTCCATCCACAATACAAGAAGAGAATATGCACTAATATTCTCACTTTTCAATACATCTCTTTTAAGCAACAAAATGAAATCTAATATGTATATTTTTTTTTGTAAATTTCCTAACATTCCACAAAAGAGTCCAACAATATTTCCATTAAGTTTTAAATCAAGAACTACTAACATGTCAACAAGATCAACATACTCATATGAGGTTCCAAGCCAAGTTAAAGGAGAATAAATAGATTGTCTTTCTTTCAACTTTTAATTCCATCCACATTACAACCTTACTAATGAATTTCAAAACAACTTTCCTTCAACATCTTGTTACAACATTTTCTACTTAATGTGGGAGCAAATTTACAATGATGGAAGCTAAAATACAAAGCAATATTATATTTTTCCTCCACACTCAAGGTTGGTAAAAATACAAGGTGGTTTCACATTGTCATCAACAAGGCTCCAATGCTTCAAACATCAACAAGATAGCTCCTCCAATAGTTTGTTTGATTCACAACAAAATAAGGGGAGAGGCAACGCTCTCCTCCCAACCAAGATACCCAATGGAGAAGAGAAGCCATCCTCTCCATTAGCCCCCGAGCCCCAACCACATCACAATGGGAGAAAATCCAACTCATGGCAACTACTAGCTTCCACATAACTAAACATAACATTTCACATGCATTCCATAATCCTTCAAAACAAAAGAATCAACAACTCAACAAGAGGGAAACCATCAAAACAACAAAGTCACAAGGCTTATCAAGAAAGCCATAAGAGTAAGACCTATGGGGAGGCCACTTATGCCTCCCAATGGGAATGGGTGCCACCTAAAAGCCTCCAATGTAAAATACAATACCCGTAACAACTCTTATGCCTCCCTCAAGTACCCCTTATCCCTCCATCCACTCTTATGCCTCCCTCAACTCTTATGCCTCCCTCAAGCTCCCTCAAAGTAAAACAAGAAGAAAATGCAAGCATTTCTCTTACAAGGTGGGCACCCAACCCAAACTCCCTCCTCAAGGAAATGATCTCTTATGCCTCCCTCAAAAAAACTCCCCATAGTCTCCTCCCACTACCAACTTAGGCATTTTACCCATTCCCAATAAGCATTTCAAACAACAACATTCAACACAACATAAATATACATTCATATAACAAAAAAAAGAAACATAATGCAAACAAAGGTGAAGCTCCTACCTTTCCATGGTAGAGCTTGCTCCAAGTATGAAGTCTCAATCCCTCCAAAGACCAAGCAAGCATCCACAAGCTCCAACAAAATTCCCACAAGTATCAACAACCTCCAAACATCCACAAACTCCTTCAAAATCCTCTCCTCTCCAAAATACCAAAGACTAAAAATGAAACTTCCAACCCCCAAAACAAACAAGAGGATCAAATAAATAGAGAAAAGAGAGGGAGGGATGATGTGGCTCCAAGTAGGATGCCACCTTAGTTTCTCTCCACTCCACATCATTTGGTCAACTTCATATTCCAACGCACCATTAATAAGTGGTTGAAAGAAAGGCAAGCACCTTACA
Organism: Taxus chinensis; assembly: GCA_019776745.2. Taxonomy (NCBI): domain Eukaryota; kingdom Viridiplantae; phylum Streptophyta; class Pinopsida; order Cupressales; family Taxaceae; genus Taxus; species Taxus chinensis. The sequence continues at coordinate 407,805,031 of CM034155.1, forward strand.
CACTCCAACTAAGCCCACTCCCCCAAATGACAAAATTAAATTTTGAAAGAAAGTGCAATTAATATTTTACCCTTTTATCCCCCCAAAACACTTAAAAGACCCTAAATTTGGCCTTCCAACCCATAGGTAGGGTTGGCATGGGGTTTTAAGAGGTGTGGGACAAGTTTGACTTGTCCCACAAGCTTTGAAATTTGGCCTCCAAGGCCAAATTCGAGTTTCCCATGTGGGGTAGAGTGTGCTACACTCAAAACTCAAACACACATCAATCCAGACAAAATCTAAAGTAAATCAAGCCTAATAAATGAACTCTCTTTTGGTCATATCCATTAACTAGTTTAGGACAATTTCAAATTAGTTTAGTTAAGACACTACAACCCATGACTAATAAAGGGGTGAACTCCAATCCAAAGAATATGAATAATAACACAAGTAAAATTTCACTTACAAAGAGCAACACATACTAGCATAATAAAAATGGAAAATTAAAACAAAACAACACATGACCCCTAGGTCACAATTTTTCCCTAACCAAATAATTCTAACACACACACAATTACTTGTTGCCATGGTGACCTTAGCTGGATTCTTCTTGAATTCCAATGTGGTTGGTCTTGTAACGACCCACAAATTCACACACCCAAACAACACACTAAAAGACAGGATATTTTGTTTTTGACTCGCTTGAAGATAATACGACACTACACAAGTTCTCTAGGGAAGACAATCAACTAAAGACATGCTTTCCACAACACGGACCCACACTGGTTACGGGTAAACATGAGGCACACACTTAGGACACAATTGTTCATCTAAAATATGCAATTTTACAACAAGGTTTTCCCACAGAAGGTTTCTTTAGAATCATGTTTTAGCTGTAAGTGCTTTTACATTCTTTACTTTTCCCAGAGAAATCATGATAGGAGAATCTGAAGTTCATGTCTCCTTTGAAGAATTTTCTCCCACCTTGTTAATGTTAATATACAGTGTGAACCAATTATTGTATGGTAAGAGGTTACTTCATTTACTTGATCAACTTATTCATTTGTGAGGAGGCAGTTAATTTCTCAAGGCTCTTAACTTCATCAATTTGTTTTTGACGTTGTGCTTTTGAACATATATGTTTTATCTTTTCAAGCGGTCAATTTTATTTTATTTTAGTTTATTCAAGTACATGACTGTCTAAATCTTGGATTCATCATTAAGGTCTTATTAGTAGTTAATAAGATTTCATTGGGGTCAAGAGTCTAACCAGAAATATTAAAGATTTCACCTGGGCTTCACTTGAAGAGATAGACATAAGTATACTGTTTACATTTTCAACGGGTAAGATAGATCGAAGAGTTTCTTAATCAAGTTCCTTCTTTTTATTATAATTTTATTATCTTCCAAGATTTAATCATTGATCTCACCTTAAGACCATTCGAAGGACTCACCACAATAAGAGATTGTTGATTAGTTTACGTGGGATCACAAGGTATATTTGTTTCTCTTGTTTTCTTTTTGCTAGGTTCAAAACATAGTCCTCTACCAAACGACACATGACCAAATGTAACCAAAGTGATGCAAGTTGATTCATGTTTAGATAATTATAATTAGGTTGAAAATTCAAGGATAAATCATATTCTGAAAGGTGAAAATTCAACAAAGGATACGCATGTCAAAACCAGTTCATTTAATCTTATTGACAATAATATTTCTCAAATTGACTTTCAAACGATAACATCAACCTACATGAGAACAATACAAAATTCTAACGCAATGCCTTCTAAATAGTCTTAACAATTTCCATACCAATGTTTTAAAGCAAAAGAAAAACATTCGTACAACAGCAGTTCCTAAGAAGGTTGGAATCCAATTTCTACACGTGTTTTCTTTTTCTCTCTTTTTTTTTATTTTCTACTCCGGAAATCCTCCTGCACATTTGTTAGCACATGTTAGTTCGCAAGAACTGAGCACGATAAAAGCTATAACATTAAGACAATATGTTGTTATCTAACTGTTTCAAGGAAGAAAAGCACCGTTGATGATGAAAAGTAATCCAAGAGTCTAAACAAGAGCAATTAAAGAGTTTTCCAAAAGCATAAAACGTCGGAATAAAAAGGGACGACACTAACTCTATTTAATTATCATTTTCTCATAGGAGCAGTTAATAAACATCATAGTGAATTTCACCCATATCACAATAATGACCGTCATTTTAACAGGATAACATTTCGAAACAAAAAACAATTACAAGAAGAGAATTAAGTTCAAACGTGATCCGTCCCTATTTGTTTAAGTTAGTTCACCAAGCCAAGGATTCACTATGCCACTGTAAGATCCCAAACAATCACTCAACGTGAGAATATCTAAGCCAACATGACTTATTAATATTAAGATGATGTGCCTATAACAGTTAATTTTATGTCAGTACCGAATAAATAAATAGGAAAGAAAAGGGATGAAACGCACAAATGACCTCATATGGGTCACATCCTATCCTACCAATCCTTCTATTAAACTTTCCTCTAATCAAGAGAATGTCTTAAGAAAAAGGAAAAACTTGGCAAGACCAAACATAACAAGAGGGTTACTCAATCATCTCAATTCTTCCATATTCACTAACATTCATTATAACCCTACAATTATGTATAATGATTTATCATAATTCATACTTCCATTAGAACTTATATCTATCTAGATGCATTCAACAAAATACTATTGATCACCTATTAACATCACATTATTAATAATTCACAACATCCATGAGATCACATGGCTAGTCTAGTCATCTAAATATACTCACCACTGTTGAAAGTCCAAAGTGTCAGTATATAAAAAAGTTGCATTAATTCATAATCATGTACAACAACATCTATTAATGTCCTCTATATATACATACAATTAAAAGTAAAATCCAAAACAAAATAGTAATCACATTGTTCATAGGGTCTAACAACATGCTATCAAAAATATCGTAGTACTTTCCATGTCACTAAGTAGCTAATAAACATGATCATAGAAAGATAGGGTTCAAAGAGTAGTGGGCACTACACTTTATGGAGGCGAACGATAAATCCATATCCTACAAGATATCTGACCTCCACATTGCAAAACAACTTCCTTATGCACCAATCTCTTACTAGGTATATGTTTGGTCTTATTCCAACAACTCTACCCATAACTAAATATTTGATTCTAGCTCTAGGCTTGTCCACAACCATCTCACAAATGGCCAAATGTGGTTGGTCATTGATCAGAGTTGGAGAAATATTCATAGGATCCCAATGTTCCATTCCAAATGGTCCAACAGCCCATGATCTAAGCTTTGTAGGCTCATTTAGAAACCCCCCTTCTTTATTCGCATCTCCCCCACTACTTGATCATTTCCCATTCACAAATTTTTCACTACCTATTTGCTGCTAGTTTCCCATGCTTCTACTTGTTATCACCAAATCACAACACCCCTTGGTTTGCACAAGTGTGTGTGCTTGAGCTCACAGTGTGATTGGATAACATGGGTACTATCTCAAAGTTGTGGGACTTGCTCCTTGAGATATACCTCTAGAGAAAGATGGTTATTACTCCTAAACTACCTACCACAATCTACTCTAATGCAGAAAAAACTATCTTGTCCTAGTCTAAATTTCCAAAGGACCGAGGAGAGAGAGAGTGCATGAAAAAAAACCATACACTAAAAAGGTGATACACCAGAAAAGGAGGGTGTGAGAATAGTCTCCAATGTGTAGACAATAGAAGCAAACTGCATACTAGAAGGGGGTGATAGTAGTTCTCCATAGTCTGAAAACTGCATTCATAACAACATTTCATGCACACACAATGATAATGAAGCCTTGGAAAAACATAAAATAGATACAATATATTCGGACTAAGGTTGGAGATGAAAGAAGAATGAAAACAAACACAACAGGGGAAGACACATCCAAAAACCTGTATCTATTGCTTCATTGATATGCACAGTTCAATGTATTATAGAATAAGGACCTGGATCACCATACAAGGAGTCCACTACAAGGTAATGCAGCACATTCACTTCAAAAAACCAATTTGACAAATATTTTCTACTGAAAAACTATTTATCTTTACAAATGAGCCCAACACTCCAATTTATAGAATTTTGAAAGGAGAGAGAGAGAGGGAGAAATGAAAATCTTGAAATCTGAATTCCCACAATTTGTAAGATTTCATAAATGGATTGAAATGATGGTATGTTGCTTGAAAAATCATCCCCATGTTGTCCCATGACTTGGAGAAGTGAAAAATGTCTGCCCATGCTTCATTGAATGCATCCCAACTACTAATTAAAACATTGTTCTTAACCTAGCCACGTATTTTACAAAATAACTATCAATTATTCATCAAATTCTGAATTTAACATTTTTTTTTATCGTTCTTGGAGCTACAATTCCAACAGTAACAATTTTACGCAATTTCGTTGAGAAATACAAGAGATATGGCAATCTGAGTAAAGGGAGTTGTTTTGGGTCTGCCGCGCATTTATTTCATTTTACAGGATTGAGTATTAAATTTATTAGAGCTTGATATGTTTTATTTATTTTCACATATCTAACCTCATTAAAATTCAAATTTTGTGAGAAACGAAGCTTTGGGTCAAAAAATATGGTCATTTGAAGTTCGGGGGTTGGGCATTGACTTTTCCTTTGAATTGCGGGTATGGTGGGTTTTTTTGCAGAACTCATGTCCCTGTGGTACTTAGACCATCTGGGTCTCCTTTTTCCACTTTTTTCAATTCCCTCTTTATGCAGCGATTTCAAGTTCGGATGGCCCACTTGTCCTTGTGCGACCTGGGACAATTTTTTCTGAAAAAACTTGCAATACACTGACTTACGGTGATTTTGCCATTTTGGGTTCCACATGTTCTTTGTTCCAAACTATCCAATGGACTGTGTAGGAAAAAAACTTCCACCATATCTGCAATACACTGAATTGCAACCATTTTGGCTTTTCGGGTCCCGACTGTCCTGCGTGAACTTGTGTTGCCTGGGACAACTTTTTCCACTTTTTCTGGTTTTTCCGCAAACATTGCTTCCTTTGCAAATCAGACCCAAACATGGTACGATGAGCCCTGGTATAACCCACATTGGTTCCATCCACAGCTCTTAGATGGACAATGCACTAAAACAAGCCTTTGACTTCATTTCTAAAGATTTTTGCAATTTTTCACTAAATCCTTGAATTTTTCTAGGACAGAGAAGTTAGAGAAAGGAAAAGGGGCTCCCCAAAATCTGAATTTAGGCCTTTCACCATTTTTCTTGCTCCGGCATGCAAGTTATCAAAATTAGTAGGGGGAAATTTTTTTATAACAGTGCTCATTGACAATAGTATAAGTGTATAATTAATAAAAGAAACATTAATTTTCACTATTATTAATGATTTACACATTTATATAGGCTAATCATAAACATCCATTATGCTTCTAATATGAAAATTGTAGCTTTCTCTATAGAAAATTAGAATCCTAAATTCTTTGGATATTATAGAAATGAAGTACATGTTAAATTTAATCAATAGATGGATAATGAATGCCATCCTTATACCCTTGAAATGTTATTTTATATTCTATAAATTTTTCTATTGTCTCAAAATTTATTGCCTAAGAATTCACTAGTTCTATAATTTATTTTATTTAATTAAAGAGGTAAATTATAGACATATATCAAGTCCAATAGAAAAATTGAAGGAGGTATATAATAAGGCATGTATTATGTGTAAAATAAATGAAAGTGATATGAACTTTTGTGTACTAAACTAAATAGATAAATGGAATTATAAATGAGTAAATTAAATAGATAATCCATTCTCCATCGCTGTAATAGAAATAAAATTGAGAAGGAACTTATAAAAGAAATTGCTCCCATATTTGTATGGAGTACATCTTTGAGACTATTAGATGTATTCTTAAAAAAAATGAATCCATCAAAGAGTTGTGGTTATATTTAATAAAATTATTACTAATATTATTTAAAAAAAATAAATTGATATTATAAGTAGTGAGAAGATTAAAATGTGTCATTCATATAAACAATTTTGAAAACTTGAATAATTAGAAGGAACGAATTAGAAACCATAGTTTGAAGTGATGCCTAACAATTATTATCTCTTATTAATATTTGTGATCCCCAAAACTAATAATACATAAAAAAAATGTAATTCTAATAATTTAAGTATTTAAAATATTAAATAAGTTACTATATATTTTAATTGCAAATAATTTTCATTGCACATCAATTGATCGAAAGCTGAAGGGGGTTTCAGAAAAAGGACAGAATTTTTTTTCCAAATGAAAGAGAAACAATATCACTAAGAAGAGATGTATTGTAAAACAATTATATGAAAAGAGATGTAAATATTTCTCAAAACCATTAATTACAATAACTACCTCCATCAACAGAAGTCTGCCCTTCCCTTTAGGGTTACATATATTTATATACCAATTTTAGAAATGTGAAAAGACACCTAGAAGAATGTAAAAGGTCACCAATCTCGAGAGACATGAGGTGGTTCATCTTCCGTGAGCTACATAGACACTAATTTTGTGAATTTACTAATTTTAGTCATTTATTATTTTTAGACAACATTACAAAAATTACATTTTTAGGTCTGTAAATGAGGATTTTAGCGGTCAAAAATTTTCAAAAAAAATTGTGCACCTTTCCATCATGTTCCTGTTAGCACATTTTTTTTAATACATTATTAGTTGTTGTTAGTAAAAAATTACATAATTCTTTTCCTCCTGTCCTAACCATCATTTACAACGTGGAAGACAAGGAGATTTTACTATGCATGGACAGCGGCTAGGGAAGGAGACATTATTTGATCCTCTCTAAAGCAACATCCGTAGCGATTGATTCAGACTTTCATTGCTGAGCGAGAGTCGTGCTTCTTTGTATTGAATACCATCATACTAGATCCATTAGAAGAATTAGCCAGCGAATGAATAATTTTTTCATGTAGAACCACATGGAAGACCATCCAAAAGCCCGTAGAAATACGATCCCTGTGCATGTAAGCAAAGCCTACAAATTGCAAAACTATGTGTGCACGTATGTCACAAATTTCAGATGCACAAAGAACCATGAGAAATGCAACAAATATTTAGGCATTGAGTGACAATGAAGACACCACTGGACTGTTCTTTTCCTTGGTCAACGAGCTCCACAACACTGGGAATATTCTCTTTGACGAGATTGTGCGCTGAGGACTGTTGGAGTATTTTTGGTTTGACGTTCGATGTCAAGCGCGAAGGATTCATGAAGAACTTGAATGTGGCTATGATTCAGATGATGAACGCGAAGTAGAATGCCCACAAGAGCATCCACATCTCACTACATGAGCCTATAGAGCCCATCTTTGGGATAGATTCCTTCAGTAAGAATTGTAGCCATTTTTGAAAAAAAAAATATACAATTTTGAGTTTTTGAAAATGTCTGCTCCAAAAATATTGCTATTTGATGCCCAACTCTTGAAAGGGCCAAATTTTTCACCATGGAAAACCAAGATGTGGATGATTCTTTAGTTTGAAGATCTTTGGGGGATCATTTCTAGCAAAGACGCCCCTCCCACAGATGTTGATCTGTTGGTTAAATATGAAAATGCTGATGCAAAAGCACTAATGCTTATCACCTTGAGCCTTTTCGATGAGGTACAACCTTACATTCGGGAAGAAACCACTTCCTTTCAGGCATGGACCATATTGTGTACCATCTATGAAGCCAAGAATTTGAAAACAAAGCTGCATCTTCAAAAAAATCTTCATATGATGAGTATGCATGATGGTGAATCAGTAGAAGCCTTCTTGCAGCGTGTGGCCAAGTTACGTGTAGAACTCTCTGCTCTCGGTGAACCGGTGGATGACAAGTTGCTATTCCTTCTCACCTTGCGAGCTCTTCCTTCTCAGTTTCAGACACTGATCACCACGTTGACCATCACTCAACAGGAGGTGTGTTTTTCCACCCTGGTGAATTATCTCCAGCAAGAAGAAGCCATGTAAAATGTTCAAGAAGCCTTCGAAGACAAAGCTCTCATTATGAGGCAAAATCAAAAGCCTTGGAAAGGGTAGTCAGCCCCCCAGAATTAGAAGCAACATCCTAAGCAGTAACCTTCTCAGCGGCCACCATAGCAGCCACCTTAGAAGCAGCAGAACAACAAGGCGGATCGATGGTGCCACATTTGCTCCACGGATATGCACACGACTGCGAACTATTATTACAACAGTCACAAGTATGGCAACTTTGATGAAGAGAAAACTTCTAGCCAAGGATATTCCAAGAAATCCCATTGGCATGCTCGTAATAAGAGGCAGAAGGGTAACATTGCTGCTCAGTAGGATGCCACCTCTGATGAAGTGGTTCTAGACATGACTCATTCTGACATTGTTCTAGTCTCACAGAATTCGCATCCGTCACAAAATATCTAGTTGATTGATTCAGGTGCCAGCAAACACATGACTAGCAATAAGTTGTTCCATACTCTGAGTGACTGATCCACTGGAGATCAGATCACCATCACAGAAAATCAGGAGTATATTGCAGTAGGGATTGGTGATGTCATCATTCCTCTTGTAACACAAAGATGTACACTCACGAAGGTGCTATATGTTCCAGTTTTGACCTCAAATCTCTTGTCTATGAGTTAACTTCTTAACCGTCGAATGCAGGTTGAATTATTTGTTGATAAAGGGGTCATGTCCTACATCATTTCCCATGGAGATTCAATAATTTCTCAAGCATTTATGAAGGGCCGTATATTTGCAGTAGATGCGGTCACTTCATCTAGCGTTGCTCTCTCTGCTTCAATGGCAGAGTCCACTGCACCAGGGATCTGAATTAGCTCAGTTCCAAGGAAATGGTAAGAGGGCTTCCTCCACTCTCCCATTCCTTACCTGTTTTCTTGGGATGTCTTGCGGGAAAACAACATACAGGTCCGTTCAAATAGATCTCTTATAATTCTACGAAGCATCTTCACGTCATTCACACTGATCTGTGCTGACCCCTACCAACTAGCTTCCAAGGTTTTGAGTACTTCCAGCTCATCATTGATGATTACTCATAGAAAATGTGGGTATATTTCCTCTAGAAGAAGAGTGAGGAATTTGCCAATTTCCAAACCTTCTACCAGCAAGCCACCACGCAGTCTGGGAAGCCTCTCCTTCTCTTCTACTCAGATTGAGGGGGGAATTTGTGTCAAATAAGTTCTTAGCATACCTAAACTAACATGGCATTCAGTAATATCTGACTGCACCCTACATGCCCCAATAGAATGGTATTTTCGAGTGACACAATAGGACTGTCAAGGAGATGGTTCGTTGTTTTCTCTCAACTGCCAAGTTGGAGGATCAGTTTTGGGTAGAAGTAGTCCAGAAAAAAGTGTATCTACTTAACTAGGCACCCATGAAGATCTTGCAAAACAAGACAATGGAAGAGGTATGGACTGTTCGTAAACCTTCTATTCATCATTTGAGAGTTTTTGGTTATACTGCATATATGCATGTTCCAGATGAGAGAAGGAAGAAGATCGATCCAAATACACTGCCATGTATTTTATTGGGGTATATTACTACCTCAAAGGCATATCATCTCATGTATCTTGAGACAAAGAAGATCTACGAGAGTCAAGATGTGGTGTGTGATGAGTCATCCTTTGACTCCCTGCCACACAATGGAGATTCACTACCAACCTCGTCACATAGATTGCTCACACATCTAGTTGATGGGAAAGATGATTCTTCTCAGAGAGAAGAAGAGCTGAGTGGAGACTTGTTCGTTGATCTAGGCACATTGGACAACACACCTTCACATCAGCAGCAACAACACCAATGTCTGAAATGGGTCCATAATACTATTAGGGATGCACACCTGAACTCACTTCCAGGTACTTCTACGGGAGTCAAAACATGAAGTCAAGTCAGACATGAGGTAAATTTTGCACTCATGAGTTCAGTTGTTGAGAGCACCAAACCTGACCATGTTCGTGAGGAATTATACTAACCATAGTGGAAATAGGCTATGGATGCTGAATATGATTCCCTAATTCAAAATCAGATGTGGGAACTTGTCAATCTGCCTCCAAGTAAGAAATACATTGGCTGCAAATGGATTTTAAAAAATATATATAAGGTAGATGGTTCAATCGACAAACAAAAAGCATGACTTGTTGCAAAGGGTTATGCTCAGCAAGAAGGAATTGACTATGATGAGACCTTTGCACCCACTGCAAAGATCAAAACCATCAGAGTTGTCTATGCACTGGTAGCACAAAAATGGATGGAAACTTCAGCAGATAGATGTCAAGAGTTCTTTTCTAAATGGTGATCTAAAATAAGAAGTGTACATGGCCCAACCTGAAGGGTTTGTAGATAATCATCAACCACACAAGGTATGTCATATGATAAAGTCTCTTTATGGACTCAAACAAACACCTAGGGCATGGTATATAAAAATTGACGATCACCTATTGCAGCATGGATTCACTTGTAGCCCCTTAGATACAAATTTGTATATCAAGAAGGTAGGAATAGAGATTATCATTCTTGTTTTATACGTAGATGATCTTGTGATCACATGAAGTTCTGACAATCTTGTAGATGATGTAAATAATGATCTGAAGAAATCCTTCGACATGACCGATTTGGGGCTACTTCACTACTATCTTGGCTTAGAGATATGGTATAATAAGAATCATATCTTCATCTCCTATATGAAATATGCCAAGACACTCCTAGAAAAGTATGGAATGTCAGATTGTAAACCAATGTCCACACCTATGGAAAAAGGTTTCCAATTATCTAGATTCTAGGATTCACCACAGGTAGATGGCACTCACTACAGGTGGCTTGTGGGGAGTCTCATTTACTTGACTTATACAAGACTAGATCTTTTCTTTGCAGTGACCTATCTTACGAGATTTATGTAGGATCAAAATAAATGTCATTGGATAGCAGCAAAGCATGTGTTGAGATATGTCTGAGGTACAATTGAATTTGGTCTAGAGTATTAGAAGAACACTCCGTTCTTCTTATAGGGATATAAAGACTCGGACTATGCAGGATCCGTCGATGACAGAAAATCCACTTCAGGATATGTTTTTCATCTCAGATCTGGACCTATCTCGTGGATTAGTAAGAAGCAAAATGTTCTTTCTCTCTCATCCACTGACGCTGAATACCGTGCCACACGAGGAGCTGTGTGTGAAGTAATTTGGTTACGTCGCATTCTTACATATATAGGGATTCCTGAAGAGAAACCTCCCATCATTCACTGTGACAATCAAGGTGTGTTGAAGCTTGTGAAGAATCTTATTTTTCATGAACGTACAAAGCTTATTGAGGTGGAATGTCACTACATTCGTGAACAAGTCTTGAACCACCAAATTTAGTTCCAGTACTGCCCTACTGATTTTCAAGTTACAGATATTCTCACCAAGCCTCTCGGCAAGGTGAAGTTTGATTTGTTTAGGGGGTACATTTGTAAGAGCAATGTATTAAGGGGGGGAATGTTAGCACATTATTTTTAATACATTGTTAGTTGTTGTTAGTAAACAGTTACATAATTTTTTTCCTCTTTTCCTCCCTCACGTAGCCTATATATTGGCATGCACTTCTATATTGAGATATAACAATCAATAAACATTATTCCAACACCATCAATTCCATAGGTTCAAAGCTTTCAGTTTCATTTTAAACGAGGTCAATTGAAGCTACGGTGTAGAAGTTATGGTTAAAGTTGCTCCAATATAATTGCCACTTGGGTCTTTGTCTGGAGCATCAATGGACTACCTATATATAAATATCATTTGATTGTTAATTAATGTGAACACACACAATGGATAAAAAATCCTTAATATTCATATCAACTTTCAAACATAAAATGTCCCAAATTCAACATTTTCTATTCTCAATCAAAACCCTTCATCTCAAGAAGACCTCTAACCCTAACTTTGTGGGTTACTAATAACTTTTTATTTCAACCATACCCATAACCCTAATTAATTATAAGGGATGTTTTATCATTGCTAAAATGGTAGAAAAAATGCATTCATAAATAAATACAACATATACTCGGTTTCATTTGATTGATTTTAAACCATGGAGGAGGACTCTAATCCAAGCACACCAATAGAAAAAGAAAATCCCTACGAAATGAAGGTTGAATGTAGTTCATCCAGGACTAGGAAGAGAAAGGTATCTAATATACCACATGAATTTTTTTGCAAATGATTAGACATGAAGAAAAATTGGTGATGTGTGACTGCCCAAGTTCACAAAAAATATTGCTATCATCATATAGAACTAATGATGAAAATATACCTAGTAAGGAGGAATAGAAACAAGGAAGAGAAGGAAAACAAAATTGTTAGAGTGGCAGATCCTATTCCTAGTCTAAAACAAGAAAATATGGAAATTCAAGTTGTTACAGTGACATATCCTATTTCTTACACACAAAAAAATGTTAGAATCACCAAAAGATCTATCAATAATATGGTCGACATAAGAAACCTTCAATATTTGAAGAAATTGTGGTGCCTTTAGAAATCTCTTATCTAAAGGAGTTACTACCTGTTATGATGATGGATGCCTGGAATGAAGTGTTTATCCCTCCTAAGAGATATAAAATTCATTCTTGTGATGCCCCCTAAAACAACCCACTTGAGACCCAAGAAACAACCTAGGATTAGTTAGGAAAATTATGGAATAATTTTTTTTTATTAGAAGTTTCTACAACAAACTTGCAAGGAAACAACTGTCACTAACAAGTTCCAGAACAAGTTTAATCTACTAAAACATGCTTTTCTTTTGTTAACAATTATCAGAGCTCACAAGGTCCAAAACTTAGGGTTAGAAGTTTCAATTAGCTTCAAAGGGTAAATTATCACCGTACCCACTCTCTAACAGGCTTATAGTTTTAACTTTATTTTTCTTACACTTAAGGCATTAAAAATTTCCCTAAAACATTCCCATTGGATATAAAATTTTCTCACCTTTCCAATGATATAAATAAGTCCTCCTAACTGCTTATAAAACTCAAGTTATGGGTCGGCGGGCCTTGGGGTGCAAATTTTCCCCCAAGAGCGGGCCTTCGGGCCCGGGGATGAAAATTTGCCCAAAAGGGAGGGTTGGCAGACACTAGAGAGTCTTTTGAATTTTTTTCTTATGTAGGGTGTAGAAACCAAATCTTCACCCACGCTCCCACGGGTCCAAAGAGGACACGTGGCACCCTCCAAGCTAAAGCGGGGAAGAATGAGGGAAGGGCAGGGTGACAAAGAAGCTTGGGATATTTTACCAAAGGGGAGGGGAAAAGGGTAAGTTGCACACAAGGGCCCGCATGTCCATGAAAAGGATTTTTCCAAGGTGAGGGAGGGAATGCGAGGCCACGGAGAAACATACAATAATTTTTCCAAATCAAATTTTCAAAAAGGATAAAGTTGCATGTGTTCTGCCCCTCAGCTGTCACCCCATGATGCCACATGGAAGCCTATGATTGGATGTGCGCTGGTAGGGTGGTGGGAACATTTTTTAAAAATTTCCTAAAAAAAAAATTCAATTTTTTTTTCTAAGGGTTTAAGGGAAAAATTCGGGCCACGGGCCTGCCAAGGAAGGAAAACTTCAGAGGGCCATAAATTTTGATATAAAGCTCGGTTTTGGGAAAATGAGGACTTTATAGAAATCTAGCGATGCCATATTTGCAGAGGAATCATTAATTTTAGATTTTGATAAAGTTCAAGAGGTTAATTTTAAGAATACAGCCTGCAGGATTTTTAAAAGCAACCTGGTAAATTTTGACTTATAAATTTTGTTCAAATTTTTCAATCTTTCTCTTCTAGCATGTCAAAAAGACATGGAGATTTTCATTAGGAAATTGTTAAGATAGATTACAAGTATAATTTTTTTGGATTGGTTCGCATTTCGAAATTACAAGTTTGTTTTAAGAGCAAAGAGCCTGCAGATTTTCCTTGGCTTGATTAGAAGGTTTTCAAGACATTTCCTTAAGTTTTTTATTCTACTTGGAATCATTTTTATCCTGTTAAGTTCAATTTAATATTTCATTTTTCTTTTATCTATTTGTAGGTTTGTTTGAACATTTGATTAAGGATATTTAGAAGGTATATAGTGAAGTAAAAGAACTTATACGTTTCAAGAAATAGAGATTAAACTATCTCTTTTGTCATGCAATGAAACATTGAATTAATTCCATGCCAACCTTAAATTATTTTCCTCCTTCAATCAAACATTAAAATAAGAATGTAGTTTCCATCCTTTCCAAAATCATATATTTTTAAAAAGGTAGAATAATACAATTTCTTCTCACGTGTTTCTACCTTTTCCACTTTCCAAACAGGGATTCCAATTACAATTTGATGTTCCAATTCAAAATAAAAATGCATATGAAGAAAGGTATTGCAATCCTTTATTGACATCAAATATACAACTTTACATCTTTCAATGTTTGAATGCACATAACATATTTCTATTTCTTTCTTTCTAATGAACACAACAAAGTATAAATATCTTTCACATTTCGAATATACAACTTTCATAACAAATTACAAACATCCTTTCTTCACAAAATATATTAAAATTTCATCCACTTCAAAGTGAGAAAGGTTACAAAAGAATTCTCTTAAGGGATTGTCAAAACTATCTTCTTTTCTCAGCTCCAGGGCAACAACATGCATTCTTCTCATTTTTTGAATTTGATCACAACAAAGGTAGTGGAAAGGAAATTCTCTCCACCCAACCAAAACATCCAATGAAGAGGATAAGACATCCTTCTTCATTAGCCCCCGAGCCCCAACCAAAATACAATAAGAAATGCATTTCAACCCGTGGCAACAACAGGCTTCCAAAAATACACAACATTCTTTGAACATGTACATTTCAAAATAAAAACACATTCCAAAACAAAACAACAGTTTTGCAACCACATGAAAATATCACACAAAAACTTAGGCTTCACCATGTAAGCCAAAGGAGCAAGAACTATGGGGGCAGCTGCTTATGCCTCCCAATGGGAATTGGGTATCCACCTGTAACAAACTGCCAATATAAACCATCACACATATCATTATGGCCCCCACCATCCCTCCTTATACCCCCCAAAAAGTAAGAAATGCAAGCTATTTATTTTCCATGGTGGATCCCAAACCCAAACTCCCTCCACAAGAATTCAGATGCCACTGGAATTCCCTTATGTGCCCCCACATGGATTCTCCATAGCCTTCTCCTACACAATTCCTAAGAAGTCTACCCAATAGCCAATAAACACACAAAACATTCACCATTCACACAAACACAAAAATAAATAAGAGCATAAAAGAAGAGCTAAGGTCCTACCTATCTATGGTATATTTTGTTCCAACACAGCAAGCTTTCAATGTCAAATATAATCCCAAAATAAAAAATCTCTATCTTAATGCAATCAATAAAAACATCCAAGCACCAACATGTAACAATCTTCCCAAAAATTTCTCCAAAGCAAGAGCTCCAATAAACAATAAAATTCACCCCAAGGAAGCATTCCAAAGTTTCAACAACCCAAGACAAAGCAAGGAGTTCAAATTTCATAGAAGAGGGAGCAAGGATGCCACATCACACATCATCAACTCCATCACAAAATTCAAATTCATTCTCCCAAGGAAAAATAAACAAGTGGGTGAAAATATGACAAATAAACTTACACACTCCAAAAAGCCCACACCCCAAAGGATTGAATTAAATAAAGTGTAAGAAGAGTGCAATTAAAATATGCAACATGATTAATAAAAATACATCAAAAAGGTCTAAAATCAACGCTCCAACCTTAGGTATGGTTGGTAAATAAACTTAAGAGGTATGGGACAAGTTTTACTTGTCCCACAAGCCTCCAAAAACAGCCTCCAAGGACAAATTCGAGTTTCCAAGAAGGTGGAGTGTTTCATACTCCAAAATATGACTTGCACAACTCTTACACATCATTTACATATTTAATACAAAATCCAAAACTTCTATAATTACTTTCTTATATCCCAATTTGACTGATTGATTTATTTATTTTAACAATATGATTACTCACATTAATACTCCATAATTAAAGAATAAAGAAATGGGTAAATTCATCACAAAATAAGCACATGCAAACAATAATAAAAATGAACAAATTAATAAAATAAACAAATCCCATTGGTCACATTAAAAGGTAATTCCCCCCATGGGAATCCATAAAAATAAACAACACACACACACAAAACATGTTGCCATGGTGACCTTGTTGTATTCATCTAGAATTCCAATGTGGTTGGTCTTCAATCCCCTGATGTTTGTTGTGATATAATTTTAACCTGAAAAACACAAATAAATCCTTTGGCCTCATGGCCATATCAGAACATCCAACATGATATAAATATAATCACAAAATCATCTATACATATGAATCACAACAATACCACTTACAATTTATATCAACAACTATATCATCATCATATAATGTCCATTTTCTAGGTCTACTCACAATATCCAAAAATACATGTTCGAACAACATTCAAAATATATCCATGTCAAATAGTATATCATCATCCACATATTATGTGGTGTCTAATAATCATCATGCATCATATCCAAATCAAGATCAACAATAATCCATGGTCCAACATCTAATATCATACTAAATCAAAACCATAATACTGTCCATAATGTAATAAAAAATATCAATATTAGTATCAAAAAGGTATCAAAGGGAAGAGGGCACTACAATTATTTTCCACCAAGAAGGGTATAAAGAAGATGAAATGACCTTAATGTCTCTTTTCAAGGGAGAAATTTCTAGATTTGGGTTAGGGATTGCTACTAAATGGTGTAGGAATGTATGTGAAGGGAAGAAAACACCAGATGAAGTGTTGCAAAATGAAATAAAGTTGAATAATTTTCACTCATGGTATTTTAAGGATCTTAAAATGTATCCTGAAAATATCATGTCGGAGGTAGAGAGGCTGAAGCGGTTGTGCCTTGATACTTTTTAGGGTGATGATTTAATTTTTCGCAAGAAGCTTCAATGGACAAGCCCTGACTTAACTGTGCTTAAACAATATTAATTTCCTCCTTATCATGTATTTTTCAGACATTCTAAGATAATTCTTGATACTTCTTGGATAGGGGCTAGATGATATGTACCTCTAGATTTCACTTTAAAATTTTAACCTAGTCGTGCACAAAGGAAACTTTGCATAATATGGTAATATACGAAATAAGTGTAAAAAAACAACCAAGGGTAAAATAGGACCCCAAATAAATCTTGGATGGAACTATCAATGTATTAAACTACAATTAGCTAACATTTTCTTGAAACTAGTGATTATGTCAATAGACCAAAAAATAAATAAAATATATAGATATTTTTTTAATATTATGAAATCATAACAAGAAGATTAGAATAAGAAAAATACATCAATCAATCCAGAGAATAATACGCCAAATATTGATTTGCGTGCCACTTATATTTATAAATTGGAATTTCTATAGATAGAATACTAGTCTTCCTTATGTAGAGTTTGTTTATATTTTCCTTTCTTTAGTAAATCATTTATTCTATTAGTTAGTTGATTTGTAATTTTTATGAAAAATAAATTCTCATCTTTTCCATCCATTCAACATTATGAGAATGTACTAAATTTTTTTTTAGTGTTGTGCATCACTTTATTATTCTTAGCTCACTTCATGATGTTTCCTAGTTGATGGATTTTATTTGGTGAACCCTAATTCATGCTATGTAGTGGTAACGGATTCCACTGGATTTGGAAAAATATTTAAGGATTTCTCCATTTTTTCCCCTCTCACTTGAAATATGTGTGGTATTTAATCCCATCAACATCATCAAGTGCATTTTTTTTTCTGGCAACAATGATTTTAAACCCATTTGATGTAAATGTTTATTGTTGGTGAAAATTTAAACCTATAAAATGCATCGTTAGTCAAAGATGATGTTAAACCCATTTGATATTACCTTTGGTAAGGTTTTTTTTTTTCAATCCAATGCATATAGATTCATTGATGGTGATGATATTCATCTCATCTAGCGCACTTAGCTTAAGTTATTTATTGATTTATCTATATTTAATTTATTTACTTGTGTTTTGTATTATTTCTTTGGATTACTTGTAACCAATTGGATAATTTCAAATCATTGATGATATTTGAATATTTTATAAATCATTAATCAAAGTGACACATTTTTGTACATGTGTATCTTATCATCATTAGTTTTCCAGCCCATTTTAAAAAAATCAAATCCTTCACATTATGCACACGGATCCCTAACTAGCACTTAGGATGTAAGTGATATACTTGTAATGCAGTAATACAAATAAAACTCATGTTGATTAGATATACTTTGTGTGCCTAATGCATGTCTCTTAGCTTACAATACTAGTATAATTGTAGTGCCCACTTCCCTTTGACACCTTTTGATACTAATCATAATACTGCTGATTATATTATGGACTTGATTATGGACCTTATTATAGTATGATGATAGATGTTAGATCATGAATTATTGTTGACTTGATTTAGTTATGATGCATGATGATTATTAGAGGCATTTTAGATATTAATGATGATATACTGTTTAACATGGTCATGTTATGGATGTTGTTCAGACATGTTATATTTGGATATTATGAGTAGACCTAGAAATGGAAATTATTGGATGATGATATAGTTGCTGATAAAAATGTAAATGATATTGTTAGATTGATTTGATGTTGTTGTGATTCATATATCTAGATTATTTCAGGAATTATATTTATATTATTTTGGATATTCTGATATGTCCATGAGGCTAAAGGAGGTATTTGTATCTTGTAGGTTAAAATATCACAACAAACATTGGGGGATTGGAGACCAACCACATTGGAATTTTAGATGAATTCAACGAGGTCACCATGACAACTTGTTTTGTTTGTGTGTGGTTATTTTGTTAGGGGTACCCATGGGGGGGGGGACCACCTTTAAATGTGACCAAGGGGTTATGTGTATTTATTTAATTGACCCTTTTGTTTTATGTTGCATGTGTTTATTTTGTGATGCTTTTACCCCTTTCTTTAATTATTAAATGGTGTGTAAATTTTATGAGTAAGCATATTTTTAAACTAAATAAATAAAATATGTCATAAGAAGGTAATTAATGAGATTTTTTGGCCATGATTTAAATTGATATAAGTATATGTAAGTGATGTGTAAGTTAATTGTTGAGTCAGAAACACTCCACCTTCTCGGAAATTCGAAATTGTCCTTGGAGGTTGATTTTGGAGGCTTGTGGGACAAGTTAAACTTGTCCCATATCTCTTAAATTTATTTACCAACCATACCTATGGTTGGAGAGTTGAAATTAGACTTTTGTGATGTTTTTTTTGGGAAGGCAATTTGTAGGTTTTAATTGCACTTTTATTACATGTTGTAATTTCAGTCCTTTGGGGTGTGGGTTTGTTTTAGAGTATGAAAGTAAACTATCATATTATTCACCCACCTATTTATTGCGAATTAGAGAATGAATTTGACCTTGTGTTGGGGTTGAGGATGTGTGTTGTGGCATCCTACATGGATCCACCTCATCCTCTTCCCTTCCCTCTTCTATAAAATTCAATTTTCTTGCCTTATTAGGGGTTGCTTCACTTTGGAGACTTACTTCTTGGGAGAATTATTTTGTTTTTCCTGGGAGCTCATGCTTCTGGAGCAGTTGGAAGATTGTGGAATACTTGTGCTTGGTTGATTTTTGGATTGTTTTCTTGGAGACAACTGTTGTTTGGAACTTGGGAAACTCCATCATGGAGAGGTAGAAACTTTGCTCTTGAAATGCTCTTATTGTATGAATGTTTTGGTATGTTGTGGGCTATTGGGTAGAAGGCCTAGGTATGGTGTAGGAGAATACTATGGGGTTTGATTTTTGGGAGGCACAAGTGTGTTTTAGGGAGGTATAAGTGTGGAGGGAATTGGGATTTGGGTTCCACCTTGCAAAGAAATACTCATTATGGGGTTCCATAAGAGGTTGGAGAGGCATAAGGAAATGTGAGGAATAAGGGGTAATTTGGGGAGGCATAAGGAATGTAAGGGCTGTGATATACTATATTTTGGTGGTTTGTAATTTAGGTGGTGATACCCATTTCCCTTTTTAGGAGGCATAAGAAGCATCCCCCATAGTTTCTTGCTCCTTTGGCTTGCTTGATGAATCCTTAGTATTTTTTGTCATGTTTTAATGTAGTTGTAAACTACATTCAGTTTTTGGAACTGTGTTTTATTATGAAAGTGTTGCTTGCATGTTTTTTGGAAGCTTGTTGTTTCCATGAGTTGGATCACATCTTTTATTGCATTATTGTTGGGTCCCGAGGGCGAATGAAGAAGGATAGATTATCATCTTCATTGGATGTCTTGATTGGGTGGGGAGCAATTCCTTTCCCCTAATCTTGTTGTGATTACAACGTGGGAGAATGAGATATATGCACTTATTGTTATGGAGCTGAGAAAAAGAAAGTTTGACAGTCCCTTGTTGGGATAAAGTTTATCGTAACCTTTCCTACTTGCAATGAAGGAACTTGTAAATGTTTTTTAATAGAAATATGTCGTATTGTTTATGAAAGTTGTGAAGTGAAATGTAAAAGAAATAAACTCTGTGTTTAGTCTTTGAAAGAATGTGACAGAATTGTATTATGTAAGATGAACTCAAAGAATGAAAGAATGGTTGTAAAGTTGTATTTTGGAATCAATAAAGGATTGCTTTACCTTCTTAATTTGAGTTGATGTTTTAAGATTGAAAATCTAAATGTGAATTGAAATCTTTGTTTAAGAGAACTAAATGCGTATGAAGGAAAATGCAGAACTCTGTCTTTTGAAATGTGTAAAGTTGAAAATCAGAATTGTATTTTATTTTTCTTTTTGAATGGTTGGAATTGAATCCACTAAATGTATTAGATTTGAATTGTGTGACACCACGAAAATGACGATGAAAATCCGAGAACTTGCTTCCACGAACATGAAACCCAAAACAATACGACTAAATTTTTTTTTTGATAATGTATTGGGTGTATGATTAGAAATCACTCCTCTTATACAAAACTAAGCGTACTAAGCATTAGTAAAAAGGAATAGAAGAATCTTAATTTATACTTAATCATATAGGTGTATGAAGTTTAGCCAAAATACCTATTTCATTGTTAATTATGAAGTTCGAAATCCATCTTTCATACTAGGTTACATGTAGTAAGAATGTGAAAATGTATATAATACTGTAATCATTCAAATTTTCTTTCTTTAATTACAGATAAAGATGACATGTAAAGGCATATACTAGAAGTTGCTTATTTTTTTACAGTTCAACAGAACGGATAATTGTAAAGGGACCATTGCTATGAACTTTACAAAGGCGTCTTCATTTTCAAAATTTATTAGTGAAAGAAGAAACAAAAAAAATCATTTAAAAAAAAAAAAGAAGCACATTATATATAAAAAAGAAGAAGGGATTTATCTGCTGCAAGATTTAGAACATCGTGAGTAAAACTATAAGAAGAGGAGTAGCTGCTTGAAAAATTATTGCGCCTAATGTATCAGATAAAGATGACAATAGTTTTATTAGAGGAAAAACATTCAAATTTATGCTTGAATTTATGGTGGTGGGTGGATGGCTACTGCCATATCATTAAAAACTCTATCCCCCTTGTGTGCTGAGGTCTTCTTACTGAGTCCCACATCTCCCATTAATTCCTCTTTAGATTTGCAAATCTTTTACTTTTTCTTTTGTGATCGGCCAGCTAGTATAATCTGTCCTGAGCCGCGTGAAAAAAAAGTTGTGGTGGTTAAAGATGAAGCTATAGCTAGCGGGGCAGGTGTGTTACCTCAATTTCCATTGGGTGCTGCGCAGATTGTTCTTGCCAGGATCCATGGCTGTGGCCTGTACAGGGAGACAGCCAGGTCGCAGCAACAAAACAAAGCCCCATTCTTCTTTTTGAGCGCTTAAAACAAGCAGGTTGTCCAACTATGTTGTCATCTGTTCAGTATCGAATGCATCCTCAAAAAAAATCTGGGATCCACCTTCAAGATATTTAATCAAAAACGATTAAGGGACAGTGGGAGTATCACGAGGGGACCTGAAGAAGTTTATTACATGATTCTCCATCGAGACCGCACCTATTTGCAAAGTAGTTTGTGGAAGAGAATCTCAAGGAGGCGGATCTGTTTCAAATCAGAATATTCGTGAAGCACAGTCCGCCTGGCAATTATATGGACCTTTCAGCGCAAATCTGGGCAGTCTTATTACATGATGGTTTTACCGAGACCTATCATTATTTTAATTTTTTTATATTACATGAGTGTATGATTTTATAAGTATTTTAGCTCAGTTCGCTTTGCAATATTATGGACGTCTCCTACGTAGAGGTGGGTCTGTTTCATAACAGAATGTTCATGGAGCATGGATTGCTTTGCAAACATATGGACGTCTCATACGTAGGTTTAATTATATGTTTACTATTATTTCTTGGCTGCAGTTGATGATAATATACTTTGTTAATATAAAGGGAATATTAATAGTATATTGTTATAAATAGAATTTAATAATAGTAAATCCATTAGTTTTAATAATACTTAAATATGAATAATATTTAGAATATTAGTTTCCTTATTACTGAAATGTGGGTAATGAACTAAATAAGCTTAGAACTTTTACATTAAAATCTATTTCTACATATTTTAATAAAGCATTTGTATGGGATTTCAAGTAGATTTGATTTCCTTTCCCTTACTAATTTGCAAATAATTTTACAATGAATTCTTAAATGAAGATAAACATAATAGATTTAGGACATAAATTACTTTATTGGCATATTGGAAACCATTTAAAACTTAAGTCTTTCCATCCACAATACAAGAAGAGAATATGCACTAATATTCTCACTTTTCAATACATCTCTTTTAAGCAACAAAATGAAATCTAATATGTATATTTTTTTTTGTAAATTTCCTAACATTCCACAAAAGAGTCCAACAATATTTCCATTAAGTTTTAAAGCAAGAACTACTAACATGTCAACAAGATCAACATACTCATATGAGGTTCCAAGCCAAGTTAAAGGAGAATAAATAGATTGTCTTTCTTTCAACTTTTAATTCCATCCACATTACAACCTTACTAATGAAGTTCAAAACAGCTTTCCTTCAACATCTTGTTACAACATTTTCTACTTAATGTGGGAGAAAATTTACAATGATGGAAGCTAAAATACAAACCAATATTACATTTTTCCTACACTCAAGTTTGCTAAAAATACAAGGTGGTTTCACATTGTCATCAACAAGATAGCTCCTCCAATATTTTTCTTGATTCACAACAGAATAAGGGGAGAGGCAACGTTCTCCTCCCAACCAAGATACCCAATGGAGAAGAGAAGCCATCCTCTCCATTAGCCCCTGAGCCCCAACCACATCACAATGGGAGAAAATCCAACTCACGGCAACTACTAGCTTCCACATAACTCAACATAACATTTCACATGCATTCCATAATCCTTCAAAACAAAAGAATCAACAACTCAACAAGAGGGAAACCATCAAAACAACAAAGTCACAAGGCTTATCAAGAAAGCCATAAGAGTAAGACCTATGGGGAGGCCACTTATGCCTCCCAATGGGAATGGGTGCCACCTAAAAGCCTCCAATGTAAAACACAATACCCGTAACAACTCTTATGCCTCCCTAAAGTACCCCTTATCCCTCCATCCACTCTTATGCCTCCCTCAACTCTTATGGCTCCCTCAAAGTAAAAACAAGAAGAAAATGCAAGCATTTCTCTTACAAGGTGGGCACCCAACCCAAACTCCCCCCTCAAGAAAAGGATCTCTTATGCCTCCCTCAAATAAGACTCCCCATAGTCTCCTCCCACTCCCAACTTAGGCATTCTACCCATTCCCAACAAGCATTGCAAACAACAAAATTCAACACAACATATGTACTACATTCATATAACAAAAAGAAGAAAGAATAATACAAACAAAGGTGAAGCTCCTACCTTTCCATGGTAGAGCTTGTTCCAAGTATGAAGTCTCAAATCTCTCCAAAGATCAAGCAAGCATCCACAAGCTCCAACAAAAATTCTCACAAGTATCAACAAGCTCCAAAAATCCACAAACTCTTTCCAAATCCTCTCCTCTCCAAAATACAAAAGACTAAAAATGAAACTTCCAACCCCCAAAACAAACAAAAGGATCAAATAAATAGAGAAAAGAGAGGGAGGGATGATGTGGCTCCAAGTAGGATGCCACCTCCTTTTCTCTCCACTCCACATCATTTGGTCAACCTCATATTCCAATGCACCATTAATAAGTGGTTGAAAGAAAGGCAAGCACCTTACACACTCCAACTAAGCCCACTCCCCCAAAGGACAAAATTATATTTTGAAAGAAAGTGCAATTAATATTTTACCCTTTTATCCCCCCAAAACACCTAAAAGACCCTAAATTTGGCCTTCCAACCCATAGGTAGGGTTGGCATGGGGTTTTAAGAGGTGTGGGACAAGTTTGACTTGTCCCACAAGCTTTGAAATTTGGCCTCTAAGGCCAAATTCGAGTTTCCCATGTGGGGTAGAGTGTGCTACACTCAAAACTCAAACACACATCAATCCACACAAAATCCCAAGTAAATCAAATCCTAATAAATGAACTCTCTTTTGGTCACATCTTTTAATTAGTTTAGGACAAAATCAAATTAACTTAATTAAGCCACTGCAACCCATGGCTAACAAAGGGGGTAAACTCCGATCCAAAGAATATGAATAATAACAAAAGTTAAATTGCACCTACTAAGAGCAACACATACTAACATAATAAAAAAGGAAAATTAAAACAGAACAACACATGACCCCTAGGTCACAATTTTTCCCTAACCAAATAATTCTAACACACACACAATTACTTGTTTCCATGGTGACCTTAGCTGGATTCTTCTTGAATTCCAATGTGGTTGGTCTTGTAACGACCCACAAATTCACACACCCAAACAACAAACTAAAAGACAGGATTTTTTTTTTTGACTCGCTTGAAGATAATACGACACTACACAAGTTCTTTAGGGAAGAAAATCAACTAAAGACATGCCTTCCACAACACGGACCCACACTGGTTACGGGTAAACATGAGGCACACACTTAGGACACAATGGTTCATCTAAAATATGCAATTTTACAACAAGGTTTTCCCACAGAAGGTTTCTTTAGAATCATGTTTTAGTTGTAAGTGCTTTTACATTCTTTACTTTTCCCAGAGAAATCATGATAGGAGAATCTGAAGTTCATGTCTCCTTTGAAGAATTTTCTCCCACCTTGTTAATGTTAATATACAGTGTGAACCAATTATTGTATGGTAAGAGGTTACTTCATTTACTTGATCAACTTATTCATTTGTGAGGAGGCAGTTAATTTCTCAAGGCTCTTAACTTCATCAATTTGTTTTCGACATTGTGCTTTTGAACATATATGTTTTATCTTTTCAAGCGGTCAATTTTATTTTATTTTAGTTTATTCCACGACATGACTGTCTAAATCTTGGATTCATCATTAAGGTCTTATTAGTTGTTAATAAGATTTCATTAGGGTCAAGAGTCTAACAAGAAATATTAAATATTTCACCTGGGCTTCACTTGAAGAGATAGACATAAGTATACTGTTTACATTTTCAACGGGTAAGATAGATTGAAGAGTTTCTTAATAAAGTTCCCTCTTTTTGTTATAATTTTATCATCTTCCAAGATTTAATCATTGATCTCACCTTAAGACTGTTCTAAGGACTCACCACAATAAGAGATTGTTGATTAGTTTACGTGGGATCACAAGGTATATTTGTTTCTCTTGTTTTCTTTTTGCTAGGTTCAAAACATAGTCCTCTACCAAACGACACATGACCAAAGGTAACCAAAGTTATGCAAGTTTATTCATGTTTAGATAATTATAATTTGGTTGACTATTCAAGGATAAATCATATTCTTAAAGGTGAAAATTCAACAAAGGATACGCATGTCAAAACCAGTTCATTTAATCTTATTGACAATAATATTTCTCAAATTGACTTTCAAATGATAACATCAACCTACATGAGAACAATACAAAATTATAACGCAATGCCTTCTAAATAGTCTTCACAATTTCCATACCAAAGTTTAAAAGCAAAAGAAAAACATTCGTACAACAGCAGTTCCTAAGAAGGCTGGAATCCAATTTCTACACGTGTTTTCTTTTTCTCTCTCTTTTTTCTTTTCTACTTGGGAAATCCTCCTGCACATTTTTTAGCACATGTCAGTTCGCAAGAACTAAGCACAATAAAAGCTATAACATTAAGACAATATGTTGTTATCTAACTGTTTCAAGGAAGAAAAGCACCGTTGATGATGAAAAGTAATCCAAGAGTCTAAACAAGAGAAATTAAAGAGTTTTCCAAAAGCATAAAACGTTGGAATAAAAAGGGACGACAATAACTCTATTTAATTATCATTTTCTCATAGGAGCAGTTAATAAACATCATAGTGAATTTCACCCATATCACAATAATGACCGTCATTTTAATAGGATAACATTTCGTAAGAAAAAACACTTACAAGAAGAGAATTAAGTTCAAACGTGATCTGTCCCTATTTGTTTAAGTTAGTTCACCAAGCCAAGGATTCACTATGCCATTGGAAGATCCCAAACAATCACTCGACATGAGAATATCTAAACCAACATGACTTATTAATATTAAGATGATGTGCCTATAACAGTTAATTTTATGTCAGTACCGAATAAATAAATAGGAAAGAAAAGGGATGAAACGCACAAATGACCTCGTATGGGTCACATCCTATCCTAACAATCCTTCTATTAAACTTTCTTGTAATGAGAATGTCTTAAGAAAGAGGAAAAACTTGGAAAGACCAAACATAACCATTATAAATCTTACAGGAGGGTTACTCAATCATTCACAAGAACACAACATAGGATACATAGCATCCAAGGATCTGTCGTCAACTACAAGTTGATGTAAACATTTCTAGTCAATACATAACCATTCTACTACAATGACAGCAAGGAGGTAGTATCACAACGAACATCACAAAAACCAGTCAACCAATGAGTTTCCAAACACACCAACCTCTAAGTCACAGGAGAATGAAATTTAAACATCTTTACGGAGCAAAATGTAGGGTAATTTCTTACGCATGAAAAAAACATCCCAATTTTAAGATTTGAAAACTTCCTCAATAATGATCCAGTAGATCTCGTATCCTCCAACAAGTGTGAAACAAAATCCAAGGTACGAAAAAGAGTATTTCCTCTGACATTTTAAGCTATCCAAAAGAAGACATTCCATAGGATCAGCTACATTCCTCAAAACATACGACAGTCACCAAGGGAGAGAAGGTGATTCCAAAGACAACAATATCCAAACGGTGAACATGAATTGATATCAAATTATGACGATCAACCATGACACTCGAAGAATAAAAGTATTTCTTTGAGCGATTCAAAACAAATAACAAAAGCAACTAACCTAGTTGAAAGTAATATCAACTTGGCTCAATTCAAAAGTCAGTTAAGCTAAGCACACACCAAGCCAACCAGGAAGGGTTACTAGAACCTAAAACAACTAAAAGAAAAGGATAGAGACAGGAATAGCATCATTCACCTATACACAATGCACTCACAGTACTCAATCACTAATTCACAAATACCCAACATAAACTAGAACTACAGATCTCGAACCGAAACAAGAATAAGAACAAAAAAGGAACTATAAGGTTGAGTCCAACAACAATCTTTGATAAAACATTCAAATCGCGAGTCCAACACAAAGAACTAGGGGATATTCATTACAGGAACCCCACCTCTTTTGTTTTATTAGTCTTAAGAACAACGTTCACCCAACTAATATTTATTAAAACCCAAAAAACAATATAAAAGGCTTCAACCAGCGCAATCATTTCTAACGCCAAAAAAAAATACAAGGGAGCAAGGGAAGTGGAACTCAAACAGCATACCATCACACGAGACATTTATATGAAGAGTAGAGTTATTTGATGAATCAGTTAAATAACAACTTAATAATCAATGGTATAGAGAATATCGTGCCTGATTAAGCTCCCGCAGTCGATAACAAGATGGACAGGGCCTGCAACAGCAACCCAAGCCTAATTCCATTTTCTTCAAGCTCGTAGGGCGCCCCAAAAATTGAACATCTTCACGTTGGCACAGGTAGGAGTTCACGGCCAAGGTGGGTGGTCTAAAAAATTTTCCATCATCCTCCCAACACCGCCCCAAGATTAGCCCTAGAACTTCTGTAGGCCCCATTTTTGACAATTGAACTTGATCCTTCATCCTTCATCCAAACACCTCCACCATCTCCATATGCATTTGATTGTTTCTAACTTGGACCTCCTAGCCTTGGTGCTCTCATATTAGGAGCAACCCTAGTTTGAGACAAAGCAAAAGAAGATGGCTTTATAACCAAGAATAATCTCTTGGTACAGGCTCCATAACCATAAAACAGTCCCTAGACTTAGCATCCTCACCTTTTCCCTGCATCCCATGACCTGCAATCATGGTTGTCCATGAGAATACATCACTTTTAGGCATTTTATCAAATACTCGGCGTGTAACTCTAAAATTCCCACATTTGCAATACATGTCTACAAGGGCATTCATTACTATAATAAACAAATCAAAGCCACTTCTTAGTATGAAGGTGTGGATCTCCTTCCCCTGAAGCAAATTCGACAGGTGAGAAATTACTGGAAGAACAGTTGCAAAGGTAACATTGTTGGGTTTCGTGTCAGCCAGATGCATTTTTTGAAAGGGATCTAAACTTTCCTCATACTGTCCACTCTGTGCATACCCTGCAATCATTGTATTCCATGACACTGCTGTTTTCTCAGTACATGTTTAGAATCTGAACAATATCTTGTTACCTTCATCTCCCAATAGATTTTCTCCAACATTGTATAGATCTCCTGTGCCTGTGGGTGCGATCTGTCACCTACACAAAAAGCATGCACCTTTTTATTTCCTTTAATCCAACTACACCCAGTTTATTTTTAATTCCTCTATCCTTCATCGATCTCCTAAAATTTTTCCTGCAAAGCAAACTGTGCTTCATGACTATTCTGATATGAAATAGATCCAGCTCTATGAGATCCTATTCCATGAGTTACATCGTAGAACAAGCAAGGTTTCAGTAGAGAATTTGTGTAATAAATTTCATCGGGTCTCCTGGTAACACTCTCACTATCACTTAATCGATTTTGATAGAAATGTCTTGAAGAAGGATCCCGAATTTGAGGATGCATGGATACTGCACAGATAACAACATAGTTGGACCTTCTGCTGGTTTGGAAGCGCTCAAATGGCTTCAACCAAACTACACATGCCTGCCACCTGGTTATTTTCTTGTTGCAGGTCAGTATGGTCTAGCGCAGCATGCCAAAACCTTGGACTCCCGCTCCTAACTTGAAAGATGAGGTGAACGCCGTCTCTGGTGTCGACAGTAACAGGCATGCATGAAGAAAAATAGCCGCTCATAATGAGGCGGTGAACATCTTCCTGCATTTCCTGCTCAGTCAAAGCAAAGTTAGGATTGCAGGCCTTCAATGCCGCTGTAGTCGAACTGCGCAGCTTCACACTTTCCAACTCCTCGCCCTCCTTAGTCTGAATCAACACCTCGCTCACCAAAACCCTTTCATGCTCTTCTTTCACATGCCGGGATCGAGGGAGTGTAGTTTCTACTCACCTTCATTAACATTAACACCTTATTTGCGTGTAGTCTAGGGGAGTTATGCCAGCTCTATAGAGACCTTTTCGTTTTCGTCATGGCTTGCAGAAGTGCTAGTGGAACATAGCAAAGGCATTGGAACAGACAAACAAACAAAAAAGACTCCGTCCACTCTCCTCACGCGGCCAGGGCAGGAATGCTCGAGCAAAACCAGACTAAAACTAAACAAACTACTCCCCAAAATAGGGGTTTCCTTCCCCCAAGACACGATAGACAAGGGCACGAGGAAGTCAAGGAAGGTAGAGCAGTCATAAAAGATACATGTGAGAAGCGGTTGAAGGGTCACTGGAAAAGACTGGTGGCCAACTGCCCCCCCCACTTGGCATTACATTCTCCTCCCCTTAAGAAAGTATCGTCCTCGATGCGACATAACACAGCAGAAAAAAAATAAAAATGTTTCGCAACCAAGAACAGGTAAAAGAGGAAGTACACACTATGGTTTAAAATTTTAGTCGATTAAAACACGGCCACAGGTAGCCTTAGGAAAATTTGGTAGAAGTTTTAACTTTCAAGGTTCTATGAAGATTGGCAGTTCCCTCTTGTTTGTTATTTCATTAGTTCCTTTCCATTAGCATTATTCTTAGTTTAATTTCTTTTAAAATTTCATCATTGAAGAGTTTTGGTTTGTTCCTTATTGTGGGTGCCCAACATGAACTGCTAACACAACACCCTATCAGGTTCACAAGACACTACAGATTCACAAGGATGCAAGTATATACTTCAAGATTGTATTACACCACAAATAGGTTACTCAAAGACGGAATGGAGAAGGCACAGTCCACATAACATAGTACTCGTCACACATCAATGACTGACATATTATATACTTGAACCAAAAAGTACTACAACCCACCAGACATTTCCTTAATTCGCATCGAAGAAAAAAAAATTCACATAACACCAAACCATGCTACAGGTACACAATGCCCACAAGGGAATCAATGACATATCCATAACATCACAACACATATCCATCTAACATGAGTAACACATACATCAAAAGACCACTACCAAACATCACAATGACTCAACATATACCCCAGAACATCAACCATACACACAAATATCATATGCCTCCCTCAAACTCTTATGCCTCCCTCAAGTCTCTTATGCCTCCCTCAAACTCTTATGCCTCCCTCAAGTCTCTTATGCCTTCCTCAAGTCTCTTATGCCTCCCTCAAACTCTTATGCCTCCGTCAAGCTCTTATGCCTCCCTCAAACTCTTATGCCTCCCTCAAGTCTCTTATGCCTCCCTCAAGCTCTTATGCCTCCCTCAAACTCTTGTGCCTCCCTCAAACTCTTATGCCTCCCTCAAGCTCTTATGCCTCCCTCAAGGAGGCCGGTTGACCCTATGGTCCAAGACACATAGAGTTCGAACACTCCTAACCCAAGTGACATAATAATGCGTGGTTCAACAACCCGCTAGTTATATGTACTCCTTGGGGTGTACCCCCATACAACGAAGCGGGTCCATAGGTCCAACCAATCCATGGTGCATCCTATGACCCTATTCCACACATCACGACACTAGAACCAACACAACAATCCAATCCAAAGTGCCACGTGGCAAAGTACAAGCCTTGGGCAAGGCGGTAAGAATTCCAAATTTAAAAGAAGACCCCAAATCAAGCTAAATAAATGGCCAAATAGCCATAGTTAGTATCAAAATCCCCCATGTTAGTGCCACAAACCAAGGAAATGCCCAAAATTGTAAAGCATGACAATCAAGAAAAGCTGCTGGTCCTTACAAAATAAAGTAAAAAGCTCAATTTACAAATAAAATCAACTTATAATAATGTCACATCACGATAACTGTGTGGCCTTATCTGGCCACCAAGGGGTACTCAACGAGTTGCTAGCACTCGGAACATTGAGCCTCAGCTCGTAAAATACATATCAATAATACAACTGTCATCACCTCCATCTGAATCATCCCACCACCACTTCGACAAGGCTAAACATAGTCATAGTTTTACTTAGGTTGCGTACATGCAACCACATAGGGAGAGAGGAAAGAATCACATGTTATCTACTAAACCGAGTTTTGGCTCGAGTTATTGACCCATGGTACACCATTCTTCACTCTCAACATACACTTCTACCGATTTCCCTCAGGATCGGTTAGCATAAGGTTCACAACATAACATACAACAACATCACTAACATAACGGTGGCACACACATAACTACCATAACATCTTACATATGGTACATATACAGGGTAGATCATGATCATACATTCACTGAGTGTAACACACCACTTTACAACATTCTGCACCCAAAGTGCAATCACCATATGATAGGGCTCATACACTCGCCGTATGACCCCAAATCACAACATGAAGCATTACATATTTGCACAAATCATACATACGATGAACATAGTACATCACAACATAACATCCATTGCTACATAACAAGGTGGTACACACGTTTCTTCAACACATGGTAAAAACATCACGATACCACTCATTTCTTTTAACATCAATCTAGTCATACAACACATTGATACACTTACATACCACAATATGTCACAATGTTCCAACACTCCGTCATCCACATTAGAATTCTTTTCACACGCATCAAAAACAATAATTCACACGTGAACTCTTCATAGAATCCACAAGAAGGAGAGAGAATACTCCCATCCCCAACATATCAACATGATGACAAACACGCACTAAGTGACATACACATCACGTGCGTTCACAATATCACAATTATGACAATAATCACATCACGTTTAAAGCACAATACTCTTCCAATATCTACCATCATCATGCAACATCATCATCATCATGCAGTATCATCATGTAACACCACCACCACCATGTAACATCATCATACAACACCAATCCGGCCATAGGTTCGAGAGCATGAACCTATGCTATGATACCAAGTGTAACAACCCACAAATTCACACACAAACAACACAGTAAAAGACAGGATTTTTTTTTTTTGACTTGCTTGAAGATAATGCGACACTACACAAGTTCTCTAGGGAATACAATCAACTAAAGACATGCTTTCCACAACACAGACTCACACTGGTTACAACTAAACATGAGGCACACACTTAGGACACAATGGTACATCTAGAGTATGTAATTTTACAACAAGGTTTTCCCACAGAAGGTTTCTTTAGAATCATATTTTAGCTGTAAGTGCTTTTACATTCTTTACTTTTCCCAGAGAAATCATGATAGGAGAATCTGAAGTTCATGTCTCCTTTGAAGAGTTTTCTCCTACCTTGTTAATGTTAATATACAGTGTGAACCAATTATTGTATGGTAAGAGGTTACTTCATTTACTTGATTAACTTATTCATTTGTGAGGAGGCAGTTAACTTCTCAAGGCTCTTAACTTCATCAATTTGTTTTCGACATTGTGCTTTTGAACATATATGTTTTATCTTTTCAAGCGGTCAATTTTATTTTATTTTATTTTATTCCAGTACATGACTGCCTAAATCTTGGATTCATCATTAAGATTTTATTAGTTGTTAATAAGGTTTCATTGGGGTTAAGAGTTTAACCAGAAATATTAAAGATTTCACTTGGGCTTCACTTGAAGAGATAGACATAAGTATATTGTTTACATTTTCAACGTGTAAGATAGATCGAAGAGTTTTTTAATCAAGTTCCTTCTATTTATTATAATTTTATTATCTTCCAAGATTTAATCATTGATTTCACCTTAAGACCGTTCTAAGGAATCACCACAATAAGAGATTGTTGATTAGTTTACGTGGGATCACAAGGTATATTTGTTTCTCTTGTTTTCTTTTTGCTAGGTTCAAAACATAGTCCTCTACCAAATGACACATGACCAAAGGTATCCAAAGTGATGTAAGTTGATTCAAGTTTAGATAATTATAATTAGGTTGACAATTCAAGGATAAATCATATTCTGAAAAGTGAAAATTCAACAAAGGATACGCATGTCAAAACAAGTTCATTTAATCTTATTGGCAATAATATTTCTCAAATTGACTTTCAAAACGATAACAACCTACATGAAAACAATACAAAATTATAACGCAATGCTTCTAAATAGTCTCCACAATTTCCATACCAATGTTTTAAAGCAAAAGAAAAACATTCGTACAACAGAAGTTCCTAAGAAGGCTGGAATCCAATTTCTACACGTGTTTCTTTTTCTCTCTTTTTTTTAATTTTCTACTCGGGATATTCTCCTGCACATTTGTTAGCACATGTCAGTTTGCAAGAACTGAGCATGATAAAAGCTATAACATTAAGACAATATGTTGTTATCTAACTGTTTCAAGAAAGAAAAGCACCGTTGATGATGAAAAATAATCCAAGAGTCTAAACAAGAGCAATTAAAGAGTTGTCCAAAAGTATAAAACGTCAGAATAAAAAGGGATGGCACTAACTCTATTTAATTATCATTTTCTCATAGGAGCTGTTAATAAACATCATAGTGAATTTCACCCATATCACAATAATGATCATCATTTTAACAGGATAACATTTCGAAACAAAAAACAATTACAAGAAGAGAATTAAGTTCAAACGTGATCTGTCCCTATTTGTTTAAGTTATTTCACCAAGCCAAGGATTCACTATGCCACTGGAAGATCACAAACAATCACTCGACGTGAGAATATCTAAACCAACATGACTTATTAATATTAAGATGATGTGCCTATAACAGTTAATTTTATGTCAGTACCGAATAAATAAATAGGAAAGAAAAGGGATGAAATGCACAAATGACCTCGTATGGGTCACATCCTATCCTAACAATCCTTCTATTAAACTTTCTTCTAATCAAGAAAATGTCTTAAGAAAAAGGACAACCTTGGCAAGACCAAACATAACCATTATAAATATTACATGAGGGTTACTTAATCATTCACAAGAACAGAACATAGGATACATAGCTTCCAAGGATCTGTCGTCAACTACAAGTTGACTTAAACCTTTCTGGTCAATACATAACCATTCTACTACAATGACAGGAAGGAGGTAGTATCATAACGAACATCACAAAAACCAGTCAACCAATGAGTTTCCAAACACACCAACCTCTAAGTCGCAGGAGAATGAAATTTAAACATCTTTACGGAGCAAAACGTACGGTAATTTCTTACGCATGAAACCAACATCCCAATTTTAAGATTTGAAAACTTCCTCAATAATGATCCAGTAGATCTCGTATCCTCCAACAAGAGTGAAACAAAAACCAAGGTACGAAAAAGAGCATTTCCTCTGACATTTTAAGCTATCCAAAAGAAATGTGAGTATCGTCAAAAGAAGACATTCCATAGGATAAGCTACATTCCTCAAAACATACAACAGTCACCAAGGGAGAGAAGGTGATTCCAAAGACAACAATCTCCAAACGGTGAACATGAATTGATATCAAATTATGACGATCAACCATGACAATCGAAGAATAAAAGTATTTCTTTGAGCGATTCAAAACAAATAACAAAAGCAACTAACCTAGTTGAAATTAATATCAACTTGGTTCAATTCAAAAGTCAGTTAAGCTAAGCACACACCAAGCCAACCGGGAAGGGTTACTAGAACCTAAAACAACTAAAAGAAAAGGATAGAGACAGGAATAGCATCATTCACCTATACACAATGCACTCGCAGTACTCAATCACTAATTCACAAATACCCAACATAAACCAGAACTACAGATCTCGAACTGAAACAAGAATAAGAACAAAACAGGAACTATAAGGTTGAGTCCAACAACAATGTTTGATAAAACATTCAAATCGTGATTCCAACACAAAGAAATAGGGGATATTCATTACAGGAACCCCACCTCTTTTGTTTTATTAGTCTTAAGAACAACGTTCACCCAACTAATATTTATTAAAACCCAGAAAACAATATAAAAGGCTTCACCAGCGCAATCATTTCTAACGCCAAAAAAAAATACAAGGGAGCAAGGGAAGTGGAAACCAAACATCATACCATCACACGAGACATTTATATGAAGAGTAGAGTTATTTAATGAATCAGTTAAATAACAACATAAGAATCAATGGTATAGAGAATATCGTGCTTGATTAAGCTCCCGCAGTCGATAACAAGATGGACAGGGCCTGCAACAGAAACCCAAGCCTAATTCCATTTTCTTCAAGCTCGTTGGGCACCCCAAACATCGAACATTTTCACGTTGGCACAGGTAGGAGTTCACAGCTAGGGTGGGTGGTCTAAAATACTTGCCATCATCCTCCCAACACCACCCCAAGATTAGCCCTAGAACTTATGTAGGCCCCATTTTTGACAATTGAACTTGATCCTTCATCATTCATCCAAACACCTCCACCATCTCCATATGCATCTGATTGTTTATAACTTGGACCTCCTAACCTTGGTACTCTCATATTAGGAGCAACCCTAGTCTGAGACAAAGCAAAAGAAGATGGCTTTATAACTAAGAACAATCTCTTGGTACATGCTCCATAACCATAAAACAGTCCCTAGACTTAGCATCCTCACCTTTTCCCTGCATCCCATGACCTGCAATCATGGTTGTCCATGAGAATACATCACTTTTAGGCATTTGATCAAATACTCGGCGTGCAACTCTATAATTCCCACATTTGCAATACATGTCTACAAGGGCATTCATTACTATAATAAACAAATCAAAGCCACTTCTTAGTATGAAGGCGTGGATCTCCTTCCCCTGATGCAAATTCGACAGGTGAGAAATTACTGGAAGAACAGTTGCAAAGGTAACATTGTTGGGTTTCGTGTCAGCCAGATGCATTTGTTGAAAGGGATCTAAACTTTCCTCATACTGTCCACTCTGTGCATACCCTGCAATCATTGTATTCCATGACACTGCTGTTTTCTCAGTACATGTTTAGAATCTGAACAATATCCTGCTACCTTCATCTCCCAAGAGATTTTCTCCAACATTGTATAGATCTCCTGTGCCTGTGGGTGCGATCTGTCACCTACACAAAAAGCATGCATCTTTTTATTGCCTTTAATCCAACTACACCCAGTTTATTTTTAATTCCTCTATCCTTCATCGATATCCTAAAAGTTCTCTTGCAAAGAAAACTGTGCTTCATGACTATTCTGATATGAAACAGATCCACCTCTATGAGATCCTCTTCCATGAGTTACATCGTAGAACAAGCAAGGTTTCAGTAGAGAGTTTGTGTAATAAATTTCATCGGGTCTCCTGGTAACACTCTCACTGTCACTTAATCGATTTTGACATAAATGTCTTAAAGAAGGATCCTGAATTTGAGGATGCATGGATATTGCACAGATAACAACATAGTTGGACCTTCTGCTGGTTTGGAAGTACTCAAACAGCTTCAACCAAACTACACATGCCTGCCACCTGGTTATTTTCTTGTTGCAGGTCAGTCTGGTCTAACACAGCATGCCAAAACCTTGGACTCCCGCTCCTAAACTGAAAGATGAGGCGAACGCCGTCTCTGGGGTCGATAGTAACAAGCATGCATGAAGAAAAATATCCTCTCATAATGAGGTGGTGAACATCCTCCTGCATTTCCTGCTCAGTCAAAGCAAAGTTAGGCTTGCAAGCCTTCAATGCCACTATAGTCGAACTGCGCAACTTCACACTTTCCAACTCCTCGTCCTCCTTAGTCTGAATCAACACCTCGCTCACCAAAACCCTTTCCTGCTCTTCTTTCACATGCCGGGACCCAGGGGAGTGTAGTTTATGCTCACCTTCATTAACATTAACACCTTCTTTGCGTGTAGTCTTGGGGTTATGCAGCTCCATAGAGCCCTTTTCGTTTTCGTCATGGCCTACAGAAATGCTAGTGGAACACAGCAAAGGCATTAGAACAGACAAACAAAAAAAAGACTCCGTCCACTCTCCTCACGCGGCCAGGGCAGGTAGGCTCGAGAAAAACCAAACTAAAACTAAACAAACTACTCCCCAAAACAGGGGTTTCCTTCCCCCAAGACACGGCAGACAAGGGCACGAGGAAGTCAAGGAAGGTAGAGAAGTCATAAAAGATACAGGTCATAATTAGTTGAAGGGTCGCTGGAAAAGACTGGTGACCAACTGCCCCCCCCCACTTGGCATTACAGGTCTCCACTCCCCAATATTGTTGTGAATATAATATACCTGCAGAATAGAGAATACCTCCTTCGGCCTATTGGCCGCATTAAAACATTCATGCCAAATATACACTATAATCTAAAATAAACGACACATGATTTACTATCATCTATGCAAGTACGATATCACTTACACTTTCTAGCACATTTCTATTCCACATTTCATTTATGTCAAAATGATCATCACATTAGTCCAATTATCAAGTTCTACTCAATATGATTAAACATATCACATGTCATAATTAAAGATAAATAACCATGTCAAAAGTATACAATTATCATCGTCAAATGTCCACCAGTAAACCATATGCATCATATAAAGATCAAATCAATAACAGTCCAATGTCTATGATATCTACTAGCATGCTAAATCAAGAAGCCATAATAAATCCATAAGTGAAGTAATCAGTCTCGAAAACAACAAAACAAAATGGTGTCGAAGGAAAGTGGGCGCTACAAATTGGAGCACATTATAATACTTGGAAGAAGTAAATGGAAATCAAACCCATTTAAATTTGATTTCTGCTACGTATTTTCAAATGGTAATTACTTGACCTAAAATAGACAGTTCAAACCTACAACAATGGAATAATAGATTAAACAATTAAAATGAAGTAGTTTTCCCTAAAAGAATCCAACTAGACAAAAATACCTATAAGAAATATTTCAAAACCTGGCAAAACCAAGTTCAAAGCTTTCGCTATTATTTTGCTGTCAAAATTGTAAACTTTCAAATTGGAATTCTATAAAATATACCTACCGAGCACAAAATTAACCTAATTCCACTTATGCTCAAAAGTATGGGATGTCAGATTGTAAACCAATGTCCACACCTATGGAAAAAGGTTTGCAACTATCTAGATTCCAGGATTCACCACAGGTAGATGGCACTCACTACAGGCAGCTTGTGGGGAGTCTCATTTACTTGACTTATACCAAACCAGATCTTTGCTTTGCTATGAGCTATCTCGCCAGATTTATGCAGGAGCCGAAGAAATGTCATTGGATAGCAGCAAAGAAAAGATCTTTCACGCTTTGCGGCTCCTTCAACTGTCCCTCCGCGTCCAACAAAGAACACTCCACGCACAGCAAAAACGGGATAGTCTCCTCTCCTCTTTCACGCACGCACAGCAAAAACGGGACAAGCACTCAGTCTCCTCTCCTCCTTCACGCATGCACAGCAAAAATGGGACAGGTATAGGCACTCAGTCTCCTCTCCTCCTTCACGCACGCACAGCAAAAAAATGGGACAGGAACTCAGTCTCCTCTCCTCATTCACGCACGGTTCTTCTTCAGTCTCCATGATCTGATACCAATGAAGACGCACCAAGGAATGATTTTTATATTGCTTATTAATCAGAATACAGAGTGACACCTTTAAATAGGCTGCGAGAGAGGGAGCCAGAGCCGTTCCGACAGAAACAGTTACATAACTGTTTACAAACTAAAATGTATTAATTCGCTAATAGTTTTCGCTTTGAGCTTCAGAAAAATTTTGGGAAAATTTTCCAAGTTTTTCCCGCTGACCCACAGCCAATTTGGAGCTTCCATGTGGCATTGCGAGGTGCCAGAAAAGGTGTGGGTAAATGTGACCCTTTTTTCCTTCGGGGCACGAAACCTTATTTCTCCCTACTGCTCTGTTTTACTTGTGTTGGCTTAGAAGGTTCCACGTGTCCCTAGCAGACTCACGGGGGTGTGGGCGGAAAGTTAATTTTTCACCTGACGTGGGAAACTTTCCAAAAGTCTCCCTGCAGCCCATCTACCCACCCTTGGGGCACATTTTCACCCCTGGGCCCCCGGGCCCGCTTTTGGGGAAAATTTTCACCCCAAGGCCTGCCGGCCCATAGCTTGAAAAATACGAGGTGTTAGGAGGACTTATTTATATCATTGGAAAGGTGAGGAAGTTTTCTATCCAATGGGATTAATTTAGGAAATTTTTGAATGCGTTAAGTTTGAGAAAAATAAAGTTGAAACTTTAAGCCTGTTAGAGAGTAGGTATGGTGAGGAATTACCATCTGAACCTTTTTGAACCTTCTAACCCTAAAATTTGGACCTTATGACCTCTTATAATTGTTAATAAAAGAAAATCATGTTCTAGTGAATTAGAATTGGCCTTGAACTTGTTAGTGATAGTTGTTGCCTTGTAATCCAGTTGTAGACTCTTTTAAACAAAAAAAATATATTCCATAATTTTCCTAACTAATCCTAGGTTTGTCTTGGGTGTCAAATGGATTGTTTTTAGCGAGCGTTACAATAAGTGTAAAATTAATACCATAAACATTAATTCTCACTAATATTAATGATTTACACCTCAATATAGACTAATTATTCACATCGATTATGTTCCCAATATGAAAACTTGTAGCTTTCTCTAGTGCAAACTATTTATACTTTTAATTTCTTTGTATAATATTCTAGAAATGAAGTACATGTTATATTTTATCAATAGAAAGATAGTAAATCCTTTCCTTATACCATTGAAATGCTATTTAATGTTCTAGAAATGTTTCTAGTGTCTCAAAATTTATTTCCTAAGCATTCATCATTTCTACAATTTAATCTATTTAATTAAAAAAATAAATTATTGGCATCTACCAAGACCAATAGAAAAAGTGAAGGAGATAGTAAGGCATGCATTATGTATACAAACAAATGAAGGTGATATGAAGTTTGGTGCACTAAACTAAATAGATAAAAGTAATTAGAAATTAGTAAATTAAATAGATAATTTGTTTTCCATGGATGTAATAGAAATAAAATTGAGAAGGAATCAATAAAATACATTCGTCCCATCTTTGTATCTAGTAATGCTTTGAGACTATTGGATGTATTCTAAAAATAAAATAATATAATAATGAATCCATCAAAGTGTTGGTAGTAGTATTTAATAAAATTATTACTAATCTAAAATTTCTTTAAAAATAATAATAAATTGACATTACTAAGTAGTGAGAAGACTATAATGCCTTAGTTTTATAAACAATTTTGAAACGCTGAATAATTAGAAGGAATCAATTAGAAACCCTAGTTTGAGGTGAAACCTTGAAATTATTATACTTTTTGTATTTGTGATTCCCAAAAGTAATAATGTATTAAAAAAATTAATAATAATAAAAAAATAACTTAAAATATTAAATAAGTTACTATATATCCTTTAATTGCGGATAATTTTGATTGCAGATCAATGGACTACCTTTATCTATTTATCCTTTGATTGGGGATCAATATGAATACATATGATGGATAAAAACATCCCTAATATTCATATTCACATTCAAACATAAAATGACCCAAATTCAACATTCTCAAATGGAACCTTTCATCTGAAGAAGACCTCTAACCCTAACTCTACCTGTTAACTTTTGTTTTCAGCCATACCTCCTAACCCTAATTCTAAGGGTTGCACTAGCCTTATCTACAAAAGTATAAAGGGTAGAACAAAAGGCCTTCCTAGAGAAACTCAACATATACTCAATTTCATTCGATTGATTTCTCCATCTCAAACCATTGACAAGGAATCTAATCCAAGCAAAGCAAATAGAAAAAGAAAAGCACGAGGAAATGAAGGCTGAAGGCAGTTCATCCGGGACTACGAAGCGAAAGGAATGCAATATACCAGATGTAAAACATTGCAAACGATTAGATAAGAAAAAAAATTGGCGATGTGTGAACGTCCGTGTCAACAAGAACTATTGCCAACACCATATTGAGCTGATGTCGAAAATCTGCTTGTCAAGGAGGGAGGAAGAGAGAGAAGAAAGAGAAGGAAAATAAAATTGTTGCAGTGGCGGATCCTATTCCTGGTCTGAAACAGGAAAAGAGGGTAAGTCATGTTGTTCCAGTGACAGATCATAGTCCCTGCACAAAACAAGTTGAAGCAATCACCAAAAGATCTATCAATAATATGGGCCACATAAGAAGCCCTTAAATAGCTGAAGAAATCATGGTGCCTTAAGAAATATCTGATCTCAAGGAGCTGCTGCCTGTCATAATGATGGATGCCTGGAATGAAGTGCTTAGCCCTGCTGAGAGATATAGACTTCGTTCTTTTCTGCCGGAAGGTCACAAACAAAATGAAACGGCCGTAATGTCTCTTTTAAAGGAAGAAACTTCTAGATTTTGGGTAGTCATTGCTGCAGAATTGTGCAGGAGTGTCTGTGAAGGGAAGCAAACACCAGATGCAGTGCTGAAAAAGGAAAGGGAGTTAAAGATTTTTCAGTCGCGATATTTTAAGGATCTGAAAATGTATCATGGTAATTTCATATCGGAGGCAGAGGGGCTGAAGCGGCTATGTGTTGATACTTGTCCGTGTGATGACAGAATGTTTTGCAAGGAGCTTCAAAGGACAAGCCATGACCTAACAGTGCTTAAAATCTAAAGAAAAACAGAAAGCTGAGAAAAAGACAGTCGAATATGGCTTACAAATAACGAAAGCTTTTTAAACGACCTTGATAACTTCTGGCCCAAGGTGCGATTCTATATACATATCCTGTTTCTTTTTATCTTTAGGTTTCTATTATCTAGTTGAGCTGCTCCTGCCCTTTTTGGGTGTGCACAAGCTATGTCAGGG
Source organism: Taxus chinensis (assembly GCA_019776745.2). NCBI lineage: Eukaryota > Viridiplantae > Streptophyta > Pinopsida > Cupressales > Taxaceae > Taxus > Taxus chinensis. The sequence goes on from CM034155.1 coordinate 407,847,522, forward strand.
AACTGTGTTACATTATTCATGTCTGCGTTCTCTTATGAAAGGACCTGCTTACAGTAGATTGTTTAGGATAGTAAAATATTAATGTTGATTGTTTCAGTAACAATTTGATGTTGATGCATCTGTTAATGATTAATTTGGTTACATCGCTCCTGTTTAGTTTATGAGGGGTTTTTTCGATTAGCAGAACTACTACGTGTCAGAAAAATAGGTTTTAGTACTTCTGTTTACATTAGCAGTAATTTAGTCGTTCCATGCTGCTTGGATGTCTAGTGGAAAATGAGGATGTGAGGGGGCCATGGTCACATTATTCTGTAATTTATTGTTTGTTTATCGAGCTACTTAATGCCTTTTATTTGAGGTTTGGTTTATCAACAAATCTGCAAAATTCTGGGCGGGTTATGAATACTTTTTTTTTTATAGATTTCATTATTTAATTCTCGATTAGGTTTGACTTGGTTATGCGTTGGGGAAGTCTTTTAAGATGTGTTTGGAAATATTTAATGATCAGGTTTTAGTTATCATGCGTGTCTTCTGATATCAACTGTTGAGGTAAGAATACTTGAAATCTACTTGTCTATTTTTCCTGCAAAATAGATACTGTTAGTCCATTCTTAACAACGTTTTTTTTTACTGTCTGGAATTTTTATTTTACATTATTTGAATCGGGGTTGCGCTGGATGTGGGTAATCTCATGACTACGTATCTTCAATTTTAATTTGTGGGATAAGGATTTAGTCACATTAAAGTTTGTAAAGGTTATCATCCTTGTGGGTGTATATATGCAATTTAGTTGTTTGTTTTCTCTGTACTGCTGGATTCTGTATATGTGATCATTGTGTGCATTTCCCATATATATTCTGTATCGACATTATCCCTTGCTTTGTGTTTCAAATAACTACTAAGAAAAAAGCGTAGCGAAAAACAAACATTTCCAAATAAGAATATGAATGATCAGCTTCACTTCCTCTATCAAGAACAACTTTATAAAAAGTCTCCTTTTGTTGAAAAATAGCTACGGTACTGCCTTTGATTTGTTACATAGTTTTATGGAGTATTTGATGAATAAAATCCCTCAAATATTCGATGGATAACATCCCTAAATCATTTAATGAATTTAAGAAACGCATATAGTCACATGCTTTACTCAAACCAACAATTTAGAAGAATGAACTAGTACAGGTAATTTATAATAGGGTAGTTGTTCATGTGGATAATGCAATACAGCTAACCCTGCCCCATTTCAACTAAGTTTTGCAATTATATTAAAATATAAATTCACATACCAAACTTACTGCAGGAATAGGAATATATAAATAATGTAAATCTTTTGCAATAGAAGTTTATCGTTCCCTAGGGACTAGGAAAAATCGATAAAATGATTTGGGCAATATTTCAAGAATAAGTTCAATTCCAAGAACAGGTATATAGAGAAGAATCAACTTGAATAGAAAATCTTTCGTGAAGCACTCTTCCGTATCATCAATTTGTTTTTAGTAATTATTATATATTGTAGCACTCTTTAGTGAACCTAAATTTTAGACCATATTAATTTATTTCTGAATATTGAAAATTTTCCTACCCTTTTATAAATTATGTAAAGCTGATTTCCTTCTTTTAATTTTTGATATTTCCACAAGGCACTACAAAAAATCTAATAATGGGAGGGAATTAGCATTAATTTTTCTTTCTAATTTATGAATATTAAATAGGTCAAAAATAAAAGTTGAGCCAATTTTGACCAAGTTTGTAACAAATTTTTTTATTTTTTATTTTTGGTTGAGAATCATGTGTTATTAGAAGAAACAATAATTGTGGTTATTTTTTATTCATTCTAATCTGAAATGAAGTAGATAATTACTACTTTTATAAATTATTATAAAATGAACTTGACCAACAATATTATACCACATAAGTGGTGTTAATACATATTTTAGAATATTAATAAAATAAGAAAAAGTCATTAAAAAATTAGAAAAAAACTATTTTCATTTTCAATTAAAAAAATAAGTCATCATATTACTTCTATGTTTTTTGTTACATATACATATTTTCAACAATAAAGATAATTCACCCACTTTGATTTTATGCAAAAACTTCTTTTCACAGTCCTTACAACTATCTTTAGTGAATCAACAACATTATCAACTAAATTTTATTCTTTCAAAAATATTTTTATGTAGTCAACAATTTCTCTTTACAAATATATAATTTGTATCAATATAGTTCACTTGAACATGAAAAGAATGATTGTCAATTAATCATATTACACTTTTCACAACATATCCTTATAATATTTTCTATAAAACATGAATTAGAAATATGTTATTTGGCCACAATTTTTTACTTTTCCTTTTTAATATCCATTGGAAAAACACCCTACGAGTAGCTCATCCAAGGCACTAATGTAAAATAAAAGTGAAGGCATAAGAACATGTATATCTTTGAAATTTGATATCAAATGCCCAATCAAAAGCCTTTTAAAATCAATCGATTTTTCTCTTGCCAATATTCCTTCTATATTATAGTAAATTTTGCTTAGTTATTGGGAAATATGAAAAATCTCACTTATTTTTATATTCATATAATATAGACATAAATTGACATGCTTAATGAACCCTTTTAATTAATCCCAAAAACTAATTCCATCACACAATAGCCATTCTCTAGACCAACACATTAAGAATCATTATGGATTCTACTAAACATATATATACTCCCCTTTGTCTCATATATGATTTTTGTAACTCCGTGAATATTTTCTACGTCTAAGACTATTTAGACAATGGTATTATATAACCCTGTACAAACATATTTGTTCCACTTAAAATGGTTACATTTAAAACTAATTGTTTATGTTATTCATCCTAGGTTAAAATGTTAGAGTGATTTGAATTACAAATCATACAAATGATCATATCCCCAAACTATTTTAGGCATATAGGGATCATCTATTCACAATATAATATATATATATGAAATACATTTGGATTTTTACCTGATATTATTTTTGTTCCCTTGATTTAGGACCCAATACTCATCCTAATAACCAGTAAAATTTGGAATATATATTTTTATAACTAATACTCAAGTTATCTTTATTTAACAATTATTACATTATTATTCTAAGGTAATTTAGATGATAAGCTTCACTAAAGTTTTGTTCTTATTTTTCCAACAAAGGGATCTGGTCAAACAAGGTATGGATTATATTATAGTATTTATGCGTGAGTTATTAAAATTAATAAAAGATTTTTATAGATAACCAAAGATGTATTTACACACGGCCCTATGATACTAAAAAAAATTGAAGTTAATATAATGGGGATGAGTACAATTATTCCAAGATTCGGTTTCACTAATTAAGGTTGTTGTTTAAGTCATCTTGGCAAAAGAATCACTTATTTGTAATCCAATAATATAGTTTTCTCCTCGTAGAATTATTTCCTGCGATTAAAGTGACATAGGTTTAATTATGACTTAGGTTTAATAATAGCTAATTAAGTTGATCGCGTTTTCCCCCACCAAGGGGTTAGATTTCTTTGGTGCATTAGCATCAAAGGGATCTCAACCATTGATAGTGGATCTTTTATAAAACCCTAACATCTCTTTAAAATTTCTTTAATCCTTTTGTTTTTTAAAAAAAATTATATCATTATTTTGTTTTTGTTTTGTTTTTACGAGGCATTTATGGAGGAAATTTATTATTTATTTTATTTATATTTAATAAATATTCCTATTAAAGTATTAAGGAGTGCACACACACATACATACATACATATATACATACACACACACACACACACACACACAGAGATATATATATATATATATATATATATATTTATGTGTGTCTATATAACTAAAAAAATATTTTTTATGTGTATATGATTGTGAACTAAACAATGTGTATGTATATATTTATAAAAGTAGGTCATGGAAAGTTCGTAAGACACCCAGATTTTCATTTCATTTTTAAATATATACATATAACTAAAAAATCTTATATAAAGACACACACACACAACATTTTATGTATATGTGTCTCTATATACATTAGTATTTTTTTATACAAGAAAACCCTTTTCTTTTAAATGAATATATTTGTATATAATATATACATATGTGTCTATTTATACCAATATAATTAGTTTACAAACACAATTTTTTTGAATAACATTATGATATAATAAATCCTCTCATTTATTTCTTAAAACATCAAGAATGCTTTTGAATTTCCGTACTTATTTATCAAAATATTTATAATATATATAATTACATACAAACACTTACATATAACCATATTTAAAAGGCAGCAATTATATAATTACAGGAACATGTTTAGACTAAAAAATGACCTAAATTCAATATTCTCTATTCTCAGATACCCTTGATCTCAAGAAGACCTCTAACCTTAACTCTACCTGTTAAACTTTGATTTCAACCATAACCCTAACCCTAATTCGAAGGGTTACTCTAGCCTTACCATGAGAAGTATAAAATTGTCGAACAAGACCTTGCTAAAGAAACTCAAAATATATTCATTTTCATTCGATTGATTTATCGTATCGCAAACCATGGAAAAGGACTCTAATCCAAGCAGAGCAATAGAAAATGAAAAGCCCGAGGAAATGAAGGCTGAAGGCAGCTCATCCAGGACTAGGAAGAGAGAGGAATGCAATATACCAGATGAGGAACGCTGCAAACGATTAGATACGCCCGCGTTATCGAGAACTATGGCCAATACCATATCTGTTCCTGATCTGAAACAGGAAAAGACTGAAAGTCAAGCTGTTACAGTGACAGATCCTAGTCCCTGCACAAAACAAGCAGTTGGAATCGCCAGAAGATCTATCAATAATGTGGGACTCATAAAAAACCCTGAATTAGCTGAAGAAATCATGGTGCCTTCAGAAATATCTGATCTCAAAGAGCGGCTACCTATCATGCTGATGGATGCCTGGAATGAAGTGCTGAGCCCTGCTGAGAGATATAGACTTCGTTCTTTTCTTCCGGAAGGTCACAAAGAAGATGAAACGGTTGTAATGTCTCTGTTAAAGGGAGAAACTTCTAGATTTGGGGTAGGGTTTGCTGATAAATGGTCCAGGAATTTCTGTGAAGGAAAGCAAACACCTGAAGCAGTGATGCAAAAGGAAAGGGAGTTGAAAAATATTCAGTCACGGTATTTCAAGGATCTGAAAAAGTATCAGGATGATTTCATATCGGAGGCAGAGAGGCTGAAGCGGCTGTATTTTGATACTTGTCAGGGTGATGACAGAATGTTTCGAGAGGAGCTTCAAAGGACAAGCCATGACCCAACTGTGTCGAGAAAAACAGAAAGCTGAGAAAAAGACAGTGGATGGGTTACTAATAACGAAAGCTATTTAATTGACCTTGCTTACTTCTGGCCCAAGGTGCTATTCTACATAAATATCCTGTTTGTTTTTATCTTTAGGTTTCTTTTATCTTGTTGAGCTGGTCTGGTCATTTTTGGGCGTGCACAAGCTTTATTATGGAACTGGGTTACATTATTCATGTCTGAATTCTCTTATGAGAGGACTTGCTTAAAGAAGATTGTTCAGGGTAGTAAAAAATTGACGATGATTGTTTTAGTAAAAGTTTGATGTTGATTGTGGATTTGCATTAATTAATGATTAATTCGGTTACAGTAGATTGTTTAGAGTTGTCAAAAATTGTATGTTCATTGTTTATGTAAAAATTTGATGTCGATGCATCTGTTAATGATTAATCTGGCTACATCATTCCTATTTAGGTTATGAGCAGTTTGTTGATTAGTAGAGCTACTACATGTCAGAAAAATTGGTTTTAGTATTTCTATTTACATTACAAGCAATTTCGCCGTTGCATTCTGCTTGGATGTGAAGTGGTAAATGAGGGGACATGGTCACATTATTCTGTAATTTATTGGTTTTTATTTTTTATCAAGTTAGGTAATGCCTTTGGGATGTGACTTGGTTTATCACCAAATCATGTCTGCATAATTCTGGGCGGGCTGTGAATACTTTCATTATTGATTTCGTTCTTTAATTCTCGATTAGGTTTGACTAGGTTATGAGTTGGGGAAGTCTTGTAAGATGTTTTTGGAAATATTTTATGATCAGATTTTAGTAATCATGTGTCTTCTGATATTAACTGTTGAGGAAATAGTACTTAAAATCTACTTGTTTATATTATCTGCAAAAATGGAGACGGTTTGTACATTCTTAACCACGTTTTTGACTGTGTGGAATTTTGATTTAACATTCTTGGAATTGAGGTTACACTGGATGTGGGTAATCTGGTCACTACATATCTTCAATTTTAATTTGTAGGATTAGGAATTCGTCACATTAAAGCTTGTCAAGGTTATCATCCTTGTGTGTGTATATATGTGTCACATTATAGCTGTTTGTTTTCCCTGTACTGTTAGATTCTGTATATGTGATCATTGTGTGCATTTCCGATACACATTCTGTATAAACATTATCTGTTACTTTATGTTTCAAATAACTACTGGGGAAAAGCCTATTTAAAACAAACAGTTCCAAATAGAAATATGTCTGATCAGCTTCATTTCTTCCATGGTGAGCAGCTTGACAAAATAGTCTACTATTGCTGAAAAATAGTTACAGTGCCTTTAATTTGTTTCATAGTTTTATGAAGGATTTGATGAACAAAATCCCTGAAATATTCAATGGATAATATACGTGAACCATTTAATGATTTTAAACAAAGCATATAGTAACATGCTTTGCTGTATAGTAGAAAAAATTAAAGAAACAAACAATTTAGAAGAATAAACTGATACAGGGAATTTACAATAGGCTAAGAAAGTGTCGATAAGGATAGTGCCATACAACTAACTCTGCCACATTGCGTATAGGTTTTCCGATTAGATTTAAATATAAATGGATAAACTAAACTTACTTCATACTTGGAGAATAGGAATATATAAAGATTGTAAATATTTCACAATAGGAGTTCATAAAGTGGTATTGGTCAAGTCTAAAGCATTTTGTCAAAAATATATGCAGTGTGGTATAAATTGAATACGAAGAACAGGTATATCATGAAAAATCAACTTGAACGAAAAATGGTGCCTAAATTTGTAGCACTCTATGGTATCACATTATTATTTTTGCTAATTATTGTATATGATAAATCTATTTTCAAAACCATGTTTGTTTATTTTTAGACATTGAAACTTTCTTTGCCTTTTTTAAATTGTCTTGACACTTTTTCCTTGCTTTAAATTTTGATGTTCCCAAAATATATTGCGAAAATCTAAAAAAGATGGAACGAGTTAATATTAATTTTTCTTTTTCATATATTTATGAAAATTAAATACGCCACTAATAAAAGTGGAGTCGTTTTGAACTAAGTATGAAACTTTTTCTGGTTGAGAATATGTGTTACAAAAAGAAACACTAAGTGTAGCTATCTTTTATTGTTTCTAATTTAAAAAAAGAGATACTTACAATTTCTATGCATTGTAATCCACAAAAATAATATTAATATATTTATAAAATACGAAAAAATTATAATAAAGTTTGAAAAAAGATAATTTCATTTTCATTGAGGAAAACAATTCATCATATGTCATGAAAATTTGTAAGTGTCTTACTAAATGCCTCCGTTTGGTGTTTAGTTGTGAACCTACATTTACAAGTTAATCGACTCCAAATATAAATTCTATTTTATTTTTTCATCTACTCAATCATTTATAATATAAAAAATAATCATTAATACTCATCTACCTTAATCAATATATAGGTTTGTAGGAACATTAATGGAGCGATTTAATATTAATTTTTCTTTTTAATATATTTATGAAAATTAAATACGCCACTAATAAAAGTGGAGTCATTTTAGTCTAAGTATGAAACTTTTTTTGGTTGAGAATATGTCTTACAAGAAGAAACACTAAGTGTAGCTATCTTTTATTGTTTCTAATTTAAAAAGAGAGATACCTACAATTTCTATGTATTGTAATCCACATACATAATATTAATATATTAATAAAATACAAAAAAGTTATAATAAAATTTGAAAAAAGATAATTTCATTTTCATTGAGGAAAACAATTCATCATATGTCATAAAAATTTGTGTCTCACTAAATGCCTCCGTTTGGTGTTTAGTTGTGAACCTACATTTACAAGTTAATCGACCCCAAATATAAATTCTATTTTATTTTTTCATCTACTAAATCATTTATAATATAAAAAATAATCATTAATACTCATCTACCTTAATTAATATATAAGTTTGTAGGAACATTAATGGAGCGAGTTAATATTAATTTTTCTTTTTAATATATTTATGAAAATTAAATACGCCACTAATAAAAGTGGAGTCATTTTGGACTAAGTATGAAACTTTTTTTGGTTGAGAATATGTGTTATAAGAAGAAACACTAAGTGTAGCTATGTTTTATTGTTTCTAATTTCAAAAAAGAGATACTTACAATTTCTATGTATTGTAATCCACATTAATAATATTAATATATTAATAAAATACGAAAAAGTTATAATAAAGTTTGAAAAAAGATAATTTCATTTTCATCGAGGAAAACAATTCATCATATGTCATGAAAATTTGTAAGTGTCTTACTAAATGCCTCCGTTTGGTGTTTAGTTGTGAACCTACATTTACAAGTTAATCGACCCCAAATATAAATTCTATTTTATTTTTTCATCTACTAAATCATTTATAATATAAAAAATAATCATTAATACTCATCTACCTTAATTAATATATAAGTTTGTAGGAACATTAATAAGAGACTTTTGAAGTAGTATTATAATACAATCTGTACAAAAAATTTGGGCTATAGACCAATTACAACCACCATCGATTAAATTTTCAACTATGAAGATAATTCATGTACTTTTATTTTAGGCAACATATTATTTTTTTGGTACTAGTAACTAAACTAAATTTTAGTCTTCCAAAAGTGTCTTCATGTAGTCAACCGTTTCTCTTTAAAAATATATAATTGTAATATATATGATTCACTTGAATATGAAAAGAATGCTTGTTAGCTAATCATGTTATGATTTGACTATCATGACATATCCTTAAAAAAAATTCTATAAAATTTAAAATTAGAAATAGCCTTTGTATCTGCAACCTTGTACGTTTCCTCTTTAGTATCCATTGAAAAAATGCCCCACGTCTTGCTCATCCAACATACTAATGTAAAAAATAAAATGAAGACATAAGAACTTGTAAATATTAGAAATCTGGTATCAGAAACTCAATAAAAGTACAAAAATCCTTTTAAATTCATATTTTTTTTCTCTAGTATTATGACATTCACTCCCTTGGTGAACCCTATGAGTCTTTCGATGAACCTTATGAGTCCCTCGGCAAACCCTAACCCTAAACATGAAAACGGTGGTTATCTTTCTTTCACGTGGGAAAACTATGAAGATCGTGGTAACAAGAAGGAGAGTTTTTGTCCTATCTTTGGTGTGAATAATTTGAAAATGGAGGGTGGTGACGGTAGGGTGACGATCATCTATGTGACAATTTTTTTTATGATGACGACTGTGAAAGATTAATTTTTAAAGGTAGAGAATACATTGATATAGGGGACAATGAACACATCATTAGAAACCATTCATTTACCAACCCTAGTAGACATCTAATGTAAAATATGACAAGTTGAAAGGAACCACTACCCAATGTGCCACTAGCAGTAGAAACGTTGGTGGTGGTTGGGTGACAAGGGATGGTTTTAGATAAATAAGGATCTTGACATGCCATTCTTTTGACAAAGGACTATATCCTTTCTACATACATTGGGTACGAAAAAATTTGGGGACCATGGGAACCTATTTTGCTAGGATAGAAGTGGGAGAATACTCCATATGCCTTGTTAATAGATCTTTAAAGGAGGTGGTTCCACTGTGGAATGGATGTATGCCCATCAAACACATGACGCCTATGGCCAACAATCCTTGTGTCATATTTGGGGATGTTATGATTAATTGTGAAGTATTTTATTAGGAAATATGCTGATTTAGTGAAAATTGGCATTGTCTAATAGTCATCCACGAATGGATCACAAAAAATTGGCTCATATATTTTTTATGGAAGGTTAGACATCTATTCTTATGCAAGGGGTATTTTTATTTTTGTATTTTCTTTGATAAGTGATAAGGATGTCATAGAGGAAAATATTTGGGTTTTTTATTCAAAAATTTTAGTCAAGAAATCCTAGTTTCCCTCATTTAATATACTCACCAAAACATTATTACTCAAACTAGATTGAATTAGAATACAACATTTACCATTACAAATTTGTGACCTTCCTAGTTTTTCTTCCATTAGTAGCACTATGGGAAGTTTTTTTAATGGTGACTCACACATCACATACTTTACTTATACAATTTATGCCTGGATCCTTATTTAGCATGATAACGTAAAGAACCTTCCTTCTAAGATTGAGCTTAAATTTCAATACAAAACTTGGTCCTATACATCCCATTAAATATGAAGGAATTCCCTTTAGATGCAGAAGATGTTTTTCTTTGGGGCATATTACCTTAAATTGTTTAATGTGGAAAAAAATATTGTGAGAGACTCTTGGTTGAAAGATGCATTCCTGGATCATTTTTTTCTTGATGTTAATTAAAAGGGAGATGTATTTTTAGATAGAACATTTGGGGACTTGGTAGATTTATTTCCTAAAACTCCACTACGAGAATTTTTTTGACATAAATGTTATAATCCATCTAAAAAACTACTAAAGATCAAGATATTAGTGGAGCGGTGACTGAGAATTTCCCTCATGCTTTTCCTCAAGGTGATAATTTTGATCAACCAATTGAATCTTTAGAAATTTTTTTTTCCTATTGATGATGTCACAGATGGATGGAAAGTGGTGCACAAAAAAAATTACTATTCCAAGAAAACCACTTCCCCTCTCCAGTCTCTTGAGGTCTCTTTGTGCTGCAGGGAAGTTGTTCCTCTTTTGTTTCTCATTGTGTTTATGGTTTCATTTGATATTTTAGGCCTTTTTGTTACCAGGTAGGGTCTCAGCTAAAACCACCTTTAACCTTTATCAGAAAACAGTTAATATTCTCACTTGCTAATATTCATTGTATACTACATCAAATTTAGTTCAGTCATTCAGAAATATGAAAAACTTCACTTATTTTCACATTCATGTAGTATACACATAAACTGACATGTTTAATGTACCCTCATAATCAATCCCAAAACCTAGGTCCATCACACAATATCCATTCTCTACACCAACACATTAACAATCACTTCTGATTATACTAAACATATATAGGCTCTTAATTGTTTCATATCTGACGCTTGCTAAAATGACGTTCAAGAACGCGCTACAACCCAATACTTAACCAGAAAATGTGATTAATTTTATTTTTATTTAAGTTACAAAGAAGGTTACAAGGGTTATTAACATTTAGGGTTCATTAACTTAACTTATACTACTAACTCAGCTTTATGATTGAAGAACCAGTTATAGTTAAAAGTTAAATGTTTGAAAAATTATCTCTAGGGTCCATTAATCAATCATTCAAAAGGAAGGTACCAAGGATTAGTTTATTTGATTAAATATTTTCTTCTCTTTAAATATTTCTCAACTGTAATATGTTTAACCTCTTGCTTTATTACTCTAGTTTCATTATCTTAATAGTTTAAAAGTCCTTCTATTAAATTCCTACAACATACTAAGGATTAAGAAGGACATTACACCCCTAAGCAATTATATGACCCCACTCACAATCTACACATAGCTTAATGGATTTTAAATTAAACATTTAAAATACATTTCTACCTAAGAAAAGTAGGGTGAATTCCCCACCCTTAGATCAAATCCATCTTGGCCACTAGATCCTAGGGTTCCAACCTTAGCACTAAAATCCTTAAGAAATTCTATTAAAACCTTTTATCCTTCCATTATTCTCATTTGGTGTATTTCCCTCTTGTTAAATTTGTAAGATGGAGAGGAGGAAGACATGAGAGCAAAGAAGGAAGAGCCATGGAGGAGTCTACATGGAGATTTAGTCGAGGCTTAGTTTAGTTTTTAGTTTTATTCATGTAATCTATTTCATTTGAGGATTTTGAGGGATCTCTTTCCCCAATCTTGTTTTATTACAAACCATTTGTATTTAGGTCTTTATAATTTGGTGCAAACCGTACCCCCATTGTTGTAAATGAAAAAGGAATGTTTTAGATCCACCATTGCATGTTTTATTATTCAAATCCATAGGATTAATCATTTTTTTTCTTGCTAGTGATCACAGGTTAAATTGTACCATTTAGAAATTGGTGCAAACTAGATAAATTTCACACACAAGCACAAATCCACATAGTTCTGTCATAAGTGACAAAATTGCCACCCAGAGTAGACCAGTGGTCTTGGGACCACCGTCGTGCCTAGGTTACAAACCACGGACCGCCGCACTATGGAGTGGTAGTTTTGAGACCACTTCCTTAGCCTAAGCAGTGGTAGTCCTATTTCTAAAAAATAGAACCATCATGCTGAGATTTTCTCAAAACCAAATTTCACTACAAGGTTCAAAAATACATTCTGAACTTGAATTTTATACTCTTAAGGTTTGAAGTTTTGTGATTCTTTTCCATTCGATCATTTTTTGATTAAAATTACTCACATTTAAAAGCTATCTAAACCAGTGAAAAAACATCTACTTACAAACTCATTGTATTATGTTCCTCTAGTTTTCTTTCTATTTCAAGAGCAGAAGTATCTAAATCTATTACTTTACATTGTCATTTTCCTTGCTTATGCAGAAGAACATAAACATTTCTAAATTCAATATATTCAAACTTGTTCTCTCTTTCATTTCACTAGAATGTACATACATTCAAAAAAGCTAAATAATATTTTTTTTCATTCAAGATTACTATGCAAGAAAGTTTAGCTTCTAACAACTTCTACACTTCCTGATCTCACATTTACAATAAAACAACTACAAAATGAAAGTATAATTTCTTTTCCATTGATATAACTTAAATATTTTAACACATGGAACTAATTTTCTCACAATACATCCAAGATTTCAACAAGGAGAGTGACGCTTTTTTTTGTAAAACTAGCTCTGTATTACAATCCTTTCTTTGTTATTTTCTTAATTGCTTATTTCCACATACAATACAATATCAATAACAACTATTTCAACACAACTTTCCTCTACAAGGTCATTACAATGTTCTCCACTGGATGTGGGAAATCATACAAAATATAAGTAAAATAATGGAATACATTATTACAAGTCCTTTCACTATAAGTGGGAATAAAGATGAAGTTATTTACAAGGGTAAGTTCTCATGGTCTCCAACAACACTCCAAAATCCACCACTCCAAGAAAGATAGATCTCTCAAGTTTGTTGGATTCACAACAAAATGGGGGGAGAGGCAATACTCTCCACCCAACCAAGACATCTGATGAACAGGAGAAGCCATCGTCTCCATTGGCCCCTGAGCCCTAACCACATCACAATGTCAAATTATATCAACAAATGGCAACAACAAGCTTCCAAAAAACTTAAAAAATAATATCACATGAATTCCATTAACATTCAAACACAACCACAACAGAAGTAAGAAGAAGAACAACAAAAAGTACAATATAACAAGGCTTATCAAGAAAGCCAAAAGAGTAAGACCTATGGGGAGGCCACTTATGCCTCCCAATGGGAATGGGTTACCACCTTTAAGCCTCCAATGTATTTCTCTAATCCCCTATAAAATCTTATGCCTCCCTCAATTACTCCTGATGCCTCCATATACTATTATGCCTCCCTAAGTCTCTTATGCCTCCATCATAATAAGAATAAGAAGAAATACAAGGTGTGGCACCTAGCAAAAACTCCCTCCAAAAGAAATTAAACTCTTATGCCTCCTTACAAGAAAACTCCCCATAGTCTCCTCATACTCCAAACCTATGTCCTCCTTACAAGAAAACTCCCCATAGTCTCCTCATACTCCAAACCTATGTAAACTACCCATACCCGAAAAGCATTCCAAAGGAAAAAAAAAACTCAACACAACATATAAACACTTAATAATAGTATATCAAAAGACAGGTAAAGCTCCTACCTCTCTATAGTAGTGCTTGTCCCAAGAATGAAATTACAATCTCATCAAACCAAGAAAGAATCCACAAACTTCAACAATCCACACACTCTCTTAAAAATCCTCTAACTCTCCAAACAATACAAAAGCCCAAAAATAATGAAGTAACCCCTAAACAAGCCAAAATATTTCAATAAATAGAAAGAGGAGAGATGAGGATGATGTGGCTATAAGTAGGATGCCACCTCATTTCCTCTCAACCGCACATCACCTTATTCAAACTCATATTCCAATGCACAATTAATAAGTGGTTGAAGGAATGACAAGAAACTTGCACAATCCATCTAAGCCCACTCCCCATTAAGGACAAAATTAAACATTCTAAAGAAAGTGCAATTAACATTTCATCTTTTTCTCTTCCCAAAACACCTAATAGGGCCTAATTTTGACCCCCCAACCCATAGGTAGGCTTGGCATATACATTTAAGAGGTGTGGGACAAGTTTCAATTGTCCCACAAGCTTCCAAATTCGGCGTCCAAGGAGAAATTCGAGTTTCTCATGAAGGGTAGAGTGTACTACAATATAGACTGAAGCATACAACACTCAACAAAAAATCCAAGAGTAAATTAAGTGTAATAAATGAAATCCTTTTTGGTAACCTCTATAATTAGTTTAGGAAAAATTTAAATTAGCATAATTAAGACAATTCCACCCATTAATAATAAAAGGGGTAAACATACATCCAAAAATATAAATAATTAAAACAAGTGAATTACATTACTAAAAGAAACACATACTAACATTAATTAAAAAAAGGGAAAATTAAAACAAACAACACATGACCCCTTGGTCACAATTTTCCCCTAACCAAATACTTCTAACACACACAAACAATTACATATTTCCATGGTGAACCTAGTTGAATTCATCTAAAACAGTGATGTGGTTGGTATCCAATCCCCTGATGTTGTTATGAATATAATTATACCTGTAAAAAAGAGAATACCTCCTTCAGCCCCGTGGTAGAATTAAAACATTCATGCCAAAATATGTAATATAAATATAAAATTATCTATGCAAATATGATATCACCTACAATTTCTAGAAATATTTCTATTCCACATTTCATCCATGTAAAAATGATCACAACATTAATCCAATTATCAAAGTTCTACTCAATATAACTAAATATATCATGTGTCAAAAATATATATAAATAACCATGTCAAAAGTATATTCAAAATCAACATCAAATGTCTTCAATAATCCACATGGATCATATATGAAATGAAAACAACAACAGTCCAGTATCTCTAACATCTAGTATCATGTTGAATTAAAAGGGTACAACAATGTTCATAAGTGCAGTCAACAGTTTCAAAATCAATAATAAAAAATGTCTTGAATGGAAGCAGACACTACATCCCCCTCCCCTTAGACTCGACTTCCTCTTGGATGTCACTGAAATAGGTGTGGGAACTACACTCAAGGAAATGTAGCATCCTCCCATCTAGCAGCAGTCTCATTATATCTTTCCCATCACACCCGAACCTATTCAATCTCTCTACCACGAAGGCCCAGTGTCCTATGCACTATAATGGGGATGGGCTCCAACATCACTTGTGCCTGATCCTACACCTGCAAAGTGGTCCAATATAGCACATGAGAAGGATCAGAAATATATCTCATAAGCAAATAAACATGAAACACATCATGGATGTGAGACAAGCTAGTTGGTAACGCTAGACGATATGCCAAGGGACCGATGTGCTCCAATATCTCAAAGGGACCCACAAACCTAGGAGCAACCTTCTAAACTTTTTAGTAATGGACATGGCTCTTATGTGGTCTGACATAAAGGAACACCTTCATACCCACCTCATAACTAAGATCTGTCCTATGCTAGTCTGCATACTTCTTCTACGTTTCCTACGCCTCTTCCAATATTTGAATTATCAAGTTAACCCGCTTCTCCATATCCTGTAATAATATTGGCCCAAGAGAAATTTTGTCCTTTAACCTGTCCCAATTTTGAGGTGTCCTGCACTCTCTGCCATATAATCCCTGAAAAGGAGCCATGCCTATTAAACTTTGAAAACTATTATTGTAGGAAAACTCCATAAAGTATATATACTCATCCCACCTCCACTGGTGATCCATAACGTACATCCTAAGCATGTCCTCTAGGATCTGATTTACCCGGTCACACTATCCATCTATCTCATGGTGATATGATGTGTTGAAATTGATCCTCCTCCCGATAGCATGTTGTAAGGTGGTCCAAAAATTGGAAGTGTACAAAGGATCGCGGTCGTAAATAATCTTTTGCGGAATCCTATGTAATTTGAAAATCTCATCAAGATATACCCATGCCACTGCATTGCCTATATAGGTGGTCTTCACTAGAGAAAAATGAACCACTTTCAATAATTTATCCACCATGATCATGATGACATTGTGGTTCTATCGCGACATTGGTAACGCCACAATGAATTCCATAAAACTGGAGTCCCACTTCCACTCCAATATGGCGTGAGAAAAAAGGAGACCAGCTGGATGCCGATGCTCGGCGTTCATCCTCTGGCCTTCTAAATATCATGAAACAAATTGAGCCATGTCTCTCCAAAGTCCTCTCCAATGGTACAACTTTTTCAAAGAGGCTTTCATCTTCTTCACCCTAGGATGGGCTCAATAAGGAGCACAATGCACCTCTATCTAAATGTCCTATCTTAACCTCCATCTCTAGGGACGTATGTCCTGTATCCTTTTGCTCAAGGAATATAAAACCACATTCTCCTTCCCCTTCACATGCTCTATCTCTATATCATACTCATAGAGCAACTCCATCCAATGCTGCCGATGAGTGTTGAGATTGGGTTGCATGAAGAGGTGGCGAAGACTCAAGTGATCAATCCTGAGTGTAAATATCTGACAAAGGAGGAAATATTTCCACCACACTAAGGCATGCACAACTACTACAAGCTCAAGGTCATGATTTAGATAATTGAGTTCATAATATTTGAGTTTGTGAGACTCAAAAACAACTACTCTGCCCTCCTGCATCAACACACCTCCAAGCCTTGCCAAAGAAGCATCTGTGCAAACGTAGAACTCACCCTGAGGATCTGGTACTACAAGAATAGGTTCCCTCGTAAGGCATTCCTTAAGTTTCATGAAGGCCTGTTCACATTTTTCTGACCAAACAAACTTCCTCACTTTCTACTGAAGGGAAGTGATGGGGTGCGTAATCCAAGAAGTCCTAAACAAATCTCGTGTAATATCCTACCAAACCCATGAAGCTGAGAACCTTGGTCACACTAGTGGATTCTATCCAATCCATGATATCTCAAATATTTGACGGATCAACTATGATGCCTTCCCCAAAAGTGATGTGGCCCAAATATTGCACCTCTGTCTCAAATAATGCACACTTCTCCAGGTTCTTATAAAGATGCTTCTCATGAAGACATTGAAGAACCTAGTGAAGAATATCCTTGTGCTCCTCACACGTATGTGAGTAAATCATAATTTCATCAAGGAAATGAGCACGAAGTGATCTTGAATAGTATTGAATAGACCATTCATCAAGATCATAAACACTACAGGGGCATTTGTCAAACCGAAAGGTACCACTATGAACTCATAGTGGCCATATCTCATACGGAAAGCGGTCTTATGAATATCCATCTCCGTAATCCTGAGCTGATGATACCATGACTTAAGATCTATCTTGGAGAAAACTATGTCCCCCTTCATCTGATCATATAAATCATCAATGCATGGTAGGGGGTAACGATTCTTGATCGTTACTTTGTTCAGCTGAGATTAATCAATACATAACCACAGAGATATGTCCTCCTTCAACAAAAGCACCGGCAGACCCCAAGGGGATACACTAGGATGGATTAGGCCTTTCTTTAGAAGGCCCTTAAGTTACAACTTAAGCTTACATAGCTCAGGGGTAGTCATCCGATAAGGAGCTCATGAGATACTCTCTGCACTCAGAACCAAATCTATATGAAAATCTATCTCATGTGGGGGAGGTAACCCCGATAGCTCCCTTGGAAAAACATCAACCAACTCTCTCAAGATGGGATGGTCATCAAGGGATGGTCCACTGGACTCATCCTTAAATTTGTCACTAACCGTAATAGCATACATCTAACAACCCCATCACACACACCGCTTAAGATTCATAGCATAGATGGTGTGAATAGAAACAGATCTCCTAACCCCTGTTATCACTAACTCCCCTCCTAGATCATTTGTACAAGTAATAGTCTTATGGTAACAGTCCAATCTATCTTTGTGTGTAGTAAACAATTACATTCCTACGATGACACCATAGGAACCAAAAGGAAGGATTAGAAGATCCGAAGTAGTGGTGAAGGGTCCTAAATCAACTACACACTCCTTAACTAAGGAATCTATAGAAGTTTTGTCTCCAGAAGCCATCTCAACATCCCAACTATGACCCTACCTAACTTCCACTAGCCTTTAACAATCTACTAAGCATGGTGCAATAAAATAATCTGAGGAACTGAGATAAAATATTACAGAGGTAGAAACACCACCAATACTACCCATTGTCTCTATCATGGTACTCTAGTGCTCATCCTAGCGGTTCTCAACCACTGCGTAGATCCGAAGACTCCGTGCCATATCTCTAATAGTAGGCTTTGAGATCTGTGTCTTACCCTTGTTACTAGGGTTATGTGGGTAGTCTCTCCAATGGTGTCCAGCAACACCACAGCCATAAAAACTTCCTGATCCTCTCCAGTGGGACGTAACTCGGGCTAGTACTCTAGATGTCTACGCTATGGATCTTGACAACCCGGCTATGGACTACAGAGGTCTCTACTAATGAGATCCTAATGACTGAGCTCTCTGTGCACCATGTGTCCTGATGGAAACTGTAGGAGGAGGCCCCATACTCCACCCCCTATGTGCATCAAATATCAACTGAGGTCTGTTGCTGCTGAGGTGGCCTGAATGAATACTGTCCCAAACTTTGTCTGCCATGAGGAGGTGAAATAACCCCCTCGATCTACTATCCTACATCTGCTGGATCTAGCTCGGAACTTTGTCTCTAACCTTCTACGTCTTCCCCCATGTCTCCTCTATAATATAGGCCTTCTCCATGACATCTGCTAATGTTTGTGGGCTGTGAATGCATACCAAACTATCCAAATCCAAACACAGACACTGGATCAACCAATGAATCTATACCTACTCATCCTGCATATAGTTGACATGCTGGAGTAGATCAATAAATTGACTCTCATACTCGGCTACAATCATAGATGCCTAGCGGAGGTCATGAAACTCGTCTATATACTACTAAATGAATGTCTTGGGTAAATACCTTCTCCCTAAATACTCTACAACAAGCTCGCAGGTAACTGTCTTTGAGTCAACATAGATATTCTACTCCTTGGTCCTCCACAATACTCTTGTTCCATCCCTCGGAAGATGGATCACAACACGAGCTTTCGTGTTGCTATTACCTGGGAAAATCATGAAGCATTCGCTTAAGCTCACCAATCAGGCCTCATCCTAAAAATCTCTTTTGTCTCTAGAATAATGAGATGGCCGTAAATTTAGGATCTCACTGATATGGTCTACACCCGATGACTGACGAGCTCTATGTCTCTCTACATGATCCTCCCTCTGTCTAGGGATCTGAGACCTGTCCCTATGTTCTGAAATCATTTCTCCATTCCCTCTCTGTGGTGACTCTTCCCTAGGTAGCTCCACACAGAATTTCGGTACCCCATGCTCCTCGCTGTATTGAGATGTCCTAGGCTCAATGGATGGATCTATATCCTATCTAGAAAAGTTTCCTCCTAGGGATCCTCTGCGTATAGTGGCATTGATGTCCTCAAGCATTTGTAAAATTTGACGAAGAATGGCCACTACTCCCTAATCTGGCGATGGTATACCTAGGTCTAAATGAAAAGACCCCTCCTCTAGTCCACGCCTCTTGCACGGACCAAGGTGAGAGTTACTTCATCATTTTGGTTTTATTTAAGTTTTCTAAGTTTTTTTAAATTACCCAAATATCAGCTAGTGTGGTTTTCTATTTTTAAAGAACAATTTTACAGTCAGTTAAAAAGTTCATGTATTCATGTTTTCTAGGTGTGCCCAATGTCCAAGCATTGAACCCGTGGCTCTGATACCAAGTGTATCGCCTGCTAAAACAATGTTCAAGAACACGCTACAACCAAACAGTTAACCTGAAAATGTGACTATTTTTTTTTTTAAGTTACAATGAAGGTTACAAGGGTGCTTAACATTTAGGGTTCATTAACTTAACTTATACTACTAACTCATCTTTACGATTAAAGAACTAGGTCTAGTTAAAATTTACATGTTTGAAAAATTATCTCTAGGTTCCATTAATCAATCATTCAAAAGGAAGGTACCAAGGATTAGTTTATTTGATTAAATATTTTCTTCTCTGTAAATATTGCTCAATTTTAATATGGTTAAACTCTTGCTTGATTACTCTAGTTTCATTATCCTAATAGTTTAAAAGTCCTTATATTAAATTCCAACAACATACTAAGGATTAAGAAGGACATTACACCCCTGAGAAATTATATGGCCCCAGTCACCATCTGCACATACCTTAATGGATTTTAAATTAAACATTTAAAATACATTTCTACCTAAGAAAAGTATGGTGAATTCCCCACCCTTAGATCAAAGCCATCTTGGCGACTCGATCCTAGGGTTCTAAACTTACCCCTAAAATCCTTAAGAAATTTTATTAAAACCTTTTCTCATTCTATAATTCTATTTGGTCTATTTCCTTTATGTTAAATTTACAGGTTGGAGAGGAGGAAGATGTGAGAGAATAGAAGGAAGAGCTGTGGAGGATTCTACATGGATATTTATTCTAGGCTTAGTTTAGTTGTTAGTTTTATTCATGTAATCTATTTCATTCAAGGATTGGGAGGGATATCTTTCCCCAATCTGGTTTTATTAAAAACCATTTTTAATACGGCCTTTAAAATTTGAGGCAAACCCTACCCCCATTGTTGTAAATGAAAAAGGAATGTTTTAGATCCACCATTGCATGTTTTATTGTTCAAGTCCATAGGATTTATCATTTTTTTTCTTGCTGGTAATCACAGGTTAAATTTTGCCATGTAGAAATTGGTGTAAACTTGATAAATTTAACGCATAGGTGCGGATCCACATAGTTCTATCATAAGTGATAGAACCTCCCTGTAGATCAGACTCATGGTCCTAGGACTGCTGTCATGCCTAGGTGACAAACCATGGACCATTGCCCTATGGAGCGCTGGTTCTTAGACCGCTGCCTTAGCCTGAGTAGCAATTACAGGACCACTGCTCTACACAGGGAAGTGGTCATGTTTCTAAACAACAGAACCATCATGCTGATATTTTCTCAAAACCAAATTTTACTACAAGGTTCTAAAATACAATATGAACTGGAATTTTATTCTCTTAAGGTTTCTAGTTTTGTGATTCTTTTCCATTTGATCATTTCTTGATTAAAATTATTCATATTTTAAAGCTATCTAAACCAATGAAAAACACATCTACTTACAAACTCATTTTATTATGTTCCTCTAGTTTTCTTTATATTTCAAGAGAAGAAGTATCTAAATCTATCACTTTACATTGTCATTTTCCTTGCTTATGCAAGAGAATATAAACATTTCTAAATACAATATATTCTCTTTCATTTCACTACAATGTACATACATTCAAAATAGCTAAATAATATATTTTTTTCATTCAAGTTTAATATGCAAGCAAGTTTATCTTTTAACAACTTCTACACTTCCTACTCTCACATTTACAATACAACAGCTACAAAATGAAATTATATATTCTTTTCCATTGATATAACTTAAATATTGTAACACAAGGAACTACTTTTCTCACAATACATCCAATATTTCAACAAGGAGAGTGACCCTTTTCTTTTTTGCAAAACTAGCTCTACATTACAATCCTTTCTTCTTTATTTTCTCAATTGCTTATTTCCACATACAGTACAATATCAATAACAACTATTTAAATAGAAATTTCCTTCATAACATCATTACAATGTTCTCCACTTGATGTGGGGAATCATAAAAAAAATAAGTAAAAGAATGGAATGAATTATTACAATTCCTTCCACTCTAAGTGGGAATACAAATGAATTTCTTTACAAGTGTAAGTTCTCAAGGTCTCCAACAACACTCCAAACTCAACCACTCCAAGAAAGATAGCTCTCTGAAGTATTTTGGATTCAAAAAAAAAAATAGGGGGAGAGGAAATGCTCTCGACCCAACCAAGACATCCAATGAAGAGGAGAAGCCATCGTCTCCATTGGCCCCCAAGCCCCCAACTGCATCACAATGGAAAATGATTTCAACACATGGAAACAGTAAGCTTCCACAAAACTTAACAAAATAATTTCAAATCCATTCCATTCACATTCAGACACAACCACAACACAAGTAAGAAGAAGAACAACAAAAACAACAATATATATTCATGGCTTATCAAGAAAGCCAAAATTGCAAGACCTATGGAGAGGCCACTTATGCCTCCCAATGGGTATGGGTGCCCACCTTTAAGCCTCCATTGTATGTCTCTAATCCCCTACAAACTCTTATGCCTCCCTCAAGTACCCCTTATGCCTCCCTCATAAGAAGAATAAGAAGAAATACAAGGCGGGGCACCCAACCCATATTCCCTCCACAAGAAAGCAAACACTTATGCCTCCCTGTAAGAAAGGTCCCCATAGTCTCCTCCTACTCCAAACCTATTTTATCATACATACATCATTCCCAATTTTGTTATTATTTCTATTGTTTTTATTGTTACATGCCATATTTTCTACAACATGTACATACACCTTTTACAAATTTAGGATCAAAAGCATCGGTAAAGCTCCGACTACTATAGCCTTCAGTACAGATTTTACCCATGGGTATTTACATGAAATTTCTTGGCTAGTTTCATATCTCCATGATGGACAAGTACATTTTATTGGCACAATTTCAAATTTAATTGAATCAATTCAAATAAGTTATATAGGCTACGGGAGGAGAGAAGCAGAGAGGACTGTTAGATAACTGTCAAGAAACAAAAAAAAACAATGTATTAACTAAAATAATGCTTTAACATTCCCCCCTTAATACATTGCACTTACAAATGTACCCCCTAAACAAATCAAAATTCACTTTTCGGAGAGGCTTGGTGAGAATATCTGCAACTTGAAAACCAGTAGGGCACTATTGGAGCTGAATTTGGTGGTTCAAGACCTGTTCACAAATGTAGTGACATTCGACCTCAATATGCTTTGTTCGTTAATGAAAAACAGGATTCTTGACAAGCTTCAACACACCTTGATTGTCACAGTGAATGATGGGAGGTTTCTCTTCAGGAATCCCTATATATGCAAGAATGTGAAATAACCAAATCTCTTCGCGCATAGCTCCTGATGTGTTGTGGTATTCAGCCTCAGTGGATGAGAGAGAAAAAATAGTTTGCTTCTTCCTAATCCATAAGATAGGTCTAGATCCAAGATGAAAAACATACCCTGAAGTGGATTTCCTATCATCAACGGATCCTGCATATTTTGAGTCTGTATATCCCTGTAAGAAAAACTGAGTGTTCTTCTGATACTGTAGACCAAATCGAACTATACCTTGGACATATCTCAACACATGCTTTGCTGCTATCCAATGACATTTCTTCGGCTCCTGCATAAATTTGGAAAGATAGCTCACTGCAAAGCAAAGATTTGGTCTGGTATAAGTCAAGTAAATAAAACTCCCCACAAGCTACCTATAGTGAGTGCCATATACCTGTGGTGAACCCTAGAATCTAGATAATTGTAAAACTTTTTCCATAGGGGTGGACATAGGTTTACAATCTGAAATACCATACTTGTCCAGGAGTGTCTTGGCATCTTTCATCTAGGAGAAAAAGATATGATTCTTCTTCTACCACATCTCTAAGCCAAGATAGTAGTGAAGTAGCCTCAAATTAGTAATGTTGAAGGATTTCTTCAGATCATTCTTTACATCATCCACAAGATTGTCAAAACTTCCTGTGATCACAAGATCATCTAGGTACAAAACCACAATAAAAATATTTGTTCCTACCTTCTTGATATACAAATTTGTATCTGAGGGTATTGTTAGGTTGTGGAGCCTATTTTTCATGTGTGAAAGTGTTGAAGATTGTACACTAAGAGTACTGTACACTTTTCATGTATCTTCGCCGGGGTTTGGGGCCGGGCCGGGCCCCGAGCGGGGGTTCGGGGGCGGCAGCTCCCGGTAGCAAGGGTTTGGGGGCGCAGCCCTCGAGAAGCAGGGGTTCGGGGGTGCAACCCCCAATTTTTTTTTTTACGCATAATTTTTTTTACCTCGAAAAATGCACCCGACATATCAGGAAACGTGCTTTTCTCATATGGGTGAGTTTTTTGACCCATAGGTTTATGGGATGGGTTTTTCCCATGGTTTTGATACCCACGGTTTTGTAAAACTGCTTAAGGAGTTGTCTATTTATATGGTCTTATGCATATGATAGACGTACAAGTAAATGTATTGCAGATGTGTTTTGAATTCGGCTGTGAATTCTGTAGAGTTTGTTGAGCATAGCTCCAAACGGATCTGGGTATTGTATTGAGAGAGCGGTGGCTTGTAATAAAATCTAAGCAAGTGATTCTTGGTGGACGTAGCCCAAATTGGGTGAACCATGTTAAATACTGTCTCTTTATGTTGTGTTATTTTATTCTGCAATTTTATTTGAGATCTGTAATATTTTCTGCATATTAGTTTCTACTGTTGTGATTTTGTGAGGGATTATTCTGAATATTTTATCCCTTATTTCCTAACAATTGGTATCAGAGACTGTTTAGTTGAAGTGTTGAATCACAGGGAAAGTTTTTAGCTTGAGTGGGAGCTATGGAAGATTAAGGAAGATCTAGGGTTGATAAATTCAACGGGTAGAATTTCAGTCTTTGGAAGATGTAGATGGAAGATTACCTTTATCAGAAGGATCTTTATACTCCGTTGTCTGTGAAGGTGAACAAACCCTCGAGTATGACAGATGTGGAATGGTATTTGTTGGATCGGAAGGCACTTGGAACGATCTGGCTAAGTCTTTCATCTTCGGTATTATTTAATGTTTCAAAGGAAAAGACTACAAAACATCTAATGGATGCATTAGGGAGGTTGTATGAAAAACCCTCTGCCTCTAATAAGATATTTTTAATGAAAAAGTTGTTTAATATGAAGATGTCTGAGAATAGTTCAGTAGCAGATCATTTAAATGATTTCAATATGGTAGTGAATATGCTAGCTTCTGTTACAATAGAATTTGATGAAGAAGTTAGGGATTTATTAATTCTGTGCTCTTTACCTGAGAGTTGGAATAACCTGGTAATGGAGGTAAGTAACTCGGTTCCAGCTAACTCGAAGTTGAAGTTTGAGGATGTTGTAGGGGTGATTCTAAGCAAAGAAATGCGAAGAAAAAGCTCTGGGGAATCTTCAGGGAATGCTTTGACAGTGGAAACTAGAGGGAGACAGAAGAATAGAGGAAACCATGGAAAATCAAAAGATCAGGCAAGGTCAAAATCCAAGAACAAGATTGTATGTTGGAATTGTGGAAAGCCTGGGCATGCAAAGAAGGACTGTTGGGAGCTTCAGGATAAGAAGAAACAACAAGAAGAAAACAAGGAGGCAAATGTGGCAACAGGTAATGTATGTCAGGATGCTTTGATTCTTTCTTTGCACAATATTACTGAATCTTGGGTTTTAGATTCAGGGGCTTCTTTCCATGCTTCTCCACATAGGCATTATTTTGTTGATTATGTTCAAGGAGATTTTGGGCATGTTTTTCTTGGTGATGATGAGCCTTGCATCATAGTTAGAAAAGGTTCTATTCAGTTTAAGATGCAGAATGGGAATACTTGGCTATTGAAGGATGTCAGACATGTGCCTACATTAAGACAAAATTTGATATTGACAGGGCAGTTGGGAAGTGATGGTTGTACTGTGATATTTACAGCAGATTCTTGGAAGGTTACCAAGGGTGCTCTTGTGGTGGCAAGAGGTAAGAAGGTTGGAACCTTGTATTTAACCATTGATAGTACTAATGATTGTAATCTTGTGGCTTCAGATGCAGATACAACATTATGGCACTATAGGCTCAGTCATATGAGCCATAAGGGCATGAACATCATAAAGAAGAATTTTCCTGGATATACAGAAACAGGTTTCGATTTCTATGAGAACTGCATATATGGGAAATAAAAGTGAGTAAGGTTTCTCAAGGTTGGACCTATAAATAAAGAGAGTAAGTTAGAGCTAGTGCATTATGATGTGTGGGGGCCAACTCAGGTATCATCTCTTGGGGGTTCAAGTTATTAGGTTACTTTTATTGATGATGCAACAAGGAAAGTTTGGGTTTATTGTATTAGAAACAAATCTGATGTATTTGACACTTTTGTTAAATGGAAAGCCTTGGTAGAGAATGAAACAGGTCTTAAGCTAAAATGTCTCAGGTCAGATAATGGAGGGGACTATTGCAGCAATGAATTTCATGATTATTGTTCTAAGAATGGAATCCGTAGGAAAAAGATGGTTCCAGGAACTCCGCAGCAGAATGGGGTATCAGAAAGGATGAACAAAACAATAATGGAACGTGCTAGGAGCATGAGGTTACATGCAGGACTGCCTCTTTCTTTTTGGGCAGAAGCGGTGAGCACATCTGTGTACTTGATAAATAGAGGACCCTCAAGTGCCTTGGATGGAGGCATACCTGAGGAGGCTTGGTATGGTAAGAAAGTTGATTATTCATTTCTTAGAGTCTTTGGATGTGAGGTGTTTGTTCACATAGAAAAGGATGATAGGACTAAGCTAGAGGCTAAATCAGAAAAATGTACTTTCATTGGTTATGGTGGTGATGACTTTGGATATAAATGTTGGAGTATTAAGGACAAGAAAATCATTCGATCTAGGGATGTGGTATTTAATGAGAAAGTCATGTATAAGCAGCAGTTGCAGGAAAACTGGGAAGAATCCAAGAAAGAATATGCAGCGGTAGAGGATCTTCCAGATGGGAAAGTGACACATGAATTAGTTCAAGAACCCCCTCAACAGGAACCCCAAACTCCTATATTGAGGAGGTAATCTAGGGTAAGAAGAGAACCTGAATGTTTTTCTCCTTCTCTTTATTATTTATTACTCACTGATAGTGGAGAACCAGAGAGCTTTGATGAAGCAATGTAGGTAGATGCCAGGAAGAAGTGGGAGCAAGCCATGGATGAGGAGCATCAGGCTCTCATGGAGAACCAGACATGGGATTTGGTAAAGCTACCCGAAGGAAAAAGAGCATTACAGAATAAGTGGGTGTTTAGAGTCAAAGAGGAAGAAGGAGGCAAGAAAAGATACAACACCCGGTTGGTGGTCAAGGGGTTTGCACAGAAAAAAGGTATAGATTTTGATGATATTTTTTCTCCTGTAGTAAAAATGACTTCTATCAGAACTGTTCTTGGAATAGTGGCAGTAAAAGACTTGCACTTAGAACAGTTAGATGTAAAGACTACATTTCTCCATGGTGATTTGGAGGAGGAGCTATATATGCAGCAGCTAGAAGGATATGAAGTCAAAGTTAAAGAGAAGATGGTGTGCAAACTGAAGAAGAGCTTGTATGGCCTGAAACAAGCTCCACGTCAATGGTATAAGAAATTTGATAGCTTCATGATGGAGCAAGGTTATATTAGATGTCATTCTGACCATTGTGTGTATACAAAGAAATTTGAGGATGGAAGTTATATTATCCTGTGTTTGTATGTTGATGACATGCTAGTTGTAGGTAAAAACATGTAGGAAATAAAAGTACTCAAGAAGCAGCTAAGTGAATCATTTTCTATGAAGAATTTGGGTGCAGCCAAACAAATCCTTGGTATGAGGATATCTCGAGATAGGAAGGAACGGAAGCTGACTTTATCTCAGGAAGAGTACATTAAGAAGGTCTTGGAGAGGTTTAATATGCAGGATGCTAAATCGGTTGGGACTCCTTTGGCAGGACATTTCAAATTATCAAAGGAGCAGTGTCCCAAGAAAGAGCAGGAGAGAAACCAAATTTCAAAGGTGCCTTACTCATTAGCAGTTGGTAGTTTGATGTATGCCATGGTATGCACTAGGCCTGATATTGCCCATGCAATGGGAGCTGTGAGTAGATTTATGAGTGATCCAGGTAAAGAGCATTGGCAAGCAGTAAAGTGGATCCTTCGGTATTTGAGAGGGACCATGGGGACAGTTTTGTGCTACAGTGGAGAAAACACCACTTTACGTGGTTATGTAGATTCAGACATGGCTGGAGATGTAGACAGCAGGAGGAGCACAACAGGTTATATTTACACTGTAGGTGGGACAACATTGAGCTAGATTTCACGACTACAGAAGCTAGTGGCTTTGTCAACCATAGAGGCTGAGTATGTTGCTGCCAAAGAGGCAAGCAAAGAGATGATTTGGTTACAACAATTTCTTGAGGATTTGGGGAATAAGCAGGAGGAATGTAAGCTGCATAGTGATAGTCAAATTTCTATACACCTAGCTAAGAACTCTGCTTTCCACTCTAGGACAAAGCATATACAGTTAAGGTACCATTTCATCAGGACAGCTTTGGAGGAAGAGAAGTTGAAGTTGGAGAAGATTCATACTAGTCAGAATCCTGTAGACATGATGACCAAGGTGGTCACAAGGGAAAAACTGAAGTTGTGTTCAGCTTTGGTTGGTCTTCACAGAAACTAGTGAAGGGTTGAGAAGCTTGCTCAGAGGAAAACTAATCTCCAAGTGGGAGATTTTTAGTTGTGGATCCTATTTTTCATGTGTGAAAGTGTTGAATATTGTACATTAAGAGTACTGTACACTTTTCATGTATCCTCGCTGGGGTTCAGGGCCGGGCCGCCCCTAAACCCTTGCTTCTCGGGAGCTACGCCCCCAAACCCCTGCTATAGGACTATGAGTGAATCCATGCTGCAATAGGTGATCATCAATTTTTATATGCGATGCCCTAGGTGCTTGTTTGAGTACGTAAAGTGACTTTATCAGAAAACATACCTTGTGTGGTTGATGCTCGTCTACAAACCCTTCAACTTGGGCCATGTATACTTCTTCTTTGAGATCATTGTTTAGAAAATCACCTTAACATCCATCTACTAAAGTTTTCATCCATTTTGTGCTGCCAGTGCATAGACAACTCTAATGGTTTTGATCTTCGTGGTGGGTACAAAGGTCTCGTCATAGTCAATTATTTCTTGTTGACCATAACCCTTTGTAACAAGTCGTGCTTCGTGTTTGTCGATTGAACCATCTGCCTTATATTTTGTTTTGAAAATCCATTTGCAGCTAATGGATTTCTTACCAGGAGGTATATCGACAAGTTCCCACATCTGATTCTAAATTAGGGAATCATATTTAGCATCTATAGCATGTTTCCAATGTGGTTGGTCTAATGCTTCATGAATAGTGTCAAGTTCGGTGCTCTCAACAAATGAACTCATGAGTGAAAAATTTATCTCATGTGTGGCTTGACTACGTGTTCTAACTCCCGTAGAAGTACCTAGAAGTGAGTTCAGGTGTGCATCCCTAATAGTATTTTGGACCCATTTTGGACATTGGTGCTATGGCTACTGATGTGAAGATGTGTTGTTCAGTGTGCCTAGATAAATGAACACGTATCCACTTAGCTCTCCTTCTCTCTGAGAAGAATAATCTTGCCCATCATCTGGATGTGTGAGCAATCTATGTTAGGAGGTCAGTACTGGATCTCCATTGTGTACTAAGGAGTCAAAGGATGACTCATCACACAGAACATCTCGAATCTTGTAGATATTATTCATCTCAGGATCCATGAGATGATATGCCTTTGAGGTAGTAATATACCCCAAGAAAAGAGATGGCAATGTCTTTGGATCGATCTTCTTCCTTTTCTCATCTGGAACATGTATATATGAAGTACAACCAAAAACTCTCAAATGATGGATAAAAGGTTTATGACCAGTCCATACCTCTTTCAGTGTCTTGTTCTGTAAGATCTTCGTGGGTGCTTCATTGAGTAGATATACTGATGTCTGGACTACTTCTGCCCAAAACTGATCCTCCAACTTGGTGGTGGAGAGCATACAATAGGCCATCTATATGATAGTCCTGTTGTGTCGCTCAGAAATCCCATTCTGTTGGGGAGTGTAGGGTGCAGTCAGATGTTGTTGAATGCCATGGTACTTAAGGTATGCTAAGAACTTCTTTGATAAATATTTCCCCCCTCGATCTGAGTGGAGGAGAAGGAGAGGCTTCCTAGACTACTTGGTTGTGTGCTGGTAAAAGGTTTGGGAATTGGAAAATGCCTCACTCTTCTTCTGAAGAAAATATATCCACTTTTTCCATGAGTAATCATCAGTGATGAGCAGGAAGTATTCAAAACCATGGAAGCTAGCTAGCAGGGGTCCGCACAGATTGTAATGTACAACCTGAAGATGCTCTGTAGAATGATAAGAGATTTGTTTTAATGGAACTTTGTGTTATTTACCCGTAAGACATCCTGAGAAAATTAGTAAGAAATGGGAGAGTGGAGGAAGCACTCTTACCATTTCCTTGGCACTAATATGATATAGAGCCCTAGCAGAAAGATGACCATATCAAAACTGCAATAGTGCAGTGGACTCCACTATTGAAGAAGAGAGAGAAATGTTAGATGAAGTGATGGAATCCAATGAAAATAGATGGCCCTTCATAAATGCTCGAGCAATAACTGAGTCTCCCTGGGAAATTATGTAAGACTTGACCCCTTTCTCAACAAATAATTCAACCCGCAATCGATGATTAAGAAGCTGAATCACATAAAAGAGATTTGAGTTCAAACCTAGAACATATAGCACCTTCGTGAGTGTACATATTTTTTTCCCAAGAGGAATGATGACATCACCAATCCCCGCCATAATATACTCTTGATTATCTGTGATGGTGATCTGATCTCCGGTTGGCCAGTCACTCAGGGTATGGAACAACTTCTTATTTCCATTCATGTGTTTGTTGGCACCCAAATCAATCAACCAAACACTTTCTAATATTTGTGAAGTTTGTGAGACTAGGAAAATGTCCAGATGAGTTGTGTCTAGAATCTCTTCATAAGAGGTGGCATCCTGCTGAGCAGTAATACGACCCTTCTACCTCTGATTACGAGCACACCATCGAGATTTCTTGTAATATCCTTAGCCATAGGTTCTCTCGTTTCCAGAGTTGCCATACTTATGACTGTTGTAATAATAGTTCACAGTCGTTTGCATATCCATGGAGCAAATGTGGCACCATCGATCCACCTTCTTGTTATGCTACTTCTGGGGTGGCCGCTATGGTTGCCACTGAGAATGTTTGTACTGTGGATGCTGCTTCTGATTCTGGAGGGCTGACTACCCTTTTCGAGGCCTAGGATTTTGCCTTGAGATGAGAGTGTTGTCTTAGAAGGTTTCTTGAACATTCTTAATGGCTTCTTCCTATTGGAGATAATTCACCAGTGTGGCAAAACTCACCTCTTTTTAAGTGATGGTCAACTTGGTGATCAGTGTCTGAAACCGGGAAGGAAGAGCTCGCAAGGTGAGCTATACTAAGAACTTATCATCCACTGGTTCACCAAGAGCAGAAATTTCTATGTGTAACTTGGCCACATGCCATAAGAAGGCTTCGATTGATTTTCCATCATGCATACTCATTGTGTGAAGCTTTTTTTGAAGATGTAACTTCATCGTCAGATTCTTGGCTTCATAGATGGTACACAATGCAGCCCATGCCGTAGAAAAAGTGGTTGCTTCCCGAATGTAAGGTTGAACCTCATCGGAAAGGCTCAGGGTGATAAACATTAGTGATTTTGCATCGGCGTTTTCATACTTAGTCAACAGTTCAGCGTCTATGGGAGGGGTGTTTTTTCTAGAAACGATCCCCCAAAGATCTTCAAACTGAAGAATCATCCGCATCTTGGTTTTTCATGCGGAAAATTTTGGCCCTTTGAGCAACTAGGCATCTGACAAGAAAATGCGAGGTGCAGACATTTCCAAAAACTCAAAATTGTATTTTATTTATTTTTTAAAAATGGTTACAATGCTTACAGGAGGAACCTATCACGAAGATGGGCTCTATAGGCTTGTGCAGTGAGATGTAGACAGTCATGTGGGCATTCTACTTCACATTAATCATCTTCATCATAGCCACATTCAATTTCTACACGAATCTATCATGCTTGACATTGTACGTCAAACCAAAAATACTCCAATAGTCCTTGGCGCACAATCTCGTCAAAGAGAATATTCCCAATGTTGCAGAGCTCATTGACCAAAGTAAAGAATAATCTAGTGGTGTCTTTGTTGTTGCTCACTGCCCAAACATTTGGTGCATTACTATTGGTTCTTTCTGCATTTGAAATTTATGACATACATGGGCTAGTAATTTGCAGGCTTTGTTGGAGTTCAGTACAAAAAAATTTCACTGCAGGTCACTGTAGACAAACATCCACTTCTCCAAACAACAAACATATTTGCATGTTGCAAGTCTCCAAAAATTGATCCATGCCAATACCAAGAAATTTCTCCTGCATCCATGTCAGGTCTAAGATCTTCATGAAAATGTCTCCAGGTTGCCACATTCTACGCAAATCAGAGATCAAAAAACAAAATTCCAAACTCTATGCTCAAAAAATTCTCCTGCTCTAGTGTTCCTCTAGATTAAATACATATAATGTCACTGAAGATGGATTTCATGCTTGAACAAGAAAATAAAATTGGTAGCTATAGTTTGTATGCACATTCACGTCTTCAAAGGATCTGAGGGGATTTCTACTCGCTAAAGAAAGTTTTGAGAATTCCAACACACAGGCTACTTTAGTCTCCTCACGCCAAACTGAAAAATCTGTAGGAACTCTTCCCAAATAAGTCACTTGGATCTTAGATTGGCTCTGATACCAAAGATGGAAGGAGACGAATGTTTTATTCAATGCCTTTCTTGAAACAAATACAACAAGCCAAATATATAGGCTGCGGGAGGAGAGAAGGAGAGAGGAGAATTAGATAACTGTTAAAAAACAAAAACTAACAATGTATTAACTAAACAAAAGCGCTAACAAACCAAGCAAGCATCCACAAGCTCTTAAAATCCACAAGCTCTCTCAAAAATCCTCTAACTCTCCAAAACATACAAGAGCCCAAAAGTAATTAAATAACCCCCAAACAAGCCAAAAGATTTCAATAAATAGAAAGAGGAGAGAGGAGGATGATGTGGCTCCAAGTAGGATGCCACCTCATTTCCCTTCCACTCCACATCACCTTATTCAACCTCATATTACAATGCACAATTAGTAAGTGGTTGAAGGAATGACAAGAAACTTACACACTCCATCTAAGCTCACTCCCCCTAAGGAAAAAATTAAATTTTTTAAAGAAAGTGCAATTAAAATTTCACCTTTTTCTCTTCCCAAAACACCTAATAGGGTCTAATTTTGACCCCCCAAGCCATGGGTAGGGTTGTCATAGGCATTTAATAGGTGTGGGACAAGTTTGACTTGTCCCACAAGCTTCCAAATTTGGCCTCCAAGGCCAAATTCGAGCTTTCCATGAAGGTTAGAGTGTACTACACTCTAGACTCAAGCATACAACACTCAACACAAAATCTAAGATTAAATCAAGTCTAATAAATGAACTCCTTTTTGGTCACATCTTTAATTAGTTTAGGAAAAATTTAAATTATCATAATTAAGACACTACCACACATTAATAATAAAAGGGGTTAACATACAGCCAAAAATCTAAATAATCAAAACAAGTGAGTTACATTAGTAAAAGAAACACATACTAACATTTATAAAAAAAAGGGAAAATTAAAACAAAACAACACATGACCCCTTGGTCACAATTTTCCCCTAACCAAATACTTCTGAAACACACAAAATTACATATTGCCATGGTGACCCTAGTTGAATTCATCTAGAATTTTGATGTGGTTGGTCTCCAATCGCCCGATGTTGTTGTGAATATAATTATACCTGAAAAAAAGAGAATACCACCTTCGGCCTCATGGCCGCATTAAATCATTCATGCCAAAGTGTGTAATATAAATCTAAAATCATCTATGTAAATACGATATCACTTACAATTTCTAGCAACATTTATATTCAACATTTCATCCATGTCAAAATGATCACAACAGTAATCCAATTATTAAAGGTCTACTCAATATGACTAATTATATCACATGTTAGAAATATATATAAATAACCATGTCAACAGTATATTCAATATCAACATCAAATGTCTCTAATAATCCACAGGCAGCTTATATGAAATGAAAACAACAACAATACAATATCTATAACATATAGTATCATTCAGAATCAAAAGGCTACAACAATGTCCATAAGTGCAGTCGACAGTATCGAAATCAATAATTAAAAAGGTGTCAAAAGGAAGAGGGAACTACATCATATATGATTCTTATAACTCTAAAAACATTTTTGTAGGTCTAGGATTAGTTCAACAATGGTAGTATGTAACCCTCTACAAAGATATTTCTAGCACTTCAAATGGTAACATTTCCAAAAATTAATTTTCTTATTCATACTAGTTTAAAGTTATTGTTTTATTTGAGTTAGAAATCATATAAATGATCATATATGAAAAAATACACAGCTTAAATTATTTTGAGAAAATAGCGGTCGTTTGTTCACAATATAATACATATACTAATGAAGGCCATATAGAATTTTATTTGGAGATATATATTTTTAGCCCATGATTGAATGACCCAAAACTCGTCCTAATAGCTTTTAAAATTTACGATTTTTTAAAAATAAGTGTTAAATAGGTTATCAAAATATTATTTTGTTATTTAATGACTATTCCATTATTATACCAAGTTGATAGAAATAGCTACAATATATGAAGATTGAAAAAACTATAATTACCATGATAAGCTTCGCTTATGTTTTTATCCTTTCTTTCCCACTAAGGGATCTAGTCAAATAAGGAAAAAATATAATATAGTACTTATTTTGAGTCATTAAATTAATTAAGGATTTTAATAGATAACAATATTATATATATTAACACATCTTAAGGTAACTATTAAAATCTCCATTGTTTAACTTTGTCATGATGGTATACCAAACATCATTATGTTCTACTTCTAAAATAAATTTAATCTAAATAGTTATGGCTAGAATTATTCCAATTGTTATTTGCACTAATTAAGGTTGTTTTTTAAGTCAACAAGCTACTATGTCTACTCACTTCCCAAGTCAAACTGAATTTCCCTAAAATTTCTATGGTAAAACCTAAGTTGTTTTTGGATCTCTTGGATCAAAGGGACCTCCACCCTTTCTCCTAGGTCTTTTATAAAACGATAATATCTCTTTAAAGTTCTTGTAACCCTTTTATTTTCTCTTTTTAAAACCATTATTGTCTTTTGTTTTATAACAATTTTATGATAGCGAATAAATGGAGGAAATTGATTATTTATTTATTTTATTTTTGTACAAATACCCCTATTAGAGTTTGAAGCAATGTACATGCACATGCAATTGTGTGCGTGTGCAGACAGACACACATGTATGTTTATCTATGTGTGTATATATACATACAAACATACCCACACACAAATATATGTGTGTACACACACACACACACACACACATATCAATTTGTGTGTATGTATGCATACATACATATATATACATATATGTATGCATGTATGTATGTGATTAACTAAGATTGAATATATTATGTAGGTAATCTAACGAGGAAACACAGTGATATAACAAAAGTAATAATAGTAAAGTAAATATACAAAGGGACCCAACCAATCAGAATGAAGAAATGTAAAACCCTAGAGTGTAAGTAAGGTTATAATAAGCTTAGCTGATTATAGGAGCCCGTTGGAGTATGTTAAAGAGATGATTGAAAAATCAGCAAGTAAGAATGATTGTGTAGGGACCACGAAAATGATGGATCTAGGAAATTTAACTAGATTGGAATGCTTGCAGAGGGAATGGGGTTTCTTTGGCTGTCCTGGTTTGCAGGATGGGTATCATGGTATGTATAAAAGGCCCAAAACTATTTTTCACAAGATTAGCAAGTAGTCTGAAACTTTAACTTTCTATCGCATCAGGTTTTTCGTATTTCACTAAATGTCACCAATAATCGAAGAGGGAGATAAGACTTGTAAAAGTACAAAAAGGGTATCAAACCCCTAAAAATAGAAGAATGAAAATGAATTGGTTAGAATGACCTCAACTAGCACAAAATTGATCTTACTAAATAGGCGCTACACTACATTTTAGACACAAATGTAGTTATGGTGGTTTGTGCAAATCACGTGCCATAGGTGTTCTTGTGTTATTCATACTTTTTGAAGTTGTGAGAAATAACAATATGTAGAATGTAGTAAAATGGTGCATAAAGTAGAATAGAATCCTTTCATATGCTTATAAGATGTAGATTAAACCAACATTGTCACTTTTTATGGAGCTAATGGATACAAATGATCTCCAAATGGATGAAACTCGAGGTGGATGATAGTAGTGACTAGTCCTTGGTCCTTCATTGTGGTCTCATAAGTTTATATGTATAAGGTTATCTTGATATAATTTGGTAATTAACTTGAAAGAGGATGACCAAAAGAAAAATCAAATATTTCAATAGTCAAAAAGTGTCCAAAAAGAGGTGAGAAAGTGGGAAAAGGATTGGGGTGCGCTAGGTGGGACCAGGGTGCCCATGGGCACCCCAGTACAAGTTTAGGTGCCCCAGTATTCTAGAGGATAATGAAATATGATGATAATGACCCATGTGTATGTGCAGTAAGGGTTGGGAATGAAGAAATAAATTAAACAAATATTTCCAAAGATACTGGTTAATCAATACTTTATTTACTCAAGAACCATCTAAATAGAAGTGTAACGACCCAAAAATCCACACATGAACAACACAGTGAAATACAGGATAACTTTTTTTTTTTTGACTTGTTTCGACACATAACATGACACAACATGTCTTCACAAGGTTATAACCAACTCTGGGAACCACTCGATACAAGGATGGCCATAAAGGTGGCACGGAAATGTTCACACCTATTAAGGACAATTTACTTTTCTTTTAGACAGAACAACATAGAAGTCCAACCACATGACACTCTAACAAATAGGGCCAACCACAATGAGATATTCTTGAGGGTTATTTCGCTTAAAAGTACATCTTGCAATTCTTAGCTTACGTATTCAAGGAGGTTCAAGATATGATGCATACAAATCATCTCACCAAGCTAAGTTTATTCTTTTTACACTGAGTAATCATCTTTAATCTTCTCTATTATGACATTTATTTTCTTAATTCGTTTAATTAGAGAAAGGGGTAATTTAATTTCACAAGGCCATCTATTAACGTTTACGCTACTAGAACTTGTTCATGCCCATATGACAACATGGGTTTGCATTTAACATACTTAAGAGAAGAAAGACAAGGCACCTTGGAAAAAGGTTAGAGGGAGAAGGTTGAGATGGAACATCTTTAGGACCTCATTAGTTATTGCCAGTATTTAATTGAAGCTAGGTCTCTTAACCAAAATTATCAACAACTTTACTTAGGCTTCGCTAAAAGTATTAACAAGGAGTAAAAATTTACTTTCCAAATGGCGGTGGGAAAGATGGCAGAAACGAAAGTCGATGCCCAATGGGGCATTACATTCTCCTCCCCTTAAAAAAGCATCATCCTCGATGCAACATAACATAGCGGAAAAGAAAAGTTACGCAAACAAGAATAGGTAAAGAAGAAAGTACACCCTATGGTTTAAAATTTAGCTGATTAAAGCACGGTCACAAAGCAGCCTTAGGAACATTTGGTAGAAATTTTAACTTTCAATGTTCTGTGAAGATTGGCAGTTCCTTCTTATTTATTATTTTCATTAGTCTCTTTCCTTTAACATTATTCTTAGTTTTAGTTTCTTTTAGAAATATCATCATTGAAGAGTTTTGATTTATTCCTTATTGTGGGTGCCCAACAAGAACTACTAACACAACACCCTATCGGTTCACAAGACACTACAGATTCACAAGCACACAAGCATATACTTCATGATTGTATTACACCACAAAAGATTGTACAAATACGGAATAGAATAGGCACACTCCACATAACACCAAACCATGCTATAGGTACATAGTGTCCACAAGGGAATCAATGACATATCCACAACATCACAACACATATCCATCTGACATAAGTAACACATACATCAAAATACCACTACCAAACATCACAATAACTCAACATATATCCCAAAGATCAACCATACAAACAAATATCATATGCCTCTCTCAAACTCTTATGCCTCCCTCAAGCTCTTATGCCTCCCTCAAGTCTCTTATGCCTCCCTCAAACTCTTATGCCTCCCTCAAGTCTCTTATGCCTCCCTCAAACTCTTATGCCTCCCTCAAGTCTCTTATGCCTTCCTCAAGTCTCTTATGCCTCCCTCAAACTCTTATGCCTCCCTCAAGGAGGCCTGTTGACCCTATGGTCCAAGACACATAGAGTTTGAACACTCCCAACCCAAGTGACATAATAACGCGTGGTTCAACAACCCACTAGTTATCTGTAACTCCTTGGGGCGTACCCCCATACAACAAAGCGGGTCCTTAGGTCCAATCATTCCATGGTGCATCCCATGACCCTATTCCACACATCACGAAAATAGAACCAGCACAACAATCCAATCCAAATGCCAAATGGCAAAGTACAAGCCTTGGGCAAGGTGGTAAAAAAATTCCAAATTTAAAAGAAGACCCAAAATCAAGCAAAAATAAATGGCCAAATAGCCATAGTTAGTATCAAAATTCCCATGTTAGTGCCACAAACCAAGGAAATGCCCAAATTGTAAAGCATGGCAATCAAGAAAAGTTGCTGGTCCTTACAAAATAAAGTAAAAAGCTCAATTTACGAATAAAATAAACTTATAACAATGTCACATTACAATAACTGTGTGGCCTTATCTAGCCACCAAGGGGTACTCAACGAGTTGCTAGCACTCAGAACATCGAGCCTCAGCTCGTAAAATACATATCAATAATACAACTATCATCCTCTATCTGAAACATCCCGCTACCACTTCGACAAGGCTAAACATAGTCATAGTTGCACTTAGGTTGCATACATACAACCACATAGGGAGAGAGGAAATAATCATAGGTTGTTATCTACTAAACCAAATTTTGGCTCGAGTTATTGACCCATGGTACACCATTCCTCACTCTCAACACACACTTCTATCGATTTCCCTCAAGGTCGATTAGCGTAAGGTTCACAACATAACATGTAACTACATCACTAACACAATGGTGGTACATATAGAAGGTAGATCACAATCATACATTCACTGAGTGTAACACATCACTTTACCACATTCTGCACCCAAAGTGCAATCACCATATGATAGGGTTCATACACTCACCGTATGACCCCAAATCACAACATGAAGCATTACATATTTGCACAAATCATACATACGATGAATATAATACATCACAACCTAACATCCATTGCTACATAACAAGGTGGTACACACATTTCTTCAAAACATGGTAAAAACATCATGATACAACTCATTTCTTTTAACATCAATCTAGTCATACAACACATTGATACACCTACATATCACAATAAGTCACAATGCTCCAACACTATGTCATCCACATTATAATTCTTTTCACCCACCACAAACAGTAATTCACACGTGAACTCTTCATAGAATCCACAAGAAGGAGAGAGAATACTCCCATCCCCAGCACATCAATATGATAACGAATACGCACTGAGTGACATACACATCACGTGCATTCACAATATCACAATTACGACAATAATCACATCACGCTTATACCACATTACTCTTCCAATATAAATCCTCATCATTCAGTATCATCATGTAACATCACCATACAACACCAATCTAGCCCATAGGTTTGAGAGCATGAACCTACGCTCTGATACCAAGTGTAACGACCAAAAAATCCACACACGAACAACACAGTGAAATACAGGATAACTTTTTTTTTTTTTTTGACTTGTTTCAACACATAACACGACACAACATGTCATCACAAGGTTATAACCAACTCTGGGAACCACTCGATAAAAGGATGGCCATAAAGGCGGCAAGGAAACGTTCACACCTATCAAGGACAATTTACTTTTCTTTTAGATAGAACAACATAGAAGTCCAACCACATGACACTCTAACAAATAGGGCCAACCACAATAAGATATTCTTGAGGGTTATTTCTCTTAAAAAGACATCTTGCAATTCTTAGCTTACGTATTCAAGGAGGTTCAAGATATGATGCATACAAATCATCTCACCAAGCTAAGTTTATTCTTTTTACACTGAGTAATCATCTTTAATTTTCTCTATTATGACATTTATTTTCTTAATTCGTTTAATTAGAGAAAGGGGTAATTTAATTTCACAAGGCCATCTATTAACGTTTACGCTACTAGAAATTTTTCATGCCCATATGACAACATGGGTTTGCGTTTAACATACTTAAGAGAAGAAAGACAAGGCACCTTGGAAAAAGGTTAGAGGGAGAAGGTTGAGATGGAACATCTTTAGGACCTCATTAGTTATTGCCAGTATTTAATTGAAGCTAGGGCTATTAACCAGAATTATCAACAACTTTACTTAGGCTTTGCTAAAAGTATTAACAGGGAGTGAACATTTACTTTCCAAATGGTGGTGGGAAAGATGGCAGAAACAAAAGTCGATGCCCAATGGGGCATTACAAGAAGTATAAGACCAAGACTAAATATCACCCCAAAGTGTGTAATTTATTGACTACATTTTCTCCCACTTTATGTTGGTGAGT
This sequence comes from Taxus chinensis, assembly GCA_019776745.2. Classification (NCBI taxonomy): domain Eukaryota; kingdom Viridiplantae; phylum Streptophyta; class Pinopsida; order Cupressales; family Taxaceae; genus Taxus; species Taxus chinensis. Next base: position 407,888,536 of record CM034155.1, read on the forward strand.
GGAACACTCAATAACGTATAGTAGATAGAAATATGTACCTAATGTGTATGTGTAATGATTTAGAATACGTGTCGATAGACTATATAAGGCATGGAATGAAAAAATAGTGTATCTTGGAAACTAATGATGAAAAAGTTCAAAAGATTGATGAGCATGAACCTATTTCGGTAAACATGTGTGTATAACTACCGCATAGTGTAATGTACCTATATAAAATGTGATGTGTGTTCTCTAGAGTACTGCCACAAAGTGTTGTTGTTCTTGCCTATATTTGACTGCTCTCTTCCCATATGGCCAGAACTATAAGATGAAAATGGTCAAGTAGTCAAATATATATGTTTATGTGTAAAAATAAAATGTAGAAGATGCATGCGTATATATGTAAATGTTTATGTGTCAAATTTAAATCAAACTTGTGAACTTGATCCATGTCAAGAAAAATATTATAGATGGATATCCTATATTGTCATGGATTTTTGGCCAATCCAATGCATGTAGGATGAAAAAGTATAAGGAGAAAGCTATGTATTCTTAAATGTTTAACTACTTACTTGAACATATGTGAAGAGATATCTGTAAAGCTTAGGTTTTTGGGCTATCCAATGTCAGTTGCTGAAGTAGGATAGGGAAGAATTCTACTATATCCTCTAACCTTTAAATTCTTCCCAGAATGCTAAGGATACCTTGTCCTAAAAAAAGATGATGTTTATGGGATTTGTATATTGGTCTGAACCCACTCACTATAAACTTTCACATTACCAAGGGTGTAATCTATGCTGAACGATTTCAACATTATCAAAGGTAGACAACTAAAATTAATTTAACCCATAATTCCAAGGGAATACAACTTAACTGAACTGAATCCACAATGCCAAGGGTAGACAACTGAATTGAACTAAACCCAAAATGTCAATGGCAAAAAAATGAAATGAACTGTAATGGTATAGACATTTGTATGGTATTTGAAACCACATATGATCTTTAGGATCACATGTGACTTTTTTTATAGGAGGATGCATCCCCAAAATCTTAAAATTGCATGATTTTTACCATAGAAAGTTATTTCTATAAATGAAAGTTGTAACGCCCACTAAATTCCTTACATGAAACCCAAGAACAAAACTAGGTCAATTAGAAAAATTATGGGATAATTTTTTTTTGTTAATTGCACCCATAATAATAGATTTGAGTTTATGTTCATCACATTCTTGTGTATAAAATTGCATAAAATTAACATTATTAATTTTCCCTTAGGTCCCCCTAAGAAAATAATAAAAATAATAAAACTTGTTATTCTAAAGAAACACTTAGGCTTCCCTATCATTTACTTTAATTCAATTGAATTTCACCTTAATTAAATTTGGTTAGTTAATCTCAAGGGCATTGTGGTCTTATTTAATTAAATAATTAAATTTCTATAATAGCAACAAAGAGGTCTAAGTTGACATTAATGTAAAAGGTCTCCACTAAGAGATTTGGGTTAGAAAACTAATAACACCCAACCCTTTTTCACTTACTTAAGTGGGACCGCTTAAATCCTACCCATGCATTTCTAAATTTTGAATTTTCTCTCGCCCACTTCCCACCTAATTTTTATAAGGATGAATCTCATCCATTGGATGGATTCATTTTGGGCCCTTAGATTAGGAAAGCTACCTAACCCTATGTTTGCTTATGAAAAGCATCTTTCTATTTTGTTTGTCTAACTGTTTCATTGTTTTGTGTTTGTAGATTGGTGGAGGAGAAGGAAGAATCCATGGGAGATATATCAAGCTCATAGAGGGATGCACAATCTTCTATTCCTTCCTATTTCTATTTTCACCCTCTTCTAGGGTTCTATTGCATTTCATTTGTTTGTTTATCTCATTATTTTAATATTTACCCTAATGGCATATGGGTTTTACCCAATTTTAATGAAATGTTTAAATTTGTATGTGTATTTACATGGGTAATGAACACACACACACACACACAAAGAGATATGTTATATTTTATTAAAATTTTAATTATATAGAACACAAAATAAGAAAATATAGGGATATATATATATATACAAATGTATATGTTTTGTATTATATCTATATGTGTGTATATATATCTATATGTATGTATATATATGTTTTGTATTATATCTATATGTGTGTGTGTCTATATATATATATATATATATATAAATATATATATAGAAATGAATTCTAAGGACTATAATGGCCACGGATTAGGGTCTTACACAGTCAATAAAACTTGCAGAGGCTGACTGTTAAAAGAAAATTGCAACGACCGAAGGGGTTCAAGGATAGCAATAAAATATTTGGGTTGGGGGGAGTGTCACCGACCCTACCCCCCATCCCATTTATTAATGGTGTTGGGTTGGGTTCGTTGACCCTCCCCCAACCCTTACCACATTGCATAGTGCGTAGGCCCCAGCTACAAGCCGTAACAACAAAAATTTGCATATATATATATTTTTAAAGCTTTTATTTGTTTAATTTTTTCTTGTTGGTTAAAAATTCTAGGTTATAATATATACTTTTAATATATATATATATATATATATATATATATATATATATATATATATATATATATCTATATATATATAGATATATATATTAAAAAAAACAATATATATAATTTTAATTTATCAATATTAATAATATATTAATAATAACATTATTATCAAAAGTAATAGTAATTATATTATTAATAGTGCTAACAAATTTTAATCTAATACTTTATATTTCTTTAATAATTTGATAGTAATATATTTAGGATGCAAAAAGAACTAATTTTCTTTCCCTTTTATTATTATTACGTAGATGAAAAATGATGCTTGTATAAACTTATAGAAATTTGATGCTAAAATTTCGCAATCAATTGAGACTAAGGGCTAGTAGTAACGATGTTTTTTTACATATAAAGTTTACACTTTCTTCAAGCATTGCAAAATAATCAACACATAAAGTTTATCTTTTTATTTCATGCCCTTCAAGTAATAAAACAAGAATTATAGTTCTTTCTTTTACTACCTAAAAGTTACAACCTTTTCCACAAGTAGCTTCCACCAAGGTTTACCAATAGTTTTAAAACAAGAATAACACACCTATGTGAGATACTAAAACAAATAAATGTGAACAAGGTGTTTTCTTTTTTATCTCACTTTAATTATATTAAAACTTGCTTCACTAAAATTGTTTCTCTTTCCCATAATGCATTATAGCTTAATTACAAAATATTCAACACAACATTTCTTTCAAATACAATACTATAATTCTTCCACTTTAAGTGGAAATTTTCAAGAAAGGTAGCTACAATCAAGGATTTATAAGTCTTTTACAAGTACTCAAATTTCCAAATCTCCAACAAGGCTCCAGTGTTTCTTCACTTTATCAAAACAACAAAAAATGGGGGATAGGCAACACTCTCCACCCAACCAAAACTCCAATGAGAAGAAGAAGAAATTCTCCTCATTGCCCCCCGAGCCCCAACCAAAAATCAGTAAGGGATGGATTCAACACATGAAAAATTTATAATGCTTCCAAAACACAAAAAAAAATTCAGAACCATTTCAAGCACATTCAACAAAATAAAATTAACACAATAATACTACTTTTCAAAATACACAAGTCTTGAAATGCAAGCCATTAAAGCAAGGATCTCTGGGGAGATCACTTATGCATCAGAATGGGATTAGGTGCCCAAGTTAAAACCATACAATGTACATGTCAAAAACCCTACAAAAATATTATGCCTCCTTAAAGATCCTCTTATTCTTCCTACATTCTCTTATGCCACCCTACAATCTCTTATGTCTCCCTCACCAAAAAAAATTAAAAAAAGGAAAGCATTTTCTTGTCCAAGGTTGGGTACCCAACCCAACTCCCTCAAAAGCATGAAATAAAATATTATGCCTCCCTACATATAAGATCCCTATATCCTCCTCATACACCATACTTAGGAAATCTACCCAAGGACCCAACAAGCATACCAAAACACACGATAACATACACATATACGAAAGCAAAAGAAAAACAATAAAAAAGGGTATAGCTTATTCCAATAGTCACACACCAAGCTACTTCAAGCCCAATCTATCACCAATAAGCTCCAAACAAATCCACAAACACTCCAAAATCATCCAACTCTATAAATAAAAGATCACCAAAAGAAATTAAGTAACCCCGAAAACATGTAAATGAACGTGCATGAATAGAAAAATGAGAGAGGAGGGTGAAGTTGATCCATATAGGATGCCACATCACATATCCTCAACTCCACCTCACAAGTCAAACCTCAACCTTAATTCACAATAAATTAGTGGTTCAGAGGAATGACAAACCTCTTACATGTACAATCCCAACCCACACCCCCTAAGGACAAAATTTAAACCCATGTAAGAAAAGTACAATGAATGCCACTTTTTGTCTTACAAAACACTTAATGTGGTCTATTTTTGACCCCCCAATCCATAGGTAGGGTTGGTATAAGAAATGAAGAGATGTGGTGTAATGTCCCATTCGACGTGACCATAGCTCATGCCCCGTCAACCCTGTTGATAAGCATGGGAAGGATATGTGTGTGCTCCCGTTGACTGTTAGTTGACTTTGTCCTTATTGTAGTGAAGAATTAGCACCCTCCCTCTCCATCTTTCATTCTCGACTTGTTATCGACACCTCTATATGTGGACCTTGTAACGTCCTTTAGGATTAGCCTATTAAGGAAGATCTTTCTATTGCATTGTTAAGCTTGACAATTGGTCATTAATAATAATAATAATAATAATTATTATATATATATATATATAGCTGTAAAATTAATAATAAAAATGATAGTAATTATATTTTGATTCAATTGTCGATGCCCATTATTTTATATTTTTAGTAATTTACTTTATTGTCTATTATTATCGACATTTTATATTAATTATGTCTATATTACTTTTGTTTGTCTCGTTCTGATCACGCCATAGACTGAACCTCATTTTGCACTAACGAAGGGGTTAACCTATCTTGGCACCATGGTCGGTCATTGCACCATGTTCAATTTCAAATGTTAACCTCTAGTTTTCTCCCCTTGGTCATTTAGGTCTGCTATCATGTTGTCGTAAATATTTAATTAAAAAAAAGGGACTTTGGATTCCTCTAGCATGCTAGTAAAATACAATTTAATCTCTTGGTTGCAATAGGTCTAATTGGATTTCTTTCCTTCCTTACTGTTATATTTTTAATTGCGTAGAGGGGGTTCTGTGTGGCACAAGTTTAGAAGGAGGTTATTGTTTTATGCCCAAATTGTTGACTCCTCCACCAAATGAATTTAATTATGTTAAACATAATCCTTTTTCCCTATCAAATTTTGTTTTGTAATAATGTTTTACATATCTCTTCCCTTTTGGAGAATGGAGGGTGGTTGAATACCTATCAATTTTACTTTCTTTAATGAGTGTTACTCCCCACCCATTACTCTACCATGCTGGCCAAATGTTTCCATTTATTCGGCTTTATTGGCTCCTTGGCCTGTGTGTTGGAGGATTTTTTCTTAGCACATTTTGTGGGCTGCTTTGGGGGAAAGAACTCTGAATTTCCCTTATGGCCGCATTCATGAGGATATTTCCCTGGTGGGTTTTAGTGCCTTATCTTCCCAATTGCTAACTACGTGAGATTGGTGGGTTAGAAACACCCTCTACAGAAGTGGGACACCTTGCCCTAGTAGTTGGCCATGTGAACTACTCGAAGGAGGAGATATGCCTGTACATGGCTATGGGAGAAGACATTTAAAAACATGCATGTTAATTCTAGACTCTGCAACAGTTTTCTACCTTTTTACATTCATGAAACAAACTTTTCTTCTTCCTGAATTGGCACCTTGAAATGGATTTTTTGTGGTGGGTTATTGTTTTCCTTGAGTGTATTATTTTATCCTTCTGAATCCTTGGTTTTTGAGTGGCTGGGTTGCAAGGAATAGAAGGGAGATTTCACTTGTTCTTTAATCCTTATTATTACTGGTTGTGAGTAGTATATCACAGTTCATAATTTTTCCCTACAATCACCTCCCCATAGGGCGAACTAGTAATGGGTAACTATTGCTGGATACCCCCAAATTGCTGTCATACTTTTGTGACATTTTACGAATCCCCTATGTTTAGCATGGTTTTATTAATCTTACCTATTGTTCATTTTGATATTTGAGTCTGTTAAAGAGTTCTCTGCCTAGTGGAATGATTATTACATTCTTTTACATTTTAATGAAATCAAAATATTTTCATGTAGTAATGAATGGGATAAGAGTTTGAATAGCTTGCTTTTGACTAGCATATCGATTTGGTTGATTCAAATTTTAATTTATTTTTATTGAAAGCACCCTTGAGGAGTAACATAATTGGTATTAGAAGTTAAATCTAGCTTCCTACATAAAGGGTTTTGTAAACATATTATCTATCTTAACCTATGATTTCACTCGGTTTCCATGACCTTGGCTAGTTGGTAAAGAAGCCATAGTCACTTAGCATAACATAAGTATATGATTAGAGAGTTTCTTTTGGTAAATGGATATTTTGGATTTTAGTTTCTTTGTAATGCATGATCTGAGATTGTAAAATAGAATGAAACTTAGCCTGGCCGAGCCACACCGAAATCCAAAACTGCAGCTTGCCTTTTGTATGCCTATTTGTTTTCTTTTTCTTTGATTGTTGCTTTTTGAGAAATGATCTTCTCAAACTTGGTTAGGTGTCTCAAACAACTCAAATGGGATAGGAAGTAATGTTTTGTTTTATACGTTGTTGAAACCATTAATTTGAGTATGAAATCCTTCCAAGTTTAGATATTGCACTTGGATTACCTTAAAAGTGTTGGGTTCTTAGATGGATGAAGTTAGTTTTCATTCATGATGGAATTGTGTTTATTTTTTATTGATCGTTAGTGAACGTATTAGTAATTGGTCATAATTTTATGATAATTTTTTTTTGTCAGTTTTGGAATTCAAAATGTGTATGGGATGACTGTTTTCATTGTTGAAATAGGACTCTTGTTAACTCATGACATTTGGTGTTATGTCATGAGGATAGTATTGGGATTACGGATGGAAATTATTATATAAATACATTGTTGGCCTATGTTTGAAAAGTGTTAAAAAATTATTAATGACATTTGGGGGTTACTTTCTGTTATATTATTAGATAAGTTGTCGATTCTGATGGGGTTTGTTACTAAAATTAATGGATACTTGTGACTCTTTTAAATGCATTTGAAGAGTGGAATTGATTATGTTAACTTGTGTTAGTTTTAGAATATCTTGTAAGGAAGAGGTGGTAAACTTATTATTTAGACTGTAATTATGGATTTCTCTTTTGGGATTATAAATATCACTATGATATGAAACCCAGAAGGATGTTTAAATGGTAACCTCACCTTAAATGGACTTGAAAATAGGAGGCCTTTCACTTCCCCGTACTTTGTTTTTCAAGTAACTTGGTTGTCGAGTAATGCCCATCTTGGGTTTTGTCATCTATCCTTCGTTTATTATCATTAACTTGTGGAGCCTCTTTTCGATGAGAGAAATTAGTTTGGGGATTGAACTTTAGTTTTCAAATCCTTTGATCACGTGATGATTTACCCTTCTTACCTTGTTTGGATGCTCTAGTTTCAGGCCAATGAAACATTCCTCCTAGAAGGACTTATTTACCTTTATATTTCACATATATTATTGTATGTAGTATGTTTCGGGATTCTCAATGATTTTAGTGATGGATGGACAAAGTGTTAGATTTAAATCACGTAATCTATAGGATTACATGATTAAAATCCTAATATTCTTGACTTTTTTCTTAACTAGAATATTTGATTTCCTTCTTGATGGTTCGTTAGAAAAATTTGTATCTCATGTGAAGAATTTGTGTTTTGTGGTTTGTTCTTTGAACCATTCTTGAAATAGAACATTCATTTCATGTTATTGTAAAATGCTAGCTTACTGTTGCAATGTGTAGTCTTAACATTTTCAGTTCTTACAAACTGACTTGAGATAATACTTGTGCAGATGGCTTGTGCGTGTTGATAAAGGAAAGATGTTTGAAGCTCTGATCGAGTTTTTTTTTTCATTCCTTGTAGGAATTTCAAGTGTGTTGTAATTATTGCGATGGTTCTTGTAATAGAGTTTGGAATGCCTCTTGCCTTGGATTGTTCGGTAATTTTGAAATAAATTTGTCTTATTCTTTTATAGTTAAACTTGTAATTACCTTTGTGAGAAATAATATTCAATTTTGACCTTGTTATGAGTATTATTTTGGTAGTATCATTTGCATTCATGAAAATTTTGCAGCATGGCTTGACTTATTTTGTTACCGTCTTGTTCTTAACCAAAGTGATATCAAATCTCTTGACTCCTTTGGTTCATGTGCCAGGTTGAATGGAAATGTTATAACTGTGTTTTGTGTTCTCGTTAAATAATAATAATCTCTTCTTTTGGGTCATAAAACTTGCTTGTTTTGTAACCCTCCATGGTTTTGATATCAATGTTATTCTAGGCATATTTTTTAGTGGGTTGAAAATCCTTTTCCTAAAGAAAATCGAAGATAAAATAAGATGAATACATAGATGAATTAATAAAGAAGATAATAATGAAGTTGTACTTGGTTTATTAAATTAAGAGTCTTTAATTGGAAAGTAATTGGTTATCTATTGATGTAAAAGAATATAACCTTGCTAACCTGAAGCTACGAATTAAACTTTATTGTCTTGGTTTTGAAATGATGGGTATTCAAAGAAAAAGTTAAATCATTCTTGGTTTTGGGGTTATAGTTATGTCTTAGTCAGTAGAGGAGTTTGAAAAAGAACACTTTAAGTCTAATACTTCCATTTTGGGAACCCCCTTGTGCATATTTTAGTGAACTTAATCAAGAGAATGCTAAATGAAGTTTTTACCCAAATTCAGTTGGACCCTTAAGTCTCATTAAAAGACTGGTTAATAACTACAAAGATCATGATGATGAAATAGATTGACCACCTCTCTCTAACTGTTGCCATAGTACTTTGTAACCCTTTTCTTAAGTTATGATCAAATTTTAATCCTTGAACAAAGAATATTAGGGTTCCGAACGTAAATAAAAATCCACTTCTTTTGAGCTATGCTTTCCTCCTTATGCAATGGAGGTATGAAACAAGTTTCAGTAGTGCGGGTTCGAATAGATAGCCTTGTGGAATTGATTTCATCCTTGTTTTGTAAAATAGTTAAACTAGTAAATGTCATATTAGAGATGGTATTAATATAGTTACTAAATAGTTTAAAATAAATGAAACCTAACCCTATAAGAAGAATTGTATGAATCATAACATGAATCTTCTATATTGCAAAGTTAGGTATTGAAAGAGTTTTTTAGTGAATACATAACCTTAAAGGATTTTCTGTGGAGTGTCCTAAATTGTAACTAGGTATTATGGGTTGGTATTTTTTTGGTTTCTTGTCAACAAGAAAAGTGCACTATCCTTGATGGGTGTTGAGTGTTCCCTCTCTTCCCTTGTGTTCATCAATGTGTCAAGTTGTTCAAGGAGCTATTTGTAGCCATTGTGACCACCTATTGTGATGTGCTATGTTTCAAACAAGTCAAAAAAAATTATCCTGTATTTTTCTATGTTGTCTTGTGTGTCAGAAATAGTGGGTGTTACATGCGGGACAAGTTTAGCTTGTCCCAAAAGTCTCCAAAATTGGCCCTTAATGCCAAATTAAAATTTCGAAGGTGAGATAGAGTGTCCAACAATCAATTTAGTTACACTCAACTTAAAAACACATAGACCAAAGCAATGACTAATCTAATAAATGACATATTTTTGTCACATCCTTAATTAGTTTAGTAACATTATTAATTTATTAATTTAGACACATAAATCAATTAATGTTAAAAGGGAATTACATCACAATTAAAATCACATACTCTAAAATTAAATAAAGGAAAATAAAAGAAAAACACACAAAACCCTTTGTTACAATTTGAGGTCATACCCCCTGTGGGGACCTCCTAACAAAAAATAACAAAAAAAACGTTTCACAAGTTGCCATGGTGAGCATTGTTGTGTGGACCCAGTATTCCATTGTGGTTGATCTCCAATCCCCCTTTGATTGTTGTGATATAATTACCTTAAAAATCACACAATATCTCCTTTGGCCTCGTGGCCGTATCAAAACATCCAAAATAAGATATACACATACAAATAAATAATCATCCATATATAAATTCAATCATCATAGAGACCAACAATGTTATTATTTAAAAATTCTAACATCATCTCAATTCTATACTTCATCAATACCAATAAGATCACAAGATTAGTTTAACTGCTAAAACCTACTCAATAGGGCGAGAATGTCAAATCTCACAAATATATATAAAAATGTCAACAAAACATCATCATAAATATAAAATTTCTCTATAAGAATCCACAAAAATCATACTATGAATTGAAATCCATCAATAGTCAAAGTATCTCTATCATTTAACATCATACTAAGAAAAAATGATACAATAATATCCATGTATATAGTAAAACATAATCAAAATCAAAATATAATAAGTGTCGAAGGGAAGTTGGCACTACATCCCCGACCCCTTAGACTTGAATTCCTCCTAGAAGTCATTGAAATAGGTATGTAAAATAGACTCGTAGCAAAGTAGTTTCCTCCCATGTAGCAGTAGTCTCATCATAACTATCTCACTAAAGTCGTACCTGGTCAATCTCTCTACCTTGAAGGCCCAGGGTCCTGCACTCTCAAATAAATACGGGCTCCACCATCACCTACCCCTGATCCTACACCTGTAATGAGGTCTCCAATTTAATACATGAGTAGGATTAGAAATATATCTCCTAAGTACAAAAACATGAAATACATCGAGGATGCGAGACAAGTTAGGTGGAAATGTTAGACGATAGGCCAAAAGACCTATACGCTCCAAGATCTCAAAGAAACTCACAAATGTAAGAGAAAACTTAAACCTTTTTCGTAACGGATAGAATTCTTATGAGACCTGACATGAAGAAACACCTTCATGCCCACATTAAAACTATGATTTATCCTATGTTGATCCGCATACTTCTTCTATCTATCCTGAGCTTCCTGTAACCTCTACCTGATCATATCAATGTGCTACTCCGTATCATGTAGTAAAGTTGGCCTAAGAGAAACCTTGTCCTCCAATCTATCCAAAATAAGTGGTGTCCTGTAATCTCTTTCATACAGTGCTTGACAAGGAGCCATGCCTATCAAACTATGAAATCTATTATTTCAGCAAAACTCCACCGAATACAAGTACTCCTCCAACCTCAACTGATGTTCCATGACATACATCCTGAGCATGTCCTCCAATATTTGATTCACCCGCTTGGTTTATCCATCTGTCTCTAGCTGATAATTTATACTCAAAGTTTATCTTCTTCCTGAGAACATAGTGCATTGTATTCCAGAATTGAGAAGTGTACAAGTGATCACGGTCTCAAATGATCTTCTATGAAATCCCATGTAATTTGATAACCTCATCAAGGTATACTCATACCACTACAATAGTTGTAAAGGTGGTCTATAATGGAGAAAAGTGAGCCACTTTTTTCAATTTATCCACAATGACCATGATGGCATTGTGGTGGTATCTCGACATCAGTAACCCAAATATGAAATCCATGGAAATTGTGTCCCATTTCCACTCCGGTATGGTGTAAGGGAAGAGAAGGATAGGTGGGTGCTGATGCTCGGCCTTCACCTTTTGACACTCTAAAAAGCATGAAAAAAACTGAGCTACGTCGCTTTGTAGTCACCTCCAATGTTACAAATGTCACAATATTGCGTGCATCTTCTTCACCACGAGATGGGATAAATAAGTTGAACGATGAACATATGTCAAATGTCCTATCTCCCAACTCCATCTATAGGAACATATATCTGACCCCTATGCCTGAGAATATAGTCTTTCTCTAATGAAAATCAATCAAATATCCCTTCAAGTGTCCTTTGAGACTCAATCTATGATCTGGCTACAAGGTAGAAGCTGTCATGAGGAAGCTGCTACAAAATCCTACTCCGCAAATCTATACCCACTCAAGTAGCCATAAACATATGTCTTTGTCTACTCAGGGCATCTACAACCACATTCTCCATCCCCTTCACATGCTCTATCTGCATGTTGTACTAACAAAGAAAATCCATCCAATAGTGCTAAAGAGCATTGAGATTGGTCTAAGTGAAGAGGTGGCGAATACTTAACTGATTAGTCCTAAGTGTAAATCTTTGGCCAAGAAGGTAATGTCTCCACCACACCAAGGAATGTACAACTACTGAAATCTCAAGGTCATGAGATTGATAATTGATATCTTAATCCTTTAGTTTGTGAGACTCAAAAGGAACCACTCAGCCCTCCTACATCAACACACCTCCTAGTCCTCCAAAGGAAGCATCAGTGCAAATGAAGAACTCACCATGAGGGTCTTCTATTGTAAGAATAGGTAATGTCGTGAGTCATTCCTTCAATTTCCTAAAGGCATACTCATATATATCTAACCATAGAAACTTCTTCCCTTTCCCCTAAAGGGAAGTTATGGGGTGTGTAACTAGATAAAAGTCTTGTATAAATTTCTTGTATTATCTTGCCAAACCCATGACACTGCGCACCTTGGTCACACTAGTGGGTGATGGCCAATACATAATGGTTATAATATTGTAAAAATCAACTGTGATACCTTCCCCAAAAATTATGTGACCTAAATACTGCACCTCATACTTATAGAAAGCACACTTCTCTAGGTTCCTGTAAAGTTGTTGCTCATGAAGACAATATGGAACTTGACGAAGGTCCTCCTCATTCTCCTCATGCATATGTGACTATATATGAATGCCATCATTGAAGATGAGCATGAAGCAATCCAAAAAATTCTTGAAAACTCCGTTCATCTAGCTCATGAACATTGCAGCGGCATTTGACTAACCAAAGGGATCAACTATGAACTCATAGTGCCCATATCTCATGCGGAAAGCTGACTTATGGATATCTTCCTCTTTTATCCCTAGCTAATGGTATCTAGAATAAAGATCAACTGTAGAAAATACTATGGCCCCTTCATCTAATTAAACACATCATCAATGTGAGGAAGGGGGTAATGATTCTTGATCTTTACTTTATTTAGCTTCCTGTAGTCCACACACAACCGCAAGGATCCATCCTTCTTATTAACAAAAATCACTGGTAAACCCCAAGGGGATACACTATGAATGATTAAGCCTTTCTCAAGAAGGCCCTCAAGCTGCAACTTGAGCTCACAAATCTCAAGTGGGGTCATCCTATACGGAGCGTGTGAGATAGGTTTTTCTCCTATAACCAAGTTAATGTCGAATTCTACCTCACTTGGGGAAGGCATCCCCAACAGCTCACTAGGAAACACATCAGAAAACTCCTGAACTATGGGGTTATCATTAAGTGAAGGCCCACTAGCCCCATCCTCCAACCTATCACTAATATTAATAGCATACAACCGATACCCATGTCATGCAAACCACTTAAGCTCCATAGTGGAGATTGTGCGGATAGAAATGGGTCTCCTAACTCTAGCTATCACTAACTCAACTACCAAATCATCTATACATGATATATTCTTATGGTATCAATCCACTTCAGCTCTGTGTGTAGATAACCAATCCATGCCGAATATGATTCCATATGAACTCAACAGAAGGATACGAAGATCAAAGCTAGTGTAAAGGGTCCCAAATCCACAACACACTCCTTAACTAAGGAGTCTACAAAGATATTAGATCTAGATGCCATCTCAACATCACAACTAAGGCCCTTCCTAACTGCCACCAGCCTGTAACTTTCTACTAAATATTGTGTAATAAATGAATCAGATGAAACAGAATCAAACAATATAGAGGTAGGAATACCACAAATGGTACCTGTAGTCTCTATCACAGTGCTTTGATGCTCAACATGGTGGTTCTCAACTGCTACATAGATCTAATGGCTATGTCTCATGTCGCCAAATGTATGCTCTAAAATCATTTCCTTAACCTTGTTAGTAGGGTTCTGTTGGAACTCTATGCAATTATGTCCAACAATGCCACATCTATAACAACTACCCGATCCTCTCCAATGATATGTTTCTCTAGCCAATACTCTAGAGGTCTATGTCATAGATCTTGATGATCTGGATATGGACTGCTGATGTTAATACTGAAAAAATCCTACTGACTAAGCTCTTATTGCACCTTGTGTCCTAATGGGACCGCTAAGGGGAGGCCCCATACTTAATCCCCTTTTAGTTTCAAATCTTTGAGGAGGTTTGAATGGTGGACAAGCCTACTGCTACTGCTAGGGAGGTGGCTATTGTGGTGTCCTGAATAAATACTATGAAAAACCATGTCCTTCACAAGGACAAGAATCTTATCCCCTCAACCTGCTATCCTACATCCACTGGATGTGGCTACACACTTTGTTCCTAACCTTCTAATTCTTCCCCCGAGTCTCCTCTATAATGTAGGCCTTCTCAATGGCCTCTATTAAGGTCTGAGGGAAATGAATGCACACCGTACCTCCCAAATCCTAATTCATGCCCCTCATGAACCTGCGAATCCTAATCTGCTCATCTTATATATATTTGAAATAATAAAGTAGATCAAGAAATTGACTCTCATACTTTTCCATAGTCGTGGATGCCTTACTTAGGTAATGGAACGCATTTATCCTCTGGTCAATAAACCTCCTAGATAAGTATCTTCTCTTGAACCGCTCCTTGAAGAGCTCCCAGGTAACTGTCTCTGATTCTATGTGGAGATTCTTCTCCTTAGTCCTCCACTATAAACCTTCTCTATCCCTCATAATATGGATCACAACATGATCTTTCATCTTTCTAGTACATGGACAAAGCTTGAAGCACCTGCTCAAGCTCACTAACCAAGCCTCATCCTAAAATCCACCTGTATCTCTAGAATAATGAGACATACATAGCTTTAGGATCTCCCTGATATGATATGTAGTTGATGAGCATCGACCCCTAGGTATCTCTCATGATCCTCCCTCAGTCTAGGGCTCTGAGATCTATCCGTGTCTTGAAATCTTATCTCTATGTCCCCTTTCAGGTGAATCAGCTCTATCTAACTTCACGTGGGAGTTCTCTACCCTATGCTCATTATTGCGTCGAGGAGATGTATGAGCCTCAATTGAATGCTATCTACCCTTTCTAGAAAGTCTTCCTCCTAAATATCCTCCACATATAGTGGCATTGAAATCCTGAAGTGTCTCTAATATCTGAGATAAAATGGCCACTACAGACTGATCTAAAGATGGAAATTCTAGGTCTATGTGTAAGAACCCCTCGTCTAGTCTATGCCTCCTACACAAACCAAGGAGAGAGTTAATTCACCATTCTAGGTTTTGTTTCATTTTTTAAGTTTGCTACATTATACAAATATCATACAGTGTGGTTTTATAGGTTTTAGAGTTGTGCTAGGTTTAATGTTCATGTATCATGTTTTTAAGTGTGCCCAAGGGTCCAAGCTTTAAACCCACTGCTCTAATACAAATTTTAATGCACACTAAATTTCCCACATGAAACTCTAGAAGAAACCTAAGTCAACTAGAAAAATTATGGAATATTTTTTTTTGTTAATTGCACCTGCAATAATAGATTTCAGTTTACGTTCGTCACACACTTGTGTTTAAAAATTACATTAAATTTACATTATTAAGTTTCCCTTATGTCCTCCTAAAAAAATAATTAAAATAATAAAACTTGTTAGTCTAAAGTAATACATAGGCTTCCCTATCATTTAGTTTAATTCAATTTAATCTCACCTTAATTAAATAATTAAAGTTCTATAATACCCACAAAGGGGTCTAATTTGACATTAATTTAAAAGGTCTCCACTAAGACATTTGGCTTAGAATTTAGTAATAACACCCAACCCTTTTTCACTTACTTAAGTTGCCCCACTTAAATCCTACCCATGTATTTTTAAATTTTGAATTCTCTTTGACCCACTTCCCACCAAATTTTTGTAGGGATGAATCTCATCCATTGAATGGATCCACTTAGGGCTATTAGATTAGGAAATATACCTAAAACTAAGTTTTCTTATGAAAAGATTCTTTCTCTTATGTTTGTCTTATCATTTCATTCTTTTATTCTTGCATATTGGTGGAGGAGAAGGAAGAAGCCATGGGAAAAATCTCAAGATCATTGAGGGATGCACAATCTTCCATTCCTACTTTTTCTATTTTCACCCTCTTCTAGTCTTCTATTGTTTTTCATTTGTTTGTTTATCTCATTATTTTAATATTTTCCCAAATGACATACAGGTTTTGCCCCATTTTAATGAAATGGTTAAAATGGTATGTTTATTTACTTTGGTAAGGAATCTACACACACACACATATATATACACATTTGTATACATATATTTATGTGTGTATATATATATATATATATATATTATATTTTATTAAAATTTTAATTATATAGAAATTGAAATAAGGAAATACAGGGATATATATATATATATATATATATATATATATATATATATATATATATATAGACACACACACACAAAAAGAAACAAATTCTACAGAGTGTAATGGCCATGGATTAGGGTCTTGCACAGTCAACAAAATTTGCAGATGCCGACTGTTAAAATAAAATTCCAGTGACCAAAGGGGTTCAAGGATAGCATTAAAATATTGTTGTTGGGGGGAGGGTCACCGACCCCACCCATGCCCACCCCCATCCCATTTATTAATGGCATGGGTGGTGGGTTTGGTGAACTTCCCCCCAACCCTTACCACTTTTCACAGTGTGCAAACCATAATAACAAAAATTTGCATATGTTTTTTTAAAGCTTTTCTTTGTTTAATATTTTTTTTGGTTAAAACTTTTAGGTTATAATATATATATATATTAAAATTAGTAATATATTAATAAATACACTATTATCAATAAGTAATAGTACTTATATTATTAATAGTGATAACAAATATTAATCTAATACTTAAGATTTCTTTTATAATTTGATAGTAATATATCTAGGATGCAAAAAGAACTAATTTTCTTTCCCTTTTATTATTATTACTTAGACGAAAAATGATGCTTGTATAAACTTATAGAAATTTGATGGTAAATTTTCACAATCAATTGAGACTAAGGGCTAGTAGTAACCATGTTTTTTTATTTACTCCATTTGATTTAAAAAGAAAAATTGACCCATTTATAGACAAAGTAACAAGGAAATGAAACTTTTAAAATTTCTCCATAAATACATATGAAGTTTAAACTTTCTTCAATAAATGCTAAATTATGAACACATAAAGTTTCTCTTGTTATTAGATGCCCTTACGATAATACAACAAGAATAAAATTTCTTTCTTTTACTATCTACAAGTTACAAACATTCCAACAAGTAACTTCAAATAAGATTTACCAATAATTTTAAAACAAGAACAACACACCTTTGTTTTCTTTTCAATCTCAATTTCATTATATCAAAACTTCCTTAACTAAAATTATTTCTCTTTCCCACAATGCATTATAACTTAATTAAAAAATATTCAATATAACTTTTCTTTCAAATACAATACTCTAAGTCTTCCACTTTAATTGGGAATTTACAAGAAAGGTAGCTACAATGAATGATTTCTTTGTCTTCTACAAGTACTCAAAATTAAAACTCTCCAACAAGTCTCCATGTTTTCTTCACTTGATCACAATAGAAAAAAATGGGGGAGAGGCAAAACTCTCCACCCAACAAGAGCTCCAATGATTAGAAGTAGTAATTCTCCTCCTTGGCCCCTGAGCACCAACCACAAAGCAATAAGGGATTTATCCAACACATGAAAACTGTACAATTATTCCACAACACAACAAAATATTTTGAAAACCATTTTAATCACATTCAACACAAGAAAATGAACACAATAATACTACTTTAGAAAATACACAATCCTTAAAATGCAAGCCATTGGAGTAAGGATCTAAGGGGAGATCACTTATGCCTCCCTATGGGATTAGGTGCACACCTTAAAACCCTCTAATATACATGTCAAAAACCCTACACAAATATTATGCCTCCTTGAAGATCCTCTTATGCCTCCTACATTCTCTTATGCCTCCCTACAATCTCTTATGTCTCCCTCACAAAAAAACAATAAATAAATGCAAGCATTTTCTTGTCCAACGTGGGGTACCCAACCCAAATCCCTCAAAAGCATGAAATAAATTACTATGCCTCTCTACATATAATATCCCCATATCTCCTCCTACACCATACTTAGGAAATCATCCCAATGACCCAACAAGTATACCAAAACACTCTATAACATACACATATACATAAGAAAAAGAAAAACAATAAAACAAGGGTATATATCATACCTTTCAATGCTAGAGATTAATTCAAGAGTCACACACAAATCTCCTTCAAGCCCAATCTATCACCAAAAATCTCCAAAAAATTCCACAAACACTCCAAAATTCTCGAACTCGAAAAATATAAGAGCACCAAAAGAAATTAAGTAACCCCCAAACAAGAAAATGAGCTTGCATAAATAGAAAAGGGAGAGAGGAGTGTGAGGATGCTCCATATGGGATGCCACATCACATATCCTCAACTACACCTCACAAGTCAAACGTATAAACCAATGCACAATAAATTGGTGGTTCAAAGGAATGACGTACCACTTACACACAAAATTTAAACCCATGTAAGAAAAGTGTAATGAATGCCACTGTTTTTCTTTCAAAACACTTAATATGGTCTATTTTTTACCCCCCAATCCATAGGTAGGGTGGTTATAAGAAATTGAGAGTTGTGGGACAAGCTTAGCTTGTCCCACAAGCCTCCAAAATCAGCCCTTAAGGCCAAATCCGAATTTTCCAAGGTAAGATAGATTGTACCACACTCAAGATACTTACACTAAACTTAAAAAAACATAGACCAAAGTAACAACTAATCTAATAAATTAATTATTTATGTGACATCCATTATTAGTTTAGTAACATGATTACTTTACTAATATAGACACATAAATCAACTAATGATAAAAGGGAATTACATCGTAATTAAAATCACATAATCCAAAATTAAATAAAGGAATTGTAAAGAAAAACACACAAAACCCTTGGTCACAATTGAAGTTCATCCCCCCATTAGGACCTCCTAACAACAAATAACAAAATAACAACATTTCACAAATTTCTATGGTGACCATTGTTGTATACACCTAGTATTCCACTGTCATTTGTCTTCAATCCCCCTTTGATTGTTATGATATAATTACCTAGAAAATCACATAATACCTTCTTCGGACTCATGGCCATATCAAAACATCCAATATAAGATATGTACATACAAATCAATAATCATCCACATATAAATTGAATCATCATCCAGACCAACAATGATTTTATTTGAAAATTCTTACAACATCTCAATTCTATATTTCATTAATACTAATAAGATCACAAGATTAGTTCAAATGCTAAAACCTACTCAATAGGATGAGAATGCCAAATGTCAGAACTATATATATATATATATATATATATATATATGTCAATAACACATCATCACCAATATACAATGTATCTCTAAGAATCCATGCAAATCATACTATGAATCAAAATGCATCAATAATCAAAGTATCTCTATCGTCTAACATCATGCTAAACCAAAATGATATAATAATATACATGTATATAGTAAACAACAATCGAAATCAAAATATAATAAGTGTCAAAGATAGGTGGGCACTACAAAATCATGCACAAACAAGTGGCTAGCCAAGAATAAGTGTTAGTTTAAACTAACATTCATGTATAAAGCAATGTGTAAACTACACAAATAGTGTATAAGAAAAGTAGTAATGCAAACATGTATGAGGAAAAAGTATACTCCGTAACATGGGTCAAAAACATGGGACACAAATCACAGTTTCATAAGACACTCGAAGGACATAATGGTTGCATACAAATAAACAAGTGCGCACAAGAAATATAAGGAAATTCCTGCATACAAGAGAAAAGAAGTTGAGAGTAAACAACCAAGTAGTCATGCTAACATATAATCTTGTAAAACAAGTACTACACATGGAACGCTCATTAATATGTTATAAGGATATGCAATAGGTCAAAAGCATGTATAAACAAGTAATAGAATGTGTTAAGTACAAAATGCAATAATAGCTCCTATGTGAGATGAATATGGATCCCCCTATGACCAGTATAGGAAGGGTAAAAGGTGAGCATCCATGCATTGTGTAAGAGACATGTATCTGCGATAACAACTAGAAAAATATATTATTGTACATGTGTGTATGGTAATGATAATGACATATAAAAAATCTATGTAGTATGTGTACTAAAGTGAACATGTAAAAGCACTAGTAATCAAGAATAAATTCCCCCAAGACAATGGAATATGAAGTGGATGGGTGGAATGGAAATGAAAGATGATTGATAGGATCTACAGGGCCCCCAAGTGGATGGAAATGGAAGATGATTGATAGGAACTACATGGCCCCCAGGTGGATGGAAATGTATGTAATGAGGTTCATTTGGGTTTCCCCCTCAGTAGTGAAGAATGAACCATAAATGAGAATTCATCATTGGAAAATGATTGTAGTGTGTGATGTGTCAAATACATTGTGATGAGTGTATATGTGCATAAACCCTATATCATAAGCATATATAACAAAATAATTAGAATACAATTGATGAGCTAGCCTATGGAGTATATCACTACATGATGATTGGAATAGGTGATGATAGTGTAGTTAAAATGAGTGGTGATGTAGCCTAAATCATATGGAACTATAAAATGATAAAGGAATGCGTGACCATTTATCCTATAGTGTATGTCACTAACCTAAGAATGTTTCATGATGTAATGTAAAATAAATATGGTAAGGTTAATTTGATTTATAAACCATCCACAGTCCATTATGAACCAAGGAACTAAACTACATAATGGGTGGTGAGTGTATAGCGTAGATATGTGATGATAATAGACAACCATATGAGGAGTGAAAATGTGTAACATGTATAACGTAATATAATATGTGGAAGGAATTACATAATATGTATGATTAATAATGCAATATTCTACTATAAGAAATGTGAAGGATATGCATGTATGGTGAATAATGCAAGATAGAAATGTGCATAAAATCTAGATGTATGTAGCCTATACGATGACATTGTGATAAATGTAGTTGGTAATGCATAGGATGAACTGCAATATGTGTAAACAAGTCAATTTTAAATGTATGTATGTGATCAACAAGTCAGATGTATGAATGTAGTATATAATATGTATCATGTGCAAAGTGCAGTATGCAATGTTTATAGAAAACCTAAAGGTGTAACATGTTTTATGTGTATATGTACCATAGGTCATGCCTATATGATAAGTTTGTAATGTCTAATATCAAAGTGATATGAGCATAGAAAAATCAATTAGAAATGTGATGACAATAGAAAACCATATGAGGAGTGAAAACATGCAATGTGTAGAACATAATGTAATATGTGTAAATAATTACATATTATATAGGATGAATACCATAATATGCTACTAATAGAAATGTGAAGGATATGTATGTATGGTGAATAATGAAAGATGGAAAATGCGCATAAAATGTAGATGTATCTGGCCTATACGATGAACATGTGATAAAAGTAGTAGGTAATGCACATGATGAAATGAAATATGGGTAAATAAGTCAAGTATTAATGTATGTATCTGATGATAAAAGTTAGATGTATGAATGCATAATATAAGACGTAACATGTGAAAAGTGTAGTATTGAATGTATATAGACAACCTAAAGGTGTAACATGTGTGATGTGTATTTGTACCATAGGTCATGTGTATATGATGAGTGTGTCATGTGTAACATGAATGTGATAAAATCATAGAAAAATCAAGTATATATGTATGCATGATAAAGACTGGTTTGAGATATGTAATATGCAAACTAAATGTAGAATGTAGTATGTATGATGTATGTGAATTATGTTATGTATAGTACCTATATACAATGTGTGAGTTTCATGTGTAATATGACCTCAAGAGTCATGTGTGAACCATAACACAAGAGTGTGTCATTGGGTGGTGATGATGCTAAAGTGCATGATAATTATGCCTTTAAACAACTGATAATGCAAAGCTGAAAGATATACACCTATGATAATATGAGGAGGGGGATGTGTAGTTCTATACAACTCATTATTAATTTTGATGATGGATATCTATACATAAGATGTGTCATGTCATTTTTGGAGAGCGTTATCTGTGTTGTGATAAGAATGAGGGCTACTATAATGGTAGGATGAAGCAATAGTAGGACCCTGTGATGGTGACAATATGTTAAAAGTATCTTGACCATCTTTAGGAGTAGTTTTTTTAACAAAAGTGATAGGAAACTGAAGTGATAAATGAGTGTGATCATCAAATGGTTCGTTATCAGATCAAGCTTCATCTAGATCTCTGTCGTCAACATATCAAGGGTCTATAACGGATGCTGGAAGTACAAGTTTAACCATCGGAGGTTGTTATTGCACATGAATCATAGATGAGGAAGATACTTCTAATGAAAGAGTAGCGAGCTTGTCCTTAAGAGGAGGTTTCTCTGTTTGAATTGGTAATAAAATAGATGACTTAGTAGGAGAATATCGTGAACTATGTATGAGAGCTTTTTTCCTATGTTGATTTGGTGATATTGTAGTTGATTTCTTAGGAGACTCGTGACTAATCAAAGGAGTAGGTTTAGGATCCCATGTTCATGTAACCTTTGTAATGGAATATTTTACAGTAAATGAAATAAGCATTGAAACTAAAGAGTTTGTATTCTGTACTCTAAAGTGTGGAAATCATTGACATTATGTCCATTGATTCGATGATAATGGAAATATAAATGACCTTGATATTTTACTAATCAGTAAGGAGAATAGTAATGAGTATGTGGTAGAGTGATAAAATGATGACTAAGGAGATGAGCAAGAGTGTCATGTGGTATAGTATTATACCCAAACATGAGAGTCTTAAGTAATGACATGTTTTAACGTTCAGCTATATGACATGTACACGACAAAGATTTCATATAAGATGTATAAGAAGCACAAACATGCAATCGATAAGCATCCTTAAGTTGGTGAATTTCATATCTAAGAGATTTGATTGTGGATTCCATGGCTGAGAGTTTATCTTGAAAGAGTTTATGTAAATATTTAATTAGGTCGAAGAGTTGTTGATTAGATGAAGGAGAATTAAGACTAGTGTCATTAGATAGATGGTGAAAAATAGGAATTATTTCATTTGATGGTATATTTTTACGAGTTATGGAATGTAAAACTCTTTGTAAAACAACCTAAAAGTCGGAATGTATTTTAAGAAACTTAAATAAAGGAATTTGATGAGATTTATGACCCGTGATAAAAAAGATGAGGATCCTAGCTTTGAAAGACATTGTTCACCAAAACAATTAGCTAAAAAATGAAATATTATGTAGTTAATAAAATAACAATAATAGTGAAATAATAATACTAATAATAATAAAGTTAATATAGAAATAAAAATAAGCACTAAGAAATAGGAAATGTAAAAACCTAGAACATAAGAAAGGTTAGAATAAAATTAGCTAATTTGACAAGGTCCCGCTGAACAGTGTCACAGAGCTGAGTTGAAAATTTAGAATAAGGAATGACTGTGTAGGGACATAAAAAAGGATGAATCTTGAAAATTTGACTAGATTGAAGCACTTAGAGAGGGATTGGGATGCCTGTGAGTGCCTTGATATGGTGAATGACCACCCTGTTATGTGAAAAAGGCTTAGAACTGGTTTTCATGGGTTTAATAGGTATTCTGAAAACTTCTTTGTCTGTTGCATCAGGTTTGTTATATTATGAAATTTTTTTTTGATAATCCAAGAGGGAGACATGAATTGTAAAAGAACATAAGAGGGTATCAAAAACCTAAAAATAGATGAATGCTAATTAATAGGTTGAACTGACCTCAACTACCACAATAGTGGGCATACTAACTTAGCAGTGCACTACATTTCAAACCCAAATGTAGTTTTGGTGGTGTGTGAAAATCATGTGCCCTAGGTGTTCTTGTGCCAGTTGCACTTTGTGAAGTAGTGAGAAATAACTAGATGTAGAATGTAGTAAAATGATTCATGAAATAAAATAGAATCCCCTCCCATGCTTGTATGACATATATTCAACCAAAATTTCCTTTGTGATGGAGCTAATGGATGCAAATTATCTCCAAATAGATGCAACTCTATGTGGATGATAGTAGTGACCAGTGCTTGGTCCTTCATTATGGTCTCATAACTTTATATTTATAAGGTTCTCATGATATAATTTTGCAATTAACCTGAAGATGATAACCACTAGAAAATAAAATATAGCAACAGTTAGAAAGTTTCCAAAAATTGGTACGAAAGTTTGAAAAGGATCATGGCACCTCAAGTAGGACAAGGGCGACCCAATATTATGAAGGATATTAAGGGATGATGAAAATGTCTTAGCTTTTTGTGTTGTAAGGATCAATAATGATGATAGAAATAAAATAAATATGGCTAAAGACATGGATTAATTACTATTTTCTTTACTCAAGAACATTATAAATAGTAGTATGATACCTAGACTAAATATAACCCCAAAGTACATGATTTAGTGACTACATTCACCCCCATATTATTTTGATGAGTGGAAATTTTGGTAATATAAAGTAGATAAAAGTTTGTACCAAATGTACATGTAGAATGAAGTACAAAATGAGCCACCAGAATAGACAAATAACAATGAATGAGAAAATAGTGGAACATGGAAAATAACGATGAAAAAGTGCAAAAGAGTGATGAGAGTGAACCTAGGGTGGTAAACGCGTGTGTGTATTTTCTGCATAGTGTAATGTACCTTTATAAAATGTGAAGTGTGCTATAATGTAATGCCACAAAGTAATGTTTTTATTTTTGCCCCCATTTGACTACTTGTTTCCTATATGTCCATATCTACAAGGAGAAAATGGTCAAGTAGTAAAATATGTATATTTATGTATAAAAAAAATGTAAAAGATTCATGTTTAAATATGAAAATATAAAATAAACAAATAAAAAATTTAAATGGAACATGTGCACCTGTTCCATGTCAAGAAAAATATTTTAGAAGGATATGTTGTACTGTCAAGTGTTTTTTAAATGATCTAATTCCTTTAAGTCAAAGAAATATAAGGATAAAGTTGCATTATTCTCCAACCTTTAACTACTTCCCTAAACATATGTGAATATATCTCTATACTGCTTGTGTTTTTAAGGTGATCTAATGCCTCTTGTTGAAGTATTATAGGGAGGAATTTTGTTGTATCCTCCATCCATTGATTGATTCTAATAATTCTAAGGAGACCAATTATTGTAACAGACGTTTTGTGCGGGGTACATAGATTAGTCTGAACCTACTAGCTGTAAACTCCCACAATGTCAAGGAAGTAATTTGTGCTTAAATATACCCACAATTCCAAGGGTAGACAACTAAATTGAAATGAACCAAAATTGCCAAGGGTAGAAAATTTAAATGAACAGAACCCAAAATTCCAAGGGAAGAAAATGAACTAAACTGTATCAATACAGAAATTAAGATCAGAAGGTTGAATATTGGCTTCACATTGGGTTCAACAAAATGACTAACTAAAATTGTAAATATTATGCAGTTAACCAACTAGGAAAAACAATGAAATAACAATAAAGGAAATATACAAAGCCAACTAGGTACTAAGGAGGAAATGTAAAAATTTAGAGCGTAAGAATGGTTTGAGTAATCTTAGCTGATTACATGAGCTCGTTGGACTGTGTCATAGAGATGATTAGAATTTTTGGATGCACAAACGACTGTGCAAGGGCCTTGAAATGGATGGATCTGGGAATTTTGACTTGAGTGGAGTGTCTGGAGAGGGACAAGGATGCCTGTGGGTGCCCTGATCTATATAATAGGTGTCATGGTTGTTCTAAATGGCCCATAACTAGTTTTTATAGATTTGGAAGGTAATATGAAATATTGGTTTTCTATTGCATCAGGTTTGATGTACTTCGCCAAATGTCACTGATAATCTAAGAGGGAGATAAGACCTACAAAAGTAGACAAGATTATATCGAAACCATAAAAATAGAAGAATTAAAATGAATAGGTCAAACCAACCTCATCTTCCACAATAGTATGATTACTAATTGATCACTACACTATATTTAATACCCAACTATATTTCTCGTGGTTTGTGCAAATCATGTAACCTAGGTGATTTTGTGCTAATTGCACTTTGTGAAGTAGTGAGAAATAACTATATGTAGAATGTAGTAAAATTTTGTATGAAATAGAATATAATCCCTTCCTATGCTTCTATGATACATATTGAACCATCCTTCTCCCTCGTGATGGAGCTAATGGATGATAATTATCTCCAAATCGATGTGACTCTATGTCGATGATAGTAGTGACTAATTTTTGATCCTTTATTATGGTCTCATAACTTTATATTTATATTTTTCTTTTATCTAATTTCGTAACTAGCCCCAAAAAGGATGACCAAAAAAATAAATAATATTGCAATAGTCAGAAAGTCTCTAAAAATATTCAAGAAAGTGGAAAAATGATTGAGGTACCCCAAGTGGGTCCAAGTCGCCCATGGGTTCTATAGTACTTGCCTGGGTGCCCCCGTATTATGGAGGATAATGTGGGATGACAAAAATTCCTTGTGTTTATGTGTGGTAAGGGTCTAGAATGATGAAATATATCAAAAAAATATGGCTAAAAACAATTGTTCATCAGTAGTTTCTTTACTACAAAACTCTCTAAATAGTAGTATGAAACCGAGACTAAATATTGCCCTAAAAGGTGTGATGTATTGATTATGTATAACTTTTTGTGTATGTGTCTCTATTTACATTAAAAAAAAAAATCTGAAAACAAGAAAACCCTAATCTTTCAAATGAATATATATATATATATATATATATATATATATATATATATAATCAAGATGAAAAATTGATTAGTAGATAGCTGGGAGGGTTACTTGACAATGTTAGTCTTGTGAAGTGAAAACTTCCTAGGATGGGTGTTAACCCTCATTTTTATAAAGATAGGATAGAATCACATATTGAAAAATTACATGTAGTAGAATTTGAACAAAAACCAAGACTGAAAAGATGAATGTAAGGTGAAAATATTGAGCTGATCTAAACGGATGCAAAATAAATAATGCCTGGGTGGGTCAACTATGAACCTAGGATGGAAAAGTCTAGTCAAAGGGTACTAGGGATGGATAAGGTGAAAGTGCACCAAAAAATGTCTGTAAGCTCTGTTGTACCTTTCTCTAAACTGATCTGCATCTTAAAGTGGATCAGAGATGAAGAAAAAACATTACATAATAGGATATATCTAGATGTGGATGAAACGATCTAATAAAATTATGTAAAATAATGATAAATGATATGGAAATAAGTCTAGTCGATAGAAAATACGGGAGATAAATTATGATTGGGGGCTGATAAAGTAGATATGATATTGTAGAGAGGTGAGGATGATAGGATCTGATGACTAGATGGATGAAGAAACAAATTTTTGATAATAGAGGGTATGAATATCAAAAAAATTGATGTAATGAATATTAGGTCGATGAAAACCATGACTGATCTAAATATTGGATGAAATTGGATGGAGTGAGATGATGACCTATAGATAAAATAGAAGGATGAGAACGTTGAGATAGATTTCTTGATCACATCTATACATACACAACATGTTAGTTGAATATATACATGATAATATTGCAGTGAAGAAGTAAAGTATGCTAAGGTAAAATAAGTCTCCCAAAATATCAAAAATTGAGGCAAAAAATCACCAAGAGCACCCCAACATGGATGTGGCAGCTGTAAAGAGACTAAAAAATGAAGGAAAGATCATAAAAATCTCCAGGAGATGAGGCTCTATATATTTCCAAGAGATTAGGCCCATAACAGGATGGATTACAGTGTAGAGGGATTAGGGTGAGTTATGGTTACATAGGATGAGTAAATGGGTAGGTGGATGATAGAAATCATTAAAAAGGGCCATGGGAGGTTGAAAACATTAAATGTGGGCCTAGAAAGCATAAAATATGAGTTTTAAGGAGATGAAATTAATTTAATGAGGTTTTAACATTAACTAAACGTGATTAAGGATAATTAAGGAGGAAATGATGATGGGAAATAATGATAGCTGGGATAAATTCTTTTTAGGAGGGAAGAACATAAAAATTCTAAAGTGAAGAGAGATATGGTTCTAGAAAAGACAACAAAGGGAAAACATAGGTCAAAGGGTAGAGATACAAAAAAAATCGTGTCTACATTTTCTCATTTTTTCAAGGGGTTTACATTGGGAATTACATGAGGTAAAAAAAAACATATTAAATGATGATTAATGAGTTGCTCCCCCTCCAACTGGGTATCGGTGACATAGAGGAAGTAAATCACAAATTTAAAATAGAAAGGTGAGGAAAGGATGATAAAATAAGATAAGGGGATAAAATATCCTAGATGAGGATAAACAAAAAATTAAAAGGTAAAAAATAAAAAATATGGAGGTGATTTTAGAATCACTTTGGAAGGTCAAAAAGTAGAACCGTAATAAATATGACATCAATGTCTTATGTGCCTTTAAGTCAGAAAAATCATCTGTAGAATGGATGGAATGTGCTCAAATGGATGAGCCAGGTTTAAGACCAATGGGTTAAGGGTAGATATCAAATATAAACAAAAAAATGCAAAAATGTTCGAATCAAGTTCGTGATAAAAAATATAGGGGTTGGAAAAAAGTGATTGTGATATCCTATTGATAGTGAGGAATTAAAACGACAAATCCAGGTTAGGATGAAAAGAAGATAAAATAATGGTGCCCAAAGAGGGAACATGAAGATGGCAAAACTGGTAGGATGATGAAGGCTAAGATAGTGGTAGCCTAAGCGGGAGTACGAGGATGTCCAAGAATGTAGGGATGCTGAAAAATAAAGATGTCATAGAGAACAAGGATCATGCGGGACAAAAGAATGATGTGATACAAATAACACTGAAGTAAAAATTGGAACACTAGTTAGTTTAAAATGAAGGATTGCTAGAAGAGGAATAATTATGAAAATGGTAATGTATAGTCGACGCTGACTAGGAAGGTTTTGACGGTGAATGAATATGAAGTGATGATGACCCAAATGGGATGATGGGATATATTATCCCCTTGGTTAGGTAGAAAAGAAAATTTTCATCATGCTAAGTGGTGATTCAGAGCTTTGAGATAAGAACATATTATGAGATTAAGAGTGATATTGAGGCCGAAAAATATGCGAGGAAGAGCCCATGGACCTGATGAATCGTAAGTTCCTAAAATCTAGTTTGATTTCAAGAATTTTAGTTTTTTTTGTATTTTATCTTGGGTAAGTGCATGAGGTGGTCAATGACAATATGGTATAGTCTTGAGAGACTAGGTACGGTCTCCGATGATTGGGTATGGTCATTGTCGACTTGGCCTAAAAAAGCATCGACCTTGTTGGTGCTCAATTTTATCTCGCCCAGTTTGCCCTCAAAGTTCTTCAATCTGCGGGCTCTGTCATATTATCTATTTCCCCAAATGGATGCATGAAAGGTTTTCTTCATTTGTATGGTTTTGAAGATCCTTCTGCATGGTCATGGATCACATTTGGGCCTTTTATCATTTCCAAAATATTTTTCCTTAAAGTAAAATTCAATTCTGGGTGCAAATGGTGAAGTTCCCCTACATTTTATAGTTTGAAGGGCATGTTTTCCCCATCGAATTATATCTTAGCATCTTTAGCTACGGGGTCCTTTTGACTTGATGTGGCCTGATGGGTCTTTTTGGTGAAATTTTCCACTTTTGTCTCATTTGTAAAAAATACCAAACTCGCCCCGCGGCCACGATAGCATCTAATTGGTTAATCGATAAATATGAAGCGGAAGGGAAAAAGTCTTACTTTGACCCCGAAGGAGGACATGTGGTAGTTTTTCATGTTATAAGCAGGGAAGCGGGTCAGGGGAACATTTTGAAGTTTTTTGCCTCTTTGTACAAAGGATCAAAGTTATAAATTGATCCACAACCCCGCAAGGAAAAAGTCTTACTTTGACCCCGAAGAAGGACAGGTGGCATATTTCAAAGTTAGAAGCGGAGAGGCGGGTTGCTAGAGTGTTCTTAAGTCTTTTTCCATTTTTTGAAAAACAAGCAAAGTTATACATAAATCCATGACCTTGCAGGGGACAGAGTGATGTCACATGTTTGAGTTCTGTTGAAAATTTAAAGCGGAAAGGTGGGCTTGCGGAGCACTTTGAATTTTTTGGCTCAGCATTGAAAATTTAAACTGGGGAGGTGGGTCACCAGGGCATTTGGAAGTTTTTTTCCTTTTTTTAAAAGGAGAAAAGTATAAAAATGAAGCATGACTCCGTTTGGGTCCACATAAAATGATAAAATTGGGAAGATGGGTCGGAAGAGGAAAATTAGAAATTTTGCATTTTTGTTAAAAAGGGTAAAATTGTAGAAATTAGTTGTGACTCCATCAAAGGCCCAGATTAAGCCACCTGTTGAGCCTATATTTCAAAGGTAGAGGGGCGGGGAGAAATGTGAAAATTGTGCATTTTCTCCAAAATTCATAAAATACAAAAGGAAACCCGAGGCCTACTTCGAATTATATATTTCCATGTAGACAACTCCAATCTAAAGCTGAGAAAGGACAAAATCAGCAGTTGCTATGCATTGCATATGATTTTTCTACCATTTTTTCTCCAATACTCATGTAGATGTGAATATGCTTTGTTTTTCATCATTTTTTGATGAAATTCCTTGTTGTTTTTGTGTGTAAAGTGAAATTGAATGGATATAGAGCTTAATTTTTTAGTCCAAGGATTGTAAATGTTAATATTGTGAAGTTGGATTTTGTCGAGCACTTGCAAAAATGTGGATTACCAGAGAATCTAGATGTAGAGAAAAGTTGTAGAGGAAAGAATGGGAAAAGGATGAAATGATAGAGGTTCCATGCACAAAGGATGAAAACGTGCTCCCAATTAAAACAATGATGCAGATATTTGTAATGATTCACCTTTTTGAACAACTTGAAATTTTTTGTTGCAAAGCTATTAAAGTTTATTTTCTGGTAATCATGATAAAACATGTAATAAACAAAGGTTCCTTCAATATTCTTTTCTTGGGGGGAAAGCTTGGATGTAAATTGAGTGTTATAAAAAACATGCTTTAGTCATGCAAATGGTCCGGGTTGAATTCTTATGAGAAAATTTGAGAAATCCCATCTTCCTAAGAGACCATCTGAGAAACCAGTTAATCTCTTTTGTTTTAGATTTGATCATGTCAAGTTGGTTGCGAGTGTACAACCATTGTCAAGATTTGATATTTTTCAAGAAACCTTCCCCTCCTAATTAATCTATTCAACTTTGAATTAATATGTGTTAATCTTGGGAAAATTTTTGTCTGCTTTATTTTCGAATGTCTACAAATAGTATTTATCGTTCCTATTGCAATATTGTGTTAAAATCCCTCTGAATCACATAGGATCATGTTCCTGTGATAGTTTAGTGGCATTTACAATTTCATTATGAGAAGATCCTTCATCCTCTAATAAGATAAACAATTTCAAAATAGTTTATTGTCATTTTGTTGATATAAATTATCTATAAGCCTTTGAGTGTATCTTAGGTGTGAGGAACCATGGATATTTAATGTTTAATTGAGTCTTTATCTTGAGCCTTCACGTTAAATTCTTGGAGATTGTGTGAAACCATGTAAATTTGGGCCTCCATTGATGCACACCTTCTGGATGAAGGAAAATGTTAGCTATTCTACAACATTCTATCATTTAGTTTTCCAATTGTTGTGTAGGTTCTCAAAGATCTAGAAAAATCTAGTTTATCCTTCTTAATCTCCCACCAAAAAATTATTCAAAAACAATGAATCCTGCCTAAATTATCCATTTTTTCCCTGTATGTCCACAAACAAATAAATTCTACTACCAAAATATGCAGAACCAACCAAGATTCCATAATGTGTTTAGTAACCTTAACCTTGTTTACAAAATATCACCATTCTTTAGAAGTGACAACTCGTGAGAGTTAAATTATGGTGCATTGATAATATTTTCTCAAGGTTTCCTTTCAAATTTGTGCAAAGAAGGATATCTTCATTCTCCTTCACCAACAAAGGTTATAAAATGGGTCCTCTCACCCTGGTTGAAAGGAACAAACTAGAGTAGTGAGGATAGATCAAATCCTTTTGAAGGTGTTATCCATTTCTCCTACATCTAAGTGACAAAGAGTCAGACGAATCTGCTCCCTGGCTAAAAAATAACTCATAATATGATATGTCCATCTCTCAGTGTCTTGCTAAATCTATGATGTTACTCGGATTCTAAGGGAGAATCAATTTGTGATGCATCATGGATAGGCCCTTATTTAATTGACATTTGAATTAGTGAACATACCTTCTTCTTAAAAGACCTAGATGGGGAATTACTTGAATTTCCTGTTAATAGACAACATTTGAAAATTTTCCTTGATTGATTTCTCAAAATCGAGGTATGCACCATTGTACAGTGTATAGTATTTTGGTTTCATTATGATTTCATGTTTTTCAGTTTTGGTTCATCCTGGTCCCCGGTGACCAGTTTTTGTTGGTTTCTCAGTTCGTCTTGGGGGATTTGGTTATTATTTTTCGGCTCTGTAAGCTTGTTCTTTGAATCTGTTTCAAAATTGATTTTTTGGCACATGGTTTACTCTATTGTTCTTACGACACTCGCAGGGAGTGTCCATCCTCGAGTTAGAGCTGATATTGGTGCTCGCTTTGATTTTTCCCCGTTTGTTCTAAAAATTCTTCAATTTGCGGGCTCTATCATATTTTCTATTTCCCCGAATGGATGTGTGAAAGGTTTTCTTTAGTTGTATGTTGTTGAAGATCCTTCTCCATGGTTGTGGATCACATTTGGGCCTTGTATCATTTCAAAATTCTTTTTCCTTAAATAAAAATTCAATTATGGGTGCAAATGGTGAATTTCCCATGTATTTTATGGTTTCACGGGCATGTTTTCCCTGTCAAATTATATCTCAGCATCTTCAGCTACATGGTCCTCTTTGATTAAATGCGGCCCGACGGGTGTTTTTGGTGAAATTTTCCACTTTTTTCTCATTTGTAAAAAATACCAAATTGACCCAAAGGCCTTGATAACATGTAATTTGTTAATCAATAAATATGAAGTGGTGGGGAAAAAGTATTTCTTTGACCCCGAAGGAGGACACGTGGTAGTTTTTTATGTTATAAGCAAGGAAGCGGTTCGGCGGAACATTTTGAATTTTTTTTCCTCTTTCTACAAAGGAGACAAATTATAAATTGATTCGCAATCCCGCATGGAAAAAGTATTACTTTGACCATGAGGAAGGACATGTGGCATGTTTCCAAGTTATAAGTGGAGAGAAAGGTTGCTAGATTGTTTTGAAGTCTTTTTGCCTTTTGTGAAAAAGGAACAAAGTTATAAACCGATCCATGACCCAATAGGGGACAGATTGATATCACATGTTTGAGTTCTGTTGAAAAGTCAAAGTAGGAAGGTGGGCTTGCAGAGAACTTTAAAGTCTTTTAGCTCAGCATTGAAAATTTAAAGCAGGGAGGCAGGTCACCAAGGCACTTTGAAGTTTTTTTCCTTTTTGTTAAAAGGAGCAAAGTATAAAAATGAAGCATACCTCCACTGGGGCCCACATCAAAAGATAAAATTGGGAAGGCCGGTCGGCAGAGGAAAATTAGAAATTTTACCTTTTTGTTAAAAAGGGTAAAATTGTAAAAATGATTTGTGACTCCATCAATGGCCCAGATTAAGCCACATGTTGAGCTTGTATTTTAAAGACGCAGGGGTGGGGAAAATTTTGAAAATGGCAAATTTTATCCAAAATTCATAAAATGAAAAAGGAAACCCTAGGCCTACTTCGAATCATATTTTTCCATGTAGACGTCTCTAATCTAAAGATCATAAAGGACAAAATCAACGGTTGTTATGCATTGCATCAGATTTTATCGCCATTTTTGCTCCAAGACTCCTGCAGATGTGAATATGCATTTTCTTTCATCATTTTTTCATAAAATTTCTTTTCATTTTTGTCAACAAAGTGCAATTGAATGGATTTAGAGCTTAGATTGACATTGTAATGATTGTAAAGGTTGACATTTTGAAGTTGGAATTGCTTTGGCACTTGCAAAGATGTGAATTACCAAAGAAGCTGGATACAGAGAAATGTTACAAAGGAAAGAATGGTAAAAGGATGAAATGATGGAGGTTGCATGCACGTAGGATGAAAATGTTCTCCCAGTTAAAACAATGATGGAGATATTTGCACTGATTCACCTTTTTGAACAACTCGCAACTTCTTGTTCCAAACTTGTTAAACGACATTTTTTGGAAATCATGATAAAGCATGTAACAAACAAAGGTTCCTTGAATATTATTTTTTTAGGGGGAAATCTTGGAAGTGAATTGAGTTTTATAAAAAGCATGCTTTAGTCATGCAAATGGTTGGGGGTTGAATTCTTATGAGAAAATTTGAGAAATCCCATCTTCTTGTGAGACCATTTGAGAAACCTGTCAATATCTTATGTTTTATATTTGATCATGTCAATTTGGTTGTGAGTGTATAGCCATTGAAAAGCTCTGATATTGTTTAAGAAACATTCCCTTGCTGATGAATCTATTCAACTTCGAATTAATCTATGTTAATCTTGGGAAAATTTGTGTCTTATTTATTTCAAAATGTTCGCAAATAGTATTTCTTGTTCCTATTACAATCTTATCTTAAAATCCCTCCGAATAACATAGGATCTTGTCCCTGTGATAGTTTAGTGGCATTTTCAATTTCATTACGAGAAGAGCCTTCATCGTATAATGAGATAAACATTTTAAAATCACTTTACTATAATTTTGTTGTAACATATTGTCTGTAAGCCTTCAAGTGTATCTTAGGCATGAGGAAACAAGGGTATTTAATATTTAATTGATTCTTTAGCTCGACCCTTCGTGTTAAATTCTTGGAGATTATGTGAAACTGTGTAAATATGGGCCTCCATTGATGCACACCTTTTGGTTGAATGAATATTTTAGCTATTCTAAAGCATTTTGTCATTTAGTTTTCCAATTGTTGTGAAGGTTCTTAAAGATTTGGAAAAATAAAGTTTATCTTACTTAATATCCCACCAAAATTTATTCAAAAACAATGAATCCTATGTCAACTACCCCTTTTTTCCCTGTATTTCCACAAATGAATAAATTCTACTACCAAAATATGCAAATGAAACCAGGATTCCATAATTTCTTTAGTAACATTAACCTTGTTTAGAAAATATCACCATTATTTAGAAGTGACAACTCGCGAGAGTTAAATTGTGGTGCATTGATTTTATTTTCTCAAGGTTTCCTTTCAAATTTGTGCAAGGAATGATATATTCATTCCCCTTAACCAATAGAGGTTACAAAATGGGTCCTCTCACCCTGGTTTAAATGCACAACCTAAAGTAGTGAGGATAGATAAAATCCTTTTGAAGGTGCTATCAGATTCTCCTACATTTGAGTGATAAAGAGTTAGATGAATCTCCTTCTCGGATACAAAACGACTCATAATATGATCTATTTTTCTCTTAGTGTCTTGTTAAATCTGTGATTCTACTCGACTTCTAAGGGAGAATAAATATTGATACCAACAGACCCAACTTTGGAGGCATCAACCCAATCTGAGTTGGTTTCAACTAGAGGTAGGATGCTAGAGTTTTGGATTTTGATAAAGCAGAGTTTAATGCTTATGTTTTTTATTGGTATTTTTTAGGATGCTAGAGATATTGTATATGCAACATAGAGTTCCAATATTGTATGATCAACTCCAAGGAGATGTGGTAGATGATGAATTCGATCTCATGGCACCAGTTAGATTAGGTGGATTTTTGCATTACAAAAAAATTACAGGAGATGTGGGAATCCTGATTATAGTAGTAGATAGGTGAGGTATACATACAATGAAATTATGCTTCAGGACAGGTGAGATAACCTTCACCCTCTAGAATGTATATCACATCCTTAGCTTACCCATAAAGGGTGAGAAAATATAACCCCTCATATCATATAGAATATTGGGTGTCCTGCAATGGATTTTTGGCACCGATGCATGATAATTTACTTTTTCTTCTAGGGCATTCCTTAATGAGACTCAGTATGATCAACGGGTGTCCATGATTCAATTGATATGACTGGTGATGATGGATATTTCGAGCTATACACTACCATATTTAGGGGGTATTAGGTTCCCGTGGCTAGTGACAAGGGTGGTTGCAGATATTGTGAATCAAACATCGGTCTTTTCATTTAGGACAACATTATTAGTGCATATATATTATGAGTTGTCTATGTATACATTCAAGAGGAGTACAAGGTTTGATTTCATGTTCTTGCTCCATTATTGGTCCTACAGGAACATAGTAATGATCAGACCACTAGGGTAACAATGGATTACAGGTGACCACATTCAGTGATGAGGACATAGATTGGCCATAAATTACCATTATTTTGTACTTCCAAGCTACCTTTGAAAGTGTATTTAAATGCAATCTTGGAAATTATAGTGTTTTTAAGATAAAATATAGGATAGATATCTTGTTCATTCTTTATAAATATTTTGTTATGTATTTTGTTGACTAATCCTACAGATTATTTAGGAAAAGATGCAAAGTCTTGTGTATGCAGGCCATAAAGGAAATATAATGCTATTTCGGGGAAAAGTGGAATTGATCTTGAATATTACATTTAAATTCAAATATTATTTCATATTTAGATTCCTCTCAAAAATTACGCAAGTTAAAAAAAAGAATCATCTCAATCTGAGATCGCATGCAAAAGTTGTATTTGTTTTAGGGTAGCTCCGGAACTCATAGATTTAGTTCCAGAACTTAGAGACTTAGTTCTGGAACTCGCAAGTTTAGTTCCGGAACTCACAAATTTAGTTCCAAAACTCATAGATTTAGTTCCGAAACTTGCAGATTTAGTTTCAAAGCTCATAGATTTCATTCCAAAACTTGCATATTTAGTTCCAAAACTTGCATAAATCGAATAACATTTAGTTCTAGAACTTGCAACTCATATATTTATATTTTCAAGCAATTAAAATAGTTGAAAAGGATAGAAGGTATAGAATGATAGTTCTGAAACTTGTAATTCGTGAAAGAAATAGATTTAGTTTCAGAACTTACAGATTTAGTTATGGAACTTACCTAAAAGGAATGACAAGTTTAGTTCCAAAACTTGTATAAAATGAATGATAGCGTTAGGTCCAAAACTTGCATCAATGGAATGAAATTTTTTGAGGAATTTTGAAAACTTAGAGAATCCAATGGAAAATATGAGAGAGGTTTTTGTTCATATCAATATGTTTAACATAAACCTCATTCAAAATTTCTACAAGTTTTACCAATGAAGAGAAATATAAATTTTTGTGAGTTGTAGTCCGAGGAAAAAGTGTATGAGACGAGCACTAAATGTTCCATAAACAGAAACAAAAAATTCAAATGGAAAATATGAGAAAGGTTTTTTTTTCATATCAATGTGTCTAACAAAAAAATCATTCATATTTTTACAAGTTTTACTAATGAAGAGATATCTAAATTTTAGTGATCTGCAGTCTGAGGAAAAAGTGTAGCAGAAGAGCACTAAAATTTCCATAAATAGAAATATAAAAGTAAAAAAAATATGAGAACTAACTTTTAACAAAAAAATCATTCAGATTTTCTACAGGTTTTACCAATGGAGAGATATCTAACTTTTAGTGAACTGCAGTCTGAGGAAAAAGTGTATTAGACACGAGTTTAAACTTCCAAAATAAAAAACAACAAAGTCAAATGGAAAATATAGGAAAGGTATTTGGTCAAAATCATATTTTGAGGAAAACCTCCTTCCAATAATATAGGAGAATAAAATCATTGTGATTCTTGTTACCAAAACACACGCAAAATATTTGGGATTAAATCTTCCTAAAATAAACAAGATAAGACTTTGATTCCAATAATATATCTCTCTCCATATTTTGTAGAGATGGAGATCTTAGATGTTAAGATTAGAATAAAGATAAGATCAAATTGTATATCCCAAAATAAGGAGTTGGTTAGACACATAAATTATAAATGTAACGTTCCACACTCAGATATGTAATGTTTAACTACTAAGAAATGAATATGTTATTTTCTTTCTAATATTCTGTAGTTTTGAGTTACGATTTCAAAGCATGGTTTAAATCCTCTTCCAAGGAATGAGGTGGCCACTCATTCTAAAGAAGATGGATCAGTATATATATTTTTATTTTGTAATAATTTGTGTTTATTTTTTATTTTTGTAATTATCACCTTATTGTGTTGTTATTTTCTTTGTATTGTAACATTCAGTCTATTGTTAACCTACTCGTGTTTCATTTAATTTTTCTTATTTCCAATTCAATAATTTTAATTTATGCAAGTGTTTTTTATTCCTATAAGTGTGATTTCCTTTATACAAGTGTGTTTACATTTCTACAAGTGTGCATTTAAATTTTGGCATGTGTGCTTTCAATTTATTTAAGTGTAGATTGTGTTTAAGGGTGCTTATTTCCAAGATCTTCTTATCTTAATGCATACATCCTACGGACACCAACCCGGATTGACATTATTAATGGAGAGGATTGAGGACCCTCATCATTGAGTTATTTGATGGGTTTTTGAGGTGGAAAGTCAATCTAGCTCATTGGGATAGAGGAGAGAGGGATTCAATCATACCATAATCATCTTGCATAGCCTACGGTAGATGGGGAGTTGGTTGGTATGTGGTAGACGAGATAGGTACATTGAAAGAAGCCCAAGATGATGGAGTGCATATATTTTGACAAATTTAGATAAAAATTTGGAGTTATGCAAACAATGCAAAAAGATCCTATTAAATATATTTAAATATAGTTAGAGAGATACCTTCTGAGTCTTGATATGGCTTACCCATTGGAAGAGGAAATAGAATCATGGGATGATGATGATTTTGGAATTGGGGCTAGTTTTGTTGACTAGATGACAAGGACGTGGGCATATCGAATGACAATAGAGGGGGCCGAGGGTAAAGATGAGGAGGAGGAGATGAAAATGGAGGAGGATGTAGTGCCAAGAGGTGATGAGGGAGATAATGGAGGGGCTATGCAGATATCTTGATTGTGCAAAGAGATATGGCGGGCTAGGTGCAAGAGGTAGCATGACAAGAAGATAGAATCCTTTGATAGGAGAGGGATAGGGCCATTGTGTAGAGGGATCAGTATAGAAGGCATCACAAGGCATACAAAGAAATATTTAGATATCTCACACCTATAATCACTGTAGAGTAAGAGAGTGGTGAACCAAGAACATCACAAGGAGTTACAAATATTCTGCCTCTAAGGATTGTACATTTGGGTTTATACAAAATACTAGTAGCCGAGACATTATACTATGAGAATTCCTTGACTCCAAAGCTTCCATAGACGAAGAGGTATGCCACATACTTGACTGAGTAGCAGGGATCACAAAAATCATGGCGAAACAAAACTGAGATGCGACACGTGATGGGAGTGATGAGGACCTTATATTGATTTACTAACTTACCCTACAAGGGTAACATTTCTTGTATAGTTCACTGATGTTGATGATGCATTTGTATTGAGATAGGAAACTTAGTGTCTTGTGACAAATTTACTAATGTACTTAGACTTATGATGAAGTATACATATGATTTTTGTTGTTGTTCATCACGTCTTCATGTGTTTTGATTCATGGTTTTTATGATGCTTCTATTAGATTTAGATGTGATGTCATGACTATAATGTTATGGATTATAATATAATGAATTAGATATAGATATGTATATTTGATTATGATTCTCTAGATTATATGTAAGTATTTTTTTATTGGACTCGGTGTAGATGGATTATGGATAAGATGTTAAGAATACTAATTATGATGTTATAAATTTAAATACGATGATTATGGATTAGATATAGATGTTGGATAGATGATCATAGATAAAAAATAAAATAAAATATGAATTTTACGTGATATATTATGATGATTATGTATATGATAGATATATATGATTCATCATGCATAGATGGCAATGGAAATTATAATATAGTAATGAACATGAATTGATTCATCATGATGTAATTTGGAACAAATATTTGTTTTTTTAGGCATGGTGAAATATTGGATAAATTATGTGATGGATTTTTAAACATGGATGAAATGGTTTTCTTAGGAAGAGTATATTTGATGTAAGAGAAAATATACTACATTTATAGGGGCACCCGAATAAGGAGATTAAAAAGACTCAATCGTAGTGAAGAATGCACAAAGAAACAATGATTTGAAATAGATTGGATGTAACTAAGAAGCAAATGAATCAAAATAATGCACTATTAACCAATAGAAGATGTTAACACATAATTGTCAATAGTTAGTAAACCCGAAGGTCATGAGGGAAATTTTGCACGATGATGTTATTATACCTAATGTCTACATGGCTTAAGGGATTCAGATGAAACTTATACGCATAAAAATAATTTCTCCATAGGTTGTTGATCCTAAGTATATGTCCAAGATATGAGAAATATGATAACTGATCAGTGTGGGAATATTGCAGGAGAAGATAAATCAAATTGATGTGGTAAGATTTGTTAGGATTCATTCTTTTGAAATTTTAATTTTTTTATTCGAATATATACAAGGAAAATCAATGTGGGAAGCCTTTGACAACATGATATTAGATGGTAGACATCCTTAGAATGAGTATTATACATTTAATTATGGTAAGATAAGATATGTGTGATAGTTGTCCTTCGAGGGATCACTCTATTCTTTTGATTTTTTTTCTTTATATGAACAACTATCCTTTGAGGGAGTAACTTTTTTTTTATATGATAAATTTTTAGATGAGCATCCAAAAATTTGACTTCTTATGTAAGAGTTGAAGATAGTTATGTAGTCTACTTAGGAGGTTATAATGATTGTATGAGTGAAATTTTTAGACCCTTAGTGTGGCTGTAATAAGTAATAATAGAGAGTCAAATGTAACTATCATGGATTTCTTACAAAGAAGTAAGAACATATCCATAAGGAATATGCTATAAGTAGAACCATGGTACCATATTCAATTTCATAGATAAGAAAGTGATAGTAGACTAGATAATTTTATATCATTACAATGAAATATGGAAGAGAATAATGATGGACGAATGACCACTAAGATGAGTAATTTTTTACGTATATGTATGTTAACAATAGAGTGGCCACAATTTTAATGTGCTAAGTTTCCAAGTTATTATCAAGGGAAGCCAAACAATAGGATTCAAACCCGTACTTATATGTGATAATATAAGGTTTAATCTAATTATTAGAAAATTTTCTACATTGACTCCATTATAGAGTATTGACACTCTAATTCTCTTTAAGGATGAGGTCATTCATATTAAAGTCACATTCCTTGAGGTGTTTATTGTAATCGCATTTGATACGCTCTTGATAGGCATGATGATGTTCAAGAGTGAAAAGGTGACGTTCATCTAACAAATCTAGATATGTTAGACACTCTTGGTGATAATATTCATTAGAGATAGAGTTTTGAAGAGAAACATACAAATATGGGATTCGGTTTGGTAGATGAGAGAGAAATAAGTAACAATTGAAAAGGTGCGGATGCTAGTTCAATTAGCCCAACAAGGAAAGGGGATATGAATATTCTAAGTATGACAAGATTTATTAATAGTCTTGGCATTGACTATTAGCTTGAGGATTGTAACACTAGTTTTCCCCACACCCGGAAAGGGCCTATGACTCTATTTAACATAACCAAAAACAATCATACGCAAAATGAA
Organism: Taxus chinensis; assembly: GCA_019776745.2. NCBI lineage: Eukaryota > Viridiplantae > Streptophyta > Pinopsida > Cupressales > Taxaceae > Taxus > Taxus chinensis. The sequence continues at coordinate 407,930,531 of CM034155.1, forward strand.
ACTTTCTACACCAAACTATACTACATGAAAAGACTTTCCACATGATAGAAACGACAACATATTATCATTTTAAAATAAAAATATAACAACTACATAACAATTTAATTATAATTTTTTTCTAAATAGAATAAGAAAGAAAAAAAATCCATTTCAACATTCAAAAACAAGTCTTTATGAATGATAGATATTACTAACCAAATAAAAAAATCCTACTAGTGTATTTTAAACACTTTAAAATGCATTAACTACCTATTTAATAAATTACATTTATATCTATACAAATATTCATCAAATTAATATCCAATATTTTTATAAATATAAAAACATTTAATAATATTTTCAATTATTTAATGCTAATCCAAAAAGATATAAACCCCTTTCTTTTAATAATAATAATAATAATGAAAAAATTATATATAGGGTTAGATTTAATTGAATATTTTTAATTATGGTGGAGATAATTAACGCTAAGACATAGTTACACAACAATCCATGACCTAATTAATAGGATGTGGGTAGTAGTTAAGTGTTACTTTTAAACTTCTTTAGATATACATAACCGGTTTATATTTAAGCTATATATTTTAAATATTTTAAGAAATATATATTAAGGCCTAACAACATTTGAACATGCCTAAAAAAAATACCAACTCAATATTTCAAATACCCATACATTATTGAGGGCACATTCAAAAAAGGACTTTACGTTTCCTTAAAAAGTAGATAGCAAATGGGGTCGGAATGGGACATAAAAAATAAGGTTATTTGTTTTGTTTTTGTTTTTAAACATATTAAATTCAAATGCTTACGATGGGATGTGTGTGTGTGTGTGTGTGTGTGTGTGTGTGTGCGCATGCGCGTGTGTGTTTTTTAGCATTACATATAATTTAGCAAAAAAAACATATAGGATAACGGTCAAGCAAATAAAATATAGTTTATAGGTTCAAATTTAAATAATAGTACAAATATTTTATTTTATAGTTTTTCAAATAGAAATATAACCCTCTTATTTAGAAAGGTATTTTTACACATGGAACATTGTTTTTTTAGAATATTAAAGATGAAAATAGCAAGGGTAAATTATGAACTAATAGGAAAAATTAATTTTCTATTCTCAAAGAGATTTGTCTCCCATATAAACTTTAGGTAAATTAAATTCACTTTATGAATATAAATCTAGTTCAATTAAAAATAAACACAAGTATTAAATATTGAATTTGTAAACTTCATAAGATTAAGATGTTTTTGATAAATTCTTTTGAACTAGTTGATAATAATATATTAATAAACATATTTTTCAAATATTAAATCCATTTTCAAAGGAATTTATTAAGAAAACCATAATATCAAGGATTTTGGCACCTCTCAATCCTCTTCGCTTGAATCAACTACTAACCTTAGTAGATCCAGAGCAACTCTGAAAATCACAACACAAAAAACACAAGTGATTAGTCAAATAGATCAAGATATTTTTCTTTAAGATAATATTTTCTTTCCTAATTAACGCTATCCACATCAAAATAAGACCATTTAAAATTTAATTTCTTTAATTTATCTGTTCCTAAGTTTCCTAGTTCTAGTTTCCAAAATAATTTTTGGATCAATTTGAAACTCTCAAAGAGGTTCTATAGTTATGTTTCTCTAATCCACAACATGCTTATCATCGCAAACATATATTTTCAACAAAAACACATGAAAAACATTATGATTTATACACAACTCAGGAGGTAGAGCCAATCTATATGCCAAAGTTTTTATTCTTTAAATAATTTCAAAAGTGCCAAAAAAATGAGGAGCAAGTTTAGCATATTTTCCTAACTTCAAAGAAATCCTTTTTGGTTTAACTTTCAAAAACACTTTATCCCATACAAAAAAATATCTAACAATCTTTCTAGAATCAACATACTATTTATGTCTATCCTCGGTAACTCTACAATAAATTATTTTTCTTCTTAAATCACCAGCCATAACATTTTCTCTACGAAAAACATACTGAATATCAAAATCATATTGGATAAACAATTCAACCCATCTTCTTTTCTTCATATTTAACAAGGTTTGTGTGAAGATGTATTATATACCTCTATGACTAGCTTTCAAGACAAATGTATTTTCTAATAGATGGTGTCTCCAAATGTTTAGAGCATGAACAATTCCAAGCAATTCTAAATCATGAGTAGGATAGTTTTTCTCAGTAGGAAGTGATTTCCTAGAACCAAAACAAACAAATCTATTTCTTGCATTAACACACAACCATTTCTAGAATTACAATCATAAATAATAATTGTAAATGGTATAGAAAAATAAGGAGTGCATAATACAGGTGCAGTAATTAACGCCTCTTTTACTTTATTAAAACAAATATCACACTCTTCAATCAAACGATACTTTCTATCCTTTTTATATAAATCACTAAGTGGAGAATAAATTCTTGAGTAGTTTTTTAATAAATCTATGATAAAAACAAGATAATCCAAAAAAAACTTTTGACTTCATGGGAATCTTTAGGTATAGGTCATTCTTATACAACTTTTACTTTTGATGGATCAGGAGAAATACCTTTTTTAGAAATATTATGACCAAAATAAGAAACTTTATAGTTAAATAATTCACATTTAATGAGTTTCCCAAAAAAATTATGCTTTCTTAAAGTTTGTAACACCATTCTAACAAAAATTTTATGTTCCTCTCCAGTTTCATAATAAACTAGAATGTCATCTAGAAAAATAATCACAAACACACCAAGAAAAGGATTGAAAACATTATGCATCAAATTCATAACAGTGGTTGGAGTGTTATTAAAATAAAAAAGAATCAAAACAAACTCATAATGGCCATATCTAGTATGAAAAAAAGTTTTAGGAATACCAAATTCTTTAATTCTAATTTGATGATAGCTAGAATGTAGATCAATTTTAGAAAAATATTTACCACAATTTAAATGATCTATCAAATCATCAATTATAGGAAAACAATGCTTGTTTTTAATAGTCACTTTATTTAACTTCTTGTAGTCTATGCATAGTATAATGGTGCCATCTTTCTTTTTTACAAAAAAAACAGGAGAATCCCATGGAGAAACACTAGGTCTGATTTTTCCTAATTTAATCAATTCAACGAATTGAATTTTTAATTTGGTGAATTCTGGTATGGATTGCTCATATGGTACTCTAGAAATAGGTTCACTACTAATAATTATATCAATAAAACGCTCAATAGATATTCTAGGAGGAAAATATTCAACTCTAGAAGGAAAAATATCCATAAACTATTTAACTAAGGGATGAACACCAACATCTATTTCTACTTTTCCATTATTTGTAGTCACGACAACAAAAAATATTTTACATTTTTCCCGAATACATCTTCTAACTTGAATAACATTAATAGTTTTCAAAGTAAGAGGTGTTGACCATTTTTGCACTCGTGCAAAAATGGGAAACTCAAAACTTTGTTACAATGGATGGAAATAGTGAAATGACCCTAATCTAGGGAAGATTCTTTAAGTTCAATATTTGTTCTTCTAGATTAATTAATGACTACATGTAATTTACAGCTATGTGTGCTATTACAAAATGTAACAGATCACATAGTCTGCAATTTCATGATTGTCTTCAGAAAAAGAACAAAAATCCCTGAAGGACATATGTGTAATCCTGAAGAAGACTTAAAATACAGAATAGATGAAGTGTTAGGTTTTGGAACAACAATCATAGTTACATATTGTAGAATTCAAAGTTTATTACTAGAGTTACAAGTATTTTAAAGTCCTTTCCTTCATGATTAAATACATTCAATTATGTTATTGAGTTGTTTAATTCATTATACAATCCATATACAAATATGAAATGTAAAAAAAAATACACAACTCAGTTTCGGAATTCAATGTTTTATTCATAAGAAATTTCAAATGTTCCCACACAACACATGGGATGTAAGTCAAAAGTAAATTATATCTATTGAAGTAAGAGGTACATATGCATGATAAAGAAAGTAAAGGATTGTGAAATAACCCATCATTTCCTTTGGTTTCTTTCATTTTGATTGATGCATTTCCATATCAATATTTTCTCCATCTTCATTCTAACTTATTAGCAATGGCATTGTACCTAAAAATAGGAAAAGGAAAGATTTTCAATCATGAGCTCATGGTTGATTTGTATTCCTATACTATCCAATTTTGTGCAATTAGATCTCCTAGCATCAGGAGGTATACGTTACATGAAGACCAAAGGGATGAATGATAAAATCACTATTTTGTAACATCATGCCTGACTCATTCACTTAGAAAGAACCAAAGCGAAAAACTATAGAATAAAAGAGAGGCCAAAAAGTCTAATGTTTTCTAACTAGTTTATCTAAATGTGTAGGTATGAGTAAGAAGAAAGAAGTGTTGCATTCTGTAACTTGCATAAGAAAAGTACATTTATTTCCAGTTCAAACTAATGGTTAAAGGATACTAATACATGCTTGTACTAATTGATAAAAGAAATACAAGTTTAGTGCTACTGTTTCTAACAACTGGAACAAGAGAAATTACATGTAAAATAGAATGGAAAAGGGAATATGAGAAAATTTTGACAGGGCTTCACCATGTAAAATGGAGATTCGTACATCTTTCCATCATGTTATTTCAAACGGATACATGCTTGATATCTGTAAACAAATCAAATACTAATATAGAAAGGAAATAATGCATGGTATAGTCAAAGATACAGATTCAGATAAGTACAAGTTACTTCATGATATAATACAACTAAGGATGCAGAGGATAATTCATGATGAAAGATACAATACAAAATGCAATCAAATTAATGAACATCTACATGACCAACTTCAAAGAATCATGACATTACAAGGAACACAATTCCATAGTCTCAAGAAAAAGGTTCTAAATACTGCCTACTTTGAAACATTCAGATCATAGGTTTCCATATTCTGTAAAGATAAATCAAAGTAAGTGCAATCATTGCAAATAATTCAAAAATATTTATATTTTTTAGCACAGAAATATGCTTGTGCTTTTCCAAATCAAAAGAATAAGTACAATATAGACTCTTAGTCTAAAAAATGCAAACAAATATAGATTAAGTTACAATCATCAATTGAGTAAAACTTGCATATATGCATTATTAAGGAACTCAAATCATATAGACAATGCAATTAAACAGGAAAGGCACAAATATGAGCTCAAGATGGCAAGAGTTCCAAATCTCAGAATGAAGATGAGATTGCAATAAAAGGCACATTATTTCTTAAATTCCAATTTCAGAAGGGAGTGGGTTTCAATCACAGAAATAAGAGTATATCATTAATTATTTCAGTGAGTACATCTCTTCATCAGGTTACAAGGAAAATGATCAAATTCAGAGTTCAATATTATCACATTTTAGAGGTCAAATGTTACAAAACATGATCAAAAACCATAAGAACATCTATATAGTTGTATTAAATGATTCTTTATGACTTTTAGTATGCATTTCCTAAGGTTTGTCATAGAAGTACTAATAGACTCTCATAAGATCAAAAGGATAACTATGATTATGTTTTCACCATTTCATATTTGGGGAAGTTTGGAAGTCACTTTTCTAAAATAAGCTTAGATGCAGGCTTGCAACAGTCTAAGTATCCACCAGCTTTGAATAAATAAGATACAACTCAATGCATGAATCCTAGGATACTAAGTACATATCTTATTTTTAAAATGAAACAAGTATCTGAAATAACAAAGTTTTCAAAGTATATACTTATCCAAAATATTAGAGCTCAAGGAGTAGATCTAAGCTCACATTGTAAAAAATAAATCCTTGAGCTAGAAAACATGGCTATAAATCATGCAAAGGATAAAGAAAGGTGATTTCAGAATACTTTTAAACACTATCAAGGAACAATTCCAAGAAAATATGAAGAAATATGGGTAACTCAACAAAATAATGGTAGCCATTTTAAGACACAAGGTTCCTAATTCAAGCCATGGTTGACTCTGTTTTAAGTTAGAGCACCAAAGGTAAAAGTACAGTAGTTAGCAAAATCCACAGACCCCAATTCACAATGGGAGCACAAAAGTAACAACAAGACTCAGAAAGTGTGATATTCGTGTAATACTCATACAGTAACAAGATAATTACAGTCGTGTCAAAGGTTACCCAAAATCTGACTCACCATTATGGAGAATATAAGAATGAGCTGAAACAGAGATACCAACCCCATCTTTAAGAGCTTTAATAAATTCAGTGTCAAGAAATGGAAGGCATATATTAACTTTCCAGTGGATTAAACAACCAGAATGAAAAAAGGAAAAAGTCATTTTCTAATCAAATCACAACTCTCTAGAAAGGACCCAAATCTCTGAAATGGCGAGAGTCTAAAAACCCATAGATAGACATGAGTATTTACCCAAGAAATCATAGTATATCTCTATATCATCAGAAGGCAGGAATGATGAAAATATCAGAGCACAAGAAGCTCAAATAACGAAAAATGTAGAATGGGTCTTACCTTTAAAATGGCAGATATTAATGAGATAATCATTTCTAAGCACAAACTAGAGCTCCACGTTGTGTTTGACAAATGGAAACTCTGTGAAAATATAAACTAAGCCATAACAACTTAGAATAATAGGAAATGAGGCCTACATTCCACAAAAATCCTCCACTCAAGATTGAATAGACCAATGGTGGCGACCCTTCTAGAGGAAGAAGCACATTCAGATGTGAAACTGATCAGATATACATGTCCATGAGGAGCTCTAATAAGAGAAATCAATGGATAATCAGAACTCAGATTCAAATTTTACATTAAACTATGAAAATCCTAAGCCATAAATTCTAATATCCTAAAGTTCCTCAAATATCACGAAGCACAGTGGCTTAAAATGACCAAGCCCAAACTTCAGATCAAACCCATAGGGAGATAAAATCCATACCCATCTACTCTATGAGCTAGAACAAGCTTAAAAGCTTCAAAAAAATTGGAATTTTAAGTAAAAAAGGTAAGGGAATCGTCCTTTACTAGTGAAAAGCACAAAACATAATTCCAAAAGGGAGAAACGAACCACAAAGAACCACAAAATCATTTTTACAGAGTATTTGAGATCGAAATCAAAGAGAAATGACAACCTGAACAAAATTTTCCAGGGATTTGCCCTCTGAAATTTCCATGCAACTGAAACAATGGAGATCATATTCAAAAATAAACATCTTCACCAACAAACCCAAGGTAGTCAGATTCTAAGCATGGTTCAAGAGATCGGTGGCTCAGATCGAGTTGGTATCAAAATCTATGATTCACATTGAATCCACAGTTCACCTACCCATCTGCCAACTCAAGACATCAACGATGGTAAATAAAAAGGTATAGATATCAATGGTCATTATTCATTTTCCAATTTCCATACAAACTCCAATCTTAAACCGTAGGGAAACCCTAACTCTCGAAGAAGAAAAAGTTCAGATCAAATAACCAAGATGTAAGAGTACAAAGATCGATGGTCCAAAGTGAAATCACCAACTCCAATTCCAACCACAGGCTTACCAGAGTTTTTTCTAAACTCAACCACATGTCGAAAATAACACACATGTCGAAGGATGATCAAATCCTAACTCTGTTCGAGTTAAGCCATCACTGATAAATGACTCTACTTTATCAAATCAGAAAACACGAAGAAGAAAAAAATGTACACGTAGCTTCTATTTGTTTAGTGACAGGACCGCCACCTTGTGTAGGGCAGTAGTTATAGAACTACTGCCCCACCAAGGAGGTGGTCCTGGGACCATCGGTTTGCATTGGGCAGCAGTCATGGCTCTTGCGGATAGAAAAAAAAATATTACACAAAGACTCCCTTAATTCCAAATGGTGTCCATGTCTCTTCTTCTGCATGAATTTTCCCATTTTCTAGTGCATGGGAGAACATGAGAAAGACTATAAATGCATGTTATGAAAGAGAACAAAGGCATCGAAGCATGAAGTAAGTGAGTAAGAAGCTCTTAGTGTTGGAATTGTGATTTGGAGAAGCAAGGAGTAATTGAGATAGAGAAAGCAACTGGGAGGAAGTGTGAGATATTATCTACTTCTCTTTAATACTTATTGTAATTTCTATACTTATTACTGAATTGACCAATTAAAGTGGGAAGAAAGAGAAATTTCCCTTCCCGACTGGTTTTTCCTTCTCTGGAGGTTTTCGAGGACAAAATTGTTGGTGTATGAGTCTATACTCTTTCCCTTTTTGCAAATTTTTGATTCTAAGAACAAGTATAATTCATTCACTAGCTATCTCTGTTATTTTCTAATATAAAGTAGAACATTAGTGATTAATTAGGATTATGTGGATAAATCCAAAGTTAAAGAGTTTACAAATCATCTTGGTATCAGAGCTAACAATTATCTAGGACTGTGGTATTCATTCTTTGTTTTTTATGACACTAACAAGATCTAAAGGCAAAGAAGCTTTACCTTGTGATCCAAAATTTTCTACAAAGAAGTGGAAACAAAGAATTCGGGGACAAATGGATGAAGATAACTTGGTCTGTAGAATCAAGATGCTGGAGACCATGATTGATAGGATGTTTAGAAGGAAAGAAGAGCTTGATTATTTACAGAAGACAACTTCCGTCAAACAAGACTCCATGGAATCTCTGGTTCGGGGCTTAACTGAAAATTTTGGCATAGGAAGGACCCACCATGAGGAAAGTTACGGGGAAGAGCACGAAGAAGAGACTTCTAACACAAGAGAAAAGGTAAAATCTGATCATACTCCTTTTAAAGTTGAAACTAAAGTTGAGATTAAAAGCTTTGAAGGACAAGTAGATGCATGTTTGCTTGATAAATGGTTAAAACAGTTATAATTCTACTTTAGTGTCCATAATGTCAATGAGGCACAAAGGATCACATTTGCACGTCTCAAGATTGAGGGACATGCTCTGGTTTGTTGGGAAACCCATCTAGCCACTTGTGAAAATAAAAAACGTCCTATTGTGAAATCTTGGCAAGAATTTAAAGAACTACTTCGAGATAACTTCTATCCTATTGGCCATAAGACTGACAAAATGATTGAATGGTAGTATTTTAGACAAGGTAGTGGTCAAAGTGTGCAAGACTATACTACGGTGTTTTGGAGGCAAGCCATGTTTCTTAACATGGACTTGGAGGATGAGGATATTCTGACCAAGTACTTGGGACGACTTCACACTCACCTTCGAAGAAAATTCATCTCCAAAAATCCAAAAGATATCAATGAAGTATGTGTAAAGGTGTACTAGATGATGAAAATAAGCAAGGAGAAGTAGATCCAAGGGTAAAGCAGTCAAAAAATTAGCAGAAGAAAGAGTTTGGGAAAACAACCTACAAGAGCAAGTGGAAAGAGAAAGGTAAACAAGTTGCCACTACTTTAAATATTTGTAAATATCCCAAGAATTTTTGCAAGAACTGTGATATCAATGGTCATACTGACGCTACATGTTGGAAGTTGCATCCGGAGTTGCATTTGAAGAACCGAACCAAGGACTCAAAGAAGTCCATGAAAACTATGAGAACAAAAGGGGAGGTGGAAATTGAAAATGACTCTGATATATACGAGAGGCTTGGATGCATGGCCACTACATGGACAACTATGAAGAGGAGATGCGTAGACTATTCAAGATCAAAATCCAGATCAAGAGAACTAAGGTAAATGCTTTGGTTGATACCAGTTCTCAGTCTAACTTGATATCTGAAGTAGTAGTAAAGAAGCCTGGTCTTGAGACTTACAAGCATCCACACCCTTATCCTTTGGGTTCGGTGAAGAAGGGTATTGAAATTAAGGTAATAAGAAGATGTAAGGTCAATTTTGGGATAAATTCCCAATATATTGATGTTTTTGAAGATGACATTATTTCACTTCATTTTTTTGATGTTGTATTTGGGAGTCCTTACTTGTATGTTAGGGATGCTATATTTATGCGAAGGGAAAACTAGTACAAATGAGTCAAGGATGGGATCAACTACAATATCCGGGAACACCAACGTAAGACACGGGTTAGTATGGTAAGTGCTAACCAAGAAAAACAACATATTCAGGAAAATCATAATTAGTTTTGTTTACTTTTATTAAAGGATAAAAAAGATGGGGTAGAAGTTGCAGAGATTTCTAACTAGGGAAAACATGATTTGGATAGTATTATTCAGTCTTTTCAGGAATTATTTCAGGCTCCTAGCGAGTTACCACCAAAACAGGAAGTAGAGCATGAGATTCAGCTATTGCCAGAATCCCCTCTACCGAACATCGGGTTGTATAGGCAATCCTTTCTCGAGAGTACTTTAGTAAAGAAATAAATCCAGGAACTAAAATACCAAGGGGTGATACGTCTGATACCATCACCATGTGGTTCACCTATTGTGATGATGCCAAAGAATGATGGTTCTTGGAGAATGTGCATCAACTATCGTGCTTTGAACAAGATCACCATAAATAACAGATATCCACTTACCTACATAAATGATCTCTTGGACCATCTTCAGCATGCCAAATTTTTCATGAAGTTTGATCTCAAGTCAGGTTATCACCAATTCAGAATGAAGGAGGAGGATATATGGTAGACTGCCTTCAAGACAAAACAAGGTTTGTATGAATGGTTAGTACTTCCTTTTGGGTTATGCAGTTCACTTGCTACATTTATGAGATTGATGAATGATGTATTGCGGGATTTCATAGATTCATGTGTCATTGTATATATAGATGATATCTTGATTTTTATTACCACATGGGAAGAACATCTAACTCATTTGCACCAAGCCTTGCAAGTTCTCAGGGAGAAACAACTACTTTGTAATATGAAGAAATATGAATTTTCGAAAGAGTTAGTTGTCTATCTTGGCAAGTGGTTTGAGGAGGAGAGCTACGAGTGGATCCAAAGAAGGTGGAAGCCATCACTAATTGGAAAACACCAACAGGAGCCATAGAAACTAGGAGTTTTGTGGGAGCAGTAAAATACATGCGGAAGTTCATTCCAGGATTCTCCGCGATCGCAGCACCTCTACACACAGTGGCCGTAAAGAATAAGAGGTTTGAATGGGGTAAGGAACAAGAAAAATAATTTGAGTTATTGAAATACAAGATTAGTCACGCTCTAGTACTTTCTCTTCCTAATTTGCAGCAACCTTTTGAAGTAGAGACAAATGCCAATGATTACGCCATGGGCGCAATGTTGCTTCAAGTAGATAAACTCATATGTTATCAATCTGAAACTTTTACTTCAGAAGTTAAAGGATATTTAGTATATGATAAGGAAATGTATGCACTAGTTGAACCAATTAAAAAATGGATACATTATTTATTGGGTAAAGAAACTATTGTGCACACTGACCACAAACCTATATAGTATTTACAAACACAGTCTAAATTACAGCAGGCAAGGCACTACAAATGGATGGGGTTCCTTCAGTAGTTCCATCTAGTGATTAAATACAAGAAGGGTAGTACAAACTTGGTTGAAGACATGTTGTCTATGCCACCCACACAGGATAAGTTTTCCTATTTGGCCACAATCTCTCAGATTGATCCCTTCACAAAGGAATCTTATAGAGAGGCATATGCCCAGGAGAAAGACTTTGGGGTGACATTTCAGCAGTCGCAGTCGCAGTCCCAAGGGGATGAAAGGATAGGGATTGAAGATTGTTATCTCAAAAACGGGCTGCTCTACCGATGGGGGAAGCTTTGTGTGCCAAAAGAAGAGTGAATTTGATTAATGAGGGAAGCACACACCTCAAAAGTAGCAGGACATTTCGGTGTCGGTAAGACCCTAACCCACTTGCAAAGGTACATGTATTGGCCCAATATGCAAGAAGAAGTATCAAAATTTATATGGGGATGTAAACTTTGTTGTACTAGCAAGCCTAAGAATAGGAAGGAAGGTTTGTATATGCCTTTGCCAGTACCTACTCGTCTGTGGGAGAACATTTCTATGGATTTTGTAGGAGGATTACCTATGTATAAATATGGCCATGACTATCTCTATTTTTTTGTCGATATATTTAGTAGGACGTGTATTCTTATGGCATGTAAAAAGATAGTAAAAGCACATGAGGAGGAAGATAATTTATTTGCTAATGTATGGGTACATTTTGGTTTTCTAAAGTCTAATTTTTCTGACAGGGATTCCAAGTTCTTGGGGAAAATTTGGACTACTTTCTAGGACAAGATGGATACCAGGTTACAGAGGAGCATAACTTTCCATCCACAAACATATGGAAAAATAGAGGTGGTAAATAGGACTTTTGTACAGTTGATAAGAGAGTATAACTACAAATACCGAAGGACTTGGGATGAGTCCTTAGCCTACATTCAACATTCAACACAAACTATGAAGTCACCATTTGAAGCATGTTTGGGGTATCTACCTTTAAATCAACTAGATATAGCATTTGGAAAATAGGATGAGAAGGATATACAAGACACAGAGGTGACTAGAGAAAACAAATTCATTGAGAGGATCTTGAAAATCCATCTCAAAGTCAAGGAATAGCTAGAGAAATCTCAGGCTAAGTAAAAAGCTAGGCATAATCACCATAGAAGGGAACATAAGCTTCATGTTGGAGATAGAGTTTGGCTTTACTTGAGCAACGAGAGACTACAAGTTCAAGCATGGAAGCTCAAACCATTACAATATGGACCCTTCACCATATTGGAGAAGGTTGAAGAAAATGTCTTTCGACTTGATTTTCCGTCATTCATGAGGATGTACTCTATAGTAAATTTTGAGAACTTGCACCTATATGAGCCATCTATGCTAGATGAAGATGATGAACTACAGTTGCTACATTCCATTGAGGATTACATTTTGGACTCACAAGGTGAATTGGAGGAGGATGTAGTACTACAGTGAAAGGTTAGAGAGACTAGGAGAGGTCTATAGGAGTCTTGGTAGATTAGACTAAAAGGAAAGACACCAAGGCAGGCGTGGTGGTACCAAAAGGAGCAAGTGAGGAAATTATTTCCTCATATACTCCCACACTAAGCTTTTGTGGGACTAAAATCCTCCTATGCAAGGGAGGTGTGATCCATAGAGATCTAAAGTAACTCTACTTTATCAAATCAAACAACATGAAGAAGAAAAAAATATACACGGAGGTTCTATCTGGTTAGTGATAGGACCACCACCCTGTGCAGGGCGACGGTTACAAAACCACCTTCCCACCAGGGCAGCGGTCCTGGGACCACCCATTTGCATTGGGCAGCGGTCGTGGCTCTTGTGAACAGAAAATAAAATATGACGTGAACAGTCCCAAAATTCCAAAGGGTGTCCATGTCTCTTCTTCTGCATGAATTTTATCATTCTCAAATGCACCGGTGAACATGAGAAAGATTATAAATGCATGTTATGGAAGAGAACAAAGGCATCGAAGCATGAGAAAAGTGAGTAAGAAGCTCTTAGTGTTGGAATTGTGATTTGTAGAAGCAAGGAGTAATTGAGATAGAGCAAGCAAGTAACTGGGAGAAAGTGTGAGATATTATCTACTTCTCTTTCATAGTTATTGTAATTTATGTACTTATTATTTATTTGGCTAATAAAAGTGGGAAGAAAGAGCAATTTCCCTTCCCAACTGGTTTTTACTCCTCTGGAGGTTTTCCAGGATAAAATTGTTGGTGTATGAATCTATATTCTTTCATTTTCGACAAATTGTTGATTCTAAGCACAAGTATAATTCATTCACTAGCTATCTCTATTATTTTCTAATAGAAATTAGAACAACACTGATTAATTTTGATTTTGTGGATAATTCAAAAGTTGAAGAGTTTACAGATCAAGGAGACTTTTCCTTTTTTGGATTAATCATTTTGTTTCTGACTATAGTTTTCCACGAATAAGCAAAGGAGGGGTGCAAAACTATACAATACATGGTAAGGAAAAAATGGAAATGATTTCCAACAATAAACAATGAAATAATAAAAGGAGACCGACCATATTAAAAGGGAGGGGTCGAAGTGTATAGTCAAAGATGTCGAGACTAGGGTCTGAAACCTCAAATATTTACAAAAGGGGGAAGACCATATCATATTCCATCAAACAAGGAGCCAATAGAGGGACAATTTAAATCCAACTCATAATCACTCTAAACTTTTTAAAAGAGACCTTAATATCATAGGTGGTCCCCATTTTGGGGAGATTTTTACTTTGCTAAGTTTTGAAAACAAAAGCATTATTTTCTTAAACAAAAGTATCTTTTCATGTGACGAACAGAAGAAAGAGAAGATGTCATCATCAGGGTCAAAGGTGGTCCCCGTCAAGATGGATGCATGGGTGATTTATTTTTCCAAGTATTTCAAATAAAGGATTTATTTTACTCACACACAAAGATATTATTTTCCATGTGCATCCAAAATGTATAATAGAATAATGTAAAATTTATCATTTCAAGTGGATCAAAATTATTGATGTCACATCAAGCACTAGAAGACAAAGATTGCATGCATTGGAGAAGACTTACACAACAATAAAGGTTTATTATTAGCCAATTATTCACCATTTTTTTAAAAAAAATAGAACAATCAATTGCAACTTGATTGAGTTGTATTTTGTAAAAAAGGCTATTAATGCCTCATTATATTAACATGCTTATTGTTATTTATTTATTTATTGAGGATAAAGGATAAAAATAGGATGCATGGGTGAGTAAAAGTTTTAGTCTATTTTTAGGAAGGGTGCGATGAATAATTTTGCTATATATTGTGTGCATTGACAAAGCACAGTGGGGGGAATTTTTGGACACAAGCATACTGACGCTGATTTTTTCCACATTTTCCCTTTGAAAGAGAATTATATTTTGTGTTTCCAATAATTTGCAGTCTTGTGTGTGTGTCTTATTAATCCTTTCAAATGTCAAATTCCGTTGTTAATCATCCTAACCTGTTGCAAATTTAGTATTTTCTACATGATATTAGCGCGCATGTTTATCTTAACAGTATTTTTGTGAATTTTCCCTCAATACATCAAGTGTCTGCCTTAATATTCTGCTGAGAACTATTAGTTTGTGCGTACATAATTCATTCTCAGATATTTGTGTGTGTACTCAGTCAAAGCCCTCAAAAAAATTGGTGTATCACCCCCATTCTCAATTCATTAACTGTCATCTTATTATCCTCTAAACCCCAAAAAATTAGTTTATGATACATCAAGAAGGAACTGTCCTTAATATTAGAGACTCACCTCAACAATAGATATACCCACAGACTTGAGGTGTTTCCATTGTATTTATGAAAGAGAGAGATCTAGAGAAATCTTAGAACACCTACAGCCATCTCTCTACAGGGTGCACTTTCGAGAGATAATAAGAGGTGTTTTCATTCCCTGCAGAACATGAGTATTTTTACAAAAGTCTTGATTAAAAACTTGCTTGCTTTCTCAACTAATAAGAGCATGATTACTTTCTAACAAAGTCATTCCTATAATAACATCATATTGACCCAAATTCAACATATGAAAAGGCTCCATAGAAGTAAAACCATCAATTTGAAATTTTAAGTCTTCTACTAAAGCTCCAATTTTCCAGAATATTCTTCCATCAACTATCTCTACCGAAATTGGATTTATCTTTATGGAAATCAAATTTAAATTTTAAATAAATTTTGTATAAATAAAACTATGAATACTCCAAGAATCAATCAAGAAAAAAATACCATTACCATTAATAGATCATGATAATTATACTAAAGACAGTTGTTTATTCAATTTTTATTTTTTTTCTCCTCCATCTTATAATTCCCCTTTGTTTCCCACTTTTTCTTTTTATGAAGAAATCCACTACAAAGATGATTTCTGCCACAATCCCAACACTTAATATTTCTAGGTTTTGGTTTTTCATAATTTTTTCTCCCTTGTTGATTTTTAAACTGAGAGTTTCTACATTGAACATTTTTCGTGAAGGGTCTCCTTCTATTCTTGAACTGAAAAACTAGTATTTTAATTTTTGAAATCATCCCATTTTTTATATTAATCATAGTTTTAGACTTCTCAAATTGTTTTGCTATTTGTGCAGCCTCATCTACTAACTGCAGTTTACCACACCAAACATTTGCTTTATACTCTTCCCTCAAACCATTTATAAATCTAAGCACTCTATCAGAACCAGTAATAAAAGGTAAAAATATATTTAAGTTTTCAAAGGTTTTCTTATATTCATTCACACTTTTCAAACATTTCTTCAAATAAAAACACTCATTTTTTCATTGCTTCAAGAAATGATAAGAAAGATACTTATTTTGAAACAAGCTTTTAAATTTACTCCATTTAACCTTGTGAGGTTTAATATTTTCATTTTTAATTTGTCTTCCCACCAGTTTAAAATAACTTATTTCAATTGAAATGAACCAGTTTGAGTTCTTCCTAGCTTACTAGTCCTTTGTAATTCAAAATACCTTTCCAAATTTATTAACCATGTTTCAGCTTGTTCACCTGATGCTACTTCTCCAACATATTCAGGTAATTTAATTTTCCAAGAATATAATAGAATTTCTTTTGAACTTCTATGAGTACTAACATTTTATTTCTCATAATCCAAAGAATGAGAAGAATCAGAAGAACATTTTATTTTTTCAATAGAAGTAGATTAACTATCAGAAGGTACTTTTCTATTTATAGTAGATTTTTTTCGATTTAACAGATTTATCTCTCTTGTTTTTACAAATGACTTCCGAAAATTGATTTTTCAAAGATTCTAATTGGAAGGTAAGGTTTTCAAATTTCTTGCAAATATTTTTATTTTGTCATTACAGTTACTCATTGTATTTTACACCCTCTAAGTAACTCATCCCTGCAATGTGATATCCACTATGTGGAGATACAAACAAAACAAATAATAAAATTCTTTACTTACGGGAGTCATAACTAACAAACAAGGAAATCAAAAAGTTCTCTGATACCAAATTGTAACACTACTCTTCCCCGCACCCAGGAAGGGTCGATGACTCCATTTAACATAATGAAAAACAATCATACAAAAAACGACACTTTCTACACCAAACTATACTACATGAAAAGACTTTCCACATAAAAGAAACGAAGATATATTAACATTTTCTTAATAAAAATTTAACAACCACATAACTATTCAATTAGAAAATTATTTTCTAAATAGAATAAGAAAAAGAAAAAATTCATTTCTCTGAAACAAGTCATTATGAATGATAGATATTAATAATCCAATTAAAAAATCCTAATATTTTTTAAATATAAATCATGTTAGTGAATTTTAAACACTTTAAAATGCATTAACTACCTATTTAATAAATTACATTTATATCTATTACAAATATTCATCAAATTAATATCCATTATCTTTATAAATCTAAAAATTATAATAATATTTTAAATTATTTAATGATAAACGAAAAAGATATAAACCCTTTTTTCTTTAAAATAAAAATAAAAATAAATAAAACATTATATATGGGGTTAGATTTAATTAATTTTTTAAAAGTATGGTGGAGATAATTAACGCCAAGACAAGTTACAAATCATTCCATGACCTAATTAATAGGATGTGGGTTAAACTTCTTTAGACATACTTACCCGGTTTATATAGGCTATAGATTTTTTTATTTTTTATTTGAAATATACTAAGACCCAACCACATTTTAACATGCCTAAAAACTGTGTACCGACTCAATATTTCAAATACCCATACATTATTCCGAGAACATTCAAAATAGATACACTAAAAAATATTACAATAAAGATTTAACATTGCCTTAAAAAGTAGATAGCAAATGGGGTCGGAATGGGACATAAAAATAAGTATATTTGTTTTGTTTTTGTTTTTATATGTATTAAATTCAAGTGCTTGGTATGGGATACGTCGATTTAAGTATATGTTTTCTAAATATATGTATAGGTAAGTATGAATGGGCCTCTTTTTAGTGATACATATGATTTATTAAAAACCATATAGGATAACGGTCAAGGAAATAAAATATAGCTTATAGGTTCAAATTTAAATAATAGTACAAATATTTTATATTAAAATTTTCAAATATAAATATAACCCTCTTGTTTAAAAAGGTACTTTTACACATAGAAATTTTATTCTTTCTAATACTAAAGATGAAAATACACACTTAGAATTTTACACCAAGGGACGTGGGTAAATTATGAACCAAAAGAGAAAATTGATTTCTTATTCTGAAGAAGAGTTGTCTCCCATAGGAACCTTAGGTAAATTAAATTCGCTTTATGAATGTAAGTCTAGATCAAAAAACAAAAGTATTAAATATTGAATTTATAAACTTCATAAGATTAAGATCTTCTCAATAAATTCTCTTCAAATATTTTATAACAATATTTTAATATACATAATTTTAAAATATTAAACCCTTGTTCAAAGGCATTATTTAATAAAACCATACTATTTTTCAGAATTTAACTATTGAAATGCACTAAAATAACTTTAGTATTTTATTTCATTTTACTACACAATTAAAAAAACATAACAAGAGTTAAAAACTTTTCACTCAAGTAAATGTTCTACTTTAATATAAACTTATATATATTAAGTCAATCAACGACAAAACACTTTATAATATTTCCGTAATTACACAATATAAAACAAAAATACAGTGAAAGAACTTATCTCAATCTGACAATGGCCTTTGCTATGCTCAATTCGTGGTCCACTTGGATGTAACCACTAGAACCATGGTTGCATTAATGAGGGGAAGAAAATATGCTTAAAAGAAAAAACTGATACCCTAGTCAGGAACCATCAAGAGATGTACTTTGTATCCTCAATTAGGAATCCTGTGGAGCCCCTCCCTCCTTCCTAACCCCTTGCTTATAAACCTAACTTCCCTAAAAAATATCCACAATCTGTTTGAAAAATTCCAAACATATTTTTACTTTTTCCCTAGGATCCTCAACAAGTCTTACAAGCCATTTAAATAATACTTTCCCCAATTCGGTTGCATTACCAAAGGTTACAACGTTAACTTCAAAATTAAAAATTTACATTTAACTTAATGTAAATAATAGTGTCCCAAAAAGTTCCTATTATCTCTCAGAAGTGCACCTTTGTCGAAAGATGACATCTTGGTTGTAGGCTTGCTTTATCTCTCACTTCCATAGATACAATGGAAACATCTCAGGTCTGTGGGTATACCTATTGTTAAAGTGAGTCTCCAGTATCCAGGTTGGCTACTTATTGATGTATCCTAAGATAATTTTTTGGGGGGCTTTTCAAGATAAAATGATTGTTGTAACTAAATTGAAATGGGGTGATAGACAAAATTTAATGAGCTACTTGAATGAGTATATGCACAATAGAATTGAGAATAAATTTCAGATGCACAAACAAATGGTTTTTAGTAGAATATTAAGGCCAAACACCTACGTATTGAGGGATAAATCACAACAACACAATAAGTTAAACATGCACACTAAGACTATGAATAAGATACCAAATTTGTAGCAAGGTAAGATGATTAATTAGGGAATTAAAATTAAGAAGAATAAATGGGAAGATACACACCACTGCAAATAATTGGAAAGGCAATAACTGGTTTTTATTCAATGAAAAACTGGAAAAAATATGCTTTATCACTCTTATATCCAAACATTTGTCCTTATGCCTTTCTAGTGCACTCAATGTATAGCAAAATTCTTCACCCAACCCTTCTAAAAATTAGACTACAATCTGTTTTCACCCATGCACGCTAATTTTATCTCTTTATCATGAATAAATAAAGGAATAAAATAGACATGTTGATTACAATGAGGCATTAATAGCCTTAGTTACCAAAATACACTCTAGTTAAAGTGTAGTTCACTGTTCTAGTTGAAAGTAATTAATATACTTGGGTGAATATTTTTGACTAATATTTGCCACTAGCTTTGTGTGCAAGTCTTCTCCAATGCACATGCAACTTCTTCTTTGATTTTGATTAAATAATTATATTTAGTTACTGATGTCGCACTTGCATATTCACCCACTTGTTAGGGTATCTAGTCTTTATGTCTGTCCTATCCTATAGTGATTATATACAAAATAATACTTTTGTGCAAGCCAAATAGTAATGCATCTGATCTCTAATAATTCACAAAATTATTCAACTTGTAATGTGGTGATAGACTCTATGTGTAATATAATACCTTTATTTTGTGAAAAATAAGGTAATTCCGACATCAAAAAGGGCTCCATGTGCTTTGATGTTGACCTTTGCATGCATTATCCTCTTTTTCTTTTGCCACCATGTCATGAACATACTAGGAAAAAGACCATTTCAAGTGTGGGGACCACTTTAGTAGATTTTAAGGTAATCATTTTAACCTTGGCCCTTCGCATGTATCTTGACCATGGCACTAAGCTTCAGTTTGACTAAGGTCATGGGGAATTTTAATATTTCAAGTGAACACCTTTTGATTATAATCATGATGATTGAAAATATAAGGTCATTTTCTTTGATAACCCGTAGCACATAGTATCACTTTTCAAATAATCATAGTATTATAAGGTTTAGGGTCACTTTTTGATTTATCATTGCATGCTATAGTTTGGAAACACTTTTACCTTTGCACACGTATCATTGGCATATTTGATCATTTTCTATTTGACTACCCTTTTTAATGTTTAATCATATAATATGATATCTATCAAAATTTGATCAAATTTACACAATGAAATAATTGATTTATTTTGTATGTATTACATAATGAATTAGGCTAATATATAGCCATTACAATAGAATAACCATGTCCTACAAAATAGGAAGTGTATCAAACAACTTACCCATATATAATTTACAGATAAAATAATATTCTCTTGTATATATAATAAAATAATAATGTTGGTTTTATAATATTTATATAATAACAAACTATATTACTGTATTTATTCACAGTAACCAAAAATAATAATTTACCCATGTAAATATTAATCTCCTAACATTCCCCCCTTAATGTTTACATGGTAGTAAAATAATTTTCACACTTCCTTTACAGTTTTTTGCCTCTGCATGCTCATGATCTTGGCACACACTCGAACTGAAGGTAGAAGAAGGAACACATCAACTTATTATCAACCATACAATGTCGGGAACACATCTAAACAATGAGGATGGGAACGCGCTCAAGAATCATATGATTATCAACTAGTCACTCTAGGGAACACATCTAATCTAAGAGTGTGGGAACTCAAACAGGAACACATCTAAGTAGCCTTAAATGTTTTTAGGGAGGCTAACCAAAAACCTAGGTATGAACAGGAACAGATCTGACTGTTCTACCTCATCAAGACTCGTGATGTTTCCTTTCAATGTGTTATCTGTTCTTCACTACGTTTTTGTATTGGGGAATTTATATAGGAATAATCACATACACAACTGAAAAACTAGAAATGGAACATTATATCATGTTCCCTTCTCAATGTGAAATTTCCACTTATTGAATGTTGCAAATTGTAAAAAATTAAGTGCATGAAACTACACTAAAAATCATATACTCACACTATATATATGCCACCACAGCTTTGTGCCACCCCATCATTGGTGACTAATGAGAGGTCGTTGTCTGACCTCCATCCTTTGATGCCTGCATCCTCTAATATCATGTTGCTAACTCAGAAAGATGTAAACATGAAGTAAATTTGTTTCCACATTGAGCTTATTCTTCCCTCCCACAGTGTGAAACACTTTATTTTTCTAGACGTTGGGTAACACCGAAAATACGTTTGTAAGGTAATAGATATATATATATTAAATTTATGGAATTTTTATAATGATACCACTTTTAACAACAACTCAAAAATTTTGAAAATGAAACTTTTGATGACAAGAGAAGGATTACAATCCTAAATCACCTATTTTGACTTCTGACTTGATTTTTATAAAAACAACAATTGATTCAAAATGACTAATTTGACTAGAATACACTTTAAGAAATGATTTTGACATTAACTATATAATAAAAATGACATCAATGAAACTACACGAATCATGGTAAATGACTTTATAGGGACACATATTGACTACACATAGACAATAATATAAAAACCAATTACCAATTACTTTCCCTAAACAAATAAGAAATATGAGGAGCACGAATATATTTTTGGTACATGGATGGACTATACATTTCTATGTATAATCACGTCTGTAAAAGTAATAATGTGTTATAGCTTATGAGATGGGAACATATAGAATGGAACTCAAAACTAAAAATAAGGGTAGATGAACTACATAAAGCGAAGACTATTAAATAAAATAATACACATTTAAATAACTAAATATCAATCCTTAAGTGATTTATTAAACTACCATGGAAGCTTGTGGTGGAAGTGGTGACGTGGTAACACTAGCCAATATTTGAATGGCCACGTGGGCTGTTGGAGACCTGAAAATTTTGATACACAAACATGCACTCCCTTTTGGTTGAAACCACTTTCCATAGAAATGCCGAGGTCTGTAGCGAGTTGTAGAAGAGATATTACATGGTAATACAAAGTATCTTACAAACATGAGTTTAGTGAAGTGGAGGATGATTTGACAAACATATATTTGATAGATAACAATTTTCAAACCACCATGTAATCTAGTTACGGATGTGTCGGTAAATCTAAGATACAACCATTTGTGAATAACAACATTGAAATCTAATCACAACCCACTCAAAATATTTTTGATTTACTTGTTCAATTACTATTTTTTCTTGCTATACACACCACACAATGCATAAAATGCCGCAACTATGCCAAAATAATCATTTTTACTTAGATATGCATTCACAAGGAGAGATCAAAATATATATGCTTTATTTAAAATAATTAGAAACAACCGTGTAAACTTTAAAATTCACATTTTTAATAAGAAACGCAAACCTCCAGCATATGCTATATGAATTGGACTACACTAGATTCGAAAAACAACACATGCGGAAACCATGCAAATCAATGTGTGTTACTAATCACCAGGTCTGTGAGAAACTTATGGACTACATTTTTAATGGCTAATGACTCTCATTTGGACACAACTCAGGACCTTTGATCACTTTGATACCAAATATCAAATTTGGATCAGATTTACACAATGAAGGAATTGATTTCTTTTGTATGTATTACATAATGAATTAGGATAATGTTATCCAAAATTCACCCTTCAAGGTAATTCTGATAACATGCATCAAATTATTCAGTCCTGAGCAAGTAGATTGATTCAAGGCCCGAAATCATTTTTTTTTAGGGCCCCTTCGGCTCAAGACTAACTCTCCCATCCGAGTTAGAATCCCAACGAGTTAGAAAAAATGGAAAAAATGAGGTCGCAGGATTGTTTTAAGGCATTGCGGGTCTGAAGGGTGCGGGTCGTACTGAGGTTCGTCATACCAAGTTCGCGGCTGAAATACAAATAAAATCGGCTAAGTCAGACATTTTTGTCCCAGGAGGTCCGCGGGATAGTCGGGACAAAAGTACGTGCAGGACACGAATCGACCAATTTTCTGCAAGTCAGTCAGTTGCGGGCGGTGTGGAGATTTTCATCTGGGACAGTCGGGACAAAAGTACACGCGGGACTCGCAAAGGTGAAAATTCACAAAGGGAGACAAGGAAGCATGAATCATCTGATGCGAAAGAATGTGTCTGGGACATCTGGGACATGCGGACCCGATTTTTCCGCAATATCCGCAACTCAAAGGAAAAGTCAACGTTTGACTCCCGAAACTTCAAACGGCCATAACTTTTGACTCCGAGCTCTGATTTTAGAAAAAAATGGACTTTCTGGAATGAGCACAAGGTCTTATTTTTAGTGAGGGTAGATATATTTAAATAAAATAAACATATTCGGCTCCAGTCAGTTAATGCTCATTCCCATCAAATGACAGAAAATGCCTGTCAAACCTAAAATAGCTGCCCGCATTCAGAAGGCCATAAATTTTGCATTTCTCAATGAAATCGTACAAAATTTGTACCATTGGAATCGTGGATCCGAGCTTAACTCATAGAATTTAAGAAATTCCAGATTTGATGAGAAATCAGTTGGTATTTTTCATAAAACTTGGCCGGGTTCATAACAGTGTTTTATTTGGTAGTTCGGAGTGCAATTAAGAGGCATGGTCATCATTCTTTCTCTGCTGCAGCACCTGGGACAGTATGTGGATCCTTTTTTAAGTAAAACACAATAATTTCACTCCATTTAGTGCCTCTTACAAGTGGTTGAAGGGCAGATTTCGGGATTTCCATTTTCCCATTCTCTCTCTCTTCTTATTTTCTTATAAATTGGAGTGTTGGGTTCATTGTAAAGGGGGAAGAGTTTTAGTAGCAAAGCTTTGCCAAAATTTCTTTGTGAAGCCAATGTGGTGTAGGCCCTTGTTTTGGACTCCTTGCATGGTGATCCAGGCCCTTATCTTGTAACCGATTAAACTGTGCATATCTGGAGGCAATAAAATATAAGTTTGTGGATCCATCTTTCCCTGCTATGTTTTATTGCATTCTTCCTTCCCCTTCAACCTTGATTACAAGAATATTGTGTCCATTTTTATGTTCTTGCAAGGATCCATTATCATTGTGTATGTTTGAAATGTTATTGTGAATGCACTTTTTCTAGATTATGGACAACTGTCATCACCCCTTCTAATGTGCACTTTGCTTCTGTATCTCACGCATTGGAATACTAATCTCACACCCTCCTTTTCTGGTGTATCACCGCTTTAGTGTAGGATTTCATCTTATGCATTCTCTCTCCCTGGTACCTTGGAAAGTTATATTAGAATAGTTAGTTTACCCTGCATTAGAGTAGATTGTGGCAGGTAGTTTAGGAGCAAGAACCAACTTTCTCTGGAGGTCCATCTCAAATAGCATGTCCCACAACTTGGAGATGGCACCCATGTTATCCAATCACACCGTGAGTTCAAGTATATGCAATTGTATGAGCATAGGGGTGCTGTGATTCGGTGATAACAACTAATTTATAGCCATTACAATAGAATGATCACTTTCTACAAAGTAGGGAGTTTATCAAACAACTTACCCATATATAATTTACGAGTAAAACAATATTCTCTCATATATATAATTTAAAAAATAATGTTTATTTTATTATATTTATATACTAACAAATTATATTAACGTATTTACACATAGTAACAACACATAATAATCTAGACATGTAAATATTAATTTCCTAACAATATTAACCTAAGAAGGTCAAATGCTATAATTTTTGTAGAAGGGGTTGGTCCCTATCCACATGATGAATCGACCCTTCCTTGGATTTTTCAGAGATTAGCTAACTCAACTTGTTAGGTTTTGCATCATATTCTGGCATGTGTAATACTTCTGAACCTTGGAACTGGTGATCTGATCTTCACTATCGATCTTGGTACTGTTTGATATCCATTATTGATGACTAGCACTTGCTGGTTTGCAAACTCAATCGTTGGATCGTATTCCTTTTGATCAGGAGTTGTTGATTTATTGTGCCATAGTTATTAGGATTGTGTTTAATTTAATGAATCAATATAGGTCATTTATCTTGGTACTGCATAACGTATACTATCAATTTTTATACCTGTGTGAAGTGATGGGTTCGTATCTGGCACCGTTTGATCTTGTTGATGAGTTAACAACTTTGTACTTTGCATTTGAGATGGTTCTTTTGATTTCGACATTTGTTTTGGCATTGTTTTGATATTTTCCATTGAAACCTAATCCATTGGTTAGGTTAGGTTTATGGTCGATTTGAGTTGTGGAAAAAAACTCAAACCCTACGTGTTTTCTTCATTCGTAATTTTTATATTTTGGGGAAAATCCCTGGAAAAACTTTTTACTGGCCTCAATTTTTGATCCACCTCAACTCTAATCTGTGTATTTTTTGGTTTCTCTGATCTTATATGAGGTTGGATATTAGGTCTTCCTAGTGTTTTTGCTCTTAATTTGAGCTCCATGGAAGATTTCTGGTTGCTTCCTCCATTAGTTGATCTTAAATTTCTATCAAAACAACCTCTCGGAGGTCCCATGCATTAATCAACTCTGTAACTCTTGTTAGTCGCCATTATATTTTATGGTGAGATTTTGTTTTGAAATCATTTTAAACCTGTCACATACTTATCTTTTTTGTTTTCTTCTAAACATGCACTAATACTCGTATTTTCACATTTCATTGTTTCCCTTGCAACCTGATTTTTGAAACTCATTCAAGGATATTATTATTTCTCTTCCACTGAATATCCTTTGTGGGTTTTGAAATCTTAATTACCACATTGAGTTCTTATATTTTATTTTATATCTCCATGAAATTTCTATGAAAAACAAATATGACCATAAAATACAATGTATTTTAATGACAGTATTGTAATTGCTCATCATTTTTTGTGACTAAAACTCCTTTTCCTCTTCCTTTTTGAAATTGACCCTGTTGGGTTTCAATAATTTCTTTGATCTACCTTTTTGAGCTCAAGCATGAATGGGTTTTTAGTATTTACATTCATTATCACCTTTGGATCATGAAACTTTCACCCATTCAGATATGTATTTTGATCTTTAAGCTCATTTATTTTACCTATTTGATATTTGAACTTTTGAAAGGTTGTGCTTTATTTCTGATAATTTAATGGAATTTTAGAGCTTTCGTTTTGTGCCATTGATCTCTATTTTAATAGAATATTTGTTTCACATATCAATGGAAAATATAGACCCATGCATTTGATTACTCTATGATGGTTGTAGATTTTGTATGTATCTAGAGATGTGAGACATGTACATGCCTTTAAAGCCTTTCAGTATCTTCTTGGTTAACATCTTGTCTTCTGAACTCATTTCTTATCAAAAAAATTTTTTGCAGTGAAATATGAAAACATGTAGAATTCTGAAGTTCTACTTTGCTAGAAAATGAAGTCGTTCTTTGATAGAGGTGTACTTGAATTGATACCTTTTGTTCATGATTTTTGAAACAATACAGAAGTAGTTTTGTTTTAGTGATTTTCTAAAACTACATCATGGAAACTATGAAATCTATAGTTGCAATAATTTTCATCTCTATTATGTAGGTGTACTTTTCTTGTAATGGAAAATTGAAGACAGGTGTTGAGGAAACACTTTAAACTATATTTAACCTTGTACTTTGTTTAAATGCTACTCATTTAGAGTGCCTCTTTTGTCTATTTCATGGCTAATTTCACATTAGTTCTTGGAAATTCATGGTCTTTGAATCTGAATATGTAATTGACTCGTATTGTGGCATTCATTTTCATTTGTGATATAGTGAATGTTTTCTCTTGAAAGTGCAACCTTTAGAGAGATATCTACAAGTGTTCTAAGCTTGCAAATTTAATCTCTCTCTTTATTAGATACAACGGAAACACCTCATGTTTATGGGTATGCCTATTTTGAGGTGAGTCTCCAGTATCAAGTCCGATTCCTTATTGATGTATCCTAAATTGATTTATGGAGTTTGAGAGTAAAATATGGCTTTAAAAATGAATTAAAACTAAGGTGATACACCAAAATCTATATGAGGGCTTTGACTGAGTATATGCACAATTGATATGGGAAGGATTCTTGATGCACGAACAGACAATTTTCTGCAGAATAATTAAGGGAAAGCACTTGTTGTACCAAGGGAAAATATCACAATAACACTGATAAGTTAACATGCACATTAAAATTATGCAAAAACTATTGAACTTGTAGCAGGGTAAGATTAATGTTCAAGGAATTTTCATTCACATGACTAATAGAAACATAAACAAGGCTACAAATAATTGGAAAGGCAGAAAATACTTCACATTCAAAGCGAAAAACTAGTAGAAAATTGCTTTAGAACTCCTGTATCTAAAAATTGCTCTTTGTGCTTTGCAAAGGCACACAATATATAGCAAAGTAAAAAATTACCCTCTTCCTAAAAATAGCTTAAGACTTGTACTCGCTCATGCATCATATTTTTATCCTTAATTTAATAATAGATAATGAATAAAAAATAGAACATGCAATTAACAATAGGCATTAGTAGCCTTGATTACAATACAGTCAAACTAAAGTTGATTGTTCTATTTTTAAGAAAATAAGATGAAGAATTTTCTAATAATAAGTTTTCTTGCTACGCAAGTCTCCTTCTTTGAGCATGCAACTTTGTGTCCTTGTCTATTTTGTCCTCTTGTGAAGCATGCAAAAAATCAACTCCTTATCTGTGAATAAAATAATTTCAATACTTTCAATATTTATAAAAAATAACATCCATCGTGGGGACCACTTGTCCATGTGCACATGCTCTGATGTTGACATCTCTTTTTCTTCTAATGGTCAAAAGGGTGACATACTATAAATTATCTCTAGCTTCTCCAACACCGGGGACCACCTTCACACTTCACCATGTTTTGGCCACCTTTGTGGACTTAGAAAACATAAAATGGTCAACCATTTTTACATTGCACATGCCAGTATAGTCTCCACTAACTTTTGATTAATATATGCATGTATTTACTTTTCGGCCTTTGCATATTGGATAATGTATGGTTTTTAAAAGTTCCACCTTTTCGGTGATCATTATGGGAATGATTTGGTAGACACTTTTATTATTTGGATCATACACTATAGTGGGACTTTTAAAAGTCAAAATATACAATGATCATTTGATGACACGTGGGTAGGCCCCTTCTGCATGATGAGCTGACCCTTGGCATATTGGTAGGTGATATTGTAAACTCAACCCTAACTAGGGTTTCCTGTCTACTCGACACATATATACATCTTGGAATCTGGTTGAGTTATGGTTTTTGATAAAGAAACATCAATCTCTGTCCTCTTGCATTTCTGATCATTGATATTTGACTGCGAGTTAGGGTTTTACCCCTGTAATTAATTTGGTCAGTGGGAATGACCGTGGTTATTTGATTTGGATGTGGAGCTTGATCCTCGACCTTTGATATTTTTCCTTCTGATCTTGAACCATTGATTATTGACCCTTGGTTAGGGTTAACTTAAGAAAAATTTCTTATAGGTGAGTTAAAACAAATCGAACTCATCCATTTTTCCACTTCGCATTTGGTTCACAGGTGAAGCCATGGTAAAATTTTGTGATGCCATTGTTGGATATCTATTGAGCTTGGCTTTCCTCTCAAACTGGTATTATGATGATTTCTTACCTCTATGGTTATTTTCTATTGAGCTTATCCGTGTTATTCATTGGTCTCGATTCCTTGTGTTTTCAATCTCATTTTTTAACACGGTTGCCACTACTTCAAATATTCGAGCTCAGTTTGCATTGTTTTGGGCCTGTAATGTTCTTGGGACTCGAACACTTGCATTTCTTGTCATTTTGATTTTCTATTTGGCCTCTTTAAGGAGTTCATGTGCTTGAATTGTTTGATTTTCATTTTAGATCTAGAATGGTCTCCTTTTCTTGATAATTCCCGAGCTTCTTTATGTTTGGATTCTGATTTGTTTTCAAGTTTTTCTAAGTGAATCACAGTTTGATGTTGGCCACCATGAGTGGTTACAAGTGAGTTAATTTTCTATTGCATATGTACCTCTCCATTTTTATTTTCTTCCTTGGATATGTCACTAAATGTTTTGAAAATTTTATGGGTTCTGTAATCTGAGCTCCATTCGGTTTTTGAGTTCGAAACTTCTCATGGGTATATGGATTTCTTACTTCATCATCCAGTTTGAAATTTTCAACTGTTCCATTATAACAGTGAGTTTATGCTTCTCACTTTGATTTCTTGATACCCATTAATGGGTTTTTTTATCAACGTTCGAAACTGTAATTTCTTTTCTCTGATCTGTAACTTGAAATTGATTTTTGATGGGACTATTGGATTTTGAAAGAAAAATTTGAAAATCGTTTAACTGGATTTGTATGTAATTTTGATTCAAGGATTTTTTTCTGAGTTTTTGATCTGAATGTTAGAGAGTGTTCCTCTTCGTCTAAAATGATTAGGCCTGAAGGCTTATTGATGTGGGTGTTTGAAGCTTCTTTTATTAATACCCTCTGTATTGATTCAGTTTAATGCATGGAGCTCTTTCTGTAGGAGTATCTAACTATAATTTATACTTCCTATTTCATCCTTTTTCTAGTGACTATAAGATCACCTAGAAATACATGTAGCTCTTTTGTAACTTAGAAATGTTTTAAGATAAATTGTACTTTGGATATTTTCCTTCAATGGAGCTTCTATTCATTCATGCTTATTCCATTGTAACTAGATTGAGTCTCGACTTCCTCTGATGAACCTGATGTTAATCTTTTCTTGATCTACATGCTTGCATTAATAGATGTACCTCTTCTATATTGTAGCATTTTTTATTTTTATCGTTGCTCTATTTAGAAACTTGTAAGTGAATTTATTGAAATTGCAAGTAGTTCTTCATTTGTTTCTGATACTATTTTCAGGAATAAGTCTTGATTTAGATGCTTTGTTAAGATCTCTGTAACTTGTTTCTTTTACTTAGTGTCTTTATTTCCTTAATAGCAATATATCTGGCATGCTGGAAAATTTAAAATGTTGATTTTTCGTTCTGAGGCCCTCACAATTTTTTTCCAGAATTATTTCTTCCTTTCATTTCCAGCTATAGTAGTTGTATTTTCTAATTCCAAATACAAAATATAACAGATTTTTGCTTAAATTGATCTTGTAGTTGGAGACTAAAACATAATAATTGTTATCTTGATCATGACATGCTTTTATGATTTTCTCTATCATTTACTTGATTTGAATAATTCTTGTAAAGCATGTAGTAGTTAAAACAACATGATGAAAAAGTTGTAAATGTCCATTTTACATGGTGAAGCCCTGTCAAAATTATCCCAGAATCTTCTTTTCATTCTATTTCAGTTGTAACACTTTCTTTCGAGTTAACTTTAACTTCTTGAAATCTGATTCTTCTTCTTAAGTAGCAAACTGAAACATGTACTTCTATTTTCCAGTCTCTTCTTTGTACTGTAACTTCTTCCATTTGTAGAAAATACTGAATTTGAGTTACATTAATCCTTCTTTCCAGCATGTACTTATGAATTGTCTATTTCTTCTTAGCTGTAACCTGTACCTACACACTTTAGAAAATAGTTAGAAACATACTTAGGCGTTATGGCCTCTCTTGTGTCCATCTTTCTTCTTTTCTTTTATGTTTCTTCTTTCTGAGTGAGTATAACATGTATGCAGTTTGATCTTTAAGTAAATTATATCTCCTATTTTTAATAGATTCATATGAATGAATTACGAAAGTATAGGAATATAAATTGATCCCTAAGCTCGTAGCTAATAGTTCACCTTTTCTCCTCTTTTTAGGTACAATGGATTTTACAATGAAGATGGAGAAGGAAAAAAAGATGGAAAAAGAGATTCTTCAACCAAAAAATAAAACCCCCAAGGAAATGATGGGTTCACTCATAATCCTTTACTTTCTCTTTCATGCATGTGTACCTCCTATTTTAGTAGTTATACTTTACTTTTCAGTTACATCCCACGGCTTGTGTGGGAAACATTTAAAAATTCCTTATGAATAAAAAATTGAATTCTATAAATGAGTTGTATATTTATTTCTACATTTCATCTTTCTATATGGATTATATGATGAAATAAACAACTCAATAGTATAATTGAATGTCTTAATCATGAAGGACAGAACATTAGGAAAACACGTAATATCCATAAATGAACTCTGATTTCTACAATTTGCACTTATGTTTGTTGTTCCAAAACTTAGCATTTCACCAATTCTATAATTTGTTGTCTTGATCAAGATAATACAATTGCCCTTCAAGACTTTGTGTTCTTTTGCTAAAGATAGTCATGAAATTGTAGACTATGTGATCTGAATTTGGCTTTCTTATCAAAAGTCTTTTTTGTTTGTTTCTAATTCTTTTCCAAATACAAATGGGCTTGATCTCTTAGCTCTTTTAATTTTGTTAAATCTACATAACAAACCTATAATGGTTCATTCTCAAGCAACTCCATTTGATGCAGAAAATCTAATGTAGGTAACTCAACTGAAATAGGCATTCTTGCTTCTTTTTCCCATACACAAGTTTGTATAGTGAATTGCCAACTGATCTTTTAGGAGTTATTCTATCAGCCCAAAGTGCTTAATTCAACATGAGATGACAAGCTATTTGATTATCTTTGAGTGTTCTTCTAATGATCCTTAAAAGGTTCTTGTTAGTAATTTTAGCCAGGCCATTACCTTATGGGTAATAATTAGATGAATAACTTAAGTAATTTCCATGGCTGATAACCCAATCTATTTTCTTCATTCCAATAAACGCTAAAGCATTATCTGACATGATAGTTGCTAGAACACCATATCTGCAAACTATTCCTTCATAAAAGGATAGTATTGAAGCTTCGTTAGCATCTTTCAAGGCTATTGCTTCAGTCCATCATGTAAAATAATCTGTAGCAGTTAAGATACATTTGTGTCATTGTGACAAAGGTGGGTTTATCATGCCAATAATGTCAAGACCTCACCGTATAAAAGGCTAATCAATTAAAATATGAGGTAAAGGAAGCGGAGCTCAAATTTATTTTCCAACAAAGAAAGCACATTTTTTACACTTTTTGATCCATTCAAAATATTCATTGAATATGTTGGGACAATAGTAACCAAATTTCATGATTGTTAGAGCTATGGTATGTGCCGAGAAATGACCTCCTGCTGATCCTTCATGAAATTTTGATAGTAACTTCTGAATTTCGTCATAGTCAACAATTCGCATCAATATTCCATTTATATCTCTTTTGAACAACACACTATCAATAAGGATATAGGGTACAACTTGTAATTTGAAATATCTTTTTTTATTTTTGTCCATACCTTCTAGATAGGTACCATGCTAGAGATAGTTAACCAAATCAATCATCCATATTGATTGTTAGACTTCGTGAGCAAGTTGAGGTTGTTGATTTTCTTCTTAAACCATGATTTCTGATTGTTGATACTCAATTTTAGCATGCTACTTTGAATCATCTGGTTCTGTATCTTATTGTTTTTCCATATCAGCAATTAAATGTTCACACAAGACTTTCCCTCGAACTGTCTTTGCAACACGAATATCAACATCATATTCCATGACCTTCGTTATCCAACCTACTCTTTTCTCACTCAATTCTTTATTTAGAAATAAATCTTTCACACTTGGATGAGAAACAACAACATGGATTTTATTGTTTGAAAGCATGTACTTGAAATTCTTTAGTCCTGTGACTACTAAAAGTACCTATTTTTTAAAGAACATGTACCTTGTTTCATAATCATACAAGCTCTGTCTGAAGAAAGCAATAGGCTGCTCAATATTTTCATCATTGACCCGAGTTAGTATGGTTGAGATTGTTTGAGCTCCTGCAAGTGCATACATTGTAAAATCTTTATCAAAATATAGATTTCGAAGAGTAGGAGCCTGAGAGATCGCTTGTTTGATTGCTTCAAACCCTTCTTTCCCTTTTTTGGTCGAAGAGAAGATTTTATCTTTCTTTAACATAGTTGTCAATGGTTTAACCAATGCTATAAAATATGGAACAAATCTTCTAACAAAGTTAATTTTTCCAAGAAAAATTTGTAATTCCTTCTTATGATGAGGCAATGATAGTTGTGATATGGCTTCGATTTTGAACGGATCAATTGCTAAACCTTTCTTAGAAACAATATGGCCAAGTAATTTACCTTGATGTATTGAAAATATGGACTTCTTGGGATTCAAAGATATTCCAAACTACTTGTACAACTAAAAAGTCTACCTTAGATGCATCAGATGTTGATCATATTTTTTTGAAAATATAGTAACATCATCTAAAAAAACATGAATGTATTTATTTAGCAAGCTGTGAAAATCCATGTCCATTGCACGTTGAAATGTTGCATTGACATTTGAAAGACCAAAAGGCATCCTTTTGTAAGCATAAGTACCCCACTTGATGGTAAAAGTTATTTTATACATATATTCTTCTCAGAATAAAATTTGTTTGTATCTACTATATCCATCTAGAAGAGATAGTCTATGTGAACAAAAAATTGTTCTAAAAATTTGGTCCATATTTGGTAGTGGGTAATGATCTTTTAATGAATCTTTGTTAAGATCTCTGAAATAAACACATAATATAATTTCTCCATTATTCTTCCTAACATGAACAATATTTTCTACCCAACTTGAATGCTTAACTGGAAAGATAATACCTGATTCAATTAACTTTGATAACACTTTCCTCATTAGAGGCTCTATTTTGGGATTTATAGGTATCTACTTTTGCCTAACTATTTTAGACTTTTTGCTAAAATGGGATCAAACCCTTTTAGGTCTTGGTATTTCCAAGTAAAAAAATCTTTAAAATCCTTGCAAAGATTAAAGAATGACTATTTTTCAGCTAAGGAACATAGTTTTCCAAGAAATAAATTTTTCCCTTCATTAACTAAAATTTCTTCATAGTTATCAGCATGCGTTGACATCTTGGTTTTGTCTTTTCTTAACTGATCATCAGTGTTGAATATGTCCTCTAATGTGACTAGACCTCGAGGAAACTTATTTGTCTTTAATTGAACAATCTGGTCACCATATAAATGCTGTAATTTATCCTGATTTACTCCAGAAAATTCAACTTCTTGTTGCAAAAACCTACAGATTTGATCGTCATTTTCGAAAACCTGCCAATTTAAGTCATTATCAGGTATAGAAGGTCTAACAATTAGCTTAATATGAGGCTGAATTTTTCTATTCTCTATCTGTTCCAGCACTTCAAAACTGGCACCAACTGCTGCAAGTCTGTCTGAATGCTTATTTTCAACTCTAGGAATGGACTGAATATTAATAGCATCAAAATATTCCATTAAGTCTGAAACTCTATGTCTGTAAGAATTCATTAATAGATTCTTACAAACATTACATTTCTTTACTTGATTAATAACCAACTCGGAATCACAAAAGATTTGTAATGTGCTGATACCTCTTTTTCTGGCCCAAAGTAAGCCATGAATTAATGCTTTGTATTTAGCTACATTACAAGTGCATGAAAATTAGAGACTCAAAGCTGAGAAATAACTTTTAGTTTTTAGGGAAGTGAGCATCAAACCTACTCCCTGTCTTTTCCTGTTCTTAGCTCCATCAAAATGAAGCTTCCAAATCCCCTCTACTAAATTTTCTATTTTGGACAGCAAGGAAAGTGGTGTATTTTCTTCATGCATACAATACACACCAAAAAAATGTTCTTCAACTTCCTTAAAAGGATCATGAGCATGTTCTTCCACTATATTTTCATCCATAAACATGTTAGAAACACCATCTGAAGCTAAAATATGAGCTACATCATCAAAATATGATTGATCTAAAGTTGAATAGTTAGCAACTGCATTTGCAGAATGAGGCTCATTGTGAAATATGGCTAATCGTTCATAATTGATAGTAACCTTGGTGCCATAACATGTAGTGAAACATAAGAAGGACCAATTTGAAGAGAGATAACCTCCTATTTTTGTTGTGAAGTCTCTAGATAAGCATAAAGCAAAGTATAAACATAAATCTACAACAGTAACATCTTATAGAATAGAAACATTTGGGCAAGCATGTAATGTTGCCTCTGAATTTACGATTACACCAATTGTATTAGTTACAGTCCCATCCACATGTAAAACACTCTTTTCTGTAGGTTCATACTTTAGGCCCAACTTTTTTGTAATTACTTTTGACATAACTGTGCTACTTGCACCATTGTCTACCATGAATTTATGAACTAGATGTTCTCCAATAATCAGTGATAAATAAAATGGTGCTGGTTTCTATATTTCATGAGTGTTTAAGACTTTTTGAACCATCCAATTAAACTCTTTAATGTGGTCTTGTTCGAAAGTTCCAAGGACTGTGTTTACCTTGTGAACTTCTTTTTCTAGTTTTTTGAAGAAATTTGTAGCTTTTCTAGTTCATGAGAAAATAAATCTTGTTATTCTAGAATACTTAGAGCATCCCACATTGAGATGTTAACATTATTCTTTTTCATTACATCAAAAATATTAAAAGAACCAATAGTTTTACGGATAGATTCAACTGTTTTAGCATAGGACTTCAAAAAAACTGATTCTGCTTCAGCTGCCTTTGATATCTGAGGTATAAACAATCTTCTTAGGTCAGGTTGTAGTTGTTTTTGTTTTCCTTTATCAACTGAAACACTTTCTATTTTTTTAGGAACAAAAAGATTGTTAGCTATTTTTTGGACTGTAGATGCATTCTTATCAGTGACAATAGGCATAACATACCTATTTTTTTTTACTTTCAATATCGTTTCCTTGATCCCTAGTGGTAACTGCAATGAAATCCTCATTATTGAAACTAACTAAATTCTGTTCAGGTGCTTTCTGAACATGAGTTTCTTGCTACCCACTCTCCATTCGAGGCATGGAAAATGCTTCAGATTGAGGTTGTGCAACAAGATTCAGATTCAGATTCAGAAAAACATTTGGGAAATTTGCATCTAAATGAAGTTGATTGCAAGGTTGGCACCACTCTTTTGTATTAATGTTAACTGGAACTAGAGCATTAGATGAGGTAGGAGCCTTTGGGTCAAATTTCCTTTGATGGTAAGGCTAGCTATAATTTTCATTATGTTGGTAAGGATTCCTATTTTTCTAATTTAGGTGATTTTGCTGATAAGGAGCTTGATAAGGTCTACTAGGTAATGCAAACCTATTCTCAATTAAAGTTAGCTTATTTCCCTTAGTCTGTAAAGCTTTAAATACGTCATCTGATGGGCCTACAACAATAGATTCTATGATTGTAATAGGTTGTGGAATAGGGGCTAAATCTGCCAAAAAAGGCATTGAAGGTCTTGGTGCTAATTTTCCAACTTGAATAAGACTATTTTCAGCTCTGATGGCAATATCATAGGATGCTAGAAGCAACTCTCCTCCCATTGACTAAATCATAGTTCAAATATCACTGTTTAGTTCCCTAAGATAATAAAGAAAAGTGTGATTGACTTGAGGCTTGAAACTTTCTAGAATTCTTTCCCATGTTCTGGAAAAACTGATGTTGAAACTTGACATAAATTTGTTGGGAGCTCTTTGAATGACATACAATTGTTCTATCAGAGATAAATGATCTGAATTGTCTTGAAATTGTTTTCAGCAATTTATCACCTAATTCATCCCAAGTTCATATACATCCAATCTCTAGATTTCTATACCATTACAAGGCTTGTCCTTTAAGAGATGCAACTAAAAGTTTCAAAGCTACATCCTCATGAGTAATATTATGAACTGCACATAAGGTTGCGACATATTTAATGTGATATGTAGGTGTCGCCTAATTTTCATTAGTAAATGATGGCAAAATTTTAATGACAACATTAGGGATGTCATGCTTAGCTGGGATTACTAATGGGATGCCATTAGTAAAGATCACAAAATTCCTTAGTGGTTGGATTGCCATAAGAAAAACTAGGATGTCAATAGAGAAATTGATTTGTGGCGAAGGAATGTTAGGAGGATGGTTATCAAAACCAGGTCTATTATAAGGTAAAGTATTACCAAATCTTCTCCTTCTAGCATGATTCAAAGGTGAAGAAATAAAGTCAGTAGGAATTCCTCCTACCGATGATCTTTTAGTCACTTTAGGCATGGAACATGCTACAATACTGGTTTGAAATCAGCTTTAAGGAGTCACCAAAAGATCATAAAATCTTTAGAATAAATTGTTGTAGCTTGCTCCCGAAAGTAACTTTTGATTTTTTGTAAATTTGTTGTAGATCTGATGTAGAATTTGTAACTTGCATGTAGACTTGATTCGTTATCCCACCAAGTGTGCCAAAATATGTTATCTCTCGAAAGTGCACCCTGTAGAGAGATGTCTACAGGTGTTCTAAGATTGCAAATTTTATCTCTCTATTTTATAGATATAATGGAAACACCTCAATTCTTTGGGTATGCCTATTTTGAGGTGATTCTCTAGTATCAAGGTCAGTTTCTTATTGATGTATCCT
This sequence comes from Taxus chinensis, assembly GCA_019776745.2. Taxonomy (NCBI): domain Eukaryota; kingdom Viridiplantae; phylum Streptophyta; class Pinopsida; order Cupressales; family Taxaceae; genus Taxus; species Taxus chinensis. Next base: position 407,968,429 of record CM034155.1, read on the forward strand.
AAACTGATTTATAGGGTCTAAGGGTAAAATATGGCTGTAAAATTGAATTAAAAGTAAGGTCATACACCAATATTTATATGAGGGCTTTGACTAATTATATGCACAATTCATATGGGAAGGATTCTTGATGCACAAACCAATAGTTTTCTACAGAATAATTATGAGAAAACACTTGTTATACTAAGGAAAAATATCACAACAACACTAATAAGTTAACATGCACATTAAAATTATGCAAAAAATACTAAAATTTTAGTAGGGTAAGATGATTCTTCAGGGAATTTGTATTCACAAGACTAATAGAAACAAACACAAGGCTACAAAAAATCGGAAAGGAAAAAATAACTTCACATTCAAAGGGCAATACTGGTAGAAAATTACTTCAGCACTCCTGTATCTAAAAAGTCCTCTTTTTTTTTTGCAAAGGCACACAATGTATAGCAAAATAAAAATTTACCCTCTTCGTCAAAATAGCCTAAGGCTTGTACTCAGAAATGCATCTTATTTTTATCATTTATTTAGTAATAGATAAAGGACTAAAAATTGGAACATGTAATTACAAATAGGCATTAATAGCCTTGATTACAATATAGTCAAACTAAAGTTGATTGTTCTATTTTTAAGAAAATGAGGTGAATAATTTTTTAATAATAATTTTTATTGCTAGGAAAGTCTCCTTCCTTGAGCATGCAATTTTGTGTCCTTGTATGTTTTGTCCTCTTGTGAAGCATGCAAAAAATGAACTCCCTGTTTGTGAGTAAAATAATTGCAATAATTTCAATATTTGTAAAAAATAAACATCCACCATGGGGACCACTTGTCCATGTGCACATGATCTGATGTTGACATCTCTTTTTCTTCTAATGGTCACAAGGGTCACATACTATAAATTATCTCTAGCTCCTCCAATAGTGGGGACCACCTTTGCACTTCACCATGGTTTGGCCACTTTTGTGGACTTAGCAAACATAAAATGGTCAACCATTTTTATATTACACATGCCAGTATAGTCTCCACTAAATTTTGATTAATATATGCATGTATTTACTTTTCGGCCTTTGCATATTGGATAATGTATGGTTTTTAAAAGGTCCACCTTTTAGGTGATCATTGTGGGAATGATTTGGTCTAAACTTGTTTTATTTGGAGCATACACTATAGTGGGACTTTTAAAAGTCAAAGTATACAATGATCATTTGATGACACCTGGGAAGACCCCTTCTACATGATGAGCTGACCCTTGGCATATTGGTAGGTGATATTTTAAACTCAAACCTAACTAGGGTTTCCTATCTGCTCACCACATATATGCATCTTGGACTCTGGTTGTGTTAGGTTTTTTAATAAAGAACCATCGATCTCTTTCCTATTGCATTTATGATCTTTGATCTTTGACTACGAGTTAGGGTTTTACTCCTGTAATTAATGTGTTTGGTAGGAATGACCAAGGTTATTTACTTTGGATTTGGAGCTTGAACCTCGGCCTTCAATTTTTGTCCTTCTGATCTTGAGCCATTTACTATTGAACCTTGGTTAGGGTTAGGTTAAGCCAAAGTTCTTGTGGGTGAGTGAAAACAACTCAAACACATCCATTTTTCCACTTCATATCTAGTTTGTGGGCGAAGCCATAGTAAAAAATTTTGACACCATTGTTGGATCTTTCTTGAGCTTAGATTTCCTCTTAGACTGGTATTATGATGATTTCTTGCCTTTGTTGTTATTCTCTATTGATCTTAGTTATGTTGTTTGTTGGTATCAATTTATTTTGTTTGCGAGCTCCTTTTTTAACACGGCTACCATTGTTTTGATGCTTCGAGCTCAGTTTGCATTGTTTTGGGCATACAATGTTCTAGGGACTTGAACACTTGCATTTCTTATCATTTTGATTTTCTATTTGGCCTCTAAAATGATTTCATGTGCTCAAATTTTTTTTATTTTCCTCGTGGCTGTTAGAACAGTATCATTTTCTTGATCATTCCCAAGCTTCTTTCTGTGTGGCTTCTAATCTATTTTTGAGTTTTCTGAGTGAATCATAGTTTGATGCTGGCTGTAATGAGTGGTTATAGGTGAGTTAATTTTCTATTGCATACGTACCCCTCCATTTTAATTTTCTTCCTTAGATATGTCACTAAATCTTTTGAAAATTTTATGGGTTCTGCAATCTGAGCTCCATTCGGTTTCCAAGTTCAAAACTTCTCATGGGTATATGGATTTCTTGCTTCATCGTCTAGTTGTTCGAAATTTTTGACTATTCGATTATAACTGTGATTTTATTCTTCTCACTCTGATTTCTTGATACCCATTCATGGGATTTTCGATCAACGTTGGAAACTATAATTTGTTTTCTTGGATTTGTAACTTGAAATTGATTTTTGATGGGAATATTGGATTTTGAAATAAAAATTTGAAACTCCTTTAACCTGGATGTGTATGTAATTTTGATTCAAGACTTTCTGTCTGAGTTTGTGATCAGAATGGTAGAGAGTGTTCCTCTTGCTCTGAAATGATTAGGCCTGAAGGGTTATTGATGTGGGTGTTTGAAGCTTCTTTTATTAATGCCCTTTGTATTGATCTAGTTTAATGCTTGGATATCTTTCTATAGGAGTTTCCAACTGTAATTTATACTGTGTATTTCATCCTTTGTCTATTGACTATAAGATCACTTGGAAATACATGTAGCTCTTTTGTAACTTAGAAACTTTCTAAGATAAATTGTACTATCCTTCAATGGAGATTATGTTCATTTGCTTATTCCACTGTAACTAGATTGACTCTTGACTTCCTATGATGAAACTGATGTTAATATTTTTCTTGATCTACTTCCATGCATAAATAGTTGTACCTCTTTGCTATAGCATTTCTGATTTTTATCATTTCTCTATTTGGAAACTTGTAAGTGGCTTTCTGGAAATTGTAAGAAGTTCTTCATTTGTTTATGATACTATTTTCAGGCATAATATTTTATTCAGGTGCTTTCTTAAGATCTCTGTAACTTGTTTCTTTTACATAGTTTCTTTATTTCCTTGATAGTAATATTTCTTGCATGTTGAAAATTTAAAATATTTACTTTTCATGCCAAAGTACTTGGAAAATTTTTTCCAAAATTCTTTCTTTCTTCCATTTCCAACTATAGTAGTTGTATTTTCTGATTCAAAATACAAAATATAACACTTTTTTTATGAAGCTGTTTTGGTAGTCGAAACTCAAACATAATAACTGTTATCTTGATCATGGCATGATTTTATGATTTTCTTTATCACTTAATTGATTTAAATAATTCCTTTAAAGCATGTAATAGTTAAAACAACACGATGAAAAAGTCATAAATTTCCATTTTATATGGAGAAGCTCTGTCAAAATTTTCCTAGAATCTTCTGTTCATTTTGTTTCAGCTATAACCCTTTCTTTTCCAGTTAACTTCAACTTCTTGAAATTTGATTTCTTCTTTAGTTACAAACTGAAAAGTATACTTCTATTTTCTAGTCTCTTTTCTCTACTATAATTTCTTCCATTTGTAGAAAATACTAAATTTGAGGTACATTAATCCTTCTTTCCAACATTTACTTATGACTTTTCTATTTCTTTTTGGTTTCAACCTATACCTGCACACTTAAGAAAATAGTTTAGAAAAATACTTAGGATTTTTGGCCTCTCTTGTGTCCACGTTTCTTCTTTTTTTCTCTTTCTTATTTCTGAGTGAGTATAACTTGTATGCAGTTTGATCTTCAACTAAATTATATCTCCTATTTTTAAGAGATTCATATGCAAGAATTAGGATTAGTATAGGAATATGAATTGATCCATAAGCTTGTAAATAACAGTTCATCTTTTTTCCTCTTTTCAGGTACAATGATTTTTACAACAAAGATGAATAAGGGAACAAAAGTTGGAAAAACAGATGCTTCAACAAAAGAAGAAAACCCCCAAGACAATGATGGGTTCACTCATACTCCTTTACTTTCTCTTTCATGCATGTGTACCTCTTATTCCAGTAGCTATAATTTACTTTTCTATTACATCCCATGGCTTGTGTGGGAAACATTTGAAAATTCCTTATGAATAAAACATTGAATTATGTAAATAAGTTGTATATTTCTTCCATACATTTGAGCTTTCTGTAGGGATTGTATGATGAACTAATTAGAGGAATATTAGTACAATTTAGGCTATTAGAAGGGGATTAAATCAATTAAATATTGATTTATTGGTTAAATGATAGGAAAAGCTAATTAATTAATAATAATTAATTAGTCCAGATAGAAGGGGTGATTAATTAATGGAAGGTCGTTAATTAGGGATTTCATTTGATAGGTGACCTAACTAATTAGCGTATTGTAATTAATTAATGACGATAAGAGATAATATGAGCATTTTTGATGATATGTCGTCAATTTGCCGAACGAGACATAATTAGAACAATTTAAGTATTTAAATTACTTGGGTGTAATTATGGGTGCCTGCATTTGCCCCTCTTTGGGGTGGCGTAAGTGATGCCACTTCAAAGATAGTAGAAAAATGGAATTTTGAAGGGATAGAAGAAAAATTAGTAGGATGGAGAGATGCCCCCGCGAGTGTCGATGGGGTGATGAAGGAAGACGATCGATGATCGAAAGAGGTGAGAAATGGATATAAGAATGGGAAGGGGTAGGATGCCCTGGTAAGATGGAAGATTAGGGGTGAGAGAAAAGTGATGTAGAAGAAATATGGGGGAGTGGATAAAAGAGCTTAGCCTCTAGCTACTATTTATTAGAACAATTTCGATGTCATCATATTGCCACAAGAGTTATGTCATCGGTCCTTATGAAAATTATAAGCATATGAAAAAGTTAGAATGACATGAAAATCCATACTATGAACAATTTTCCATTGCTGAAAATAAAAAACTCCATGCAACATACAACAATACAATGCAATAGGAGAAGGAAACAAGATCATTTAATAGGGAAAACAAGTACGAATGCACATATCCAACCCAACAACGGTCAAGACAATCGTAAAAATGTTTTGTTATGAAGACGAAGAGATCCACATGTTCGTGATTGACGAAAAAGGTTAAAAATGATTCCTCGAGCAAGGATACATGCAAGGGGAAATGATGGTGGACACGAGGTCCAAGTAGAAAGAATTGTGCGAAATGAAACAACACCAGGAAACAAGATGTGCCCCAGAGTACAAACAAAGCAAGCAACTAGCTTTGTGAATGGTTGTTAATCTAGCGATCCATGAGTCGTATCAATCAGGGAAGATGTGAAAAAAACCAATAGGATATGGAGAGGATACCATGCACAAGACATAAGTTTCAGCCGCAATAAGTTCGTTACCTATTTCTGTAGAATTTTTACTTTTTAGGATTTTGTGAAAAAAATTGCCCTATTTTTAGATTTTTTACGCGATATATATATATATATATATATATATATATATATTGTTTTTGTTTTCTATTTTCTAAAATGCAGTGGATAGTAGAAGAAAATATAAGAAATAGAATGAAGGGCCTAGGTGCAACAAAAAGTACCCTAGCTGAAAGAAAAAAGAAACAAGAGACAAATAATGTCCTTGTACAGTGAAAAAATAAATAAAATAATTATTTTTGAAAAATAATTATTTACGAAAGTGTGAATAAGAAGAAAAATCACCTAGGAGCAAAAAAATTGTCCTAGGGGGGAAGAAAGGGGTATTGAATAACAAAAAATGCCCCAACATGGTGAAAAATAAGAGAAAAAATAATTATTTGATAAAAATAATTATTCAACGGTGAGCAGAGGAGAAAATCGTGATCGAAACGAGCCTCCAGGCATTGACGGTGGTGAAAAAAAAGTTGATATACCCCGCCTGGGGGGGTAAATCACCATGACCAATTCACTTTTACCAACCACTATTGAGATTTTACCATGAGGCTCTGACAGTGACGAGGACGATGGTGATCACACGGGATCAAATGAGGCACGCAGATGTAGTTCAAGGGTGCTAGTGGCTTGTCGGCACCTTTGTGAGTACTCGAACCTTGCTTGTCAAATTTTGTCATTAGTTCCCGAAAATTAGGAATTAGGGCTAGGTGACGCATCAGCGCACATGCAGGTAGATGTAGGTGTCATGTTGGGGGCACAAGCGTCCCATGACATACACACACACGCACAGACACACACACCACACACCACACACCCATGCACACATGCCACACATGAACACACCCGAAGGGGAGCACACACACCACAAGGGAATGCACACACTAAGGGGGATGCACACGCAGGGACACGAGTGATGGTGTGAATGCTGAAAGAGTGGCGCACATGCCCAAAAAGGGAACGTAGGTGTAAAAATGATTGTGCAAGCACCCTAAGACCATTGCACACACACACACATGCCAAAAGGGAGGTGCACATACCTGAAAGAGTGTGCAGGCATCCTAGTCCTGTCATCACCAATCTAGCACTATGATAATTCTTTACCGGGAACTCCTTGTGCTATGATTATTTACTAATGCACAGCTTTTAGTTTGGTGGATGGAATCTGGAAACACAACAACAAACGTAACACAAGAATACCATAGACTATGATAAGAAGGAATGACGATAAATCTGAAATATAAGTGTAAATTATAATATCAGCATGAAATTGTTACAATCTCACCCATGAGGTACTTCAAGTGTTACTGAATTCACTTTCCTTCCAACAATAACTATGGGAAAAACTTCACAATTACACTTTTAATGGGTTCTTTAACACACCTTCAAACTGATGGCTTCCTTTACACACTTACTCATACAATATTTCTCACTACTTCCTTCTATATGCTAAATGAGGGGGGTGGCCTCTTTATTTGTAGTAATTTAGGCTTATCCATCTTATCTCTAAGATAGGATAGGAAATCTCTTCCGGCCAATCATATTTCCTGCCTAAACTCTTTCCTTTACATGTAGGTTTATCTTCTAAGATAAGATAAACCTTATCATCTCACATGGGTTCCACCTTTTTAGACTTTTCCACATATAAAATACATAAAATATTTATGACATCACTCTTTGTCCTTATTACAAATATAATATTTCTAATTCCTAATCATGTAGACCCTACTTCTCTACTTATCCCAACTTTGACATTTTAACATTACCAGACCACTTACAACAAATATTTACTTTTTACAACATTCCTATTGTACTTTGATTGTTACCGTAATCTACATTATTGGTGGCACCGTATTGATGGCGCCATTATATTCCATCAGACGCTACAACTAATTACACTTAACAACATCCTATTCCTAATACATACATTAATGAAATAGAAATTACAGAGGAAAATTTTAGTGTCGACAGGCCGATATAGAATAGACAAGTAAAATGCCAAAAAGATGACACTTAGAAGAAAATTTAGAATTTTTTGCTAAACCCTAAAATGATAGATATATTTTTAGAAGAAATTTTAGTAACTGACATGCGGTCGTATTTTACAGAGACAATTTCCAGTGCTGTAGGCGAGGGAACGTCATTCCCAGATTACCAAGCTAGAGGGGATTATGCGTCACCAAGACCGATGTGCTATGGCCATATCGCTAATGGCGGTGGGGCTAGGCCCCATAGCCCATATGCCATCCATCATTTTGGACCACGGATTACTGATTGCACTGGTCGAGCGGTTGCACAACGAGAGTTTGTGTTTTAGACTTCCTACTGGGGAGATTACTGTGAGCTTAGAGGATGTATGGTAGATTCTCCACGTGCCAATCATGGGTACTTTGATTGAGTACACCTCTAATATAGGGAAGATTAGAGTAGCTTGCAGTGACCTTTTTTATAGAGATGACATACCTGCATGATGGTATGACTATTGCATTGCACGAGTGTATGTCCGACCCGACACTACATCAGGGGCCCCTATACATTATGTCACTTATCAGTGGGTTTTTTCTCACTGATAAGACGAGGACATATTTCTTGAGAGGGCTACTAGCATTAGTACATGGCATTTTAAGTGGTGAGCATTATTACATGGGGCAGTGCATATTAGCGCACTTGTACTGGGATTTACATTTGATCACTTACCACTATCAGAAGACAGTGGGGCCAACCTCATTGCTATAGATTTGGTCATGGGACCACATTGCTATTAGACACCTTGTGGGCACTTTGCATGTTTGAGACCCAGAGGATCCATCTTACATGGCATGGGTATCAATAGGTGGCGATGTATGAGGCCACCTAGGAAGCCTATATAGATACTGGCGACAGTTTGATGAGCTAGTGGAGATAGACATCATATGGAAACCCTACAGATACATTCAGTGGCTAGAGGATACCGTAAAGCTCAATGTGTGCTCAGTAGAGAACTTTATCCTTTGCATATGTAGCTACATCATAGAGGTGTACAGATTTAACAGGTGCCAACAACAGCTTGGCATAGTATAGGGGGTTCTGTAGCCAGACATATGGTATGCCCACTGAGACTCAGAGAGGCATACTATGGTTCCATGCATATCGGTGGCCCGAGACAAGGTGAGTTTCTCACAAGTGGTCCCACAAGCATGGGACCCAACATGATAGGTCAGGGATATAGGTACCATAATGGATTATTGGACTTGGTACATGAATGTCTTACCCTGGTATCTTACTATCCTGGAGGATGCCTGGGCAACAGGTGCTTGACCGTCTAGAGAGATTTGACATGGTGTTGAGTAGATAGAGGGTACAATAGGTCACAACCCATAGGAACCATTCAATGGGATACCACATGATGAGAAGGGTACCATCCTGGTATAGGGACTGAGGCCCCAGGGTCCAAGACAAGCACCAACATAGATTCCTAGAACTAGAGTCCTAGAGAAAGTCCAGTCATCTAGAGTGCCATAGGGACTGATCCTTGTGGCACAACTAGTGGTATAAACAACCACATTGTAAAAACAATTACAATAGGATCTAGCTGAGAGAGACCATGCTAGAGTAGAGAGAGACAAGGCTCGAGCCCTGAGTGTGACATTGATAGCCGAGCAAGAATAGGCTCAGACTTAGATTTTGACTATATTAGCAGAGTGAGATCAAGCTCAAGTCCATGCTAGCCCAAGAGGTGAAAGTGTTGTGCACTTTCAGAAGATCTGATAGATGGCCTCTTAGATGGCCTAGGTGACAAACCTATAACAACAGACACAGGCCTAGTTGTACCCTGTGATATTAGAGTGAGATAGGCTTAGAGTAGAGCGTGTAGTGGACCTGGCCGAGCTTGCCCAAGGTTCAGCAGAGATAGCATCCTACCGATGCACAGAGTGTACAACAGTGAATGCATGTACACATAGAGATCTAGCTACAGCAGAGGGCATGGCCACCTATTACAGGTCCTTATATTTTGAGGTAGTTCTAGCTGAGTGGCGAGCACCATCCTCTAGCTAGCAGTCAAGCAGGGGCACTAGATATGAGAGGCCTCAAGCCTAAGTGGAGCATCCACATCCTGGGAGAGTGACCGATGCCCATGCCATGCTGCCACCATGAGATAGGTTGGCTACTCCTTTATAAGACTTGATTCAGCCCTATTGTTTTGTATTTCCACATACGCGTCTTAATGAAGGTTATGAGCAGATTGTGCTCTATGTATATCATTTTGTATTTGTAGAGCAATTTTGAGACATGCCTTTGATGAAGGATTTTATTCTTTGATAGATGTATCATCCTTATTTTATGCCTTAGATGAAGGCATTTTTATGTACTTCCGTGATCTATATCCATTTTTGATACATATATACCACCCATGTATTATATGGAAATTTTTGACATGACATATGTGTATATGAGATGGACATTTCTTTATTATTTCTCATGGATAGATGGATATAGTTTATGATGTTAGATGATTTGATTTGACATGTATATGTATCATGATCTTGTTGATGTATCGCATGTTTTTTTGGATTTCTAGATGATTGATATTGTAGAATATATCAAATGTGTTTGTTTATGTGTTGTGCCATACCTAGTGGATGGGATGATATGGTGATAAGGGTGTGGGAGGGATAAATTTTTATATTTGCGATCCCTCTTGCCCCCATTTGACGAGACGATATGTGATGATTAGCTTAGCATTCATGTATGATGTATACTTATCTTTTTCTTGATATATTATGTATACGTGATGTTAGATGTGATGATAATGATGGTAATGTGATGATGTGAATGTGATGATGTGATAACAAAACAATGCACATGCAATAAACACAATCAATTGCTGACAAAGAACACAATGAATAAACATAATAATGCATCATGATTCACTAGCATACAAAAACACACTTCAATATGCACAAGTAAGAATAAATCTAATCTAACAAAGAAAATATGAATCCTTATAAATTATTCCCAAGCAAAAAACAACCTAAAAGCACAAACATGAAAAAACTATACAAGAAAACAAGAAAAGAAAGAAACAAGAAAATGTAAGTAAACTTAAGTAAATGTTTTTGTAAAGGTTGTTTTTCTATTGTTTTTGTGTTTTTCGAAAGAATGTTCTATTGTTTAGGGTTTTTGAAACAATTTTCTATTGTTTAGGGTTTTTGAAACAATTTTCTATTATTTAGGGTTTTTGAAGCAATTTTCTATTGTTTAGGGTTTTTGAAACATTTTTCGATTGTTTTTGTGTTGTTTTCTAATAGTTTTCTAGAGTTATGCATAGGTAACCAAGAAAGTGTAGATGCCCCCAGTATTAGATGGGGAGCATACAAGGGAAAAGGCCACATGCTTATGAACAAGAAGGTGAATTCATTGAATTACCCCTAGCGTAAGATGTGGAAGAGTGAAAGACCATGCCCCTCATAGATAAATAAAAGAAGAAAAATCTGGATCAAGGCTTGACAAGACTGGGCTCATAAGGAATCTCGAAGGTAGAACTAGGGTTAGGCCAAGCAAAAGTACCCTCCATATGTAAGATTCTTGTGAACAACGAATCCTCCCAAGGTGCTGGAAACTAGTTTTCACCCAAGGACCTATCAAAAGTGCTATAATTGTGTGGTTTTCACTTGTGGATGACCTGTTTTCTCTTTTTCTTTTTCTCCCTTTGATTTTTTTGTATTTTTGATCATTTTACCATGTTTTTAAATTTTTTTTCTTTTCTAATTTTGTGTCATGCTTAAGCATAGAACCACTTAAGGTGCATGGAATTCATGGGATCATGGAGCTCATCACTATTGGGGTGAGAAATTTTGTATTCTCCTGTGCCATACTTGGCCACTATAACATAGGTTCCTAACCAATGTGGTTCAAAATTTCCTTTCTTTTCTCGTTTTCCTCTTGTGTTGAACTGATTCTCCTTCATGAATAAATCATTAAACTCAAAATGATGAGGTATAATTCTTTTGTCATTGTTTCTGGAGAATTTTTTTTGTTACAGTTTGAGGTGATTAATGGTGTGGATGCGCTTCTCGTCTGGGAGCTCTAATTCATTCAGTCTTGCTACCCAGTAATCCTCATCTTTATCTAGATAATCCCTAAGAGATTTTCTTATGGAAGGAAGTTCAATTTATAGTGCAATGATAGATTATGTCCCAAATACCAGAGAATATGGCATCGTACCTGTAGGAGTGCGAATGGAGGTCCTGTAAGCCCAAAGAGCTAGGTGGATTTGCAAGTGCCATTTACGACCTATATTACTTACCATCTTCTCCATTATTCACACCAAAGTCTTGTTTGTCACCTCAGCCTATCCATTACCTTGGGGATAATATGGTGTAGACCATTTTAACCTAATTTGGAACCACTGACAGAGACCCTTTACAATTTTATTCTTGAATGAATTTCCATTATCCATAAAAATGGCTGTAGGAATGCCATATCAACAAATGAAATGATTCATGATAAATTTGGAAATTTGAGATCCTGTTACATAGATTAGAGGAACTACCTCCACCCAATTAAAGTATTCAATAGCCGTGATGATGTGGGTATGACCATCGGATGAAGTGGGGGTTAATTTCCCTATCAAGTCAAGTCCCCATTTAGAAAATGGCCATGGGGTAGTGATAGGTTGCCATGGTTGCGATGGAGCATGGATGAAGTTTTCATACTTCTAGACAAGTACACACTTCCTGAAATAATTGCAACAATTGGTTTGCATGGTAGGCCAATAGTAGCCTACTCTAAAAAATTTCTTAGCCAAAACAATGCCATCAGTATGATGTACTTATTTGATCACTTGGATCGACTCTGTCATATCGAGACAAAGTAATAGATTCCCATTGTAGCCATGACGATAAATCATACCTCCTAAAAGGGTGTAATGTGTTATTTGGTGAATGAGGCTTTGTTTCTCAGAACAGGAAATGTCAAGAGGGAATGTGTTGTTCATGAGATAGGTAAAGATGGGCTCATACTACGGGGAATTGGGACAAACAACATCATAAGCCAGACATGACTCTGGCATGTCATACGTAGGCTAGTGTAAATTTTCCACAAAGAATGGCATGTCAATATTTCCTGGTGGAATATGGAGCATAGAACCCATTGTTGCCATAACATCTACAGATCTATTCTACGCTCTTGGAATTTATTCAAATGTAATGCGCACAAAGTACTCTTTCATATTTTCTACCAACTTTTTGTAACGTATAAGTTTTTCATCTTTAACCTTGTATTCATCACTAACCTACTTAATAATTAACTAAGAATCACCCACAACCTTGACATCGTGGATGTCACATTTGATAGCGAGCTTCATCTCTGTGATAAGTGCCTCATACTCTGCGATATTTTTTGTGCAAGGAAAACCCAAGTGAAAATCCTGTGGTATAGGGTAACCAGAAAGAGTACTAAGGACCACCCCTGCACCTGAATTCTGAAAAATAAAGGACCCATCAAAATGTATCTTCCACATGATAGATTCTTTAAGGTATAGCAATTAGGCACCTTGCAGATCTAGATTCAAAGGTTCAGTGCCTTGTAAAGGTGCTTGTGCTAGTTGTTCAATGAGTACTTGTCCTTTAACTAATTTATGATGTACAAATCCTATGTCAAACTCACTTAGTATAGTGATACAATTAGCCATTCTACCTATGAGGGCTGGTTTTGATAGCAAGTACTTGAGTGGGTAAACTTTAGATATCAGCTTGGTTTTAATATTCAATAGATAATGGTGAATTTTTTGAAAATTAAAAACAACATCCAAACAAACTTTTTCAATTTGGGGATAGTTGAGCTCATAAGTGATGAGATTTCGATTGATATAATACAACACTTTTTCTCTGTGACCTAGGTTGTATTGGGTGAGAAGATCACCAATAACAAATTGCATAGCAGAGATATAAAGCAAGAGTGGTTAACCAGGATTCGGAGGCATGAGGACATACGGATTGGCCAGGTATTACTTAAGCAAAGAAAAGCATTGTTGTTACTCTCGTCCCCAGATGAAGGTGACATCCTTCTTAAGGAGGTTGGTGGATGAATGAAACTTATCTGCAAGCTAGGAGATGAAGCTGTGAATAGCTTGTATTTTTCCTTGCAAGATGTATAGTTGCTTAATATTCTCAGGCGGAGGAATTTCAGTAATAACAAACATTTTAGTAGGGTCTACCTCAATTTCTCTTCTTGATACAATGAAGCCCACCATTTTTCCTTATAGCACGCTGAATACACACTTCTTTGGATTAATCTGGACCTTGTACTCTGATAGGAACTCAAAGATACACCGCAAAATGATACGGTGGTCTTCTCTTGTCTTAGAATTTACGAGGATGTCATCTATATAGTCCTTCATGATATCATGAATCATATCATGAAAAATTACTGTCATTGTCTGCTGATAAGTAGCTCCTGAATTTTTAAGGCCAAATGGCATTACTTGGTAACAGAAGGTACCCCAAGGAGTTGTGAAAGACATTTTATGTTGATCTTCATCAACAATCTTGATTTGGTTGTATCCTAAAAATCCATCCATGAGAGATAGCATCTCGTATCCTGTTGTTGAATCCACAATCATATCAATATTTGGTAGCAGAAAATCATCCTTAGGTAAAGCTTTATTAATGTCTCTAAAATATATGCAAATTCTCATACCGACGGGATTTTTCTGAATAGGGATAATGTTGGATATCCATTTAGAGTAATCAATATGATGAATGAATTCTACCGCAAGCAATCTTTCTAGTTCCTCTTTAACCAGTAGGGCCACCCTCAGGTGAATTTTTCTGAGCTTTTCTTTAATAATATTAGCATCTACGTGCACAACCAAGTTGTACACAACCAAAGTTGGATATAAGCTTGACATGTCTTTGTAGGACCATGCGAACATGTCTATAAACTCTCGTAGCAGCATGATGAATATTTTCTATTCTCTAGCTGAGATTGAAGCTCTCAATTTTACTATCTTTGGGTCCTCTTCTGTACCAATATTCACATCAATAGTCTCCTCAAGTAGTATTTTTGACAAGTCCTCCATACGCGTAGGATCAAGTGGAAGGTTGAGATCTTTGTCTAAGGATGTCTCCACGAGATTTTCATCCTTCACGTGGTCACTTTCATTGTCCTTTGATTTTTTTACATGTTTTTTGGCCAGTGCCTCAAAGAGGTTTTCACTATGTGACTTGGTATTTGATTTTTTCTGAGGCTTTGTCTTAGAAATTTTACCCTCACCTTTCCTTAAGTTTTGCTGACCATGAATCTCAGCCTTCTCACCGAAGTAGGAGTAGGTATCCAAGTCAATATAGAAGCCCTTTTTGTTTTCTCCAATGGGAATTATATCCATTATGCCCATGAAATCTACGATAGCTTCATAATTCTATAATATATCTAGAGACATATGATGTTGTTGGTCCCATTCAACATGAGAAGGGTAAACAAGGTCAAGGGTAGGTTCTGTAGGGGTTATGGTTAGGAAAACATTGTTCATGAATAGGTTTTTGGAGGCAAAATCCTCATATTGGCTACAATGGGAATCTATATCGCTATCTAGATAATCAAAGCTATGCGCACATTTAGAGGGTCAAAGCATACAAGTGTGTCCCACTTTGTGGCCATAAATATTTTAAAATCTGACTAGTAAATAAATAATTAAAAAATACTATAAATTTTTTAAAAATTAAGTAAATTCTAGATGCCCTACACCTTGGTATTTATAGGCTCTTAAAAATGCATGTTTGGTCATTTTATATGTGTTTGGTCATGTTTTGGTTATCAGACATAGTTTAGTGAAAGTACAAAAACTACAAAAAAGTGGGACACAGTTATATGCTTTGACCCTAGAACAAGTAGCATCTTGATCATTGGGGTGTGCCCCATAAGGGTGAATTGCAATACTGTATCTTTCTATTTTAAAATGAGGAAGAGGCACTGGTTGTCTCTTTCCTTGTTTGTTTCTTCCACATCCTAGGCCCTTATAGCCCATGAAGTACATCATTTTACTGGATTTATCGTATTTAAGGGTTTGATAACAGGTTAGATGAGTATCCTATGGGACCCATGCTACAGGTGGATCTAACAATTTTTCTTCATCCAACAAGCCCCAGGTAAGAATAACCCAATAGTGTGTTCATTTCTAGTTCTTCTAAAGTGATAGTTGGGTTGACCTCTAGTCTTGGGTGACAATGAGAGCTCTGAAACCAAGAGGGATTACTACACATTATATTCTCTGCAACCATATTCAAGGATTTTCATCTCCCATGAATCAAAAGGAGAGGTTGATGTAGACGCACCATGGGTGCAAGAATTGAGATAACCCAAATCTATTCGGGATTCTATGTCTTCAGATTGGAGAGGGACAACTATATTAACATACGGGCACGCATATGTTCCCTTACGTGCAAAACTATTAAGATCTTTGTAGTGAGCGAAGGGATCTCAATCTCCTTTTATTGTAATGGTGTGTCCCTCATGCTTCAATTTAATGCACTGATGGAACGTTGATGGCACGGCCTACATGGTATGAATCCATGGTCAGCATAGAAGCATATTCTATAGAAGTTCCAACTCTAGGACATGAAACTTTGTCTAATGGAAAGTGGGACCCACCTCCATGGGAAACATTATTGTGCCGACTGACTCCCTTTCCACGTTTTCGTAAGTGGTGATAGTGATGATATTTGACTCAAGATCTACTTTAGTGTGTCCTAGCTACTTAACCAGCTTTAGCATGCATATTTTCAACCCCGATCCATTGTCCACAAGCACTCATTTGATCTTCCTACGGGTGAGAACTACTTCAATATACAATGGAAGATTATGCATTGGATTTTCAGTAGGGATCTCCCTATGATTGAAGGAAATGTGATCATTTGGTATGATGTTTACTACTATGGCTTGAAGATGTGTAGGATCTACCTCTAATGGCACTCCTGAACCCTGAAGAGTTTGTTATAGAATGTATTTATGTACATTGGATATCTTAAGAATATCTAAGATAAAAATCTTACTAGACGTCTTCTCAAGTTAATCTAAGAGGTTGCATTTACCAGTTTATGGGGTTGATGGAGAAGTTTCTGGAATCATGAGGCGGGCATGCCTTGTTACCACGACGTAATCCTTTCCCTTGATTCAGATGGTATTAACATGGTCGGTAGGAGAGTGAATACATCTAATAAGTGAATCATAATTATTGTTGTCTTTCTTGGTTTATAAGTAATTTATTGCTTTATAATCTTGGGATGACTATCCCTAATCCGGCTTTGACTTTTTTGATTTATCATGTTTGGGGAATGACTCTTTATATATCCCCATTTTTTCATTAGGTGTCTGGGTTTTCCCAGGGTTTTCCATCTCTATCTCCCCATTTTCGATGAGGTATTGGATATAATGATGAAGTCACAGAAATTTTTCTGTCTTATGTCCCTTGACACGATGCATTTAACAATATTCATGCTCCTTATACCATGAAGCTTTTGGAGCATTGTCATCAAATGGTTGTGTCATAGGATATGTGACCATGTGAGTCACATCCAATTGTTTTAATATAACCGAAAAGGGTTCATTAAGAGGGGTGAGCATTCTTCATTTTGGTGGTGGTTGAATTGTCCCTTTCGTAATTTTAAAAGGTTGTACAGTTTGGACCATTTGTACACGTTTGGAATCAATGATCCCATCTCCTACCACTTTTTTTTTGTTATAAACCTTCAGCTTCTCTGTGGGTTTAAGATTTTGATTATCTCTAGACTGGGACTTGAGAGTTCCTTTAGAAATGAGATCTTTCTCTATTTGAACCTCTTTTTCAATGAGCTCCTCAAAAGTGTGAACACAATGCATTTGGAGGTGGAAGGCTATGTCTAGATTGAGGTTGGGCACAAAAATACTAACTATTTTTCAGGGAAAGCGCAAGCGAGGCGGCTAGCTATCCCTATCCACCATTGTAGGAAGATGGCGAAAGTATCATAAGGGCATTTTTTGGCCCCACACAAATCTTCCATGGTGACAACACTCTCTATATTATATGAGAACTGACACACAAACCTTTCTACCAATTTTGGCCAAGTGAAAATTGATCCTCGAGGTAAACGTGTAAATCACTGCAAGGAATGACCTCCTAGACTCTTGGTAAAGAGTATTATGAGATAATTGTCACTATAGGAAACCTCTTGAAATGCCATATAGAAATATTTTACATGATCCCATGGATCTCCCTTCCCTTTATACTTTTCAAATTTTGGCATGTCAAATTTCTTAGGAAAAGGTTGAAGGGTGATAGTCTTGTCAAAAGGATAGGGACATAATTCTTTATATTGATACTTTCTAATGCTCCCTATATTTCTCTCTTGTAGGCTTGCTAGTTTTACTTTCATAGAATGTACCTCTTGTGTGAGCAATTGTTCTTTAGTGGGAGAAGTGGGGATATATACTCGATGATACCCCGTATAGTCTTCTCCTTGATTTTCTCTATGGAGTTCACTAATCTTAACCTTTGGCCTTGAATTTTGAACATTTTTTCTTACTTCCTTTTATACATGAGAGGTAAGTAAAACTAATTGTTGTCTTAGGTTACTAATATTTTGTTCAATGGTAGTTTCTTATTCTAAATGTTCCTCCTCTTCCTTGTATTATGGAGGTTCTTCATCATTCTCATGACCTGTCATATTTTTACGTGCCACTTTGATAAAGGGTTCTATGTCCCACCACTTTATCATTTCCTTTGTTGGAGGTAGAATGATGTCCATGTGTCAAAATATCCTCCATGTTGATAAGGGGTCATTATTCCTCATTAGCTTTATTCATAGGTGGGATTATTACATTTTCAGTGGGAATTTTAGCCCCTAATTCTACAACCCATGCTCGCACTCTATCCTTATTTCTGAAAATAAACTTGTCGAATAAAGTAGGGTCAAAGTCAAATTTTGCATGTGGGGATTCCAATTCATCACCACTATGATCGACCATATCTTCTATCTCTTTTTCTACAGAAAACATAGGCCCTAAATCATGTGCAATGAAAGGGTTTAACCCTTGTCTATTTGAGGCTTCCCAAGCTTACACATGTTGTTCCTCGTATGTTTGTTTCTTGAGTCCTAATCGTATTTTGAGAGCCATGATTTGTGATAGTTTCACTACGGTAATTTTTAAATATGTTCAAAACTTTGTGACCATATCTAAGTGAAATGCAAGATGAATGCCAAGAATATGGATGAATAACAATGTGAGAATACCAATGTGATAGAGTGATAAATCACCAATGACACAAATGTTTGGTATCTAATCCTATCAACTGAAGTACATCCTAGACTACGTTAAAAAGTATTTTAGTGTCACAAGATAATTAACAAGATGTTCTCACTTATGCCATGTTCTAGAGAATGAAAAAGATGTAAGTAAATACAAAAAGTTAATGTCACCTCTCCACAAGATAAACTATAAGCAAGCTCAAATTCGATTAAGACCTATATCCCAAAAATTTCCAGTTACATTTTGTGAGTGACACAAAAATATCACCAAGATATGTTAACCAAACTCTTTGAGAAAGTAAGGTATTGATATCAAGATGATATTGATTTAACACGCACAAGTTCTAACACATAACACTCTTCAAAATCGAGGTAAGAATAGAATCAAACTAAAAGTTCAAAGTATAACTAGGAAAAGTTAAAATGTGTGCAGCGTAACCTTACGACATAGATATTTAGGTTGAGTTTACAAGAAACAAGACGTAAATATAAGAATTGTAGTGATACGATACAAACAAGGTAACCTTTCTAAGGAAGTCCAAGATGATGAACCACACCTAACTAAAATTACGATCTTGACGTGGGTATCATGATCAAAAGGGACACAAATGATATGAATACGCATCCACACACTTTAAACATTTAACTTACCTAGCCACAAATATGGATGGGCATAAATAGACAAAAAGTGGCAGAAACAATCGACTGGAAACATAGAGGT
This sequence comes from Taxus chinensis, assembly GCA_019776745.2. Classification (NCBI taxonomy): domain Eukaryota; kingdom Viridiplantae; phylum Streptophyta; class Pinopsida; order Cupressales; family Taxaceae; genus Taxus; species Taxus chinensis. The sequence continues at coordinate 407,987,757 of CM034155.1, forward strand.
AGTCACCCTTATTTTGATAAAAAAAAGTGTCAAAAGAATGTGAAGGAAGTAGATCAAAAATAGGGATGAAAAATATTGGCTTCACTTCAACAGAGTTTCACCTCACCTTAACGAAAGTGAAAAAATAACTGAAAGTAACACGTCACATGTTTCGTAATGAAAATATGGTTCACAAGTCAACACTATTTTAGACTTGTCAAAGTGGGCTCCTAGCCAAAGAATATCTTCTTAGGTGGTTCACTCATTCTAAGTATTACAAAGCTATCTTAAGTGAGTGCGATTTACCCAAACAATCCTGACTATCTTGGGAGTATCTCGGATTTACTTTACCCCCTTCAATAATAGTAGGCAACTAGTGCGTCTACGTGTACTATCACTGGGGTTTCCATGTGGAAAACTGGTAACACTATCTCACAAAGGAATCACTAGTCAAGTAGGTATTGCGGAGCACTTCCCATTTTGTCCACATGGTTCCCTCTTGTGTGGACTACTTTAGGGTTCCTGGAACCACCCCCATTATTGTAGCTTAAGGCATTATGCCAAAGGGTTTATGTTCCAGTTGAGCGGAAAGGGACATAGCCTTTTTCGAAACATGCAATATAGTGTTTTGAATATGTTGTTCTTTTTATCTTGTTCAATTAGTTGCGATTTTTTTAATCACCTTTTGGAAACCTGTATAAAAATTGTATTAGTAGTTTTTGACATCATTTTTGAATGCTCCTTTCTTTGAAAAGCGTGATGTTTTGGTCCTGTATGATGATTTTTAGTAGTTCTCAATTAAAGGAGTAAACATCATCTGTGATTCTCCAGATCATCCAAAGACGCAAGAGAAGAGCATACGTGATGTTCCTAAAATCCAAAAAGGTATCAAATGGAAAAACACTTCAATTCAAACACACCAAGTTAACCAATTCCAATTCAAATATTCCTAACAACCTCAAAGAATCAAAAGGACATAAGAATCTTTTTTGATTCCAAAGATCACCCCAAGGGACATAAGGGAAGAACAAATGTGATCTTATTCCTATAAGTAAACATGCAAAGTTTATATAATCAAGTAAAAGCATGTAAAAACACCCTGCAAAGATGAGTATTTAATTAGATAAAACCTGCAAGAATGTTAGCACCTCAACATATTAACTTCAAGAAAATAAAAAGACACATGCACCCCTATTTTGGTGTCTGTGTGTGAATTAGAATGTATGCACCACTCTATGTGTTTCTGGCTTTCCGTGTACCTGTGCCACCCTAGAGGCATGTGCACCACTAGAAAAATGTATGCGCTACTCTGTGTGTTTCTGGATTTTTGTGTACCTATGCCACCATAGAGACGTGTGCACCACTAAAAAATGTATGCGCTACTCTGTGTGTTTCTATATTTTCATGCACCTACGCCACCCAAGAGGTGTGTGTGTCACCCGAAGAACATATGCACTACTCTGTGTGTTTCTAGCTTTATTTTTTCATAGAAAACTTATGCTACAAGAAAAGTGTGTGTGCCACCGGAAAAGTGTGTGCACTACCAGAAAAGTGTGTTCGCCACAGCTTTGTAAAACAGCCTCAGATTCCAACAAAACACTTGCGCCACAAAAAATGTGTCTGCATCACCAAAATAGTGTGCGCGCTCAGGTTAGGGTATATGTGCTGGTCTGACAAGTTTTGCATTATAGTGAAGGTATAGTATGAAATTGTTTCCATGCCCAGGTTAGTGCATCTACGTGCTAGTTAGGGTATGTGCATTGGGATTAGTGTGTATGCACCAGGGCTGATAAACAACAAATCAGGTTCTGACAGTGTGAATGTGCCACGTGAGAGGTGCCTGCACCACCATAAATGTACCTATGCTCCTGGTAGTGTGCCTTTTCCTCCACTACAACAAAAACATGGCAAAAAACACAAAAAATCTCACAATACTTAAAATTTTAGCAAGTTAGTTAAAAAATGGCAACAACCCATTTAAATGATGGCTATGAACAAGAACTTAGACATATAAAATTAGCAAAAATTCTATGAAAATGGACATTAATTACTACATCTGCATATCAAAAGTTAGCCTAAACAATGAAATTTAAACTAAAATAACAAGGGACTAGGTCCCACCAGGTGTGCGAAATGTGTGCATAGTTTTGTGCTTAAGCTAAGTTAATGGAAAATAGAGACTTACACCTAATAGCCCTAATTAACAAAGATTAAAGAAAATTACAAAGCACCATCAAGATAAGAATTAAACAAGGTTAAACACTAACATTTATCATTTTAAAGCTTTGAAACTAACATGCTAAGTGTCTAAATCCTCTATTCTCTTAATTAACAACAAAAATTAAATGGGTGAACCTATGTAAGCTCCGTGATGATAAAATAGGTTGCTCTTGATATTCCAAGAACCTAGGAATGGGGGCTTATCAAAGCTGGGCTACAAGACCCTTTTGACACCTCCCATATGACCTAAGCACTTTTCACTAGAAAAGAGGCTTAACTCTCCAAATGGTGAACTCTCAAGAAAAAAAAGGAATGCTTTTAGTCTATTTTTCTATATGGTTTGATTTTTTCTTCTCAAGAAGTATAGGTGTAGGTATAATGGTAGAAGGAGGGCTCCTTATATAGCCCAATGGCTAAAGGAAACACTCCGTCCCTTTGCATGTGGGATAAGAGGTAAAACAAGATTAGGAATGGATAAGGTTGCTTTATAAAAGGTAAACTTACTTCAGAAGAGTTTAATTTATACTTAGCAAGTCATGGGAGTTGGGGGGGTTTAATTAATCAAAGGTGATTAATTAATAGGTAGATGTAAGCTTTTAAAAACTAATTAGAGGAATATTAGTATGATTTAGGCTATTAGAAGGAGATAAAATCAATTAAATATTGATTTATTGGTTAAATTAAAGGGAAAGCTAGTTAATTAGTAATAATTAATTAGTTTAGATAAACGGTGTGATTAATTAATGGAAGGTCATTAATTAAGGTATTCATCGGATAGTGACCTAACTAATTAGCATATTGTAATTAATTAACGACGATAAGAGAGAATATGAGTGCTTTTGACGATATGTCGTCAATTTGACAAAAGAGAGATAATTAGTGCAATTTAAGTATTTACATTTCTCGGGCATAATTATGGGTGTCTAAAAGATGTCTTGATCAAGATAACACAACTGTCCTTTGGGGCTTTGTGTTCCTTTTTTTAAGATAGTAGTGAAATTGAAGAATGTGATTAGTTACGTTTTGTAACAACACACATAGCTGCAGATTTCATCTAATCATTTAACTAAATCAGTAATAACAACATAATCTGAAAACTTCCCTAGCTAAGGTATTCTTAAAAAATTCTATCCATCATAACGAAGTTTCGAGTTTTCCATTTTTTCACAACTGCAAAAATTGTCAACAATGAAGGTCCCCCTTGTTGTATAAGAAAAACTATAGAATTTTTTTTTGAAATAATAATTTACCATTGATAAGTTTGTATAGATGTTCTTTTGTCTAATGTAAAGATGCATTATTTAACTCAAAAGACCTGCTTGCTTTGTGACTGTATCTTTCAATGCCAACTGTGTTGTAAATTTTCAACTTACTATAATTGATCATCACTCAATGATTCCTTTTGTATAGTTTCATCTTGAAGAATGTAATGTTCTCCCATATGATTCTCTGGCTTAAGCTCTATTTAAGCTTGTATCAGAGTGTTTCTTGTAACATTATACTTTTGTTAAAATCTACCTTGTATAAGTCTCATGGAAATCTGAAAGAACTCTACTTTATGATTCCCCGTAATGATTCTCCAGTGGCTTGATTTGAACCTTTATTTCTAGATATATGATCTAGAACTCTTCTTGATGGTTGTTTCCTTTGCAATCCACCTTGTTTTACAACTTTTATCTCTTTGAGGAGTCTTCAAAATGACTGTAAGATGAAGATGTACTTTGATATTGTCAAATGAATTTATCTTTTGAAGTGAAAACTATAATATTTTATTTGTATTTTGTTGAATCATTTTGAACTTAAAAATGCATTAAAATATGATTTATGTCATTAAGATACCCTCTTGAAATAGAGTTTACTAGTTCTAGAAGGTTATAAGTTTTGATACATGTTGATAAATCTGATGTCTTAGACATTAATGATCTAATGAATTTTAAGTTTGTGGCCTTTACCATAGAAGGAATGAAATCTGATGCTTTATGTTGTATGGTTGTTTTGGGTTCTTGAGAACTTGTACAATTTTTTTACTTCCTTACTCCTTTGCTTCCAAGTATATCATGTTAGGAAATCTAACGTTTACATTATAGTGGGATATTTACTGAAAGGTAAATAATAATTAGTTAGTTATATTATTGTTATATAAATAATAATATATTAGTTGGAGTTGTTTTAACAACTCGTATGATTTGAGTTGTGTATTGTTACATGAGTAATAATAACAAGTAAATAGGATTACTTTTAGAGAAAATTCCTAATTTATAGAAGTTTCATATTTCTATATATTTGTATTGTATCTCCGAATGATCTAGAATTAGGATATTGAACGAAATATTATAAAGTAGGGATTGATATTTCAATGGAGAAATAATTTTCAGGAAAGGATAACGATGATTTTGTTCTATATATTGATATTATTATCTGCGTTTATGAATTTGTAGAATAGATTTGTGAAGGATAAAAATTCATTGTCTTATGAGTGTCTCATTGTACATCACAGCCTTCATTAGTCACAAAGATTGTTTCGAAATTTGATAAAATCAAGTTCTTATATTCTTCTATGAATCGCTTATAGCTAAGGCTTGTTCATGTGGCATTGTAGAAAACCCAAGAACTCAGTGATGACACTGTTGTTGGTTTGTTGTGTATAAATACTTTTTTTGTAGTTTGATCTCAACTCAACAGACTCTAGTTTCATCTAAAGAGACATCTAAAAAGTTTGCATATTCTTGTAATCGCTAGATAATTTTGAAGGGTGATAGAAATCTTGGTGGCTTTTTTCTCTACATTCACATTTTCCCAGAATTACACAACTCAGGTTATAAAAATCTGATTATATGATTTTGGGGAATGCCTCTGATAGTTTACTCAGTGCATGCTTTCATTATTGTGTTTTATTGGACATTTAGATATGCACATGTCTCAGTATTTGTATGTTTGTAATGAGTAATGTAATTTCTACACATGCATTCAGATCAAATCATCTAACATTCAATTCCATACAAATATTGTAGATTCTAATTTATTCAAACACGTATTTATTTGGCATGTATTTACCATTGATCAGGGACCAAAGAGACCCCAACTTGTTCATTGTAGGTTGTACTACATAGACCTTTCGTCTCACATGTATGTTTAGTATGTACATGTTTCATTGTTCCATGCCTCAAGCTACCAAGTAATTTTTTTTTATGTTATTGCACGTTGTTAGTGAATTTATGGTGTCTAAGCACTAGTTAAAATAAGAGCAAGAAAAAGTGTGTTTAAATCTTGTAGTTCAAGTTTATATTTAAAGCCAATTTGTGGTATTAGTGCTAAGTAAGAGAAGGTTCACTATAAACAAAGAAAGGGTCAAGATTGTCGATTGTAGTGTTTAATTATTATAGAGTGCTTAGAAATTTTGGTGTAGGTATCTTATTATATGAGTCCACTAAATGGTCTTTAAAAATGTAAAGTTGAGTGTGTTTAGTTTTTCTATATATAGTCAAATTCATTTTCATATAAAAAATAATCCCATTTTATTACTTTTTAGTAGAGTTAATTATTATTGTCCAAGTAAAAAGTGTCATTTTTAAATTTTTTTAATGTTTTCAATATTCGAATAATTGTAAAAAGTCTAAAAAATAAATTTAAAACAAAAACATTTTCCTTACGAATGCATTTCCGGCGTTACTCGACGTCTGGAAAAAAAATGTGTTTCACATTATAGCAGGGAAGATAGAATAAACAATGTGGAAACAGTTGACCTTCATATCGAAATCTGGATGAGTTAGCAACATGTTATTGGAGGTAGGAGGCACATGAGGATGGAGGTCAATCAATGAGCTCTCATCATTCACCAATGACAGGGCCACCTCACTGATTTGGTGACATGTGTGTGTGGTGTGCCTGATTTCAGCATCTAACCTTTTTTATTTAGTTTTTTAGTTTTGTTTGGTTTTTAGTGTGAATTGAAAAATAAGAAAAAAAATTCGTTCCTGTTCACTGGTATGTGGCTATGCCTATTTCCCCCATGTAGAAACATAGTGAAGAGAAAATAACACAATGACATGTAAAATCATGAGTCTTGATGATGTTGAATAGTAAGATGTGTTCTTGTTAAGACGTAGGTTTGTGGTTAACATCTGGAAACCCATTGAAGGCTACTCATATGTGTTCCTTCTTGAGTTCTTATTATCTCTTAAAAGTGCACCCTATAGAGAGATGGTTGTAGGTGTTCTAAGATTGCTCTGGATCTCTCTCTTTCGTACATATAATGGAAACACCTCAGGTCTTGGGGTATACCTATTGTTGAGGTGAGTCTCTGGTATCAAGGATGGTTGCTTTTTTGATGTATCCTAAACTAAGTTTTTGGTGGTTTTGAGGGTAAAAAGATGTATGTAAATGAGTTTAAAACTAAGGTGATACACAAAACTTGTTGAGGTGTTTGATTGAGTACATGCAAAAATATCTAAGAATGGATTCTAGATGCACAAACCAATAGTTGTAAGAATAATATTAAGGAAAAACATTTGATGTATTGAGGGAAATTTTAACAACAATATTGTTAAGATAAACATGCTCACTAATATTATCTAGAAATTACTAAGATTATAGTAAGGTAAAATGATCAATCAGGGAATTTAGACATTCACAAGAAAATAATAAAGTATAGTCAAAGCTACAAATAATTGGAAAGGCATAAATCAATCTCTCATTCAAAAGGTAAAAATTGAAAAATATGATTCAACACTCCTATGTCCAAAAATTCATCCCTTGTGCTTTGTCAATGCACACAATATATAGAAAAATTATCCATCCCACCCATCCTAAAAATAGACTAAATTTGTAGTCGCCCATGCATGCTAAAGAATAAAAATAGACATGCTAATACATTGAGGAATTAATAGCCTTGATTACAAAAATAAAACTCATTCAAATAGCAATTGACTATTCCATTTTAATAAAGTTGGGTGAATAATTCTACTAATAATTATTTTTTCTTGATAAACAAGTCTTCTCCAATGCATGCAGTCTTTGTCTTCTTGCTCTGAATGTGACATCTACACTTGTGCACACCATGTTATTTTTTACCTTATAAATCTCCCACTTGTGGGGACCACTTGCGATTTGAAAACTTGTCTTCCTCCTTTACTGACTTGGCATAATACAATGATTTAGAATAAACATGGGGTCTTCTTTTGAAATATTATCATAATACAATTGGTCACCTTTTTGGATATCATTACATAGTATAAATTTGGAAATCATTTCCAATCTTTACTTACCATGTATTAAATAGTTTCGTTCTCATCTAGATTATACGAAACAAGGTATAGTTTGGTTCCAATAATCAATTGATTGATTTTTTCAGTGTTTGATTTGTTAGACTACGATTTTAAACCTTTGTAAGGTCAATATGCAATGAGTTTTAAATGATGTGGGCTTGCCCCCTTCGCACAGTGACTCATCCCTTGGAATATTTTTTGGTGGCATATTGAATTTACCCTAGTTAGGGCTTCATTGTTTGTTGACACTTGGATGCTTCTTTGACCATGGTTAGTCTATCAGTTTGCATTGGTTTTGACAACTATTTCTTGATCGTCGATTGTTGTACATATTCCATTTTAAATGTTTATGTTTCTCACCCTCAGTTAGTGTTTTGACTTGGAATTTAATGTAGTTGGTGGTATCGGTCATGGTTTTCACATATTTTGAATGCAGTGAATGGTTTATAGCCATTGATCTAGTGTACCTAGATCATCTGGATTGTTTATGATTTGAACCATGGTTAGCATAATGATTTATATCTTAATCATTCGATATGTACTTGGAACTCTCGAGCCATTGATTCTCTAAGTTACCTTTAACTCTGTGGAATTTATATTTTGAAAGGCTAATTGAATTTTTCATTTGATCATTCTTCTTGCTCATTCTAAGTGGCGAAGCCATGCCAAAATTATGTAGGACTACCATTTTGATCTTCAGAAGATTGAAATTATGCATTTACTAGTCTGCGAGGATTTGTTACTTTGAAACTAGTGTATTTCTTGATATTCTATTCTTCTGGAGAACTCTGTGTAAGATTCTTGAAGGTGACCGCCATTATTTATTCTTTGAACTTGATTCATTTATGGATTAGTCTTTATGAAGCTCTCATGCATCTATGTTTTCATTGTTTTTTCTTTGTAATATCTTCTCAGTGAGTTGGTTGTGGATGTTGATTGCCATTGTGTACCCTTTGAGCCCATTTTATTTACAGAGAAGAGATCTTATGAGATTCTATTTTTGTATTTGGAGTATTATCGAGCTCTTTTTTCTGTGAAACAACATTCTATGATCAAGTTTTGTTTCTAGGCCATTTTTGAAGGCCATGCTTGAAATTTGTGATTTTGAGTTCCATCTTGTCAATTCTTTCTTGAGTTCTTTTACTTAAAGAACCACCATGAATGTTTCCTTTGATCTCAACTCTGTATTATGAACTCGATATTTAGCTTGATAACGAGCATGCATGGATTATTCTTGGCTATAAGGTCGTTGGTTTTTCTCTTCTTTGAGTAAGTATTCCTCTATCTTTTCCCTTCACTGTCGTAAATTTTTTTTGATAAGACTGCAACTGGGAGCTTTAGTCTCTTTTTTCTGGGGAGGTTCTTATTTCCTATAGAAATCTTTGTTGTGTTTTGGGTATTTATAGATCTGTCTGTATCATTTATAGGTTCTTCATTGTACCATGGCTCTTGGCATGCATATTCATCTTGATTCACTACCATCGATCAGAGAATTTAAGCTTGATTTTTCTTCTTTCTTCTGTACATGATGTTGTACTCTCAAATAATTACACCATTGACTTACTTTGAGTTAGTTGTATATATCTATTGATACCCGAATATGCTCATATTCTTGTTGAATGATTGGGTTTTTAATAACCCACAAATGTGTGTTAATTCTTTGATCAAAAAGTTTGAGATTCTTAGAGAATTTTTACCTAGTTATTATTTTTTATCTTTCCATTCAATCATCATCTTCAGAAAACCCTTTCCATTCACTATATTTCAAGATCAATTTTGTGGCCTTCTACTCACCTTGTAGGAAACATTGTTGAGGTTCATTTGAGATCTTTTCGTTCATCATAACTTTAATTTATTTTAAAATTGTTGATAGGTATTTCACCTGAATCTGAACTATAGGGTTGTATTCTCATCGAGACCGGGTGACTTGCTATTGTTTTCAAACCTGTTGAGCTTTTTCCCTTATTGTGTATAGTGTAGATTTTTCTATGTACTTATACCGTGAAGTATATGAGTGTGTTTATCCATACCAAGAATGTAAATATTTTCTTTGGAAAACGTCCTGAAGCCTATGTCAATAGTAGAAACATAAAGAAACAAGTTGTAATATAGGCTTAATGATTTTTTCATGTAACTCAAGAAAACATAAACTCTAACCACATTCCATTTATGCATAGTTTTTGTGAACTTCTTTAATATACTTGAGTGATGAATCTAGGAATCATTTTAACAATTTGTAACTCTTTTCATGTTATAGATGTGTATAGTTGTATGCTTCAATCTAAATGGTTCCTTGAATTATAGTATGTTGATATTCCCTAATGTTGTTAACAAAGGTTTTATACTCTTTTTGTAGCTAGTACTTTATGATGGGAACTTTTGAATGTTGTAATGGTGATTCCTAAGATATTGAAATTATTCTTGGTGATCCCTTGTGTTGTCAATAGTTGTACCAGCACATTCAGTTATGTAATATTCTCTTCAGTTACCTTTTGGATTTATTCTTTGTAAATTATACTTGTATTCTATAGAAGTGATGTAGAACCTTGTTTTGTTTATGTACCTATCTAAGTATTGTGCTGGTTATATTATGAAATGTAAATCTTCATCATGAATTACATTTTGCATCCTTAGCTTCACTGTAACTAAAAATGCTTCTTTATCATGAGGTAACTTGTATTTATCTATATTATTTATTTGTATCTGTAGCTTTGAGTATACAATGCATTCTTTTCTTTCTTGTATACTATTTGATTAGTAATAATTTCAAGCATGAATTAGTTGTGAAATAACATGATGGAAAGATGTAAAATGTCCATTCTACATGGCGAATCCCTGCCAAAATTTTCACATATTTTCTTATCCATTATGTTTCAGTTGTAACTATATCTCACTCCATATTTAGTATTTTTAATGTGTGCATGGAACTTGTATTCTAAACCAATGTTGAAACCATATACTTCTTCTCAAAATTACTTGATCACTCTATAAGTTTCTACCTCTTCATTTTGATACTTATTAAATGTAGACTATAATTTTTGTTTCTTACAGACCTAAAAAATTATCTGTTGATGTATGACTGATGTTTCCATTATTGGATCCAATACATCTTAGATAATTATACGCTAAAACTTTGTTTTCTTTTGGATGCAATATTTACTTGATAATGAATAATATCCATAGAACATAGTTGTTGAAGTATGACACATGAAGGATACTATAAAATTGCACAAGCCATTTTCTTTTCATCGTGAATGTTTGATTGTTCATTATTTAAGGAAAAAATCATGATTGCTTTAGTATTTTGATTCTTAGCCTCGTATCATAATTTTATTTGGTGTTCCAAATGGTGATCCTTTGTAACTGTATCGCTTATGACCTGTAATCTTATTTTTAGGTTCAATCCTAAGCTGGAAATGATTAATTTATTCCTTTATTACAACTTGTACCTTAATAGATGCTTTGCACTTGAGTATAACTTGATCAAACTATGATATTTTTATCATTTGTAAATTGATAAAAGTTTAATATTTTATAATTTGTAACTTAATCAATATGACATAATTGTATTTGATCAGCACATGATGGATTTTATAATGTTTTAACTATCTAAAAATTCTTGGATCTTCTTCTACTATCAACTAAATTTGTGCAACTGTACTTCCTTTCTATAACATACTTATGATGATATCTAGAATATGTGTCCTTAACTCTACAATGTACAATTTGTAACTTTATTGAAGCTCTAAAACTGACCAATCAACATCATGTGCACTTTCTATATCTGCACATTTAGATAAACTAGTTAGAAAACATTAGGCATTTTGGCCTCTCTTTTATTCCATATTTTTTCTCTCTCTTTCTTTCTGAGTGAATGAGTCATGTGCTACATAATAGTTATTTTATCAGTTGATTTTTTTATCCACATGTAATTTATATCTCCTGATACTAAGAGATCCACTTGTACGAAATTGGATAGTACAGGAATATGGATTAACCCTGAGCTCAAAATTGACAATCTTTCCTTTTGTTGTTTTTAGGTATAGTTTCATTTACTAAGAAGTGAGGATGAAGATAGAGAAAAGTTGGAGCTTTAAATGCATCAACCAAAATTAAAGAAACCCAAGTCAATGGTGGATTTTTTCATACTCCTTTACTTTATTTTTCATGCATATGTTCCTCTTACTTCAGTAGTTGTAATTTACTTTTGAGTTACATCCCACGACTTGTGTGGGAACATTTGAAATTCCTTATGAATAAAACATTGAATTCTAAAACTAAGTTGTGTATTTCTTTCTACATTTCAACTTTTTATATGCATTTTGTAATGAATTAAACAACTCAATAAATAATTGAATGCATTTAATCATGAAGGAACAAAATTTAAAATACCTGTAACTTTATAAATGAACCATGACTACTAAAATCTACAACAATGATTGTTGTTCCAAAACTTAATGCTTCATCTATTCTATGTTTTTAGTCTTCATCAAGAATACACATCTTTCCTTCTTGACTTTGTGTTATTTTGCTGAAGATAATCATGAAATTGTAGACTATGTGACTTGTTACATTTTTTAATAGCACACATAGCTGTAGGTTACATGTATTTATCAATTAATCCAACAGAAAAAATATTAAACTGAAATAATATCCCCTATCTTAGGTTCATTTCACAAATTCCTTCCATCGTAACAAAGTTTTGAGTTGCCCATTTTTGCACAAGTTCAAAAAATTTCAACATTTCTGACGATCCTACGTGGAAAGATTCCTGATAGCTTGTAGACCAGTGCCTTGTTCTTGTCCATTAGGCATGGAGTCCAAAGAATGTAGTGAAAATATTCCTATTTGAAGGTCCAATCCTTCAAAACAAACTAAATATGGGAAATATCTAGTTAACTAGATCACCTGCATGAATGCACTTTATTGAATGGAAAAACATTGTAATTTGGAGGAACTACATTTATTGAAAGGGAAATCCTACTCTAAACAGACACTGTAGTATTTTCAATAACAATGTTTGAAAACATACCATTCATAGTGGTGCGGAGTTCCTCTCCATTCAAACTTGAAAGATGAAAAGCATTATGTTCTTTGTAAGATGAAATCATGTAAGGACCACTCCAGATTGTATCAAACTTCGTGTGATTTCCTAGCTTTACATGATCACCATCCCATTTTAACACAATGTCTCCTTCATTGAAGGTTTTAAAGTTATCCTTCTCATCAAAAAAATTCTTGATCTATTTCTAATTCTTTTCCATGTTCACATGAGCTTGATCTCTCAGCTCTTATAATTCCATCAATTCTGCATAATGAATCTGTAATGGTTTATTCTTAAGTAGATCCATCTAATGTAGAAAATTTGATACAAGTATCTTAACTGAAAAATGCATTCTTGCCTCTCTTACATTAACAAGCTTGTATGGTGAATTTCCTAATGATATTTCAGAGGTCGCTCTGTCAGCCAAAAGTGTTGAATTCAACATTAGATGCTAATCTCTTTGGTTATCTTTGAGTGTTCTTCTAATGATCCCTAAAATATTCTTATTAGTACTTTCAGCTAACCCATTACCTTATGGGTAATAATCAGATGACGTACATAAATAAATTCTTTGGTTGATAGCCCAATCTATTATCTTTGCACCAAGAAATGCTAAGGAATTATCTGAAATGATAGTTGTTCGATCACCAAATCTGTAAACTATACCTTCATAAAAGGATAGTATCAAAGTTTCATTACAATCTTTCAAAGCTATTGTTTTAGTCTAGCATGTAAAGTAATCTATAGAAGTCAAAATACACGTGTGTCCTTATGAAAAAGGTGGTTTTATCATGCCAATAAAGTCAAGACCCCAATCCATGAAAGGCTAGTCCACTGAAATAGGCTGCAAGGGCAACAACGTTGAACATTATTTTCCAACAAAGAAAGCACATTTTTTACACTTTCAGATCCATTCGAAATAGTATTTAAATATGCTAGGCCAATAGTAACCATATTTCATAATTTTTATGGCTATGGTACGTGCTGAAAAATGACCTCTTGCAGGTCCTTCATGGAATTTGGATAATAATTGTTGAATTCTATCATAATCAACACATCACAACAGGATTTCGTTTCTATATTTTTTTGACTAACACACCATCGATAAAATCATAAGGTATATCTTGTAAACTGAAATATCTTCATTTGTTCGTGTCCATACATTTCGGATAAGTGCCAAGCTATATATCGTTAACTACGTTAGTCATCCATATTGATTCTTGAACTTCTTGAACAAGCTCAAGTTATTGAATTTCTTATTGAACTATGCTATGTGATTGCTGATATATAACTTCAACATGTTGTTTTGTATCTTCTGATTCTGTAGTGTGTTGTCTTTCCATCTCAACAATTAGATGCTCATAAAAACCTTTACCTCAAAATGTATTTGCAACATGGATATCAAAATCATATTCCATGACTTTCGTTATCCAACACGCTCTCTTCTCATTCAATTCTTTATTAAAAAAGAAATCTTTTACACTTCGATGAGAAACATGAACATGTATCTTTTTGTTTGAAAGTATGTACTTAAAATTGTTTAGTCCTCTAACTATTGAAAGTAATTTTATTTCAAGAAATGTGTACCTTGTTTTGTAGTCATGAAAACTTTATCCAAATAAAGCAATTGGCCACTCAATATTTTCATCATTAACCTGAGTTAATATGGCTAAGATTATTTCAGCTCCTGCAAGTGCATACATTGTAAAAGCTTTATCAAAATTTGAATTTGAAAGAGTAGTAGCTTGAGAAATGGTTGTTTTAATTTCTTGAAACCCTTCTCTCCCTTCACTGGTCCAACAGAAATTTTTCTCTCTTCAACATAGTTGTTAATGGTTTAACCAATGCAGCAAAATCTAGAACAAATCTTCTAACAAAGTTGATTTTTTCCAGAAATCTTTGCAATGTCTTCTTATGATGAGACAATTATAGTTGTGATATGGTTTCAATTCTGAAAGGGTCAATTACAAAAGCTTGTTTAGAAACAATGTGACCAAGAAATTTACCTAGATATACTGAAAATATAGATTTTTTTAGAATCAAAGATATTCCAAACTGTTTGCATAACTAAAATTTTTTCCTTACATGTATTATATGTTCATCTGAGTTTTTTGAAAATACGGTAACATCACCCAAATAAACCAATATGCATTTATTTAATAAGCTACAAAAATCCATGTCCATACACATTGAAACATTGCACCAGCATTTGAAAGACCAAAATGCATTCTTTTGTAAGCATAAGTACCCCACTTGGGGGTAAAAGATAATTTGTACCTATCTTATTTTCAGAATAGAATATGATTGTAACCACTATAAACGTTCAGAAGAGATCGTATATCAAAACAAGAAACTATTATTACAATATGATCAACATTGGATAGTGGGTAATGATCTTTTAGTGAATCTTTATAAAGATCTCTAGAATCCACACATAATTTGATTCTCCATTCTTTTTCCGAACGGAACAAGATTGGATACCTAACTTGAATGTTTAAATGGAAAGATAATACCTGATTCGATTAGCTTAGATAACTCTTTTCTCATTAAATATTCTATCTTGGGATTTAGAGGCCTCTTTTTTCTACTAATTCTCTTGGAATTTGGTTGTAATTCAATAGTATGTTATGCAAAACTTGGATCAAACCCTTTCAGATCTTTGTATTTCTAAGTTAAAACATCCTTAACTTCCATACAAAGATTAATAAAGGAAAGTTTCTCAGCTAAGGAACATACATTTTTGAGAAATAAATTATTCCCATCATCAACTGAGATCTCTTCATAATTTTCTGCATGTGTTGACATCTTTGTTTTTCCTTTCCTTAACTGATCATTATTTCTAAATATGTCTTCTATTGTGACCAAAAATTTAGGTAGTTTATTCGTCATCAATTGAAAAATCTAGTCACCATATAAGTGCTGCAATTTCTCTTGATTTACTGTAGAAAATTCAGTTTCTTACTGTAAAAACCTTAAAATTAGTTCATCATTTTCAAAAAACTACCAATTCAAATTATTATCAGGTATAGAGGGCTTGACAATCAAGTTTATGTGAGGTTAAATCTTGTTGTCTTTTATTTATTCCAACACTTCAAAACTAGCACCAACTACGGCAAGTCTATCTACATGCTTGTTTTTTGTTCTAAGAATGGAATGGATATTAATAACATTGAAATCTTCCATTAAGTTTGAAACTCTGTCTATAAGACTTCATCAATGGATTCTTAGAAACATTGAAATTTCTTACTTGATTGATAACAAAGTCAAAATCACCAAACTTCTGTAGCATGCTAATACCTCTCTTTCTGGCCCAAACTAAGCCATGAATTAACGCTTCGTATTCAAATACATTACAAGTGCATAAAAATTGGAGACTCAAAGCTAATAAATACCTTTCATTTGTGGGGAAAGTGAGCATCAAACGTGCTCCTTGCCCTTTCTTGTTCTTAGCTCCATCAAAATGAAGCTTCCAAATGCCTTCTGCTACATTTTCTATTTTGGACAACAAGGTAATTGGGGTGTTTTCCTCATGCAGGAAATACACAACAAACAGATCTTCTTCAAATTATATGAAAGGATCATAAGCTTGTTATTCATGTGTATTTTCATCCATAAACATATTAGAAACACCATCTAGTATTGAAACATGAGCTATATTATTGAAATCAAAATGGTTTAAGGATGCATAATTAGCTAATGCATTAGAAGCATGTGGTTTGCTATGAAATCTTGCTAATGGTTTAGAATTAATAGTAACTTTTGTCCCATAACGTGTAGTGAATAACAAAAGGGACCAATCTAAAGAGAGATGACCTCTAATTTTTGTTGTGAAATCTCTAGGTAACCATATAGCAAAGTAGGGATGTAAATTTACAACAGTAACATCTTGTAAAATGGAAATGTTCAGACAAGCATTTAATGTTACCTACATATTTATGATAACACCAAATGTATTCATTAGATTCCCATCAAGCTGTAGCACACTCTTCTCTGTAGGTTTATACTGTAAATCTAACTTTTCTACAATTAATTTTAGCATAATTATGCTACATGCACCGTTATTGACCATGCCATTATAAAAAGGACGCTCTTCAATAATTAGAGAAAAATAAAATGGTGGCGGTTTCTTGATATCATGAACATTTCATATCTTTTGAACCATCCATTTAACTTCTTTAATGCGGTCATGTTCCATTGTTCCAAGGACCATATATGTTATTTGTACTTCCTTTTATGTTTTTTTTGAAGAAATATGTAGCTTAGAAAGTTCATGAGAAAGTAGCTCTTGTTATCCTAAAATACTTAGAGCATCCCACATTGAGATATTAACATTATGATTCGTCATTACATCAAAAATGTTAAAAGAAGAAACAGTTTTCGAAACAAACTCTACATTTTTTGCATAGGCTTTAGCAAAAATTGACTCTGCTTTAGCTACTTTAGATATCTGAGGTATAAATAATTTTCTTGGATCACGCTGTATCTATTTTTTTTGTTCCTTACCAAATAAAAAACCTACTATTTTTTTTGGAACAACAAAATTGCTAGCTATTTTTTTGCCTATAATTGTAGTTTTCTCTGTAAATGTGGGTAGAACAGGTCTGTTTTGAAGTTTTTGACTTTCCCTGGCCTTTTCTTGAGCCCTAGTAGTAACTGTAATAAAATAATCCTCACTAAAAATGACCAAGTTCTATTCAGGTGCTTTCTGAACATGAGTTTCTTGCTACCCACCATTCATTTGAGGCATGAACAATGTCTCAGATTGAGGTTATGGAACAAGGATTATATTCAGGAAATAATTTGGGCAACTTGCAACCGAATGAGGTTGATTACAAGGTTGACACCATTCTTCTGTAGCCATATTAACTGGAACTAAAGCATTAGATGAACTAGGAGCCTTTGGGTCAAATTGTCTTTGCTGATAAGGCTACCTATAATTTTGATTCTACTGATAAGCCTACCTATAATTTTGATTCTACTGATAAGGCTTCCTATTTTGTTGGTTTTTCTGATAAGGAGCTTGATAATTCCTACTAGGTAATGCAAGTATATTTTCAATCGAAGTCAACTGGTTTCCCATAGTATACAAATCTTTAAACATGTCATTTGATGGGCCTGTCAACACAAATCTGGCACTATGATAATTATTCACCAGGAAATCCTCGTGCTATGATTATTAACTAATGCATAGCTCTTAGTTTGGTGGATGTAATCTGGAAACACAACAACAAACATAACACAAGAATACCATAGACTATGATGAGAAGGAATAATGATAAATCTGAAATATCAGTGTAAATTATAGTATCAACATGAAATTGGTACAATCTCACCCATGAGGTTCTTCAAGTGCTATTAACTTCACTTTCCTTCAAACAATAACTATGGGAGAAACTTCACAATTACACCTCTTAATGGCTTCTTTAATACACCTTCAAAAATGATGGCTTCCTTTGCACACTTACTCATACAATATTTCCCTCTACTTCTCTCTATGCTAAATGAGGGGGGTGGCCTCTTTATTTATAGGAATTCAGGCTTATCCACCTTATCTCTAAGATAGGATAGGAAATATCTTCCGGACAATCATATTCCATGCCTAAACTCTTGCCTTTACATGTAGGCTTATCTTCTAAGATAAGATAAACCTTATTATCTCACATGGGTTCCACCCTTTTAGACTTTTCCACAAATCAAATATACAAATATTTATGACATCACTCTTTTTCCTTATTACAAATATAATATTTGTAATTCCTAATCATGTAGACCCTATTTCTCTACTTATCCCAACTTTGACATTTTAACATTACTGGACTGCTTATGACTAATATTTATTTTTTACAACATTCCTATTGTACTTTGACTATTACCGTACTCTACATTATTGGCGGTACCATACTGACTGTGCCGTTATCTTCTATTGGATGCTACTACTAATTATACTTAACGACATCCTATTCCTAATACATACATTAATAAAATAGAAATTACAGAGGAAAATTTTTATGTCGACATTTTCCCCCTTCGTAATTTCTACTCTATCCTCGGAGTAGACTCTTATGAACATTCTGAAGTTGGTGCTTGGAAAATCATTAACTTGTCATGGTTGACCCATTTTGTAATAGGAGTACCATCCAATTCCTCCAGTGAATATGTACCATTTTCATGCACAACTACTATTTTGTAGGGCCCCATCCACTTTGGAAGAAATTTTCTCTGTCTTCTTTTTTTGTATCTGGAATCATATACTAGAACCAAGTCATTCACATGAAATGGAGACCAACAGATATTTTGATCAAAGTATTCCTTCTGCTTCATTTTCTTCTTATAGCTTGTATCCTTCGCTATTTCCCACATTTCCTCTAGCAAATGAAGATGTACCAACATTTCTTTTATTGAATCATTTTCATCCATCCTTTCATTTTTCATAAGTCTCGCAGTGGGAATATCAAACTCAATAGGAAGAACTGGATCAATGCCATAAGCCAACTGAAATGGGCAGTATCCTATTGCTGACTTTGATGTTTCCCTATATGCCCGCAATGCTGCATGAATCCTTTTATCCCACTTATGTACCTGCAAGGCTGCATCTTTTGCTAGAATTTGACACAACACAAAAAAAATTCGTTCCACCTGTCCATTTGTGCTTGGCTTGTATGTTGTTACCTTACCGTGCTTAATAGAAAACTTGTTGACTAGGGATTCTACCACCTCATTAATGAAGTGGCTTCCTTGATCTGTTACAATTTCTAATGGGCAAAAAAATATGGTGACAATGTGTTCATATATGAACCTTACCACTTCATCCATGGAAGATGTTTTCAATGGCCTAGCTTCAACCCACTTGGTTAAATAATCTGTGGAAACTACAATATACTTATTTTGGCGCGGGGTAGTTAGAAGTGGACCTAAAATGTCTATTCCCCACTTTTCAAAGGGACCAAGTGAAATAATAGGGCAGAATGGAGCTGATGAAGTCTTACGGTTACCATGTGTTTGACAAATATCACATGTGTTACAATAATTATAACAATCTCTAAAAAGAGTGGGCCAGTGATAACCTGCGTCCAAGATCCTTCTTACTGTAAGTTGTTCAGAGATGTGTCCTCCACATGTACCATTATGGAATTCTTCTATCAGCTCCTTCCCTTGATCACGTCCAACTACCCTCTTGTACTATCCATCAAGTCCTATTCGAAATAATACTCCATGCAGAATAGAATATGGACGACTTGCTTAAGTAATCTTCCTCTTAGTATTTGCATTGGCACCATCAGGAAACTTGAATTCATTTAGATAATTCCAAATATCTATGTATTCACTAGGGATTTTGTCAAGAGATAACAATGCTGCAGCAGGGAAATCATCATCATCACAAGGTGAACCTAAACCATCATAGGCTCGAGAGAGTGCATCTGCATTGACATGCTTCTTTCCTGGCCTATCTATAATATCAAATTCAAATTCTTGTAGAAAAATTATCCATCTTGCTATCCTCCCTGATGGGTTAGGCTTATTGACAATATATTTTAGAGCCTGATGGTCTGTTACAACTATAAATTTATGCCCTAGCAAGTAATTTCTAAACTTCTTTACAAAAAAATGATAGCTAGAGCCTCTTTTTCAGTTACATTATAATTTACCTCAACACTGCTCATTTGTCTACTCTAAAAGTAAATTAGATGATCATTCCCATTTTCATCCTTTTAGCTCAGAGTACTTCCTAGTGTTGCATCTGAGGCATCAATATACACAATGAATGGCTTTCTCTAATCTGGATTCTTTAAAATAGGTGAACACATTAGGGCTTCCTTTAAATGTTCAAAAGATTCATGCGCCTTATTTCCTGGTTCATAAGTAACATCCTTTTTCAAGAACTGGGTTAGTGGCTGTGTAATCTTTGAGAAATTCTTGATGAACCTTCTATAGTAACCCACATGGCCTAAAAATGATCTCAACGTATTTCTATTCATAGGAAATGGTAACTCTTTGATTTTTGAAACTTTATCAGGATCAATACCAATACCATCTTTGGATACAACATGCCCTAACAAAATACCTTTAGAACATCCAAAGACACACTTTGTAGGGTTTAGTGAGGCTTGTGCTTCATCTAACCTTTGATATGCTATCTTCATCTGGTGCAGGTGGTCCATCTTGCTCCCATAGATGCAAAAATCATCCAGAAATATTGTGATGAAGTTCCCAATGTAGGGCTCAAACACCCTATTCATCAAGCATTGGAACATTGCTGGAGCATTACACAACCCAAAAGACATAACTCTATAAAAAAACGTTCCCCAAGGAGTGGTGAACGTGGTATTTAGCTGATATTTCTCTGCTATACGAACTTGGTTATATCAGCTATATCCATCAACAAAACTATAGCACTCCTGGCCAGCTACTTTTTCCAAAATCTGATCTGAGAATGGAAGAGGGTAATGATCCTTATTCGTTACCTTATTGAGCTTCCTATAATCAACACAAATGCATAGATTTCCATTCTTTTTTATTGAAATCACAATGGGAGATACCCATTATGAATACTCCACAGTAAATATAAATCCTGCATCAAGTAACTTATCTATTTCTTCTTTTACAGTCTTGGAAAAATTAGGATTCATTCTATATGGCATTTGCTTTATGGGCTTAGCACCATCTACCAGCTCAATAGAATGTTCTACCCAACTTACTTGACTGAGTTCCTTGTAATAAAAAGTTAATATGTGTATGTACCTTCGAAAGAGCTAGAGGTAGGATTCCTTCTCAGTCTCCATCACAGCATCACCAATCTTTATTTTTTGGAGACGATCATCAGTTTCTTCTTTAGATAATTTTATGGGATCATGAGTCGGTGTGACTGGAAGGATATCCATGACCGAAACATCAACCTCACTTTCTTCATCTTCAGTGTCCACTTCACTAGTACTCGAGTAATCAGAGGATGTCCAATCATCAGTTTCATCACTTGAATCCACAGGTTCTGCCTTATGATGCCGAGGGATCACGTTTATCTTCACCCTCTCTCTACCACATCCAAGTGTCATGAAGCCTTCATTCCAGTAGTTTCTTGCATGAACTCTCCTTAGCCATGGTCTTTCCAACAACATTGGGTACGCAACAGTAGCATTTTTCATCACCTGAAAGTCTACCACACATACAAAACCCATAACAGATATTGCCACATTTGAGTCTAAACCTTCTGGTTTAGTTTTTCCTTTATTTAATGACCTTAACATAAGTGCTGAGGGGTGATCAATTTTTAAACCCAACATATTCATTACAGACCCAGTCATTACATTAACTACAACACCTCCATCAACTAATACATCATGAATTGAAATACCATTACATAATACCTCAGCTTGTGGAGCGTAGGGATCCGTCTCTCCCTCCAAAACAGGGACCTCAACCTCCTTCCTTCTTTGAGCATTGAGTCCACTTCGCAGCTCCCTCCTCTTCTCAGAAAACATAGCCAAGAGTTGACCATATGTAATATTTGCAGGCCTTTTGGATAGATCATCTAAGATGGAGTATGGTCCTTGTCCCTGTGAAATCAGAAAATCCTGCACACCCAACTTTCTTCTCCTATGTTTCTTACTAGTTTCTCCTTTCATCTTCTTAGGATCATTTCCATATTGGTTATCTTTTTATTTCTTTCTTTTTGTTACAAACACATCTGCTTCATTATTTATGCTCTTATCTACTACATCAAAAGAATTCATAGGTGCTTTCCCTTTATCATTATCTCTTGTACTAGATGTAGAAGATCTATCTGGACAATTATACTTATAATGACCCTTTTTATAACAACCATAACATACAACTTCAGAAATATTTCTTTTTGGACATTTATCTCCTCCTTGAGAACTAAATTCTTTTCCTTGAAGAAGATTAATAGTTAACTGACCCATATTTCTGAGCAGATCTTCATACTCAGTAGATGTACTAGGAGAAGGTTTTTTGCTCACCGAGAGTGGTTATGGATTCTAGACCAAAGGTGTTGGTGTAGGCTCTACTTTAGCAACAATTTCTTTGGGCTCCTCTTCCATGCTTTCTTCTTGCCTTCTTGAAATCTCCTTTGCTTGTTCAATGGTAGCTGGGCGGCCATACTTCACTCGTTGTGTGATCTCTGGCTTCATCCCAAGAATGAAGTGATTACAAAGGAGATGATCCACGCTATTCATTAACCCATCCGCTAATCCTTTCTTCCAGATCAGAGCATTGAGCTTCCTCCTTAGCTCTAGAACATGAGCATGATAATCCCTTATCTTCTCCTTCTCTCCTTGGTCTAGCTTTGTGATAGTCGATCATGAGATCTACATATTTCTGTTGTTCACCAAATTCTTCAAGAAATCCCATGAGTTTTTCACATTATCACCTAGTGTTTCAAACCACCTAAGAGTTGAACCATCCAAAAAGGCAGGAAACAATTTAGTCCATTTTTCCCTTCTTATAAGACCATTACAAATACAATATCGTTTAAACTCTTGAATGAAAGAGGAAGCATCTTCATTAGATTGGGCTGAAAAAATAGGAATCTTCCGCATTTCCAAAAGTAACCACAGTGAAATACCAACCCACAAGTACAATCAACAAGACTTATATGCACAAATAATTGAAATCACTATAATAGAAAATAGAAATGACCACGGTAAACTATGGTAAAACTTAACTTGCTGTGGTAAAAACTGACTTTACTGTGGTAAACACTATTCACAGTAAAAAGTGAAGTTACTACGGTAAAAATGACTTTACTGTGGTAAACACTATTCACAATAAAAAGTAAAGTTACTGCAGTAAATACTATTCACAGTAAAAAGTGACTTTACTGCAGTAAATACTATTCACGGCAAAAAGTGACTTTACCATGGTAACTACTATCCACAGTAAAAACAAGGTTACCCTCCAAATGTTTTTTGACTAAGTGGGAATATTTCTCTAGAAAATGCACCAATGAGGAATGGTCCTGGCAACCGAACCAAAATGTCAACACCAATGCGGCACTATGATAATTCTTCACCAGGAACTCCTCGTGCTATGATTATTAACTAATGCACAACTTTTAGTTTGGTGGATGTAATCTGAAACACAACAACAAACATAACACAAGAATACCATAGACTATGATCAGAAGGAATAATGATAAATTTGAAATATCACTGTAAATTATAATATCAACATGAAATTGTTACAATCTCACCCATGAGGTTCTTCAAGTGTTATTAACTTTACTTGCCTTCAAACAATAACTATGGGAGAAACTTGACAATTACACCTCTTAATGGCTTCTTTAACACACCTTCAAAAATGATGGCTTCCTTTGCACACTTACTCATACAATATTTTTCACTACTTCTCTCTATGCTAAATGAGGGGGGGTGGCCTCTTTATTTATAGGAATTCAGGATTATCCACCTTATCTCTAAGATAGGATAGGAAATATCTTCCAGCCAATCATATTCCATGCCTAAACTCTTGCCTTTACATGTAGGCTTATCTTCTAAGATAAGATAAACCTTATCATCTCACATGGGTTCCACCTTTTTAGACTTTTCCACAAATAAAATATACAATATATTTATGACATCACTCTTTGTCTTTATTACGAATATAATATTTCTAATTCCTAATCATATAGACCCTTCTTTTCTACTTATCCCAAATTTAACATTTTAACATTACCGGACCACTTACGACAAATATTTATTTTTTACAACATTCCTATTGTACTTTGATTGTTACCGTACTCTACGTTATTGGTGGCACCGTACTGATGGTGCCATGATCTTCTATTGGACGCCACTACTAATTATACTTAACAACATCCTATTCCTAATACATACATTAATAAAATAGAAATTACGGAGGAAAATTTTAGTGTCGACAGGCCTGCAATAATAGGTTATACAATGGTGATAGGTTGTGGGATGGTTACCAAATCTACTAAAAAGTTCATCGAAGGTCTTGGTGCTAACTTTCCAGCTTGAATAAGACCATTTTAATCCTTTATAGCAATTTCATAAGTTGTCTGGAGATTTTCACCTGCCATAGATTGAATCATAGTTGAAATATCACTGTTTAGTGCTCTAAGATAATAAAAGAAAGCATGGTTGTCTTGAGGCTTGACACTTACTAGAATTATTTCTCAAGTTCATGAAAAAATAATATTAAAACTAGCCATAAATTCATGAAAGGATCTTCTGGTTGTAGATTGTTGCTCTATGAGGGATAAATGATCTGAATTATCTTGAAATTGTTTCAACAATTTACCACCTAAGTCTTCCTAAGTTCTTATGCTTCTAATCTATAAATTTCTATACCATTGCAAGGCTCACCCTATAAAGGATACAGCTTAAAGTCTTAGATCTAAATATTCATGAGTAATATTACAGAATACACATAGGGCTGCAACATCTTTGATGTGCTCTGTAGGTGTAACTTGATTTTCAGCAGTGAGTGAAGGAAAAATTTTAATGACAACATTAGGGATATCAAGATAAAATGGAATTACTAATGGGATGCCATTAAGAAAGGTCACAAAATTCCTACGTAGTTGAATATCCATTTGAAAAACTGGGATTAGAATAGAGAAATTAATATGTGGTGAAGGAAGATTAGGAGGAGGGTTGTTAAAACTAGGTCTATTATAAGGTAGGGTGTTACCAACTCTTCTTCTTCTTACAGAATTCAAAGGTAAATAAATAAAATCAGAAGGAATTCCCCTTACTGATGATATTGTACTCACTTTAGGCATGGAACATGCTACAAAACTGGTATGAAATCTGCCGTACAGAGTCACCACATAATTTTTTTAATCTTTAGAATTAATTACTACAACTTGGTCATCCAAAAGTAACTTTTCTTTGTTGTGAATCTTTTGTGAATTGTTGTAATTTGCTCGCATATCTAATTTTTTGTCCCACTAGACATGCCAAAAACTATTATCTCTCGAAAGTTCACCCAATAGAGAGATGGTTGTAGGTGTTCTAAGCTTTCTCTAGATCTCTCTCTTTTGTAGATATAATGGAAACACCTCAGATCTATGGGTATACCTATTGTTGAGGTGAGTCTCTGATATCAAGGCTGGTTCCTTTTTTTATGTATCTTAAACTATTTTTTGGGGGGTTTTGAGGGTAAAACAATGTGTGTAAATGAGTTGAAAAATGAGGTGATACACCAAACTTGTTGAGGTCTTTGACTAAGTACTTGTACAAATATCTGAGAATGGATTCTAGATGCACAAATTAATAGTTTTAAGAACAATATTAAGGAAAAATACTTGATGTATTGAGGGAAAGTTTCACAACAATACTATTAATCTGATCATGCACACTAATATTATGTAGAAATTACTAAGATTGCAGCAAGGTAAGATGATCAATCAAGGAATTTTGACATTCAAAATATGATAATAAAGTATAAACAAAGCTACAAATAATTGGAAAGGAAAAAATCAATCTCTCATTCAAAATGCAAAACTAGAAAAATCGGATCTAGCACTCCTGTGTCAAAAAATTTCTCCCCTGTGCTTTTCCAATACACACAATATATAGAAAAATTATCCATCCCACCCATCCTAAAAATAGACTAAAGTACTCACCCATGCATCCTATTTTCATCCTTTATTTTTGAATAAATAAAATAATAAAATAAACATGCTAATACATTGAGGCATTAATAGCCATGATTACAGTAATACAACTCAATCAAATAACAATTGACTGTTTTATTTTTAATAAATCTAGGTGAATAATTCTGCTAATAATAATTTTTTTTATAAACAAGTCTTATCTAATGCGTGCAATATTTTTCTTCTTTCTCTTGATCTGACATTTGCAAATTTCTAGTGGTCACATAAATAATACACTTGTGCACACCATGTTATTGTTTAACTTCCAAATCTCCCACTTTGGGGACCACCTGTGATTTGAAAACTTGTTTTCCTCCTTTAATGACTTGGAGTAATACCATGATTTAGAATAAACATGGGGTCTTCTTTTGAAATATTTTCATATTACTTTTTTCCACCTTTTTAGATCACATTACATAGTATCCATTTGGAAATCATTGCCAATCTTGACTTACCATGTATTCTATAGTTTCTTTCTCCTTTGGATTAAATGGCAAAACATATAGTTTTGTTACAATAATCACTCGATTTTTTTTTTCGGTGTTTGATTTGTTGGACTAAGGTTTTAGACCTTTGAAAGGTCAACACAAAATTATTTTTAAATAACGTGGGCTGGTCCCCTTCCCACGGTGACTCACCCCTTGGAATATTTTTCGGTGGCATATTGACTTTACCCTTATTAGGGTTTCATTTTTGGTTGACACTTGTATGCTTCTGTGACCGTGGTTAGTCCATGAGTTTGCTCTGGTTATGATAATTATTTCTTGACCATCGATTGTTGTACCTATTCCATTTTAAACATTGATCTTTCTAACCCTCAGTTACTGTTTTGACTTGGAATTTAATGTAGTTGGTGACATAGATCATGGTTTGCACATATTTCGAATGTAGTGAATGGTTAATGAACATTGATCTAGTGTACCCTGATCATCTAGATCATTGATGATCTAAACCATGGTTAGCATGATGATTTGTATCTCGATTGTTTGATCTGTACTTGGATCTCTCGAGCCATTAAGTCTCTAACTTACCTTTAACTCTATGGAAGTTAGGTTTTGAAAGCCTAATTGAGTTCATCATTTGATCATTCTGATCATTCATCTTTCTCGTTTTGAGCGGCAAAGCCATGCAAAAAAAAAAATTCAGACTACCATTTTTATCTTCTTAAGCTCAAAATTGTGCATTTACTGGTCTGCAAGGATTTTTTATTTTGAATCTGGTGTATTTCTTGATATTCTATCCTTCTGGAGATCTTTGTGTAATATTCTTGAAATTGGGCACCATTATTTATTCTTTGAGCTCGGTTCTTCTATGGATTAGTCTTTATGAAGCTCTCCTGAATCTATGTTTTCATTGTTGTTTTATCTGTAAGAGCTTGTGAGTGAATTGGTTGTGGATGTTGATCACTATTGTGTATCCTTTGAGCTCAGTTTATTTGCAGAGAATATATCTTATGAGATTTTGTGTTCGTATTTGGTGTATTATAGAGCTATTTTTTCTGCGAAACAACCTTTTGTGATGGAGTTTTCGTTCTTGGTTGTTTTCAAAGGCCATGCTTGAAATTCATGATTCTAAGTTCCATCTTGTCTGCTATTTCATGAGTTCTTCTACTGAAATAACCACCATGAATATTTCCTTTGAGCTCATCTGTGTATTCTGAACTTGATATTTAGCTTAGTAATGAACATGCATGGATTATTCTCGGCTATAAGGTCGTCATTTTTCCTCTTTTTTTAGTAAGTTATTCCTCTATATTTTCCCTTCAATGTCATACAAAAATGTTGATAAGCCCACAACTTGGAGCATTGGTCTCTTTTGTCTATGGAGGTGTTTAATTCCTATATAACTTTTTGTTGTGTTTTGGGTATTTGTAGATATATTTTTATTAGTTATGGGTTCTCCGTTATACCACGACTCTGGGAATGAATATTCATCTTGATTCAATTTCATCTATTGGATAGGGTAAGGTCAAATTTTCTACTTGCTTATGTATACGATGTTGTACTCTCAATTAAATACACTGTCGATTTGCTCTAAATTGTCTGTATATATCTGTTGATACCCAAATCTGATCTTATTCAGGTTGAATGCTTCATTTTTTAACAACCCACAAATGGGTATTATTTCTTTGATAAAAAATTTTGAAATTCTAAGAGAATTTTGACCTGGGTATTCTTATTTAGATTTGCATTCAATCATCATCTCCAAAAAATACTTTTTGTTCACTATATTTCAAGCTCGATTTCGAGGCCTTCCACTGATCTTGTAGGCAACATTGTTGAGGGTCATTTGATCTCTTTTCATTTATCATAAATTTAATTTATTTGAAAATGGTTTATAATTATTTCACCTGAATTTGAACTGTAGGGCTGTATTCTCATCGAAACCGGGTGATTTTCTATTGTGTTCAAACATGTTGAGCTTTTTCCCTTATTTTGCATAGTGTATATTTTTCTTTATACTTATACTATGAAGGAGTCGAGTGTGTTTATCCATGTCATTTAATACCAGGAATGGAAATATTTTCACAAATTTAAACTCAGCTTGTCTTCTTCCTGTAATAAGTAATATTGTATACCAATCATTCTTCGGAAAACATCCTCAATCCTATGTTATTTGTAGAAACATATATAACAAGATGTAATATAGGCTTAATTATTTTGTCATAACATAAGAAAACTTAAACTATAACCACATTCCATTTATGCATATTGTTGGTGAAATTATGTAATATACTTGAGTGATGAATTTGGGAAGCATTTTCACAATTTGTATCTCTTTACATGTTGCAAATCTATATAGTTGTGTGCTTCAATCTAAATGGTTCCTTGAATTATAGTATGTTTATATTCCATCTTGCTTGTTAAGAAAGGTTGTGTACTCTTTATATAGCTAGTACCTTTCGATTATCACTTTTGAATGTTGTACCTGTGATTCCTGAGATCTTGAAATTGTTCTTGGTGATCCCTTGTGTTGTCAATAGTTGTACTTACACATTCAGTTATGTACTTTTCTCTTCAGTTCACCTTTTGGTTTGATTATTTGTAACTTATAGCTATATTATGTGGAAGTGATGTAGCACCTTGCTTTGTTTTTGTACTTGTCTAAGTATTGAGCGGGTTGTATTGTGAACTGTAACTCTTCATCATGAAATATATTATGCATCCTTAGTTGCACTATAACTGAAAATGTTTCTTTATCATGAGGTAACTTGTAGTTATCTGTATCTATACCTTTGAATATACAATGTGTTCTTTCCTTTCTTGTATACTATTATATTATAACAACTTTCAATCATCAATTAGCTGTGAAATAACATGATGGAAAGATGTAAAATGTCCATTTAACATGGCGAACGCATGTCAAATTTTTCTCAGATTGTCTTATCCATTTTGTTTCAGCTACAACTTTATCTCACTCCATTTTTTAATCATTTTAATGTGTCCATGGAACTTTTATTCTAAACCAATGTTGAAGTCATATAATTCTTTTGAAGATTACTTGATCACTCTATAAGTTTCTACCTCTTCATTTTGATAATTTTTAAATGTAGACTATAATTTGTCTTTCTTATGGACTTGAATGTTGCTTGATTAAAAACATTCTCTGTTGATGTATGCATGATGTTTAAATTATTGGCTCCAATACCTCTTAGATAATTATACTCTAAAACTATATTTTCTTTTGGATTTAATCTTTACTTGATAATAGATAATATCCATAGAACATAGTTGTTGAAGTATCAAACCTAAAGGATACTATAAACTTGCACAGGCCATTTTTTTTTCATCATGAATGTTAAATTGTTCATTATTTAAGGAAACAGTCAGGATTTCTTTATTCTTGTGATTCTCAGCCTAGTATCATAATTGTATTTGTTGTTCTAGATGGTGTTCCTTTTCAACTGTATCTCTTATGACCCATACTCTACTTTTTATCTTTGATCCTAAGCTAGAAATGATTAATTTATTCCTTTATTACAACCTGTACTTTGATATATGCTTTGCACTTGATTGTAACTTGATGAAACTCTAATATTTTATCATTTGTAGCTTGATCAGTATGACATAGTTGTAGTTGATCAACAAAAAATGTATTCTCTGATGTTTTAACTATCTGGAAATTCTTGGCTTCTTCTTCTACTATTAATTGCATTTTAGCAACTATACTTCATTTCTGTAACATACTTATGATGATATCTAGAATATGTGTCCTTGACTCTGCAATGTAAAATTTGGTACTCTATTGAATTTTTGAAATTGACGAATCATAATTATCTACACTTTCTCTATTTGCACATTTAGATAAACTAGTTAGAAAACATTAGGCCTTTTGGCCTCACTTTTATTCCATATTTTTTATGTATCTTTCTTTCTATATGAATGAGTCATGTATGCTACTACATAATAGTGCTTTTATCATTTGGCATTTTGATCCTCATGTAATTTATATTTCATGATATTAAAAGACACACTTTCACGAAATTGGATAGTATAGGAATATGGATCAACCCTGAGCTCAAAATTGACAATCTTTCCTTTTATTGTTTTTTAGGTACAGTACCATTTGCTAAGAAGTGAGGATGCATCAACCAAAATGGAAGAAACCCAGGGAAAGGATGGGTTATTTCATACTCCTTTAATTTCTTTGTCATACATATGTACCTCTTACTTAAGTAGTTATAATTTACTTTTGAGTTACATCCCACAGCTTTTGTGGGAACATTTGAAATTCCTCATGAATGAAACACTGAATTCTGAAACTGAGTTGTGTATTTTGTTCTATATTTCATATTTGTATATGGATTGTATAATGAATTAAAAAACTTAATAACATAATTGAATGCATTTAATCATGAAGGAAATAACTTTAAAATACATGTCACTTTAGCAATGAACCTTGACTGCTACAATATCCAATAATGATTGCTCTTCCAAAAATTAACACTTCATCTATTATGTATTTTAAGTCTTCATCAATATAACACATCTGTCCTTCGGAGCTTTCTGTTCTTTTGATGACGATAATCATGAAATTACAGACTATGAGATTTGTTAAATTTTGTAATAGCACACATAGCTGCAAGTTACATGTATTCATTAATTAATCCAAGAGAAAAATATTGAACTTAAATAATATCCCCTATCTTAGGTTCATTTCACCAATTCCATCCATCATATGAAGTTTCCTGTTGCCCATTTTTACACAAGTGCAAAAATTGTCAACAACTTCCACACTGCTAGGTCAAATTTGTTCCCTAGAGTGACTGGTTGATAATAAGATGATTCGGGAGTGTGTTCCCATCCTCATCAGTTAGATGTGTTCCAAACAGTTCATGGTTGATAATAATTTGGTTTTTTCCTTCTTCTACCTTTAGTTTGAGTGTTGTACTAAGATCATGAGAAAACATGGGTGGCAGGATGCAAACAAAGTGTGAAAGATTTTTTATTACCATGTAAACATTAAGGGGGGAATGTTAGGAAATATAATGTTTACTTTATAGTGGGATATTTACCTAAAGGTAAATAATAATTAGTTAGTTATATTATTTTTATATAAACAATAATAAATTGGTTGGAGTTGTTTTAACAACTTGTATGATTTGAATTGTCTTTTGTTACATGAGTCAAAATCACAACTAAATGGGATTATTGTTAGAGTAACTTCCTATTTTTTAGGAGTTTCATAATTCTATATTTTTGTATTGTATCCTCGAATGATTTAGAGTGAGGATATTAAAGGAAATATTATATCATGCAAAGAAATTATTGTCACAATCTTAATTAATCTCTAGATATCAATAAGTTTTTAATTGTTACTTGATCATTTGTAATCAAGAGAATGATATTTTATGGCTATACTATATTGAAACTTTGCAAACTTTACCTGTTTTTATATCTAAGAAAAACTTCTTGCAAAGAATTTGTAATCTGTGTACCATTTCATAGTATGATAATGTACTTCTTGAAAGGTTATGTGACTTCTCATTCTTGAAATAGTGAAACAAGTATCATAATTTGTACTTCTTTGACCAGTTCTTGAGATTTTCACTCTCTAAATGCATTGATAAGTTGTACTCAAACACTATTTACTATTTATAATATACATGTGGAAAGGAACATTGGGAATTTCATTTACAATGCATGCACTATTTTAACTTGTAGGTCATGATGTTGTTGTACCTCTTGGGCCATAATTTTTTTTACAAAAATGTTTCAATTTTTTTTTACTTTGTTGTTCTTGATAGATCTGGAATATTCTTTGTTTCTTTACTGGTCTTTATCATTACTCTAACTTCTATATAACAACCATTTGACCCTTGAGCACCTTTGTAGTATGTCCTTCAATATTTCTAAACCTGTAACATGCTTACAATGGAAACTTAAGTCTTTCTTGGCTCTTAAGTACTCTTAAAATACCTATAAAATTTTTCAAACTCCATAGTATTCTTCTTCTTAGCCTGCTCCATTTCACTTAATAGTCTATAAAGCTTAAATGTTAACCATTTTTTATTACATATTTGATTTGTACAAGTATTTTTATTCAAGTCAATATGTCTTCTTCATATGTTATTTGTGTAATATCTTGTTCAGTCTATATGAATTACAAACATAAAAAACACACCATAAATAATATTAGCCTCTTGAGTTATTTCATACATTCAGGATACCATATATATAGGAATATGCTTTCCTATAAATATGGAGGTTGCTCAACAACACTCCTACAAATAACTCTACACTCCTATTCTACGTGAGTTCACATAACTAGAATATTGTTATGATTTGTTTATAACAACAAATCTATAACAATACAAGTATTTACGGTTTACACATTACACATTAATAATAATAAAAAATATATATATTTTCTCAAAAATGTGAGTACTACTCCATTTTCTTGACATTCCCCCCCTTGGTGTGAACCTTGGGAAAAACATAAATCTTCTGACTAAGCAGTGTACACATGTCTTGACCTTCCTCTGTGCACTCTGATTGAGGGAAAACATCAACCAAGATATGGGAACACTATCAACCATCCATAGGAACATCAACCAAGGTGGGAAACTACATTGACCACTTTGGAACACATCAACCATGCAAAGGGAACTAGAAACATAACATCACCATCAACCATATCTAGGAACATTGACTAACTAATAAGAAAAGTAGTGGGAACTGTTATCACCGAATCACAGCACCCCTATGCTTATACAAGTGCATATAATTGAACTCACGGTGTGATTGGATAACATGGGTACTATCTCCAAGTTGTGGGACTTGCTACTTGAGATAGACCTCCAGAGAAAGCTGGTTCTTGCTCCCAAACTACCTGCCACAATCTACTCTAATGCAGGATAAGCTAACTGTTCTAATCTAAATTTCCAAGGGACCAGGGAGAGAGAATGCATAAAATGAAAATCCTACACTAAAGCGGTGATACACCAGAAAAGGAGGATGTGAGAGTAGTCTCCAAATGTGTGAAATACAGAGGCAAAGTGCACACTAGAAGAGGTGATGACAGTTCTCCATAATTTAGCAAATTGCATTCACAACAATATTCCAAGCATACACAATGATAATGGATCCCTGCA
Source organism: Taxus chinensis (assembly GCA_019776745.2). NCBI lineage: Eukaryota > Viridiplantae > Streptophyta > Pinopsida > Cupressales > Taxaceae > Taxus > Taxus chinensis. Next base: position 408,021,494 of record CM034155.1, read on the forward strand.
AGAACATAATAATAGACACAATATTCTTGTAGAAAGATTAAAGGGGCAAGCAGAATGCAAAAAAACACACCAGGGGAAGATACATCCACAAACTGATATTTTATTGCTTCATGATATGCACAGTTCAATTTATTACAAGATAAGGGCCTGGATCACCATGCGAGGAGTCCACTACAAGGGCCTACAACACACTGGCTTCACAAAGCGATTTTCGTAGAGCTTTGCTACCCAAAAACTCTCTCTTTTACAATGAGCCCAACACTCAAATTTATAGAAAAATGAGAAGGAAAAGAGAAGGGAAAATGGAAATCCTGAAATCTGTCCTTCAACCACCTGTAAGAGGAATTAAATTGAGTGAAATGATTTTACATTACTTGCAAAAGGCTCCCCATACTGTCCCATGTGCTGCAGCAGAGAAAGAATGATGAGCATGCCTCTTAATTGCACTCCCAGCTACCAAATAAAACACTGTTTTGAACCAGGCCACGTTTTGTTAAAAAATCAATCAATTTCTGATCAAATCCAGAATTTATTTATTTTTGTGCATCGGGCTTGGAACCACGATTCCAACAGTACCAATTTTGTGTGATTTCGTTGAGAAATGCAAAAGTTATGGCCTTCTGAGTGCGGGCAGCTATTTTGGGTCTGGCAGGGGTTTTCTGTCATTTGACAGGAATGAGCATTAACTGAATGGAGCCGAATATATTTCTCTTATTTAAATATATCTACCCTCACTAAAAATAAGAAATCTAGAAAGTCCAATTTTGTGAAAATCGGAGCTCGGAGTCAAAAGTTATGGCCGTTTGAAGTTCCACGGGCCAAACGTTGACTTTTCTTCTCTGCCTTCGGCCGCTTCGGATTTTCGCGTCCCACGCATCTCTTTGTCCCAAATTTCCCAATGCTGCGTGGGACAAATTCTTCCAAACCACCCAAAATTGGCTTTCATGTCACTTTTCTGCCGATGACACGTGGCGTGATTTGATTGGCTTTCGGCTCCTTCGGCTATTCGCGTCCCCCGCGTCCCTTTGTCCCTTTTCTCCCAGTGCTGAAGTTCCCTGTTTCGGCCGAATCGGCCGGTTCACGCCCTTTTGTCCCAACTATCCCGGACTGTCTGGGACAATTTCTTCTGATTCACCCGGTTCGGTCGGCTCACGCCCTTTTGTCCCAACTGTCCCGGTACGAAAGTTCTCATTTCGGCCGATCCGGCCAGTTCACGTACTTCACGTACCTTCAGCCCAACTATTCCAGGCTGCCTTAAGTCTTTTCAGCTGACTTGCGTCCTCTGTGTACTAACTGCCTAGATGTCCCAGACTACCGGTTTCAACAGTTAGTTAATTTTTTCCACTTTTCGGCCAGTTCGGATTTCCATGTCCCATGCGTCCCTTTGTCCCAAATGTCCCAAATGCTGCGCAGACCGCCTGATGGCCTTTCAGCCGGTTCGCGCCCAGATGTCCCTCATGTCCCGACTATTGCGAGGACTAGGACTTAGCCAGTTTTCATGATTTTTTCTGGCCCGAGCTTGTTTTTGCAATTTTTTCACATTTTCTCAGAACTTGCTCTCTTCTTCTTGGACATGGGAGTTAGAAAAAATCTGAGGGGACCCTAGAAACATGAATTTTTGCCCCAACTCAATATAATTGCTTGGGACTAAAGAATTTGATGCATGTTATCAAATTACCTTGAGGGGTGAATTTTGGATAACAGGAACATGACATCAGTACTCTATTCTGAATCTCCTGTACTATCTCCAATCAGGGATTGATCTAGAAATCATACTCACAAATTACACACATAAACAAGAGGTGGAAATGAAAATGGAACATTTAGACCATGTTCCCCCCTTCAATGTGAACATTTCACTTATTCAACACAAAACATGAACTCTGAAATCATACTGCAATCGAAAAATGAAATTAAAATCACACACACACACACACAGTGTCAGCACAACTTCATGCAGCCATGTCGTTGGCAACTGATGAGAGGATGCCAATTATCCTCCAGCCTCCTGTGCCTCCTTCCTCAAACAGATGTATTCTTTTTAGAAGAGAAATTTTTCTTCACTATCTTGAGCATTAAATTCTCTATCATGTGAATGGTTGGATCCGGCTTCCCAATCACTTTCTTCTTTTCTACTTTCAGAAATAAAATAATTTTCTTTTAATTTTACCTCAAGCAAATCTTGTGCTCTTTTCCTGCAGTACATAATACCATGTATTTGATTTTTACAATAATTACAAAGGAATATTTTCTTGGAGTCTGTGAATGTTGATTTTTGCTTAGAAAAGAATTTGGATCCTCATATTTTATTGTCACCATACAATGCATTTTATTTTGGTGTAACAGTCTTATTTTCTTCATCTATCAGTGAAGAAATTAGATCTTCTAGGCTGGGATTGATCTTGCTCAAAATAAAAAACAATGTTTGTAGAACGAGATGGCATACTATTCAACAAAACAACTTTTGCATCATCATCCTCTACTTTAATTTTTATCCTTGACAATTGATTCAAAATAGACCGAAACTTACTTATATGTTGTACCATGCTTTCTCCTTCATCCATCATGATTCTGAACAACTTCTGCTTCAAGGTCACTGTTGCGCTTCCGGTTTGGGATCCAAACAGCTTGTTCAATGTTGTCCAAATGAAATTTGAACTTTTTGAAAGGTCTATATGATGCAAATATGCATCAGACAACCCAAGCCCAATGATAGTTGTTTCTTTACAATCTCTACTCTCCCATTTGGCCACTTCACCAACATCGGTTGGTTTCTTGAATGTTCCATCCACAATGTTTCATAGATCTTTGTTAATCAATATCAACTGAGTTCGTACTTTCCAAGTGTGAAAATATTTTCCATCAAATTTTTCAATATGACCCATTTTCTCCATTATAATATTTTCATGAATTAAATCCAATTAAAGATTGGATTTGATATCTTCAAACACTATGGAACGGAAACTGGAAAAAGAACTAAACCAATGCTATATAAAAAAAAATTAACCATGCATGTAACTTCTATTTATTTGGCAGATCAATTGAATAATATGCAGACTTACACGTAGAGATGCACACATGTTGCACTTTGATTATTTAGATCCTTTGAATATGTTTGGCACTCCTTGATGCATCGCCTTTGACTGGAATTCACTGCACACCTTTTCAACACGTCTATGAAGCCACTCTTATTATTTTTAGTGATAAAGAAACTTCTCCCCTTAAACAAATAGATTTATTTTCAGTTTCCACGTGAGTCACATTTACTACCACTTCATGGCCTCAATATATAAACTCAATGTAGATCTGCATCAGCATGTAATGTAGAATGCCTCCCAATGATTTTATTTAACAATTAACCACCGCAGACATATGATCCACTGTCAAACTCCAAATACATTGTGCATGGACAATATGAGATAATTCCAAGTTGTAAAAGTTTGATTAAGATACAATGCAAACCGTTATCGCTTAGTTTTGATACAATGAACATGTGAATGTAGGAAAAAAAACACATGATGATAATATATGAGGAGACATTGTCCTACACAAAGATCAAAACATTTCATTGAATTCACATAGTCTTTTGACTGAATGACTCACTGCAATTCCGAACGATCTGAGAGGGTAAGTTGTAGTGTTAGAAGATGCTTCACCGAGTTTCTCTCACATGATCGGCTTAATGCTCTGATACTAGATGTAATATCTAGTTCAGTCTATATGAATTAAAAACAAAAGCAACACACCATAAATAATATTAGCCTCTTGAGTTATTTCATACATTCAGGATACCATATATATAGGAATATGCTTTCCTATAAATATGGAGGTTGCTCAACAACACTCCTACAAATAACTCTAAACTCCTATTCTACATGAGTTCACATAACTAGAATATTGTTATGATTTGTTTGTAATAAAAAATCTATAACAATACAACTATTTACGGTTTACACATTACACATTAATAATAATAATAAATATATATATTTTCTCAAATATGTGAGTACTACTCCATTTTCCTAACAATTTGTACCTATACACTTAAACAAACAATAAAGGAATGAGATTTGATGATTTATGGTGTACGGATGTTCTGGGTTCTTAATAAATTATATGGATTTGTTTCTAACTTACTCCTTTCATGCCATGTATATCAATAAGTTTGTAAATGTTACTTAATCATTTGTAATGAAGAGACTAATATTTAATGGTTATACTAACTTGAAACATTACAAATTGTGCCTTTTGTTGTATCTATAAAAAAAATCTTGGAAAGAAGTTGTAATCTGTGTACCATTTCAAAGTACTATAATATACTTTTAAAAAGCTTCTGTGACTTCTCATTCTTTAAATAGTGAAACAAGTGTCATACTTTGTACTTATTTTATTTGTGCTTGAGATTTTTACTCTCTAAACACATTTATAAGTTGTTCTAAAACTATATTTTTGATTTAAAATATACATATAGAAAGGCACTTTGGTAATTTCATTAATATTGTGTGCACTATTTGAACTTGTAGGTCATGATGTTGTTGTACCTCTTAGCTGATCATTTTTTTTGCAAAAATGTTTAAAAAAACACTCTACTCTGTTGTTCTTGATAGATCTAGAATATTTTTTTCTTCTTGAGTGGTCTTTAGCATCACTGTAACTTCTATTTAACAATGATCTCAATCTTGAGCACCTTTTGAGGATTTCCTTTAGTATTTGTAAACCTGTAACATTCTTACAATGGAAACTAAATTATTTCTTTGCTTCTGAGTGGTATTCCTATAAATGTAATTTTTTTCAAACTTCGTACTCTTTTTCTTCTTAGCTTGCAATTTTTCATTTAATAGTATGTAAAGCTTCAATCTATGCCATTATTTATTACATTTTTATTTGTAAAATTATTTTGATTGAATTCACTATGTTTTCTTCATTGTTTGTACCTACACACTTAAAGAAACAATTTTAAAAAAATCAATAGGATTTAGGCTCTCTTCTATTCCAGAATGATTTCTTTTCTTTCCCTTATTTCATCTGTAATGCATATGAGAATCACAGGTGCTTCTACAAGATAGTAATTTTCATTTCAGTATTAGCTTTGATATACCTTATGCCTCTTGATCTTAGGAGATTCATGTGCCTAAATTTAATAGCATGTGCATGCAGATTCAACCCTGATCTCAAAACTGATAGTTTTGTTGTTACTCTTTCAGGTACACTATTGTAGTGGATGTTGTCGAGAATATGAAGATAAAGGATATTGAAACTAGAATGAGAAAGACCAAGAGGAAACATCAAGGAAATGATGGGTTACTTCTATATTTATTTTCTCTTAGCTTTATGCAAATGTATCTCTTATTTCAGTAGTTATAACTTACATCCCATATCTTGTGTGGGAAATATTGAATTTCTTTATGAATAAATAACATTAATTTCTATAACTGATTTGTGCACTTCCTATTTCATTCATTTTTTATGATGTGAATTGATTTTATAATGAAATAAAAAACTAAATCACATGATTATTAGTATATAAACATGAAGAAATAATTATATTTGATGTACCTAAAACTTAATAATGAACTCTTCTATATGTAAAATGTAACATTGTTTACTGTTATTGAGTTTAACCTCTCACATAAACTGTGATTCTCGAATTCATCAAAGTAATGCACTGGTCCTTTGGTGCGTTTTTGTTTCCTTGTTAAAGACGAACATGGAATAGAAGTCTATGTGAGGTGTTACATTCTGTAACAACACACGCAGCTGCAAGTTACATATTTTTAAGTAAAAAATGAATCTGAAGACACAATAAAAATATACAATTTTTTCCCTAGTGTAGTTCACTTATTCAATTGAAAAAAAAACAATTCATCGTCAACAATTCCTTGATGGAATCTTGCACTTGGGGGTCCAGGTTGCTCCCTCAATCCACTAGAGTGAATGTTGCTCTTTCCCCCATCTGGGATGAAGAAGAGAAAGCTCATTGCATTATTGTCCCAGCATCAATGATTGAGAAGGCAAAATCTAGGTTTTCTTTTGCGCTCATTGGAGCTTTTGCAGGGTACAGACCCAATATTGATGCAGTCCGTAAATGGTGCTGGCAGAAATGGGGTTGTTGGGTAGATATCATTGCCCTTCCCAATAGCGCCCTTCTTTTCAATTTTTCGAAGGAAGAAGAGATGGTTAAGACCCTCAACATAGCCCCCTGGATGTTTGGAAGGGCTACCCTGCATCTGAAGCGATGGAAGCCAGGGGTTTCTCTTCGGATCAAAGAGCTGCCAATTTGGTTCTCCCTACCGGCTCTTCCAGTGGAATTTTGGGAGGACGAAGTCCTACTTGGCATAGCTACATCAATGGGAGAGTTAATCTCTATGGAGCCCGCAACAAAGGCTAGAAAAGGCTTATAAGAGCTCGGTTATGTGTTAGCATGGCGGTGGGGGCTGTTCTCCCTAAGAACATCATACTGTCCTCCCCCACTGGCAAATTCGTGCAAAACATAGTTCCTGATGACCATGGCTTGGTCTGTCCCAGATGCAGGAAGATTAACTTTCACGCCAAACTGTGCACGTGTTCAACAAGGACAGAGGATGGAATGGACAGGAGAAGCAACAGAGAAGAGGAACGAAAGCTACAAGGTTCCAACGATGAGATCCCTTGCCCGCTATTCAAAGGCGACTGCAACGATGATGAGACTGATCCAAACTGGGTCTGGCCGAAACTGCGAGGAGGTGCACCCTCTGCCCACATGGGACAGTCTACAATGGCAGAGGAGGAGCGGGAAAATCCAAAATTTGATGCGCCAAACAAGGAAGATGGCGAATCCTCCGAGTGGGAAACTAGTTCCGAGGCAGAGGAAAACGTGACAGATTTTGCGCCTAAAATGGTGGATGGGAACCAACAGAATATTAACAAAGATCCTAACCGCGTGATTTTAAATGCTAACGTGAATAGTGGCAAAAGGACGAAGGTCAATTCAGGAGAAATGAATGCATTTTTAACTGTGGAGGAGCGGAATTCAAATTTTGATTCACCCAAATTAAATGGTAATATTGAAGTGGTTTTAGATGTGGATGACGGAAACAATGTGGATTGGTGCACTATAAGTAGAAAATCATATCGTGGTTTCTGTGGGTGGAGTGCACGTCGATGAACTTAAGATGTAACTGTCTTCATCTACGTTGTTTTTGCTTAGTTGTTGTTTAATCGCTGCGTGTTGCGGGTTTTGATGCTGGTTTTGGTAGGCTATCTTCCTGCCTTTGTCCTCATTGATTTTGATCTCATGTTGTTTTATTCAGATTGGCACATCCGGCTTCTGAGCCACTATTTTTCAAGGGTATAGTCCCTTTCATAAAAACTATTTTCCTATGATAAAAAAAAACGTTCATCTTTGAAATATGAAAAGTGTTGTATTCTTTACAAGTTGAAATCATATAAGGACCACTCTAGAGTGTATTAAACTTCATGTGGTTTCCCGGTTTTGCATAATCGGCATCCCATTATAACACAATGTCCCCTTCATTGAAGAATCTGAACTTAGCCCTTTTATCAAATGTTCTTTTGATATGTGTTTAGTTTTTTTCCATGTTTAGATGAGCTTGATCTCTTAACTCTTGTATCTCCATTTATTAGGCATAACGAACCTACATTGGTTCATTGTCATTTAATTCCATCTGATGTAGTAAATCCAATGTGGGCAACTCAATTAAGATGGGTATTCGTACCTCTCATTAATAAACAAACTTGTACAATGAATTACCAACTGACCTTTTAGGAGTTACTTTGTCATCCCAAAGTGTTGAATTAACATCAGATACCAAGATCTTTGGTTGTCTTTGAGTGTTCTTATGATGATCTTCAAAATGTTTTTATTAGTGCTTTCAGCTAATTCATTACCTTGTGGTTAATAATTAGATGAAATGCTCATATAAATGCCATGTTTGAGAGCCTAATAAGTTCCCTTTAAACCAAGAAATGCTAAGGAATTATCTGAAATGATGGTTGTTAGAACCCCAAATATGAAAATTATACATCTGTAAAATGATAAGTTTGAAGTCCCATTAGCTTCTTTCAAAGCTATTGCTTCAGTATAACGTGTGGAGTAATTTGTGGTAGTCAGGATCCACTTGTGTCCTTTTGATTAAGGTGGAGTTATGATGTCAATGAAGTCAATACCCCACTGCATGAATGTTTTATCAACTAAAATAGGCTACGGAGGCAACGAAGCTAAACATTCCTTTTTCAACAAATAATGGACACAATTTACATTTTCTTATCCATTCACAACAATCCTTGAATATAGTGTGCCAACAGTAACCATCTTTCATAATTCTTGAGGTTGTAGTACGTGCTGAAAAGTGGCCTTGTGCAAGTCCTTCATGAAACTCAGATAATAATTGGTGCACTCTGTCATAATAATTACATTGCAGAAAAATTATATTTGTATCCTTTTTCAAAATCACACCACCAACAAAAACATAAGGAACCACTTGTAATCTGAAATATCTTCATTTATTTTTGTCCATACTGTTATCTCTCAAAAGTGCACCCTGTAGAGAGATGGCTGCAGGCTTTCTAATCTTGCACAAATGATATTTCTCTTTTGTAGCTACAATGGAAATACCTCATGTCTGTGGGTATACCTATTTCGAGGTGAGTCTCCAGTATGAAGGCTGGTTCCTTATTGGTGTATCCTAAACTACTTTCTGGGAGTTTGAGGGTAAAAGATGACTCTAAAAATGATTAAAACTAAGGCGATACACCAAATTTGTATGAGGGATTTGACTGAGCATATGCACAACTGATCTGTGAAGGATTCTTGATGCACAAACCAATAGTTTTTTCTACAGAATATCTAAGGGAAAAACAATTGATTATACTGAGGGAGGATCACAACAATACTAATAAGTTAATATGCACATTAAAAATTAAGTAGAAAGGACTGAAATTTGTAGGAGGGTAAGGTGGTTGATCATGGAATTTGCATTCACAAGATTAATATAACATACAAAAGACTACAAAATAACTTGGAAAGGCAGAAAACACTTCATACTCACAGGGAAATACTGGCAAAATCTACTTCAATGATCATATATCCAAAAGTCCTCCAGGATGAATCCTTGTGCTTTACAAAGGCACACAATAAATAGCAAAATAAATTTCACCCCCTTTCTAAAAATAGCCTAAGGATTGTACTCACCCATGCATCCTAATTTTATCCTTTATTTAATAATAAATAAAGGGATAAAATAATACAAACTAGAGCATGCAGTTAAAAATAAACATTAATGGCCTTAAATACAATACAGTCAAACTGAAGTTAACTTTTCTATTTTTAAGAAAAGAATGGGTGAATAATTTGCTAATAATAAAATGCATTTCTAGGAGGGTCTCCCTCCATGATCTTGCAAATTCGTCTTCTTCTCTGTTATGTCTTCTTATGAAACATGCAACAAATTAATTCCATGTCTGTGAGAAAATTAATTAGATTAATTGTAATACTTTGCAAAAATAATTCATCCAAACATTAATCATGATGAGACCACCTTTGACTTTGAGGTTGACACTTATTATGTTTTCTAGTGATCACATGGAAAAATGCATTCCAATTCATGTACAATCTATCAACATCAGTGGGGGCCAATTGTGGTTGTGAACTTTTGCCTTCATTGGTTTTGGACACTCATTGGAGTTAGCAAATTATTGTGTTTTGAAATAATACAAGGGGCACCATGTTACATTCGGCCACCTTTGTGGACTTAAGCATATTATAAGGTATGTCACCCCACTTTTATTATCATGGTATTATATAGCTATCGGCCCTCCTTTTTCATTTGATTGGAAAAAGGTTATACTTTACCTTTTCGGTGATCATTATGTATGATTTGGTTGCCCTTTTGAATTTATGAGCATGCACTATAGTTGTTAAAGTTCAATGCAATGATATTTTATCTTATCTGATGATGTGAGCTAGCCACCTTTACATGATGACTCACCCCTCATACGCTTTTTCGGTGGCTCTATTTTTAAAGTCGACCTAACTGCGGTTAGGGTTTGTTAACTCTTGGGTTTACATTGGAAGTTGGTGATGCTCTTGTTTGTTGATCTCTATACCTTTTGAATTCAATGTCGTCAATTTCTTACCCATGATTAGGGTTCAGGCTTTACATTTAACATGGTCAGTGGTGACTAACTGTGGTTATTCTTTGGATTCGGTGAATGATCACTGACTGTTGATCTTCGTACCTGGCTAAATATTGATCGTCGATGCTTGACCCTCGGTTAGGGTTTTATTAACTCTCCCCTCAAGTTGGTATGGTAAAAGAAAACTTGAACGTGATTATCATTTCATTCGGATTTTTGTGAAGCCTTGGAAAAATTTTTGTGGCTGCCATTGCTGAAGCTTTTGAAGCTCGGATTAGTCCATTTTTCAGCCTTCTTAGCCTTCGAGAATCTATATACTTTGTGAGGTCTTTGATTCTCAGTCCCGAGATTTTAAGGTGAAGCATTGTGGTCATTGTTGCATCCTTCTTATGAACTTTGACCTTGGATCTGTTTGGCTTATGGTCTTTACATGGCCCCATGGTCATTCTAAAGCTCAGTTTCTCTTTGTTTTTTGGGTTCCCTATGAGTTTTTGGCCGCTATTGATGTTTTGGAGCTCATACATTCTGTATATTTGTTGGTTGATCGTACTTACTCTTGGAAACATTTTATTAATCCTCTTGTTGTAGCCACCATTGTTCTTCCTGAGCTGACTGTGTAAAAGGCATTCAAAGTATGCTAAGTTTTGTCTCTGATTTTTTCGCTGGTACTTGATCATTATCACTTCAATTTAAAACTAATACCCATCTCCTTTTGCTTTTGTTGGTGTGATCTTTTGTATAACCTTGGTCATTTGTGAGTTGAACTCATTTTGGGTTTGTTCCTTTTAGCTCTAAACTCGATGAGATCTCAAGAGTCTTCTCGGCTTAGATTTTACCAGTGAGTGTTTACTTCTCCTTTTGAATCAACAACCTCTTAATGGTTCTCTGAAAAAAAAAAATTTGTATTTTACTTGTTCAAATTTTGATATTTTAATATGTCATTATGATTGATTTTCTTTGCTCGCTAAAACATTGGTGACATTTGTTGAGCCCTTGAGTTTGATGTTAGAGATTCTATCTCTATTTCTGAATGTCCTTATGGTATGAATACTCCATTTTTCTTGATATTGATAAGCTTGTATCACCGTAGCTTACCTAGTTATCACTGTTAGTTTATTTGAACCAAATGTGGAGGATTCGCTAGATAATTTATGTTTTGGATATTCCATCTTTTGATCTGTTATGTAGTCATTTATTGTAGAGCTTCTATTATTCAACTATACCTTCTTGATTTACCCTTTCAAAGCATAGGTGTTTAATAAACTAGATTTACTTTAGTTGGATGAGCTTAATCCTTATCATTTCCTGATCTGATCTCTTCAAGTCTTAAATTTGATATACCTTTTGTAAAAAAAATTCCTTTTCACTAAAGAACTATGACTCCATGAATCCAATGTATCTTATTAGTGTTGCAATATTTTACTGTGCTTGTAAACTGTGAATCATGCGTTTAATCTTCACTCTGAAACTATACTGTAGTATTCCTGGAACATAAATACTTCATCAAGAAACTGCAACTTAAGATAGTTGGGCTTTGTAAGATTATCTTAAAACTTAAATTTAATTAGTAGGTACTTACTTGTTCTAATTTTGATACCCAATAATGAGTTTTCTGATGAAAGATAGAAACTATAGTTTTCTCTCTTAGATCTGCAACTTGAAAAATATTTTCAATGAGAATGTTGACTTCTGAAAGAAACTTTGAAACTTTGTTTAGCCTGAATGCGCATGAAATTTTGGTTCACGGCCTCTTTTTTTGTAATCTTATGATTTGAATGCTTATGGGGTAGCTCTTTTGCTATGAAATGATTAGGCCTGAAGGCTCATTGATGTGGGTGCTTGGAGTTCTTTGTTCTTTCCTATTTCTGCAAATTTCATTCTTCTTATCACAATCTCTTGGTTTGATCTATGAATAATTTTTGTTCTGAGATCTTGATTATCTGGTCGATCCACAATTGTATCATAATCCTATTGTACTTTTGTAACCTGGTAGTAGTCTGAAAGAAATATGCTTATGAACATCTATGTTTCACCTTGATATCCTTGGATCTGGACCTTTTCTCGAATGTGGTTATCTTTCCTTTACAACAATGAGATTGAAGAAATAAGTTTTTTAAATCATGCTTCCTTGCATTCATGTCTATACTTTTTGATACAGTATCATTTATGATCTTGAACATTGCTCTAATTTGAAGCTTGTGAGTACTATTTCCGAAATAAGCCTTATTTCTAATGCTTTATTTCCTTTCTGCAACTGTTTCTCACTTAGATGCTTGTTGGAAAATTTGAAATGTTGATTTTTCATGGCAAAGCCTTGGAAAAATTTTCCCAGAATCATTTCTTTAATCCTTTTTCCAGAAATAGTAGTTGTATTTTTTGATCCAGAATATATAAAGTAACACTTTTCTTACTAACTGATATAGCAATTTGAGAATTGAAAATATGGTAGATGTTTATCTTGATCATGTGATGCTTTTCTGCTTCCTATATCACTTATTTGATTTGAATAGTTCTTTTAAAACATGTAGTAATTGAAACAACATGATGAAAAGTTGTAAATGTCCAATTTACATGGCGAAGCCCTGTTAAAATTTTCCCAAAATCTTCTCTCTCATCATGTTTCAGCTGTAATCCCTTTTACTACTAGCTTTAGCTTCTTGAAATTTGATTCTCCCTCTTCTTTCAAACTGAAAAATGTACTTCTATCTTCCATTCTCTCTTTTGAGCTCTAACTTCTTCCATTTGCAGAATGTTTGCTAAACTTTGAGTTGCACTCTTCCTTCTTCTTAGCATGTACTTATGACTTATTTCTTTATTTCTTTAGTTGCAACCTATACCTACACACTTAGGAAATATTTAGGCTTTTTGGCCTCTCTTATGTCCATGTTTTCTTCTTTCTTTTACTTTCCTCCTTCTAAGTGAAAAAGCATGCATGCAGTTTTTCCTTCAAGTAGAATACATCTCATGCATAGGGGAAGATTCATATGCATGAAGTAGGATAGTGTAGGAATATGGTTTGATCCCTGAGCTCGTAACTAATGGTTGACTTTTCTTCCTTTTTACGTACCAGTGGCTTCCATAATGAAGATGAAGGCCTCTAGATTCTCTGAAGAAAAGAAACCCCAAGGCAATGATGGGTTCACTCATACTCCTTTTCTTTCTCTTTCATGCATGTGTATATTTCTTTTCAGTAGCTATACTTTACTTTTCAATTACATCGCATGGCTTGTGTGGGAAACATTTGACTCTCCTTATAAATGAAACATAGAATTCTGTAACTGAGTTCTATATCTCTTTCTGCATTTCTACTTTCTGTATGGATTGTATAATGAACTAAACAAATCAGTAACATAATTGAATGTCTTAATCATGAAGGAAAGAACAATGAATATAACTTGTAACATTCATTAATGAACTCTGATTTACTCTAATCTGCACTTATGTTTGTTCCAAAACTTTACACTTCACCTACTCTGCAATTGGGTGTCCTCATCAGGACAACATAACTGTCCTCTGGGGCTTGTGTTCTTTTGCTAAGGATGGTCATGAAATTGTAGACTATGTGATCTGTTTCATTTTTTAACAGCACACATAGTTTTAGATTTCATGTAATCTTTTAAATAAATCAGCAGTAACGACATAATCTGATATGATCTCCCCTAGCTTAGGTATACTTTGCTAATGCTATCCATCGCAACAAAGTTTTGAGTTTCCCATTTTTACACAAGTGCAAGAATTGTCAACATTTCTTGCGATCCTATAGGGAAAGTCGTTTGCTAGATTATATACCATTGCCTTGCTATTGTCCATAGGGCATAAAGTCCGAAGCATATAACCAAAATTTGCCTTTTCTGAAAGGTCTATCCCTTCCAAAACAAACTAAAGTTGGGAAAGGATATGGTAAATCAGATCACGTGCATGAATGCACTTATTGAAAAAATAATAATGTGATGTGTAAAAACTACACTTATTGACGGGAAATCCTACTCTAACAATCACTATAAGATTTTTAATAACAATTTTTGAGAAACATACCATTCATAGGAATAGGAAGTTCCTCTCCATTCATCTTTAAAAGTTGAAAAGTGTTGTGTTCCTTACAAGATGGAATCATGTTTGAGTGTCTTCCTGTCTTTGCACGATCAGCATCCCACTATAACACAATATCTCCTTCATTGAAGACTCTGAATTTGGCTTTCTTTTCAAAATTCTTTTTGATTTGTTTCTGATTATTTTCCATATTTAAATGAGCTTGATCTCTTATCTCTTGTAATTCCATTAACTCTGCATAATGAACCTGCAGTGGTCCATTCTCAAGTAGCTCCATTTGATGCAGTAAATCTAATGCGAGTAACTCAACTGAAATGGGCATTCTAGCTTATTTTCCATACAAAAAATTGTATGGTGAATTACCAACTAATCTTTTAGGAGTCACTCTGTCAGTACAAAGTGTAGAATTCAACATCAGATGCCAAGCTCTTTGATTATCTGTGAGTGTTCTTCTAATGATTCTTAATAGATTCTTCTTAGTACTTTCATCTAAGCCATCACCTTGTGGGTAATAATTAGATGAAGAAATTAGATATATTCCATGGTTGACATCCCAATCTATTATCTTTACACTAAGGAATGCTAAAGCATTATCCGATATGATAGTTGTTGGAACACCAAATCTACAAACTATTCCTTCATAAAAGGATAGTATCAAAGATTCATTAGCATATTTGAAGGCTATTGCTTCCGTCCATCATGTAAAATAATCTGTATTAATTAAGATCCACTTGTTTCCTTGTTAAAAAAGTTGTTTTATCATGCCGATAAAGTCAAGACCCCACTGCATAAAAGGTTGAAGGGATGAAATAGGCTCTAAAGGAAACTACGCAAGACGTTCTTTTCCAATAAAGAAAGCACATTTCTTACACTTTCTAATCCATTCAAAATAGTCTTTGAATATGCTAGGCCAATAGTAACCTACTTTCATAATTTTTAAAGTTGTATTACATGATGAGAAGTGACACGTTCAAACGTTGCACTGGCATTTGAAACAACAAAAGGCATTATTTTATAAGCATAAGTACCCTAATTGGTGGTAAAAGCTATTTTGTATCTATCTTCTTCTTGAATTAAAATATGATTATAGCCACTGTAACCATCTAGAAGAGATAGTCTATCTGAACCTGAGATTGTTCTCAAAATTTGATTCATATTTGAAAGTGTGTGATGATCTTTTAATGAAGCTTTATTAAGATCTCTGAAATCTACACATAGTCTGATTTCACCATTCTTCTTCCTTACAGGAACAAGATTGTCCACCCAACTTGAATGCTTAACTGGAAAGATAATACCTGATTAAATCAATTTAAGATAATTATTTCCTCATTAGAGGTTCTATTTTTTTATTTATAGGCCTTTGTTTTTGTCTTACATGCTTATCATTTGGATGTAACTCGATTGTATGTTGTGCTAGACTAGGATAAAACCCTTTCAGGTCTTGGTATTTTGAAGAAAAGACATCCTTAAATTCTTTGCAAAGATTAATAAATGACTGCTTTTCGGTTAAGGAACATACCTTTCCAAGAAGTAAATTTTTCCCTTCATCAATTGAAATCTCTTCATAATTATCAACATGCATTGATAGCTTAGTTTTATCTTTTCTTAACTGATCATCAATACTGAAGATGTCTTCCAAAGTGACAAGATCTCAAGGCAATTTATCTGTATTCAACTAAACAATATAATCATGGTATAAATGTTGTAACTTGTCTTGATTAACTACAAAAAATTTAGCTTCTTGTTGCAAAACCTATAGATTTGATCATCACTTTCAAAAACTTGCCAATTTGATTTGTTATCAGCTATAGAAGGCTTGAAAATTATCTTAATATGAGGCTGATTTTTTTTGTTTTCCATCTGTTCCAGCACTTCAAAACTAGCACCAACTGCTTCAAGTCTATCTGTATGCTTGTTTTCATCTCTGGGAATAGACTGAATATTAATAGCTTCAAAATATTCCATTAAGTCTGAAACTCTATGTCTGTAAGACTTCATTAGTGGATTCTTACAAACATTGAATTTTTTTACTTGATTGATAACCAACTCAAAATCACCAAAGATTTGTAATGTGCTGATACCTCTCTTTCTAGCCCAAAGTAAGCCATGAAATAATGCTTCATATTCAGCTACATTACAAGTGCATGTAAATTGGAGACTCAAAGTGGAGAAATACCTTTCACTTGTTGGGGAAGTGAGCATAAAACCTACTCCATGTCTTTTCTTGTTCTTAGCTCTATCAAAATGAAGCTTCCAAATCCTTTCTACTGAACTTTCTATTTTAGACAACAAAGAAAGTGGTGTATTTTCTTCATGCATAGAATACACACCAAAAATATGTTCTTCAACTCCCTTAAAAGGATCATGAGCATGTTCTTTAACTGTATTTTAATCCATAAGTAGGCTAGAAACAACATCTAATGTTGAAACTTGAGCTACATCATCAAAATCAGATTTCTCTAAAGCTGAGTAATTAGCTATTGTATTTGGAGAATGAGGCTCAATATGGTATTTGGCCAATGGTTCTGAATTGATAGTAACCTTAGTTCCATAATGTGTAGTAAAAAATAAGGACCAATCTAAAGAGAGATAACCTCCTATTTTCGATATGAAGTCTCTAGATAAGCACACGGCAAAGTATGGAGGTAGATCCACAACAGTAACATCTTGTAGAATAGAAACATTTGGGAAAGCATGTAACGTTACCTCCAAATTTTTTATTATACCAACTGTATTAATTGCAGTCTCATCAAGCTGTAAGACACTCCTTTTTGTAGGCTCATACTGCAAGCCTAATTTTTTTGCAATCACTTTTGGCATAACTATGCTACTTACGCCACTATCCACCATGTAATTATGAACTAAATGTTCTCCAATAATCAAAGATAAATAAAATGGTGGTGGTTTCTTGATGTCATGAGCATTCAAAACTTTCTGAACCATCCACTTAACTTCCTTAATACGGTCTTGCTCAAACATTCCAAGGACCATGTCTATTTTTTGAACTTCCTTCTCTGTTGTATTTGAAGAAATCTGTAGCTTAGCTAGTTCATGAGAAAGTAAATATTGTTGTCTAGGAATACTTAGAGTGTCTCACATTAAGATGTTAACATTATGCTTTTTCATTACATCAACAATGTTAAAAGAAGCAACTGTTTTAGACATAAAATCAAATTTCTTAGAATAGGCCTTAACGAAAACTGATTTTGCTTCAGCTGCCTTGGATATATGAGGTATAAACAGTCTTCTTGGATCAGGTTGTAGCTATCTTTGATGACTTTTATCAATTGGGACACTTGCTGATTTTTTAGGAACAACAGGGTTGCTAGTTGACTTTGGAGCTGTAGATGTTGTTTTATCAGTGACAATAGGCAGGATCGGCCTATTTTGTTGCTTTTGATTTTCAGCAGCCCTCCCTTCAACCCTAGTAGTGACTGCAACAAAATCCTCCTCATTAAAACTGACTAAATTTTGTTTGGGTGCTTTCTGAACATGAGTTGCTTACTAACCACCCTCCATTTGAGGCATAAACAATGTTTCAGATTGAGGTTGTGTAACAAGATTCATATTCAAAAAAGCATTTGGGCAAGTTGGAGGTTGAATGAGGTTGATTGCTAAGGTTGACACCACTCTTCTATAACCATATTAACTAGAACTAAAGCATTAGAGGAACTAGGAGCCTTTGGGTCAAACTGCCTTTGCTGGTAAGGCTACCTATAATTCTGATTCTTTTGATAGGGTTGTTTGTTTTGTTGATTCTATTGGTAGGGGTGACAAGTAGGGTAGGGTCTACTAGGTAATGCAATTTTGTTCTCAATTGAATTCAATTTATTTATCATATTCTGCAAAGCTTTGAATACATCATCTGATGGAGCTACAATAGTAGACTCTATGATTGTAATAGGCTGAGGAATAGGTGTTAAATCTACTGGAAAAGGCATTGATGGCCTTGGTGCCAAATTTCTAGCTTGAATAAGACTATTTTCAGCTCGGATAGCAATATCATAAGCTGCTGGGAGTGTCTCTCCACCCATTGACTGAATCATAGTTGAGATATCATTGTTTAATGCTCTAAGATAATAAAGGAAAGCATGATCAAGCTTGAGGCTTGACACTTGCTAGAATTCTCTCCCAAGTTCTAGCAAAACGGATATTGAAACTAGACATAAATTTGTTGGGAGCTCTTTTAATAGTAGATAATTGTTCAATGAGAGACAAATGATCTGAATTGTCCTAGAATTGTTTTAGCAATTTTTCACCTAAAATATCCCAAGTTCCTATGCTTCCAATTTCTAGGTTTCTATACCATTGCAAGGCTTTCCCTTTAAAAGATGCAGCTAAAAGTCTTAGGGCTGCGTCTTCATGAGTGATATTATAGACTGCACATAGGGATGCAACATCTTTGATATGTTTAGCTATTGTAACTTGATTTTCACCCATGAATGATGGCAAATTTTTCATGGCAGCACGTTGGGAATATCATGATAAACTGGAATTACTAATGTGGCTGCCATTAGTAAAGGGCACAAAATTCCTGGGTGGTTTGTTGGGCCATTGGAAAAACTGGAATATTGATAGAAAAATTGACACGTGGTGAAGGAATATTAGGAGGAGGGTTACAAAAACCAAGTCTATTATAAGGAAAAGTATTACCAAATCTTCTCCTTCTAGCAGAATTCAAAGGTAAAGAAATGAAACTCAAAAGTAATTCCTCTTACTGATGATCTTGTAGTCACTTTAGGCATCGAACATGTTGCAATACTGGCTTGAATTTAGCTTTACGGAGTCGCTAAAATATCATAAAATATTTATAATAAATTAGTTGTAGTTTTCTCCCGAAAGTGAATTTTAATTTGTTGTAAATCTGTTGTAGATATGTTCTAGGTCCGAGACTAGCATGCAGATCTGATTCGCTATCCCACCAGGTGTGCCAAAACCTGTTATCTCTCGAAAGTTCACCCTGTAGAGAGATGGCTGCAGGTTTTCTAAGCTTGCACAAATGATCTCTCTCTTTTGTAGATACAATGGAAACACCTCAGGTCTGTGGGTATACCTATTTCGAGGTGAGTCTCCAGTATCAAGGTCGGTTCCTTATTGGTGTATCCTAAACTACTTTCTGGGAGTTTGAGGGTAAAAGATGACTCTAAAAATGATTAAAACTAAGGTGATACACCAAATTTGTATGAGGGCTTTGACTGAGCATATGCACAATTGATCTGTGAAGGATTCTTGATGCATGAACCAATAGTTTTTTCTGCAGAATATCTAAGGGAAAAACACTTGATTGTACTGAGGGAGGATCACAATAGTACTAATAAGTTAACATGCACATTAAAAAATTAAGCAGAAAAGACTAAAATTTGCAGCAGGGTAAGGTGGTTGATCAGGGAATTTGCATTCACAAGATTAATATAACATACACAAGACTACAAAATAACTTAGAAAGGTAGAAAACACTTCACACTAAGAGGAAAAAACTGGTAAAATCTAATTTAGTACTCATATATCCAAAAGTCCTCCAGGCCGAATCCTTGTGCTTTGCAAAGGCACACAATATATAGAAAAATAAATTTCACCCCCTTCCTAAAAATAGCCTAAGGCTTGTACTCGCCCATGCATCCTAATTTTATCATTTATTTAATAATAAATAAAGGGATAAAATAATACAAACTAGAGCATGCAGTTAAAAATAGGCATTAATGGCCTTAAATACAATACAGTCAAACTGAAGTTGACTGTTCTATTTTTAAGAAAAGAATGGGTGAATAATTTGCTAATAATAAAATTGCTTGCTAGGCAAGTCTCCCTCCATGAGCATACAAATTCATCTTCTTCTCTGTTCTGTCTTCTTATGAAACATGCAAAAAATCACTTCCCTGTCTGTGAGCAAAATAATTACATTAATTGCAATACTTTGCAAAAATAATTCATCCAAACATTAATCCTGATTGGGACCACCTTTGTCTCTGAGGTTGACACTTATTTTGTTTTCTAGTGATCACATGGAAAAATGCATTCCAATTCATGTACAATCTATCACCATCAGTGGGGGCCACTTGTGGTTGTGAACTTTTTCCTTCGTTGGGTTTGGCCACTCTTGTGGACTTAGCAAATTATTGTGTTTTGAAATAATACAAGGGGCACCATGTTACATTCGGCCACCTTTGTGGACTTAGGCATATTATAAGGTATGCCACCCCACTTTTATTATCATGGTATTATATAGTTGTCGGCCCTCCTTTTGCATTTGATTGGAATAAGGTTATACTTTACCTTTTTGGTGATCATTGTGTATGATTTGGTCGGCCTTTTGAATTTATGAGCATGCACTATAGTTGTTAAAGTTCAATGCAATGATATTTTATCTTATCTGATGATGTGGGCTGGCCCCCTTTACATGATGACTTACCCCTCATACACTTTTTTGGTGGATTTGTTTTTTAAAGTCGACCTAACTGCGGTTAGGGTTTGTTAACTCCTAGGTTTGCATTATAAGTTGGTGATGCTCCAGTTCATTGATCTTTGTACCTTTTGAATTCATTTCCGTCTATTTCTTACCCGTGATTAGGGTTCAGGATTTGCATTTAACACGGTCAGTGGTGACTAACTGTGGTTATTCTTTGGATTCAGTGAACGATCACCAGCTGTTGATCTTCGTACCTGGATGAATCTTTATCTTCGATGCTTGACCCTTAGTTAGGGTTTTATTAACTCTCCCCTCGAGTTGGTATGGTAAAAGAAAACTTGAACCTGGTGATCATTTCATTCATATTTTTGTGAAGCGGGCGAAGCCCTGGAAAAAATTTCTGTGGCTGCCATTGTTGAAGCTTTTAAGGCTCGGATCAGTCCATTTTTCGGCCTTCTTATCCTTCGAGCATCTGTATACTTTATGAGGTCTTTGATTTCTCAGTCCCGAGATTTTAAGGTGAAGCATTGTGGTCATGGCCGCATCTTTCTTATGAACTTTGAGCTTGGCTCTGTTTGGCTTATGGTCTTTGCATGGCCCCATGGTCATTCTGAAGCTCGGTTTCTCTCTATTTTTTTGGGTCCCTCTGAGTTGTTCGGCTGCTATTGATGTTTTGGAGCTCGACCTTTATGTATATTTGTTGGCCACTCATCTTTACTCTCGGCAACCTCTTATTACTCCTCTGGTTATAGCCACCATTGTTCTTCCTGAGCTGACTGTGCAAAAGGTGTTCAAAGTATGGTAAGTTTTGTCTCTGAGTTTTTCGCTGGTACTTGATCATTATTGCTTTGATTTAAAACTAATACCCATCTCCTTTTACTTTTATTGGTGTGATCTTTTGGATAACCTTGGTCATTTGCAAGTTGAACTCATTCTGGGTTTGTTCCTTTTAGCTCTGAACTCGATGAGATCTCAAGAGTCTTCTCGGCTTCAATTTTACCAGTGAGTGTTTACTTCTCCTTTTGATTCGGCAACCTCTTAATGGGTCTGTGAAAAAAAATATTTTTACTTTAATTTTTCAAATTTTGAGATTATGATATGTCGTTATGATTGATTGTCTTTGCTTGCTAAAACCTCAGTTACATTTTTTAAGCTCTTGAGTTTGATACTAGAGATTCTATCTCTATTTTTGAATGTGCTTAAGGTATGAATACTCCTTTTTGCTTAATATTGATAAGCTTGTATCACCGTAGCTTACCTGGTTATCACTGTTAGTTTATTCGAATCGACTGTGGAGGATTTGCTAGATAATTTACGTTCTGGGCATTCCATCTTTTGATCTATTATTTAGTCATTTATTGTAGAGCTTCTATTATTCAACTGTACCTTCTTGATTTACCCTTTCAAAGCATGATTGTTTAATAAACTAGATTTCCTTCAGTTGGATGAGCTTGATCCTTATCATTTCTTGATCTGATCTCTTCAAGTCTTAAATTTGATATACCTTTTGTACAAAATTTTCCTTTTCACTTAAGAACTATGACTCCATGAATCCAATATATCTTATTAGTGTTGCAATATTTTACTGTGCTTGTAAACTGTGAATCATGTGTTTAATCTTGGCTCTTAAACTATATTGTAGCATTCCTGGAACTTAAATACTTGCTTCATCTGGAAACTAGAACTTAGGATAGCTGGGCTTTGTAAGATTATCTTGAAACTTCAATTTAATCAGTAGGTACTTACTTGTTCTAATTTTGATACCCAATAATGAGTTTTTTGATTAAAGACAGAAACTGTAGTTTTCTCTCTTAGATCTACAACTTGAAAAATATTTTCAATGAGAATGTTGACTTTTGAAAGAAACTTTGAAACTTTCTTTAGCCTGAATGTGCATGAAATTTTGATTAAAGGCCCCTTTTTTTGTAAGCTTATGATCTGAATGCTTATGGGGTACCTCTTTTGCTCTGAAATGATTAGGCCTGAAGGCTCATTGATGTGGGTGTTTGGAATTCTTCATTCTTTCCCATTTCTGAAAATTTCATTCTTCTTATCACAATCTCTTGGTTTGATCTGTGAATAATTTTTGTTCTGAGATCTTGAGTATATGGTCGATCCACCGTTGTATCGTAAACTTGCTGTCCTTTTGTAACCTGGTAGTAGTCCGAAAGAAATATTCTTCTGAACATCTGTGTTTCACCTTGATATCCTTGGATCTGGACCTTTGCTCGAATGTGGTTATCTTTTCCTTTGCAATAATGAGCTGGAAGTAATAAGTTTTTTAAATCATGCTTCCTTGCATTCATGTTTGTACTTTTTGATACACCATCATTTATGATCTCGAACATTGCTCTAATGAGAAGCTTATGAGTACTATTTAAGGTACAAGCCTTGTTTCCAATGCTTTATTTCCTTTCTACAACTATTTCTCACTTAGATGCTTGCTGGAAAATTTGAAATGTTGATTTTTCATGGTGAAGCCTTTGCAAAATTTTCCCAGAATCATTTCTTTAATGCTTTTTCCAGAAATAGTAGTTGTATTTTCTGATCCAGAATACAGAAAGTAACACTTTTCTTGCTGAACTGATATAGCAATTTGAGAATTGAAAATATGTTAGTTGTTTATCTTGATCATGTGATGCTTTTTTGCTTCCTGTATCACTTATTTGATTTGAATAGTTCTTTTAAAACATGTAGTAATTGAAACAACATGATGAAAAGTTGTAAATGTCCATTTTACATGGCGAAGCCCTGTCAAAAATTTTCCAGAATCTTCTCTCTCATCCTGTTTCAGCTGTAATCCCTTTTACTTTTAGCTTCAACTTTTTGAAATTTGATTCTCCCTCTTCTTTGCAAACTGAAAAATGTAATTCTATCTTCCATTCTCTCTTTTGAGCTCTAACTTCTTCCATTTGCAGAATGTTTGCTGAACTTTGAGTTGCACTCTTCCTTCTTCTTAGCATGTACTTATGACTTATTTATTTCTTTCTTTGGCTACAACCTGTACCTGCACACTTAGGAAAACAATTAGGAAATATTTAGGCTTTTTGGCCTCTCTTATGTCCATTTTTTCTTATTTCTTTTAATTTCTTTTTTCTGACCGAAAAAGCATGCATGCAGTTTGTCCTTCAAGTAGAATGCATCTCCTGCTTAGGGGAAGATTCATATGCACGAAGTAGGATAGTGTAGGAATATGGTTTGATCCCTGAGCTCGTAATTGATGGTTGACTTTTCTTCTTTTTCAGGTACAATGGCTTCCATAATGAAGATGAAGGAGAAACAAAAGATGGATATGAAGATGCCTCAAACGAAGAATAGAAACCCCAAGGAAATGATGGGTTCACTCATACTCCTTTGCTTTCTCTTTCATGTATGTGTATCTTTCTTTTTAGTAGTTGTACTTAAAATTTCTGTTACATCCCATGGCTTGTGTGGGAAACATTTGACTCTCCTTGCGAATAAAACTTTGAATTCTGTAAATGAGTTGTATGTCTCTTTCTACATTTTTGATTTTTGTATGGATTGTATAATGAACTAAACAACTCATTAACATAGTTGAATTTTTTAATCATGAAGGAAAGAACATTGAATAGAAATTGTAACATTCAGTAATGAACTCTGATTTTTTTGTGATCTGCACTTATGTTTGTTGTTCCAAAACTTTACACTTCACCTACTCTGCAATTGGATGTCCTCATCAAGACAACATAACTGTCCTTCGGGGCTTGTGTTCTTTTGTTGAGGATGGTCATGAAATTGCAGACTACGTGATCTGTTACGTTTTGTAACAGCACACATAGTTGCATATTTCATGTAATCTTTTAAATAAATCACCAGTAATGACATAATCTGATGTGATCTCCCCTAGCTTAGGTATACTTTGCCAATGCTATCCATCTCAACAAAGTTTCGAGTTGACCATTTTTGCATAAGTGGAAAAATTGTCAACACATACCTTCTAGATAAGTATTGTGCTACAAATAATTAATCAAATCAGTCATCCATTTTGATTCTTGAACCTATGGATTGAGTTTTGGTTACTGATTTTTAGGCTATAACAAGATTTCTCATTACTGATACGTGATTTCAGCATGTTGTATTGAATTTTTTGATTCTCCAGCATTTGTATATCCATATCAACAATCATATTTTCACACATTTTTTTACCCTAAAATGTTTTTACAACATACCTGTAAACATCATACTCCATAGCCTTTGTAATCCATCCTTCTTTCCTCTCATTTAGTTCTTTATATGACAATAACACTTTACCACTTGGATGAGAGACTAAAACATGTATATTATTATTATAAAGTGTGTAGCTGAAATTCTCTACTCCTCTAACTATAGCAAGTATTTATTTCTCAAGAAAATTTTACCTTATCTTGTAGTCATGTAAACTCTTCCCAAATAAAGGAATCGGCTACTCAATATTTTCATCATTAACCCAAGTTAATATTGCTGAAATGGTTTCATCTCCTTCATGTGAATACATCATGAAATCCTTATCAAAATTTAGATTTTCCAAAGTAGGAACTTTTGAAATAGTTGTCTTGATAGTTTCTAATACTTTTCTTCCTTTTTTGGTCTAAGAGAAAATTTTATATTTCTTTAACATGGTCTTTAATGGAATGAGTAACCCTATAAAATTTGGAACAAATCTTCTAAAAAAATTGATTTTTCTAAGATTTTTTGTAGTGCTTTCTTATGATGAGGAAAAGATAGCTCTGAAATTGCATCAACTCTGGAAGGATCATTAGTTAAACCTTGTCTAGAAACAATATCTCTAAGTAATTTACCTTGATTGACTGAAAATATAGACTTTTTAGGATTCAGTGATATTCCAAATTGTCTGAAAAGATGAGAATTCTAGCTTAGATGCATAATATGATCATAAGAATTCTTGGAAAATATAGTGACATCATCTAGATAAACCAATATGCATTTATTTAATATGATATGAAAATCCATTTCCATCGCACATTGAAATGTTACATCGGCATTGGAAAGTATGAAAGGTATTCTTTTGTAAACATAAGTACCCCACTTTGTGGTGAAAGTTATTTTATATTTGTATTCCTCATGCACAAGAGTCTAATTGTATCCGCTCTAACCATAAAAAATGGACAGCCTTTCTCAACTTGAAACTCTTCTAAAAATCTTATGCATGTTGGACAATGGATAATGATCTTTAAATGAATATTTGTTAAGATCTCTAAAATCCACACATAACCAGATTTGTCCAGTATTTTTCCGAAAAGGAAAAATATTAGCTACCCAAGTTGAATGTTAAACTGGAAAGATAATACTTAATCCAATCAGTTTTGATAACTCTTTTGTCATAAAGGGTTCAATCTTAGGATTTACAGGAATTTTTTTTTCCTAACTAGATTAGAAGTTTGGCTATAATTCTTTGTTGAGTTGAGATAACTTGGGTTCAAATCCTGTCAAATCTGTATATTTCCAAGATCTTTCCTTTATCCTTTCTTAATTGATCACCGAAATTGAAAATATCTTCTAATGTGACTAATCCTGGGGGTAGCTTGCTTGTCTTCAATTGAAAAATCTCGTCACCATATAAATGATGAATTTTTTCTTTATTTACTACAGAAAATTCACCTTCTTGCTGCTGAAATCTATAGAGTTGTTGATCATCTTAAAAAACTTGCTAGTTTTCTTCATTATGAAGTACTAAAGGTTTGATAATCAGTTTTATATGTGGCTGCACTTTTATATTTCCATCTATTCTAGCACCTCAAAGTTACCACCAACTACTGCAAGTTTTTCTATATTTTTTTTTTTGGATCTTGGAATAGATTGCATATTAATACAATAAAAATACTCCATTAAGTCTTAAAATCTATGTTTATAAGACTTCAATAATGAATTCTTACACACATTAAAGTTTTTTACTTGATTAATTACTATCTTTAAATCACAAAAAACGTGTAACATGTTGATACCTCTTCTTCTGGCCCATTGTAAGCCATGAATTAATGGTTCATACTCAGCTAAGTTACAAGTACATGGTAATTACAAACTTAGAGATGAAAAATACATTTCATTTTTAGGCGATGTGAGCATCAAACCTACACCTTGTCCCTTTTTATTATTTTCTCCATCTAAACGAAGGTTCCATAGGCCTTCTATTGTTTTTTAAATTTTGGAAAGCAAGGTCATTGGTGCATTTTCTTCATGCAAATAATAAATGCCAATTAAATCTTCTTCCGCTTCTTTGAAAGGATCATAAACATGTTCTTCTTCAGTTTTTTCATCCGTAAACATATTAGAAACACCATCTAATGTAGAAACATGTGCTACAATGTCAAAATCAAATTGATCTATGGCTGCATAATTTTTTGCAACATTTGTAGCGTGAGGCTCAATATGAAATATAGCCAAAGGCTCATAATTGATGGTAACTTTAGTTCCATACCATCTAGTAAAGAATAAAAATGACCAAACTAAAGAAAGGTAAAATCTTGTAGTTCCATACTTCCTATATCTGTTGTAAAATCTCCTGATAAACATAACACAAAGTAGGGACATAAATCTACAACAATAACATATTATAAGATGGAAACATTTGGACAAGCATGTAACGTTACCTCCAAATTTCTATAGATGCCAAATATATTAGTTGTGGTTTCTTCTAACTGAAACACACTTTTCTATGTAGCTTCATACTATAGGCATAATTTTTCTACAATTTCTTTAGGCATTACTATGCTGATGACACCACTGTCAACCATGGATTTAAAAACTAAATGATCTCTAATGATTAAAGATAGATAAAATGGTAGTCGATTTTTAATATCATGTGCATTCAAAAACTTTTATACCATCCACTTTAACTATTTCATGTGATATTTCTCGATTATACCAAGAACCATATCTAATTTCTGAGCTTTCTTTTCCGTTGGTTTTGAAGAAATATGCAACTTATCAATCTCATGAGAAAGTAACTCCTATTGTCTTCAAACACTCAAAGCATCCCATAATGAAATATTAATATTATGCTTTTTCATAACCTCAACAATATTAAAAGAAGCAACAATTTTCTAAAGAGATTCTACAGTTTTAACATAAGCTTTAGCAAAAAATGACTTTTCTTCAACAACTTTTAAAATGTGAGGTATGAATAATCTTCAAGGATCAGGATGCAATAGTTTTTGATGCTCTCTATCAACTGAATTGATTTCTATTTTTGAAGTAACAACAAATTAATTTTTGATTTTTTGACCGATAGTAGTTGTTTTATCATTGATTGTAGACAAAAACAAGTCTATTATTTTGTTTTCCTTTATCTTGAGCCCTTTTTTAAGACCTAGTTGTGACTACAATAAAGTCTTCCTCTCCAAAACTGACTAAATTTTGTTCATGTGATTTTTGAATCTGAGCATCTTGTTGCCCCCCTCCATTTAAGGCATAAACAATGCTTAAGATTTAGGTTGTCCAACAAGGCTTATATTTAGGAATATATTTGGGCTATTAACAGTTGAATGGGGATAATTAAAAGATAGACTCCAATCTTCTGAAGCCATGTTGACTTGAACGACAATGTTAGATTAACTAGGAGCCTTAGGATCAAGTTTTCTTAGTTGATAAGGTTTTTTGTAGTTATTATTTTACTGATATGGTTTCTTAATTTATTTGGTTTACTAGTAAGAAGCTTGGCCTGCTAGGCTGAGCTAGTTTGTTCTCAATTGATGTTAATTTGTTTCCCATATTCTGAAAAACATTAAATGCATCATCTTATGGAGTTATAACAACAAGATCTACGATGGTAATGGGCTATGGAATAGGTGTCAAATCTACCATAAGAGGCATTAAAATCCTTGAGGCTAGTTTACCGGATCGAATGAGGAAGTTTTAACCCCTAATAGCAATATCATAAGCTGTTGGGAGAGTAGTTCCTCCCATAGACTAAATCATAATTTAAATATCACTATTTAATGCTTTGAGATAATATAGAAATGCATATTAAAATTGATGCTTAAAACTACCTAGGATTATTTCCCAAGTTCTCTAAAATCAGATGTTAAAACTAGCAAAGAATTCATGAGGATCTCTTTTGATTATAGACAGTTGTTCTATGAGAGATAGATGATTAGAATTTTCTTCAAATAGATTAAGTAATTACTCCCCTAACTCAACCCAAGTTGTTATACTCCCTATCGGTAAAGTTTAGTACCATTGCAAAGCATTTCCTACAAATGATGTAGCCAAGAATCTCAAGGCTACATCTTCATGAGCTATATTATAAATTACACAAAGGGATGCAATATCTTTAATGTGCTCAGTAGGGGTAATATCATTTTCACCATTAAATTAAGCTAAACCTTTCACGAAAGTAGCAGTTACATCATGATAGACTTGAATTACTAGAGGGATGCCATTAGTAAAGGTCACAAAATTTCTAGGTGGTTACTGAGCCATTGGAATGAAAAGGATTTGAACAACAAGATTAACATGTTGTGAAGGAAGGTGAGGAGAGTTGCAAAAACTGAGCTTATTATAAGGTAAGGTATTTCCATCTCTTCTTCTTCTTGTAGAATTCAAAGGTATAGAAATAAAATTAGTCGGAATCCCTTTTACCGATGATCTCGTAGTTACTTAAGACATGGAATATGCTATAACACTAGTCTTAAATAAGCCTTACAGAGTCGCCAAATAATTTCTTTTGATTTTTAATTGATGACTACAATTTTTTTAGTCTAAAAAGTGATTTTATTTCTCTAGTAAATCTACTGTAAATTATTGTGATCTATTATAGATCTTATCTATGTCTCATCAGGCATGCCAAAAATTGCTATCTCTCAGAAGTGCACCCTTATTGAGAGATGACATCAGGGTTCTAGGCTTGCTTTATCAATCAATTGTATAGATACAATGGAAACACCTCAGGTTTATTGGTATACTTATTATTGAGTCGTGTCTCTGGTATAAAGGCCAATTCCTTATTGATGTATTCTAACACTAAATTTTATTTTTGGGGGGTTTTGAGGGTAAAACGATTGTTGTAACTAAATTGAAATGGAGTGATACAAAAAAATTATTGACGGATTTGACTGAGTATATTAGCAATAAAATTGAGAAAAAATTATAGATGCACAAACAATTGGTTTTCAACAGAATATTAAGGCAAAAAACTTATGTATTGAGAGGTAAATCAAAACAATACAAGTTAAACATGCACACTAAGACTACGCAGAAAATACCAGATTTGCAACAAGGTAATATGATTAATCAGGGAATTAACATTCAAAATAATAAATGGGAAGATAAACACTACTGCAAATAATTCGAAAGACAATCACTAGTTCTCATTCAAGGTAAAAGTAGTAAAAATAAGCTTCCGCATTCCTGTGTCCAAAAATTCATCCTTATACCTTGGCAATACACACAATATATAGAAAAATACTTCACCCAACCCTTCCTAAAAATAGACTATAGTTTGTACTCGCCCAAGCATGATAATTTTATCCCTTCATCATGAATAAATAAAGTAAGAAAAATAGACGTGCTGATTAGAATGAGACATTAATAACCGTAGTTAGCAAAATACACTCTAGTCAAAGTGTAGTTGACTGTTCTATTTTAAAGTAATTAATATACTTAGGTGAATATTTTTGACTAATATTAGCCACTAGATTCATGTGAAAGTATTCTGCAATGTACGTGCATCTTCATGTTTGTTGTTGATTAAGTAATTATATTTAATCACTCATGTGGCACTTGCATATTCACCCACTTATAAGGGTATCTTGGCCTTATTAGTGTCCTGTTTTGTAGTGATTATATGTAAAATAATACTTCTGTGTAAGCAAAATAGTAATCCATATGATCTCCAATACTTCACAAAACTATTCAACTTGTAATGTGGGGACAACCTGTAGGCATGTGCAAAATAAAACCTTTATTTTGTGAAAAATAAGGTAATTAGGACTTTAAAAAGGGCTCCATGTGCTCTGATATTGACCTCTGCATGCATTATCCTCTTTTTATTTTGCCACCATGTCATGAAAATACTTAGAAAATTACCATTTCAAGTATGAGAACCACTTTAACAGAGTTTAAGGTAATCATATTAAACCTTTTCCCTTCGCATGTATCTTGACCATGACACTAAGCTTCAAATGACCACATTTTTATTATAATAATGATATTTGAAAATATACGGTCCTTTTCTTTGATAACCTATAGTACATAGTATCGCATTTCAAATAATCATAACATTATAAGGTTTAGGGTCACTTTTTTAATTTATCATTACATGTTATAATTTGGAAAAAAAATTACCTTGGCACATGTATAAGTGGAATATTTTATCATTGTTTATTTGACTCCCCTTTTGAATGTTTAATCATATAATATGATATTAACCTTAGAAGGTAAAATGGAATAATTATTCAAAAAAGGGGTTGGTCCCCATCCACATGATGACTCGACCCTTCCTTCACTTTTTCGAAGGTGGGCTAACTCAACTGGGTAGGTTTTACATCTGATTGAGGAACGTGTAATACTTCCAAACCATGGTTGAGTAAGAAATCAAAGGTGATTTCACGTGGGAACTTGTGATCTAATCTTCACCGTCAATCTTGGTACTATTTTATCTCCATTATTGATCACTGGAAGTTGTTGGGTTGATAACTGGATTGTTGGATTTTGTTCCTTTTAATATGGAGTCGTTGATTTATTGTGTCATAGTGATTTAGATTGTGTTGAATGTAATGGCCCATTATAGATCATTGATCTTGGTAATGACCCATTATGGACAGTTTATTTCTTGACCTTTTTTAAGTGATGGGTTCATATCTGACAGTGTTCAATCTTGTTGACGAGTTAATAAATCGTTACTTTGCATTAGAGATGTTTCTTTTTATTTTGACCATCGATCTTAGTACTGTTTTGATCTTTTCCATTAAAACCTAACGCATTGGCTAGGTTAGTTTTATGATTGAGTTATGTTGTGGAAAAACAACTCAAACCCTACGAGTTTTATTCATTCTCACTTTGTAAATGTTTTGGGGTGAAGCCATGGAATTTATTTGTAGTGACCTCTATTTTTTATCCACCCGAGCTCTAATTTGTGCATTTTCTGGTTGTTGCAATGTTCTGTGAGGTTGGATATTAGGTCTTCTTAGTGTTTTTACTCTTAATTTAAGCTCTGTGGAAGATTTCTGGTCACTAACGCCATTATCTTCTTTATTCGAGCTTAAAGTTCTGTCTAAACAATTTCTGGGAGGTCCCAACCATTATATTATTTTTGGTATTTACATTCATTATCACCTCTGGCTCATGAAACTTCCACCCATTCTGATCTGTATTTTTATCTTTACACTTGTTTCTTATACCTATTTAAGCTTTGAACTTTCAAAAAAAAAATTATTTATTTCTAATTATTGAATGTACTGTTGGAGCTTCTGTTTTGTGTCATCGATCTATGTTTTAATAGAATTTGTGTTTAACATATCAATGGAGAATATAGACCCATACATTTGACTGTTGTATAATGGTTGTATCTTTTGAATGTATCTAGAGACCGAAGATTTGTACTTGTATTTAAAGCCTTTTAGTATCTTCTTGGTTAACATGTTTTCTCTAAAAGTCATTTCTTATCAGCAAATTTTGTTGTCTAGTGAAATATGAAAACATGAAGCTCTCTGAATTTTCGCTTTGCTAGATAATGAAGTCTTTCTTTGATAGAGGCATACTTGACTAGAAACCTTTTGATCATGCTTTTCGAAACAATACATTTGTAGCTATATTTTAGTGATTGTTTGAAACTACATCATGGAAACTATGAAAATTGTAGCTATAATACTTATCATCTGAATTATGTAGTTCTAATTTTCTTGTAATGAAAAATTGAAGCAAGTTGTTGAGTAAACACTATAAATTGTATTTGACCTTGTGCTCATTTTAAATGCTACTCATTCAGAGTGCCTTTGTTATCTATTTCATAACTG
Organism: Taxus chinensis; assembly: GCA_019776745.2. Lineage (NCBI taxonomy): Eukaryota > Viridiplantae > Streptophyta > Pinopsida > Cupressales > Taxaceae > Taxus > Taxus chinensis. The sequence continues at coordinate 408,054,056 of CM034155.1, forward strand.
CTTTCACATTAGTGCTTGGAAATTCATGATCTTTGAATCTTAGTATGTAATTGATTCATATTGTGGAATTCATTTGTATTTTTTATGTAGTAAACCCTCCTTGTTTTATAAGACAAACTATGGAATTTTTTTAAAACTATAACTCTCCATTGACAATTTTGTATAAATGTTCTTTTGTTGAGTGTAGAGATTTATTAGTTAGCTCAAAAGACCTGCTTCCTTTATGACTATATCTTTCAATGCACATTGTGTTGTAAATTATCAACTTACTAGAATTGATCATCGTTGAATGATTCCTTTTGTATAGTTTCATCTTGAAAATTGTAATGTTCTCCTATATGATTTTGTAGCTTAAGCTCTATTTAAGATTGTATTTGAGTGTTTCCTATAACAACATGATTTGATTAACTCTGCCTTGTATAAGACTCAATAAAAACCAAATGATATCTGCTTCATGTTTCCCAGAAATGATGATCCAGTGGCTTGACTTGATCCTTTCTTTATAGATACATGATTTGGAACTCTTCTTGATTGTTGTTGCCTTTGTAATCCAGCCTATTTTACAAATTTTAGCTCTTTGAGGGGTATTCAACATGACTATAAGATGAAGATGTACTTTGTTATTGTCAAATAAAGTAAAATTTTGAAGTGAAAACTATAAACTTTTCTTTTACTTTTCATGAATCATTCTAACTAGACAAATGTGTTAAACTATGATTTATTTCATTAATATACCTTCCTATAGAAGATTTAACTTGTTGAAGAAGGCTATAAGTTTTGATACATTTTGTTCAATCTGATGTTTTAGACATTAATTGTCTAACAAATTTTAAGTTTGCAACCTGTACCATAGAAGGAACGAGATCTGATGCTTTATGTTTTATGGTTGTTCTGGGTTCTTAAGAACTTGTATATATTTTTCACTTCCTTACTCCTTTCATGCCAAGTCTATCAATAAGTTTGTAACTGTTACTTGATAATTTGTAATGAAGAGACTGATATTTAATGGCTATACTATAATAAAACTTTACAAAACGTGCCTTCTATTGTATTTGAAAAAAAATTCTTGGAAAGAAGTTGTAATCTGTGTACCATTTCATAGTACTATAATATACTTCAAAGATTCTATAACTTCTCATTCTTGAAATAGTGAAACAAGTAGCATACTTTGTACTTCTTTGATCAGTTCTTGAGATTTTTACTCTCTAAACGCATGGATAAGTTGTTCTGAAACATTATTTTTCATTTAAAATATACATATGGAAAGGCACTTTTGGGAATTTCATTGATACTATATGCACTATTTGAACATGTAGGTCATTATGTTGCTATACCTTTTAGCAAATCAAATTTTTTACAAAAATGTTTTAAAAAAATATTGTAATCTATTGTTCTTGATAGATTTCGAATCTTATTTTCTTCTTTAGTGGTCGTTAGGATTACTGTATTTTTTGTTTAATAGTGATCTAAACCTTGAGCACCTTTTGAGGATGTCCTTCAGTATTTGTAAGCCTATAATAGCCTTACAATGGAAAATTATTTATTTCTTGGCTCCCGAGTGGTCTTTATATAATGGTAACTTTTTTCAAACTCCATAGTTTTCTTCTTCTTAGCCTATTCCTTTTCACTTAATAGTCCATAAATATTCAATGTATGCCATTCTTTATTGCATATTTGATTTGTACAAGTATTTTTATTCAATTCGATATGTTTTCTTCATATGCTTTTTCTACTTGCACACTTAAACATACATTTTTAAAAAATCAATAGACTTTAGCCTCTCTTTTATTCCAAAATGATTTTCTTTTCTTTCCCTTCTTTCATCTATAATGATTATGAGAATCACCTATGCTTCTGTAAGATAGTACTTTTCATTTATGTATCAGCTTTTATGTACCTTATGCATCTTGATATTAGGAGATTCATGTGCCTGCAGATTCAACCCTAACCTCAAAAGTGACAGTTTTCTTGTTAATCTTTTAGCTACATTGTTGCAATGGATGTTGTGGAGAATATGAAGATGAAGGAGCTTTAAATTGGTCGAGAAAGACCAAGAGGAAACCTCAAGGAAATTATGGGTTCCTTCTACATTCCATTACTCTTATCTTTATGCAAATGTATCTCTTATTTCAATAGTTATAAGTTACATCCCATGGCTTGTGTGGGAAACATTACATTTTCTTCATGAATAAATAACATTAACTTTAGTAACTGAGTTGTGTACTTCATTTTGCATTCAAATTTTTTGATGGTTATTGATTGTATAATGAAATAAACAACTTAATCACATGATTAATAGTATTTAAACATGTACAAGTAATTAGATTCGATATACATGTAACTTAATAAGTAACTCTTGTGTATGTAAATGAAAACCTTGTTTTATGTTATTGAGTTTAACCTCTCACATATACTGTGATTCTTGAATTCATCAATGTAATGCACTATCCCTTTGGGGATTTTTTGTTTCCTTACTAAAGGTGAACATGAAATGACAGTCTATCTGAGGTGCTACATTCTGTAACAACACATATAACTACATCTAAAAACACAATAAAAATAGATGAATTTTCCCCTAGTCAGGTTCATTCATCAATGCCTTCCATCATAAAAAAAATATCATCTTGCACATTTTTTCATGAATGCAAAAATCATCAAGAGTTCGTCTCGAATTAAATTTTTTTTGTTTTAAATTTTGAGTTACAGAACAATATTCCAAAGTGCTCATAATAATTTTTTTTAGTTTTCAAAAATTATCATATCAGATATTTTCACACATCACATGGATAGTATGGAGAAGAGATGTTAATATTGATATTGAGTGTGTCATAAATATTCTTGAGTTATTTATTTTCATATGACTTTCCATTTTTTGTGATGATTTTTTGAGGGTCACTGTAGTGAAAAATGATGTAATGATATATGAAATTAATGATTTGATTGGATTTAGTTGATGGGAGTCAAATAACTTCCTCCCACATGGTGAAGTACTTGGTAGTAGTGATGATAGAATGGTGGCATTGGAAATAATGTGGAGTAATGAGGCCAATGAAATCAAGGCCCCATTGAGAGAAATAAAAAAGGTCTCGATCTGGCTATAAGGCTTGACTAGGAATGCATATTGGAATTTGACACACTTATTAACATATTCATATCACTCGTGATTGAGAGAGGTCCAATAATAACCCATGTCAATGACATGCTTGGTGATAGCTAGGTTGCTAAAATATCCTTCACATATTCTTTGTATATGAATAGATCAAACCAAAAAACTTGATTAATTTCATATGGATCATGTTACAAAAATATATTTGTTCTCCTACAACCACTCACCAAATATAGGTAATTTACTCTAACAACTCAAATCCCTATAATCACTCCTCAATATCATACATAATTTGTATTAACAGCTTAGTTCAAATATTATATTTTATCAACTCACATAATTAATGGATCACTAATATTTAATTTCATAACATTCCCACCCTTAGTGCAACCATTGGGAAAACATCATGTTAGCGCAGAATCACAACACCCCCAAATGTTCTTAGCCTAAAATGGGGTATTCAGTGTGATCGCAAAACATTGGACCATATCTCAAGTTCTGGGACTTGCAAACTTGAGATCGGCCTCCAGAGAAGGTTGATTCTTGCTTCCTAATCTACCTACCACAAGCTTCTTGAGTACAGGAAGAATATAACTAATCTTGATCTAACCATTCCAAGGAGACAGGGAGAGAAAGAGAGGGAAAGAGAGCCTACACTAAGTAGTGAGACACCAAAAAAGGAAGTGGTTGATAATAGATTCGACTTCCTGAAGTGGAGAGAGGTGAGCAGAGGAAAGGGTGGACAAGATACTACACAAACCAAAGATTAATGTAACATGGAACACCACTTCAAGACCCATTTAGCACAGATCCCAGGACTTGCAACAAACATTAGAGTATGTACAGTATACCCTGCAATGATGAGAGGTAAGAAGAGACAATAAAATGAGCCAAGGATGGAAATATACATCAAAAAATAGATTTTATTACTCTAAAAGTTACACGGTACATCATCAATAGGAATGGGAAAAGGAAATGCCATTACAGATCCATGAGAGGAGGCTTAGACTCTGCATTCTATCCTAAGGAAGAAAGAGAGAGGGGGAAAAAAGGAAACAATGATCAACCATTTGAATATGCCCCACCTTTACAATATATAGAAGAATGAGAGAGAAAGAAAGAGGGAAAATTGAATTTTGTTCCAACCACCCCTACAATGCATTAAATCCAACCTATAATAGTGATGGGATTTACTAACACACCCATACCTTCATCATTGTCCCTTATTGGGATAGAAAACAACCCATTCTTCATCATGGCAGCAGGTGGGAAACTTGATAGCCCCTATCAAAAAATGGTGGAGGGTGAGAATCCGGCACCGAGATCTTTCCAAAAAGTCTTCTTCCACCCAAATCCAAGTTTCCAGTTGAAATATATGTCTTTCTGAAGATCATGGTCGTAGGCGTATGATATTTGAAAGAGTCTATCCATATAGGGTCCACATGGCATCCTCGTGCATCTTGGAGATTCAACCCTTGCATTTTGCTTCTAAAATTATACCGGAATGAAACATGGCAGTTTCTATGGGCTCCTCGGTTTCCTTTGTATTCTTCCTAACTCCCTCCTATTAGCAGAGATACTATGCCCAATCTGAGACACATGGAGGCCTTATGCTCATTTGGAAATTGCCCTCATTTTTTTTCTTTTGAAGTTTCGCGAAGGAGACATGTGGAAGCCTTCATAGAATTTTAGAATTTTCAATGGCCGAGCTTACCATTTGGGACTCTAACCACGTGCCAGGTTGGCATTCATTTAGGAACTACCTTTCAGGAAGTGCCTTTGAAATTGTGACGATGATACACATGGATCTTTCCGTGGCCTTTCTCCTTTCTTTGTATTTTGGCTAACTCCCCCTTGCTTAGCGGGGCCATAAGTTTGACCCTTGACATGTGGAGGCTCGACACACATTTTGGGAAGCCACTCTGAATTTTACCTTTGAATTTGTGTCGTGCTGACACCTGGCTCCCTCCACTGGTCTACCTCTTCTTTGAATTTTTAATGACCACCTCTGCCTTTTTGGACTCTGGACACGTGGAGGGCCAGTGCTTCCTTGAGTCTATGCTTTGGGTCCTTCCTTTGAATTTGTACCGATGCGACACGTGGCACCTCTCCCTGGCTCTCTATACTTATCCAATTTAGGCTCACTTTTTCCCACCTTTTTGACTCTATTGGATCCTAGACATGTGAAGATTATGCGCACGTTTGGGAACCTAATCTTTAGACCCAGCCTTGGTGTTGCACCGATGAGACAAGTGGAGGCTTCCGCTAACACTCTTATACTTAGTCATTTTAAATAGCTCGCTTTGTCCTCTTTTGGGACCTGGAATGCATAGAGTCCTGGCACTTATTTGAGTCTCCAGATTTGGATTCTATCCTTTGAGTTGCGCCGATGAGACAAGTGGCACTCTTCGTGGCTCTGTGACTTTTCATTGGCTAATGAGACCTTACAGGCTCACGGGCCTGCACATAAAAGTTGGACCATTTGACAAAAGTGAAAAACTTCTAAAGTTCCCTGCAGACCCACCGGCCCACATTCACATTTGTGAAAAATTTCATCTGTGGCCTCGTAGACCTAATTTTGGCAAAAATTCATCCTCGCACCCATCGGTCCACATTTTCCCATTTTTGGGCAAAATGACATCCTTGGGCCAGTTGGCTCGCTCTTTCCACTTTGTAAAAGTAACCCTTCTCCGCCCATAGGTGCCACAATTATAATTGTGCCCATTTGTGAAAAGTGTAAAAATTACAAAAAATTTCGTGCCACCCCGCCGGTCTGTGAAATCCATTGGCAATAAATCTTCCAAAGCCCTGTCAGCCCGCTTTTGGAAAAATATCCTTCCCAGGCTTGTTGATGGGTAACTTGAAAAATATGAAGAGTTCGAAGGACTTCTTTATATCTCTTGAAAGCGTAAGAAATTTCCTATCTGATGGAAATACTTTTAAGAGGCCTCAAGTGATTGAAATATGTAAAAATTCGGATTGAAGCACAAGAAGGGGAAAATGGTGTCAGTTGACTCAAAATAAATGTGAGCATATTTTGGTCAATAATTTGGCAACTCATGGGGATCACCTGCCTGCTAGGTGAAATTATTAGTGACATTGAAGCATCCATTGGGCATGGAGTCTTCTTGGTACGAACAAATCAGATCTGAATTTTTAAAATTTGATCCTGAGATACTTGGAAAATAATGGAACTAGATCTGACCTTACCAAATGATACTTCTAATGTCCTATGCACAAGCGAAAAAACACCACAACACACTATGTACAAAAATAAAAAATCATACACGCTTCAAATGGAAAATGTAGAGTGTGCCGAAGCACTTGTTTTGCTGAAAAAAAACCTTCTCCTATACTACACTAACCAGAGAGAAAAGGGACTCAAACAATTCGTGAAACTCGCAGGGAGAAGTAACTTCCCTTTCTCAAAAGGGGCAGCCATGCAAATGATTTAACATTGAATATGGCTGCTTGTATGAGTGAAAAAATGAGTATAATTCGGTCCTTCACCCATATCATTAAGGTGTCAATGTGGAATAAGGAAAATGCCTCTTTTAGTTGCTCTACATTTGGATTGCAAAGGCATTGCAATTGATCCTTGGTTCTTTGGAGCACATCCACATGCCCTGAAGTGGGCATGACTCATTTTGGGTTCTCCCTTGGCTCCAATGAAGCCAAGTACCTGATTGGGCATAGTCTAATCCTTTGAATGTGCCCCTTGCTCTAAATTTCAACTCTAAGAATGGAGTCTCCCTAAAGACCCTGGTGGGTGGATGGTGTGAGAGAGATGATGACATCCTCTTGCCTTTTCCATTCCTTCTTCTCTGAAGAACATGGAAGATTCATATCTTCCAACCTTGGTTCCAGAGGGCTGCTATGAAGTGTAGGTTTTTACTCTTGAATTATCTCCTGCATGGAAGCAAGCTCATGTGCATGGAAGGTGGATGATAGAGGAGAAAATGATTTTATCTCCTCAGGATCCTTTCCATCAAGAAAATCCTCTAAGTTAGATAGATAATGTGCCTCCTTGTTGTCCTGCTACATGTGTCGACCTCCTCCATGGTGTCCTCCTATTCTGCAACTTTCTCACCATGGGTCTATTCATCCTCAAACATGTAGCTTGAAAGATCAAACTCTTCTTCAACATTAGAGCTTGATGGGGATGAAGTCAAAGGAAGAACCGAAGGTTCTTCTGTGTCCTACTTTGCACCTAAAGCCTCTGAAATTGTATGACCTTCCTCCATCATGGGTTCATCAATCAAATCAGGCCCTTAAAATGAAAGCAAAAAATATTAAGTAATGATTTTGTCACTAAGTGGCCTTAACTTTGATTTGATCTGTCCCAGCTGCTCCTCTTCAATGGGACTTCAAGCTAGTTTTTCTTCCTCCTCGGCTAGTTGTGCAACTTGGATTATATTAGCATAGTCTTCAGACAAAGTGCCATTATGGACATTGTATTTAGAGAAAAAAAATTGTTGATCTTCTCCTTCTTGTTCTTGTTCTCATTCTGTTGCAAACTCAACATTAGCCACCACTGGCTCTTCAACCTTGATCTCCTCTATTGGCTTAACCATCAAGGGGATCTTTGCAAACCCAATTCTAGCAGCCCAACTCTTCATATTTTCTATCATTTCTTCTATGTAGGGTTCCTCTTCTTGTTGTTCTCCTTAAATGGATTCTTGAGTCTCTTCCCAACATGGACTCGGGAAAGAAAGAGGAGTGGTAGGTTGGGGTTCAATTAGTTATTCTATTGTTTTTGGTGGAGAGGGGAGTGGAACTTCTTGTTTGTTTGGAGGGGATGACTTCTTAGGAACGAAAATGGTAGAAGGATTGAAATAAGATGGAAGATTAGGAGATGGAGAATGGAAATCAACACTTGGGGCAACAAGTGAGTAGCTAGACTCTTGGCACTACTAAAATGGTAACGATTGAGATAGAGAAAATGAAGGACAAGGAGCAGGTGACTGACTTACCCATGGACAAGGTTGTCTTGTGTCCAACTCATAAGCCTCAATATCCTTAGTCCATTTTGCAAGTTAGGGCATAATTTAAACCATGAAGTCAACCTTCCCCTGAGGGCTGCAATCTCTTGGCATAGGGTTGGCCCATAGACAAGGTGCCCTATAAAATTTTTTGAATGCTTTCATCTATGTTGTAGCCCTGGACTGCACCATGCTAGCCTCCATTTTTTGAATCTTCTCAAGTAGATCAGCATTTTCCATGTAGTTTTCACCATTGTATACATCCCCTTGTTCTTGATAAGCTTCGTGGATAAACTAGCTCAGACACTACTCATATTGGTAAGCATAGTTGTTCTAGATCTGATCATAATGCTGATCTAGAGGAGTTGGGAAATACATTGGAGATGGATTGTACTACTATTGCAAGTGTGAATTCCAAGATGGGAATGAATTCATGATTGCAAAACTTCATGGAATGGAAGAAAATGAAAGAGATGGAAGAAATGGAAGAAAAATGGATGGGAGAAAGGTCTGTAACTTAGAGGATGGGTTGTTGACAAGATGGAGTCACCGTATGTGCTTTGAATGTGCCTCTAAAGGTTGAATCCTAATAGGCACACACCAACATGCTAAGATAAAGTCATAAGGTTCTTCATACCTATCGCATTGGGTGTGCCAAAAATGTTAGTGTGGACACACAGTGGCTTAAGATTTGTTGTTAATAATTAGACCCCTTGGAAAGATGAGAGAATATAACCTCAGTTTCCTACCAGGCATGCCAAAATTGTTAGTGTGGTTGCACATTGGCTCAAGATTTTCTATTGATAATGAGACACCTTGGAAAAATGAGATAATCTTGCCTAAGTGTCCCACCAAGCATGCCAAAACTGTTAGTGAAAAATCACACCACCCCTAAATGTCCTGAGTCTAAAATGGGGCATTCAGTGTGATCACACCACATTGGACAATATCTCAAGTTGTGGGACTTGCAAACCTGAGATGGCCCTCTAGAGAAGGTTGGTTCCTACTTCCACATCTACTTACCACAAGATACTCGAGTGCAGGTAGAATCTAACTAATCCTAATCTAAGCATTCCAAGGATACAGTGAGAGAGAGAGAGAGAGAGAGAGAGAGAGAGAGAGAGAAGAGAGAGAAAGAGAGCCTACACTAAGGGATGATACACTAGAAAAGGAAGTGGCTGATCACAGATCTGACTGCCTGAAGTGGAGAGAGGTGAGAAAAAGAAAGGGTGGAAAATATGCACAACAGACCAAAGATGAATGTCACATGGAACAAAATTTCTAGACCCATTAAGTAGCTCCCAGGACCTGAAACAAACATCAGAGTATGTATAGTATACACTGTAGTGATGAGAGGTAACAAGAGACAATAAAATGAGACAAGGATGGACAAATGTATCACAAAACGTATTTTATTTCTCTAAAAGTTACATGGTACATCACCAGTGGGCAAGGGGAAAAGAATATCCATTACAAAGCCATGAGAGGATGCTTAGACTCCGCATTCTACCTTAAGGAAGAAAGAGAGAGGGGGGAAGAAGAGAAACAATGACCAACCCTTTAAATAAGCCCCTTCTTTACAATAAATAAAAGAGTGAGAGAGAGAAAGAGAGCCGGAAAATTGAATTCTATTCCAACCACCCCTACCATGCATTGAATTCCTCCTATAACAGTGATGGGATTTACTTCAACACCCATTCCTCCATCGTTGTCCCTTATTGGGCAAGAAACAAGCCCATTCTTCATCATGCGGTAGGTGGGAGACTTAATAGCCCCCAAAATTAGTGGGGTGAAACATTAATGGAGGCATATGAGAATCCGATGCCGAGATCTTTCCAAAAAGTCCTCTTCCACCCAAATCCAAGTATCTAGTCGAAAGATATGGCTGTCTGAAGATCCAGGCCGTGGGCATGCAATATTTGAAAGAGTCTTTCTATATAGGGTCCTTGTGGTAGCCTCGCGCATATTGGAAATTCAGCCCCTCCCTTTTGCTTTTGAAATGCAGGATCCTCAGTTTCTTTTGTATTCTGCCTGAGTCCCTCCTATTTGAGGAAATATTGTACCTGACCCGAGACATGTGGAGGCCTCGCGCTCATTTGGAAACTGCCCTCGGTTTTTTTCTTTTGAAGTTACATGGACGAGACAAGTGGAAGCCTCCGTAGGCTTTTAGACTTTTCAATGGTTGGTTCTACCTTTTTTTACTCTAACCACATGGTGGGTTGCCACTCATTTGGGAACTACCTTTCGAGACGTGCCTTTGAAATTATGCTGATGATACACATGGCTCTTTCTGCAACCTTGCTCCTTTCTTTGTATTTTGCCTAAGTCCCCTTTGCTTGGCGAGGCCTTATGTCTTACCCTAGACACATGGAGGCTTGGCGCACATTTAAGGAAGCCGCTCTGAATTTTACCTTTAAATTTGTGCAGTCCTGAAACTTGGCTCCCTCCGGTGGCCTGCTTCTGCTTTGACTTTTTCGTGACCGCCTTTTCCCTTTCGGGCTTGAGACACATGGAGGGCCAGAGCTTACTTGAGTCTCTGCTTTGGGTTTCCCCTTTCAATTTGCGCTGATGTGACATGTGGCACCATCCGTTGAATCTCTATACTTAGCTTATTTAGGCCCACTCTATCCCCCCTTTTGATTCTATTAGACCCTAGACATGTGGAGAGTCTGCGCATGATTGGGAACCCGCTCTTTAGACCTAGCTTTGGTGTTGCGCTGATGAGACATGTGGAGGTTCTTGCCAACACCCTTATACTTAGTTGTTTTAAACAACCGACTCTATACCTTTTTGGGACCTGGGAAACACGGAGACATGGTGCTTGTTTTGAGTCTGCGGTTCTAGATTATATCCTTGGGGTTGTGTCAATGAGACACATGGCACTCTCAATGGCTCTGTGACTTTTCAATGGCCAATGAGACCCCATGGGCTCACGGGCCTCCACTTGAAAATTCCGCCATTTGACAAAAGTGAAAAAGTTCCTAACTTTCCTGCAGACCCGTCGACCCGCATTCACATTTGGCCAAAATTTCCTCCATGGCTCCGCAAGACCCACTTTTCGAAAAAAGTCATCCTCAGACCCGTTGGTTCGCATTTTCCCATTTTTTGGCAAAAAGACATCCTGAGTGATGTCGGCCCACTTTTTCCACTTTGTAAAAGTAACCCTTCTCGAGCCCATGGGCCCCACAATTATACTTGTGCCCCTTTACGAAAAGTGCAAAAATGACAAAATGTCTCCCGCCACCCCGCCAGTCCACAATTTCCATTGGCCAAAAATCTTCCCTAGGCCTGCCAGCCCGCTTTTGGCAAAAAATCATTCCCAAGCCCATCGGCCCGTAACTTGAAAAATATGAAGAGTTAGAAGGACTTCTTTATATCTCTGGAAACGGGAAAAAATTTCCTATCTGATGGAAATAATTTTAGGGGTCCTCAATTGCTTGAAATATGTAAAAATTCATATTGAAGCACAAGAAGGGGAAAAAGCTGTAAATTGACTCAAAATAAGTGTGAGCTTATATTGGTCAACACATCCATTTTGTACTACACCTTATTTGATGATGGTGTGAGTTTTCATTGGTTTATCACAAACCAAGAAAAATGTTGTTTTCTATCGGATAACGAGAAACCTAGAGGTTTGTGATTTTCTATTGGATTATTACAAACCAAGACAAAGATATGGTTTTCTATCGGTTAACCAAAAACCAAGGCAAAATATGTTTCAAATGGTTTACCGTAAATCATATCATGATGTGTCAATGTTACTTCAACTATCATTAGGTCTTCACTTTCAGGATATTACATTGGAATTCATATATATCAATTAACTCAAACTAAAACATTATGTCATTTCTGCCGCACAATGTGAAGTTCGATAACACATTATTTTGAAAAAGTTGAAATCAAAACTCACCATGTTGAAAGAAAAAACATTCACACTCATACATGTCACCGAATCAGTATCCGCAACCTCATCGCTGGTGACTAGCGAGATGACATTGTATGTTCTCCATCCCCCATGTATCCTCCAACCTCAAGTGAATGATGTTTCTTACTCAGCAAATCTGACAATGAAGCTAATTGGTTGCCACGACATTCGGTTACACCGAAAATGCGTCCGTAAGGCATTTTTTTAAAATTTTACGGAATTTTACAATCACCTCTTTTTGAATCTTGATGCAACATGTAATTTGACAATTGAAAAATATTTACTTATTGACACACAATGACTTTTGACGCTTGACTATTATTTTGAAACATATCACTTAAAGGACACTTTTAAAAACGCAACGCACTCTTTTGAAACTTGACTGAGTGAATTTAAAAGAAGATAATATTACGAATCCTAAGATCACCTATAAAAGTATTTCTGCATACTCTTTTTATAAAAAACTGACATTTAACACTGTTTAGACAAATAAAAGGAAATTACTAAGCTAATTGACTTACAATATGGCGTTATTTAATCCGTTGCATTTAACATGGGCCCAATACCTCTTTCCCTTGATGGCGCCTAGTCAAAATAAGAGTGCCAAGTGGAGCAGGCAAGTGTGGATTTATTATTTCCACGGCGATGATCTTCAATAGAGGAATACCATCCACCAAGAATGCCACACGAACTCCGAGGGTAACCTTCATGCATCAAACAATTATAGATCTTCGCAAGTGGTCAAGTCAAACAGGCTGCCAATGAATTCAAATAGATTTTGATTCAACCCAGGATGACTACTTCGAGCTGGAGTCAATGAAACAAGTGGTAACGTGTAGAGATAGGCACGCAAAATTTCATATCTTCAACATGAATTACATATCTGGCATTTTTGGATAAAACGTTCTTTGCGCCTTATTGAATCACACACCTGTTTTGGACTGAGATGTACTCTCCAACATAAAAACTTGAAAGAAATTCATCTATTTCCAAACGTGCGAGGGGATCAGAATAAAAAATAGATCAAAAATATATCTGCACGCATTTGTTTCCCTATTCTCCCGCGCAACCGATGAATTGCATGTCTGTTATGTGTCAGAGTTAAAAAATTGTTGAATTGGGTTGACTCTCCCTAATAGAATCACGACAATATTGTCAAAACATATAATAGGATGTGAATGCTTAGATTACAATGCACTAAAAGGACCAGTGTGTCATACAAGGTTGTGAAAGAACAAAGAGATTTCTATCTAAATCTTTACTAAGAAAGCTAATGATGTAATAATACGTTCTTCACATGACTAACATGAAGAGGGAAAATACAAGAATATAGTTTCGTCTCCAAAGAAAACTATTTCTCGATTGCAAAAACGACACCAACTATCCCGCTCTGATACCAAATCTTGGTATATAAGTAGATCAAACACAAAAACTTGATTTATTTCATACAGAGCATGTTACAAATATATAGTTTCTCTCTTACAACCACTCACCCAAATATGGGTGAGTTGTTCTAACAACTCATATCCCTGTAATCACTCCTCAATCTCCTATGTAAGTTGTATTAAAAACTTACTTACAATATTATATTTTACCATCTCACATAATTAATGGAACACTAACATTTAATTTCCTAACACATATGTCATAATTGACTTCTTGGATAGCTTGAGTGTATTCATGAGGTTTAAGGAAACTAATTATGATGCCATCGAAGCCACGTTGATAGAGGATACTGCCAAGGATGTCATAGCAGTTAGTACATTAAAGAGAAGACCTATTAGAATTTTTAGACAAGTTGGAGGGAATCGTGGATTGAGAAAGATTGTCAGGTATTTGAGAATACCAATGATCACGAGTATTAGCATTTAGCGTCAATGTGGTCGACACAAGGAAGCTCATGAATGTGAGATGGTTGATCACCATGCTAAATAATGACAAAAAGTTTATATTCTTCAGTTGTCCATGGGATAAGAGATGTTAGGGATGCAATAGTGTCTACGAAATGGTTAGATGAACAAGGGATAATATGAAGGGTGTATAAATATAGTGCCCCAAGGAGGAAGTCAATAATTTCCTTATATTTTTCCAGGATTTCATTATTATATTGATAGATGATTTTGACTTGATTAACGATGAGTTGAGAATCCCTATAGATGTTAAGAATTTGGACTCCAAGTATGATAAAATTTTCAAGACCTAAGATGAGAGCTTCATACTTGACTATATTTTTTGTGCATTCCAAGTTTAGTTTGTAAGTGACATGGATGGAATTATCCCAAGGATGAATGATAATTGTGTCGGCGCCTACTGCTCTCTCATATTTAGAGTCATAAAAAAAGAACATCATTTTAAGAGGAGAATACTCATAGTCAAAGTGAAATATTGATTCATCAAGAAAGTTCTCATGAGGTGGGTGATCATCCTGAAGAGGGGCATGAACTAGTTGATCGTCTATATTTTTCCCCTTGATTGAATTTTGAGAGATGAACTCTAAGTCAAACTTGGTCATTAGTGTGAGCCATAAAGTGATGTGATCATTGTGATATGGTTTATATTGCATGGTCTTGAGAATATGAAACCTATTTAAAACATAAGTATTATGATTGAGAAGATAATTGTGAATCTTAGATGTAGCAAGGAAAGGGTGCAACACGTATTTTCAGCTTTAGTGTAGCCAGTCTCATATTTGTGAAGGGTGTAACTAATGTAATGTATGGCCTACTCTATACCTTTATCATCATGATGTACAACATGGCTCCGAGGGCATGATTAGAGATAGAGAAATAAAGATAGAAGGGCTCCCCCTTGCATGGTGGTATAAGCATAGGAGGAGATAAAAAATACTTCTTGAGATTTATGAAGTCATTTTAGTAATCATGGTCCCATTTAAAGTAAATATCTTGAAGAAGGATATGGTGGAAAGGATGGAAATGGTCAGAAAGGTACAACATGAAAAATCGTATGGAATGAAGATGTATTTTTAGAGTGTGAAGCTACTTCAATTTAGAAGGAGGAGTAATTTCTATGATAGCCTTATTATTGGTAGGGTGAACTTCAATACCCCTGATATAAATGATAAAGAAAATGATTATACCAGTTAGCACTCCCAACACATACTTAGATGGATTGAGAGACAAGAATAGATGAATAAGGAAATTAAATTTAATTTAAGGAAGTCAAGATGGTTATTCCAATGTCTAGATTTACCAAAGAGATCATCAATGTAGTCATTAATAGTCTTATGGATGAGATATTGCAAAATGTAGGTCATATCTTGTTGATAGGTGGATCTATCCTTTTTCAAACTGAAGGGCATAACATGGTAGAAAAATGCACCCCACAGAGTACTCAAATAAGTCTTATATTGGTCATCGTATGCAATGAGGATCTAATTATACCCAAAAATAACATCCACAAGAGAGAGAACTCATGGCATGTAGTAAGGTCTACAAGTTGATCAATATTAGGAATATGGAAATCATATTTACGGAAATAAAGATTAAGGTTTTGAAATTTATTGTAGATACAAAGCTTTCAAAAAGATTTGCAAATGGGTACTATTATCCAAAATTCACCCCTCAAGGTAATTTTGATAACATGCATCAAATTCTTTTGTCCCAAGCAATTATATTGAGTCCATGGAAAAATTCATATTTCTCGGGTCCCCTCATATTTTTTCTAACTCCCCTGTCCAAGAAGAAGAGAGCAAGTTCTGAGAAAATGTAAAAAATTGCAAAAAACAAGCTCGGGCCAGAAAAAATCATAAAAATGGCTAAGTCCTAGTCCTTGCAATAGTCGGGACAGTTGGGACATCTGGACGCGAACCGGCCGGATCGGCCGAAATGAGTCAAGGCAGCCCGAAACAGTCTGGGACATCTGGGCAAAAAGTACGCGGATCTGCCGAAATGAGTCAAGGCAGCCCAGAACAGTTGGGCCAAAGGTACGCAAAGTATGCGAACCAGCCGGATCGGCCGAAATGAGAACTTTCAGTCCGGGACGCGCGGGACAAAAGTACGCGAACCGGCTGAGCCGGGAATATTTGTCCCAGACGGTCTGAAAGCAAATGGGACATGTGGGCCACGAGTACGCGAGCCGGCCGGTTCAGCTGAAACAGGGAACTTCAGCACTGGGCCAAATGGGACAAAAGTACGTGTGGGACATGAAAATCCAAAGTGGCCGAAGGCAAAGAAGAAAAGTTAACGTTTGACCCGTGAAACTTCAAACGGCCATAACTTTTGACTCCGAGCTCCGATTTTCACAAAATTGGACTTTCTGGAATGAGCACGACGTCCTCTACGCCAAAAAAAACTGGATTTCTTATTTTTAATGAGGGTAGATATATTTAAATAAAGGAAACATATTCTGTTCCAGTCAGTTGATGCTCATTCCCGTCAAATGACAGAAAACGCCTGCCAGACCCAAAATAGCTGCCCGCACTCAGAAGGCCATAAATTTTGCATTTCTCAACGAAATCGCACAAAATTGCTACCGTTGGAATCGTGGCTCCGAGCCCGATGCACATCAATCAAGAAATTCCAGATTTTTTAGAAATGGATTGATATTTTTGAGGAAACGTGGCCAGGTCCAGAACAGTGTTTTATTGGGTAGTTGGGAGTGCAATTAAGAGGCATGGTCATCATTCTTTCTCTGCTGTAGCACATGGGACAGTATGGGGAGCCTTTTGCAAGTAATGTATAACCATTTCACTCAATTTAATGCCTCTTACAGGTGGTTGAAGGACAGATTTCGGGATTTCCACTTTCCCTTCTCTTCTCCTTCTCATTTTTTCTATAAATTGGAGTGTTGGGCTCATTGTAAAAGAGGGAGTTTTTGGGTAGCAAAGCTCTGCAAAATTGCTTTGTGAAGCCAGTGTTTTGCAGGCCCTTGTAGTGGACTCCTTGCATGGTGATCCAGGCCCTTATCTTGTAATAGACTGAACTGTGCATACCAGGAAGCAATAAAATACAAATTTGTGGATGTATCTTCCCCTGCTGTGTTTTCTTGCATTCTTCTTGCCCTTTTATATTTCCACAAGAATATTGTGTCTATTATTATGTTCCTGCAGGAATTCATTATCATTGTGTGTGCTTGGAATACTGCTGTGAATGCATTTTGCTAGATTATGGAGAACTGTCATCACCTCTTCTAGTGTGCACTTTGCCTTTGTATTTCACACATTTGGAGACTACTCTCACATCCTCCTTTTCTGGTGTATCACCGCTTTAGTGTAGGATTTCATTTTATGTATTCTCTTTCCTTGGTCCCTTGGAAATTTAGATTAGAACAGTTAGCTTATCCTGCATTAGAGTAGATTGTGGCAGGTAGTTTAGGAGCAAGAACCAACTTTCTCTGGAGGTCTATCTCAAGTAGCAAGTCCCACAACTTGGAGATAGTACCCATGTTATCCAATCACACCGTGAGTTCAGGTATATGCACAGGGGTGCTATGATTTGGTGATAACAGGTATAATTTTGGGAACCCATTTTGGATAGTCAATGGGGATGATGATCATGACTAAAAGAAGGCATTGTAAATCCTCTTTGATAAGGAGGGAAAATTGATGGTACATGCGGTGAAGCTTTTGTTTGACTAACTTAGCAATAAGATAGGTAATGATGTTGTGAACAATTGTTGAAGGGTCAAGGCCTGACATGTTCGCATACAACCATGTGAAGGTTTGAATATATCAAAAGAGGAAAGTGTAGAAATATTTAAGATATTTTGGATTAAGGGATTGACCCACATTGAAGATGTGAGACTCTTGCAGAGTTATTTTTTAATGTTGATTATGGATTCATTGATAAGGGTGGATGTGTTAAGAGGTAAGGTATTATGAAAATAGGAATCTTCATCCCCTTATAGGAGTTAATGGAATGATTTTAGCTACATTGGATAACATCAACAATAGGGGAATCTTCCTCTATCATTTCTGAATGTCGAAGAGGGAGTGACCTAGAATCATTTTCACAGTGATAAGTACTTAGTCCCAAGGTTATGGTAGAGATTAAAAAACAATCTGGAGGCAATAGAAATGGTGTCATCCATATCCATAACCTTGTAGTATGGAAAATATGGTGGGTTGATGTCCATGAGAGCTAAGGATAGAAAAAGAGCGCCATAAGATTGTTGCTTATAACCCATCTCAAAGTTTCTATGGAGTTTGCAAGATTTATCGATGACGAGGTCATGGAATCCTTGTTCATAATGTTGCATTCCAAATATTTTTCAAGGGGATTGATGAAGATAGGTATAGTAAAAGTATTTCTTGTAAATACAATAAAATACATTTTTATATGGTTTACTGTGAGGCTAGATGTCGATTTGAGATGAAGGGTGGTCAAATCCACCATAGATGATATTGGTGTGAAGATGAGGTAGAACAAAGGGAATGATATCATTGACATTAGGTTGACACATAGGATATTTTCCAGGTCTAATGATTGAATTAGGTGTGGGAATATTATTTAGAGTGAGGAGAATATATTTCCTCAGTGAGAGATTATCCATTACCTTGTCTATAGAGTCATCATTAGGAATTTTAGATGTAGAGATGGAGAAGATAGTATATGGTTGAGAAGGTTCTTATGTGGGAATGAACACATCATTGGAATGATAATTCATATGGCATGTTTTGAAACAAGGGGTGTATTTGAGGAGAGTAAGAATTTTCATTTTTGTTCATATTTGATGCATCAATGAAGTGTATAAGGAATGTAATGTATGGCCAAAATCCATGGTCTTCTAAGTAGGATGATCTATTAAAACTCCCCTTCTACAATATAGAACATCTTGTGGAGGATTTTTTCACCAAAGAGGATAGGAAGAATAAATTATCATAAAGAGGGGTAAACAAAATGGTTGAAAGAATGGTGCAGTACTGATGATTGGGATATAATGGAGTTAGGGAGCTTAAGTTGATAAAAAGTATGGGATTAGTTTATGTTGATGCTATCTCCCTTTTCTATCATAGAATGAGACATAAAAGTGTCATTGATGTCGACACTAATGAGGATTGGAAGGTCATGTTCCTTAGATGTAATATCAAGAATTTGGGTGTCATCAAAATATATGGATGTGGAAGTGGCAGGTGATTCAATGAGAGATGGAAAGGGATGAGCCTCATCATTAGTAGTTGTGATAAGCTTAATATATTGAATGTGATATTTATTATGGTCAAAAGATCTTTGTATAAGATCATAAAGTGACATATTAAATGGGGCTTGATGAATTTTCTTTAAAAGAATTTGTTTGACAACCATAGGCCAAGGAGTAGCCAAGATGGATACCTTAGGATTTGAAAAGGAAGAGGATTGTGTAGGTTGTCCAGGAGGAATGGTGATAGTAAATTTATTTTTTGATTGAGTGGTTGGTTAGGATCCTTCGGGATTGGAGTGAATTGTTATTCGAACAAAATTTATGAATAGAGGACCCTCTTTGGGATAGGTTGAGATTGGAGGTGGGATGTAAACATAAGTCTCAGATGAATAAGGGGATTTAGATGTCTATGTATATAAATATTGAGATGATGAAGTAAGATAAATGGATGGAAGAGGGTTATCTTCTTCCACAAGGAGGTCCTCCAAATTGATAATATTATGGATGATGGTTTGGAGGGATCTACAATGCTCAATGTCATTCCTAGATGCACGATTGTATGTGAAGATAAGGTTAGAATAACACTATGATAATCATATAACTCGTGGATTGAATGGTTTGATAGATGGAAGAGTGTTCATTGATGCTTGAAGTAGACATTGAAATATTTTTGTGTAAGAACTAGTTGGAATTTCTTAAGAAAATGTTGTAGATTAGAAGGTTTTAATATTTTTGGATCAAGAATATTTTATTTCATGAGGTTTTGAGAGATCCTTAGATTTTGTTTAACTCTTAGAAAAGGAGGATGCTTGTATTTTAATGTTGGTTTTGATTGATGATGACTTATATGATTTAGAATATAATTTTATGATTGTGGCAATAAACGATTTTGTATGGGGATATTATTTAGAGGAGGAAATAGGTTACTTTGATTTGGATGTAGTGAGGATCATAGATGGAGGGGCCAACCATAATATTGATGTTAATGCTACAAACAGTGAGGACTTAAAACTAGGTGCCTTAAGATAGTTTTTTTTAGGGAGAGACTACTCCAAATTTGTATGTGGATGGGTGAGAGATTTTTTGATAGGCATGCTAAGGATCTTAGAATTTGGTTGTGTGGATTTACACTTACAAGGGATGGTGATAATTTTTATTGAAGGATACATCGACCAAGGACTAGGTGATGTTGATTGGACTATAGATATAGATGGTGGAAGTGGTTTTCATACTGTGTTCAAAGAAAAGTTGTGAAAGCCATCGATTTTGGGGTAATAATTCCTAAAGAATCCCCAAAGGCTTCAAGCAAAAAATAAGTGGACCATCCGATAAGAAATGAGAAATATTTTCTAACTAGCATACATTATGAAGTAAACACTCAAATTTAAGCTAATCAAAACTACCTCTATTTTTTGAAAGCTTAAAATAATGAGCCTAGTAAGCCCTAAGTAGTCAGTTTTAGTGATTAAGAGAAAGAGATGTCCCCATTATAGGCTTTTGAGCCAATGGTTCTTCCCTTTTACCCTATAAATTGGATTAGCAATACAAAAGATGAAGTAAATAGCTCAATATCTAGAATAGAAATGAAATCTAGAACCTAGATGCAAAATTATATATTCTATCCTTATGAAGAAAGAAGGAATTCTAGAAAATGAAAGAGGGGGTCTAGCCCTATATATAGTTTTCCATTTGGGAAAAAGGGAAACTTGAGTGCATATGGGACAAACACTAAATTCCAAAAAACACTTTTAGCAAGTCAAAGCTTACTTTGACCATGTTTAGGGAGTGAAAAACCATGTTTAAGCTTAATTAAACATGTTTAGGAGGTGATTAGGGTTTGGAGAGAGTTTTGAAGGGCCAGATCAATCCAATGGAATGGATTGATAGGCCAGGAAGGTGGTAGACGTGGAATGGAAGAAAGTAATATAGCTTGTTTAAATGGTTTACAAGAGGAAAAATGACAAAAGGGATGTCGTAGGAAGAAAGTTAGCAGCAATGTATCGTTGGTTTGTAGGGAGAAGCACAACTAGCTAAATATTAGTCGTAATAGTGCATTAGCAAAAATACAGGTGTCTACATTTTCCCCTCTTTGAGGTGATGTAAGTTACATCACTTTGAAGAAAGTAGACAAATAGAAAAGAGAAGAAATTTTTTGAAGGGATAGAAGAAAAACTAATAGGATGAAAGATGCCCCCTCGAGTGTGGATGGGGTGATGAAAGAAGTAGATCGATGCTTGAAAAAGGTGAGATATATATAGAAGAATGGGGAAGGGGCAATATGCCCCAATGAGAGGGAATATTAGGGGTAAAAGGAAAGTGCGAAGAGAAGAGGATGATAAATAAGAAAAGGGATATTGAGCTATCAACAAATCAATTTTATCCACTATTTAAATCATCATTTTGCTTAGAGACCTCCTCATCGGTCCTTATTAAAAATGTGAGCATACAATAAAAGCGCATAGTGACATGAAAATCCAAGATACAAAACAACTGTCTATTTCTAAAATACCAACTCTACGCAACATATAAACATGTAACGCAATATGAGAAGTAAACAAACTCATGTAATAGGGAAATAAGTACTGTCAGACACACTTAAACAAACAACGTTCAAGAAGGTTACACAAATATTTTGTTATCAAGTTGAAGTCCCAAATGTTCTGACAAATTACAGGGGTAAGAACGATGCCCCAAGCAATATCCACTTGCAAGTGACAGGATGGAGGACACTTGGGTTCTATGAAAAAACAACGTGCATGAAAAAATAGTGCCCCAGAGTAAAAACGAAGTAAGCATCGGTATTTTGTAAATGATTGTAGATTAGGTTTATTCGTAAGTCGCTGTTTCAAAACATGTGAAAATACCAACAGGATATAGCATGAGCGCGATGGAAAAGACACAAATTTCAGCTGAAAAATGAGTTGGTTATCGATTTTAGGTAATTTTAAAAAATTTATACTATTTTTGATATTTCTAAATCAATTTTACAATTTTTTAAATTTTTTAATTAGTCAGAAGAATTCAAAAGATCAAATATCTTCTAAAAAGTACGCGTGGAGGTAAACGGGAGAAGGCGAGGCCACAAAAGAGTTGAAAGGGTATCCCCATGGAAAGAAAGACAAGGTGATAATAATTATTGTAGAGAATTATTGTTCACGATGGGAGGTAGATAGACAAAAAAGAGGAATCAAAATAGAGGAAAGAACCTATAAGGTTCGTAAACAATGTTAGGGTTAAGAGGAAGTGTCCGTAGGGTAGCACAAAGTACACCAACGTGTGAAAAATAATAAAAATAATTATTTTAATAATAAAATAATTATCACGGTGGGTAGAAGAAGATTATAATGATCATGGCAAAGAAAAACATGCCCCAGGGGCATCGCGATGAGTTAATCTACCAACTCAGGGGGGGGGTAAAAATAATCATGATCAATTCATTTGTACTAGATGCCTTGCAAATTTTTACGGAAAGGTGTCAGCGAGAGAGCATGGAGTGCGATGGAGAGGCTACCAATGAGGCAAAGGTGTGTAGACCAGATCCAAGAGTACTAATGAGACTCAATGGATGGACCCTTCATGAGTGGTCTATCCTTTCTCTTTTAAATTACGCATTTAATGCTTTATAGGTCATTTCTAGGGTAGGTAGGTGGGAAAAGACACATGCGCACGTGCGTAGGAGTCAGAAATGTGGGGAATGGTACACATATGCATTAGAAAAAGTGGGTACACGCACGCGTGTCTGTTGAAAGGGGGGAAACGGGAACACATGCACACGCGTGTCAAACTAAGCACGTAGGCGCTAGAGGAAAAACTTTGAATTTTTACAGGAATCGATGCATGCATGTGTGCATATTGGGAGGGACGCATAGGCATCACAATGGGTGTGTTGGCATCCTATGTGGCATACATGAAAAAATGAAAAATGCAAGGGGCAGGTATGCGTTGGCATCAAGGAAGGCACGCGTGCATCGAAAGGGGTGTGCATGCATCCGGAAGGAAATGGAACAAACTTATAGCAATAAAATAACAAAGTGTAGAGGAGAATAATTAGAATAACTTTAGAAGAAAAAGGGGAGTTAGTTTTCTTAGAAAGATAGCTAGAGATTAGGTAAGTGTCTAACACTTGTTTTGATTTTACAACGTAGATTACCCGCACTTCAGACGTAGGAGAGATGCGACCATCTGTATATGATAGAGGCGCAACATGTAGATGGGGATAGGAGTATATTAGACATCCTCCTTTATGTCACAGGGTTAGCCTATGTGGCTGATATGCCACAGATTACACTAGACCACGTCCTTCTTACGACCATAGCAAAGAGATGGCACAATGAGAGCCATTGATTAAGGATGCCTACAAGGGAGATCACCATTAATTTGGAGGATGTCTTGTGCATCATGTGCATTCCCATCATTGGCCAGCTGATCCAGTATTTCAATGATATGGTGGTGCTGGAGGGATCTATTGTACAGCTATTCAGAGTCCCAAAAATACCTCGTCATGGGATGACAGTGAGATTGTTGCGCTGCATCGAGGATCTTGAGCTAGATCGGGTCGTAGTTTACATGATGGCCTTTGTCAATGGAGTTTTACTCCCTAACAAGATTGGTTCCTCATTTCCACTTAGACTACTTAGGGTGATTCTTGGATTGATACAGGGAGAGACTTATTGTTAGCGCCAGTGCATCCTAGTGCATCTTTACTAGGATCTACATCTCATCACCTACTACCATTAGAAGACGGTTGGCCCAGCTAGGATCCTTATGATATGGGCCTGGGATCACATTGCTATTGGGTTCCCTTTAGGAATTTTGAGAGTTTGGGCTCATGAGGAGCCATCTATAATTGGTTGGGTCCCAGTCAGGGATGATGTTCAGCCCTACAAGGGCGATCCCTATCCCTATCGTCGAGAGCTCGATGACCTACAGTAGGAAACCATCGTACGGAGGCTGTATCGACACTACTAGTAGCCAGAGGATGCCCGAGAGATATCTATAGCTAGAGTAGAGCTCTTTATCATGGGTAGCCACAGTTATATACGGGACTTTTACAAGGTTGACAGATGTCAGCATTAGTTTGGCATCACATAGGATGTTCCAGGGCCTGAAATGTGGTATTCACGAAGGGCATGTGAGTACTTTGAAATGGGGCTAGAGATAGCCTTTGACAGATCCTAGGCCAGTTTTACATATGTGATAACTGTTGTATGGGTACCTTTGAGGTAGGTGTTATATTCATGGTGCACAACAGAGTATGCACCTTGGTATCACGGCGTGATTCCACACAGACTAACTATTCTAAGTTCAACATATGAGGCAGTCATGAGGCCTCCCCCAATGGGACCACCTAGTGATGACGATGGTGCTAGAGGTGATACTGATGATGATAATTCAGATGACGAGGGTGGCCCTGTTGCACAGCATCGAGTTAGAGGTAGGGCCCCACAACCATAGGTTCAGGGTCCTAGACCTATACCTAGATGAGCACACCAAGCCCCAGCTAGTCTGTTGCCTCTAGTAGGCATTCCAGTGGGCATTTATGTTCCATTACAGTAGGTTCTACCATGCCAGGGTCCACCTCCTCAGGTCCCATGGGGTGGTGATGATGGACAGTTTACTACACTATAGCAGTAGTTATAGGCTGCGATAGCGGTATAGCTTCAGGTGGCCATAGAGAGAGATCAGGAAAGAGCACAGGTTTAGGTGTTGACTACTGAGAGAGATTAGGCCAGATCTCAATTACAGGATAGTGGTAGGGCTATATGGCAGGGTTAGATTGCACAGTTGGCAGCACAACACGCTAAGTTAGTGGGTGCCTTAGGCTAGGTATAAAGCTAGTTACACAACATCATCGTTCAGCATGATCTAGTGTAGGCTGAGGTACAAACCTATCTAATGGAGAGAGACCAAGCCCGTGTCAAGTTACAGAGTGCTACACTAGAGAGGGATCGAGAGGCCGCTACTGCTAGGTAGACTGATGTTGATAGAGTTTGATTGATAGGTGATCACGATGCCACCCTATAAGCAGCCTTATCCATAGGAGATGATGTTTTGATACGTGACACTATCAGGGCCAAAGAAAAGGCTCTTTATTACAGGATAGCCTACTTCTGAGTAGTTCCAGCAATAGAGCGCATGATGCCTTTTTCCCATCTTGATGTGAGCCACATAGGCTCTAGATCACAGAGGTTAGCTAGGTCAGTACAACAGCCGGCCACACAGCTGAGTACACAACAAAGGGGTACACAGGGTGTTCCTTCATAGTTGGCAGGTTCTTCAGGGGTAGGCCCATCATAGCCTCCATTATTCTATCCTCCAGGACATGGTCCCAGTAGCCACAGTGAGGGTGATAGTTGTGGCTGAGTCTCCTACTCATGTCATGATATATATGTATTATTGGATCTATATGCCTCTTATGAATGCGGGTTTTGACTATGTATAGATTCTTTAGATTCTTTTGCTGATGCCTCTAGATGAAGGCTTGATTTTGATCGATGTACATACTTTTTGATGTACCACCATGCCTCTGTATGTAGGCTTAGTATCTGATCCCTACCCCTTTTATATGGCAGACAGACAATGCATTTTGTATATATCAGACTCTAACATAGAGATTTTTATTATACATGTACCATATGGACACTTTCTTATATATCTTTTCATGCATTGATATGTTTTCATGGTCATAATGCTTCACCGATGTTCATGTTGTATCTTTTTTCTTTTTATATATGTGACATATGTTTAGATGTAGAGATCTACATGTTTTTTTCTTTCATATTGATGATATACTCGTGTATTTGATATCATGTTTTTTCACTTTATGAGATGTTTGATTCTATATGGCTAGTATTTTGGGATGATACTAGATTATATTGGTGTGGGGGGGATAGATTAGTGATCATACGTAACTCCTCTTGGCCCCATTGATGATACGATATCTGATGATTAGCTTAGCATACATGCATGATGTAATACTTAGCATTTTTGTATATATAGTGTAGTAAATGATGTGATAACAAACAACTGTGCTAAACAAATACACAATAAAAAGTTAGCTAAACTAAACCAACACACACATGCAACACAATGCAAAAAAAAGAAGATTAATCTAACATTTTAATCCAAGCAAGTAAAAATGAGTTCCAATAGACGCACATAGAAATCAAAGAAATATACAAGAATTGATTTATAAGCATAATAGTCCTAACAATCAATGCAGCACAACACACAATTAAACCTAACAAGATCTAATGTAATATAAGAAAAGAATCATTCAAAGAATGAACAACATAGCAAGCTAAGTACACCAAAACTATACAAACCAACAAATATAAGCAATCTAACTACCACTTTGTTTTTGCAAGACAATATTGACATATTTTCTAATGTTTCGTATTTTCAAGGTCATGTTCTGAAAGCAATGTACAAGATTTCAAGAAACGTGGAATGCCCCCAACATGATGTAAGAATATACAAA
This sequence comes from Taxus chinensis, assembly GCA_019776745.2. Taxonomy (NCBI): domain Eukaryota; kingdom Viridiplantae; phylum Streptophyta; class Pinopsida; order Cupressales; family Taxaceae; genus Taxus; species Taxus chinensis. Next base: position 408,080,647 of record CM034155.1, read on the forward strand.
GGGTCAAATGCCACATGTTTGCGTGCAATGAAGTGGAATGTGAATGTTCCCCCAGTGTGATGTGGGAATATACAAATAGGCCACATCCTTCACACAAATATAGCATAAGTAAACTAGATCATAGGTCCTGCAAGGGAGCTTGAGATCAGATCGCTAGACCTAGCCAGGGTACTACAGAATTTAGCAAGTGGCAAGAGTTACCCATCCTATTGCAAGAGTGACTTGTGTACGAGAAACCTTCCTTGAGTGCCAAAAACTGGTTTTCACAAAAGGACATGCCCACTGTGCCACAATTGCATGGTTTTCACATGAGGAAGACCTATTTTTTCTTTACTTTTTTCTCAATTTTTCAATGTTTTGATTTTTTTTCTTTGTTTTCTACTTTTTAGTTTCTTATCTCAATATTCTAGCCACACCTAAGCATAGAAGCACTTGAGGTGAATGGTGTTCATGGGTTCTAGAAGCTCTTCACCATCTGAATAGGAAATTCTATATGCCCCTGATCCATATTTAGTGGTCACCACATAGGGGCCGAGCTAATTGGCCTCAAATTTACCTTTCTTTTCCCTGTCTTTAGTGGTATTTTTCTGATTTTATTTCAGTATGAGATCACCTATATCAAATTACCTATGAATGATGCATTTTTTGTATCCTCTAGATACTCTATTTTGATATACTTTAAGGTAATTAAGCACTCTGATACGTCATTCATCTAACAGTTCCAACTCTACCAGGTGAGAAACTATGTAGTCTTAATCTGTATTGAGGTAGTCCCTAAGATATATTCTTATGGAGGGAAGCTCCACTTCTAAAGGTATGATGGCTTTAGTGGCATAGACAATTGAATATGTGGTTACATCAATAAGGGTGCGGATGGATCTACAAGTGCTAATTACGACCAATTTTACTGACCATTTTCTCCACAATGCACACAAGAGTTTTTTTTGTAGCCTCTACTTTCCCATTACATTGAGGGTAATATGGGGTGGACCATTCAAGTTGGATACGAAAGCGCTGACACAAGTCTTTTACCATCTTGTTTTTGAAATATTTACCATTTTCAGTGACAATGGCCAAGGGGATACCATAATGGCATATAAGATGGTTCATGATAAACTTGGATATTTCTGCACCAATGACATACATAAGAGGAACAACCTCCGCCCATTTAGTGAAATAATTGGTGGCAGTTACGATGTGTGTATGATCATCTGATGAAGAAGGGCGGAGCTTACCTATGATATCTAAACCCCACTTTGAAAAAGGCCAAGGCATTGCAATAGGCTGCAAAGCTTGTGCTGGTGCATGTATGAGATTACCATACTTTTGGAAAATTTCACATTTCTTCACGAAGTTACAACAATCGGATTCCATGGTAGGCCAATAGTAGCCTACTCTCAACAGTTTCTTAGCTAGCACCATGCCACTAGTGTGTGCCCCACAGATACCACTATGTACCTCTTTAATCGCGTGAACTAAATCAGTAAAATTTAGATAGTGAAGCAAGTTCCTGTCGTAGCCGCGATGATAGAGGGTGCCTCCTAGGAGGGTATAATGGGCAATATGGTGGATAAGGACTTTTTTCCTTGAATGGGTAATGTCAGGTGGGAAGGTTCCATCTTGTAGGTATCGGTGAATAGGGTCCGACTAAGGGGATAAAGGACCAAATACTTCACATGCCAAACATGACTCTGGCATATCATATGTAGGTACCTGTAAATGTTCCCCAAAGAAATGCATCTTACTCTCTTTAGGTGGGATGCATAAGTGAGAGCCGATGGTATCCATGGCATCCACAGATCTATTATGAGATCTGGATTTTTGTTCAAATATGACATGTGACAAATATTCCTTCAGGGTTTCAACCATCTTCTTATAGGGAATAAGTTTTTCATCTTTAACCTTGTATTCATCATTGACCTGCTTAATGATGAGCTGATAATCTCCAAAAAATCATAGTAGTTTGATGTTCCAAGTGATAGCTAGCATGAGGCCAGCAATGAGTGCCTCATATTCTGCAATGTTATTGGTACAAGGAAGCCCCAACCGGAATGACCTTGGTATAATATCTCTTGTGGAGGTAATAAGCACCACTCCTGCTCTTGATCCATGAAAAGTAAATGATCCATCAAAATGGACTTTCCATTCTGTGGGTTCTTCGATATACATCATAGATGCGTATGGGAGATCAAGACACAAAGGTTATGTTCCTGGTAAAGGTGCTTCTGCTAGCTGATCTACCAATAACTATCCTTTTAAGGACTTTTGATTTACAAACTCTATCTCAAATTCACTCAAAAAAATGATCCAATTATCCATTCATCCTGTTAAGGCGAGTTTGGATAAGAGGTACTAAGAGGGTTAACCTTGGAAATAAGTTTAGTTTTATTGTTAACGAGGTAATGGCGGAATTTCTAAAATGTAAAGATGACTAACAAGAAGGCCCTTTCAATCTGGGGATAGTTCAATTCACAGGAAATCAATGTACGAATAAGGTAATAAACAACTCTCTCCTTATGGCCAAGGCCGTATTCGGCAAGCAGTGAACCAATAGCGAATTGGGTAGTAGAAATATATAAAAGGAGAGGCTCTCTTGGGGTAGGGGGCATCACCACAGGTGGATTTACAAGGTACTGCTTGAGCAGAGAAAATTCCTTCTTACATTCGGGCCCCCACTTGGAAGCAACATCTTTCCTCAAAAGATCTGTAAATGGATGACATTTATCCGCAAGTTGAGAAATAAAATGATGAATAGCCCAGATTTTTCCTTGTATACTTTTGAGTTGTTTAAGAGTGGTGGGTGGAAGCATGTCTGTAATATTAGTGACCTTAGCAGGATCCACTTCTATCCCTCTTTGTGATACTATGAATCCCAATATTTTTCCTTATAATACACCAAAGACACACTTCTTAGGATTAAGACTAACCTTATAGTCCCTGAGGTGCTGAAAGATACATCTAAGCACTTATGGGTGTTCTTCTCTGCTCTTTAATTTAGCTAATATGTCATCCACATAGTCCTCCATAATATCATTCATCATATCATGAAAAATGATAGTCATAGCGTGCTAATAAGTAGTTTCGGCATTTTTTAGTTTGAACAACATGACTTTGTAACAAAAGATTCCCCATGGGTGATGAAGTCAATTTTCTATTGATCCTCTTCTGCGATCCTTATCTAATTATACACTAAGAAGCCATCCATTAAGGATAGCATCTCATAGCCATCAGTAGAGTCTATGATCATATCTATGTTTAGCAAAGGAAAATCATCTTTAGGACATGATTTATTGATGTCACATAAGTCAGTACAAATCCAAATGCCAACGGGTTTCTTTTTTAATGGAACTGTATTGGAGATCCAATCTAGGTAATCAATAGGTTTGATAAAATCTGCAGCCAAGAGTTTCTCCAATTCTTATTTGACAAGAAGTGCAATTGTAGGATGCATGTTCCTCAGTTTCTTTGTAATGGGATTATGTCTAGGTACACACGAAGGTTGTGCACAACTAGTGTTGGATCCAAGCCAGGTATATCTGAATATGTCCATGTGAAAATATCAAAGTCTTCTCTTAAGATTTCCACAAAGGTTTTCTATTCCTGAGCTCAGAGCGAAGCCCCTGGCAACTTGATCATCCTGGGTAAATCCTCTAAACCAATGTTAACACTGATGGTTTCCTCAATGAGCATCTTAGATGCGTCCTTTATTCTAGTAGGATCAAGAGGGAGGGTGAGATCAACCTCCTAAGGTAGATCTTTATCATCTTCAAATGGATAAGTTATTTTATCCATGTGCTTTTCATTTTGTTCTTCTATAAGTGTTTCAAAGAGTTTGTCACTGTGATATTTCTGTTTATTCTATATACTAGGTTGCTCTAAAGTATTTTTACTTTTATTCAAAACATTCTTATCCAAGTGGCCACACATCTCTACCTCTTCTCTGATGTATGCACATGTGTTTAACTGAATTTTAAATCCTTTCTTGTGGTCCCCAGTAGGAATAAAATCCCTGAGTCCCATGAATTCTATGAATGCTTCATCATTCTCGAAGATATCAAGTGGTACGTAAAGTTGTTGGTCCCAATCTACAAGTTCAAGATAAACTAGGGTGACTTAATAATCGGTTGAAGGGATGGATTCAGATAGGGTAAGGATGGCTGACTTTAGGAATAGGTTCACGGAAGCCAAATCTTCATAAAGGCTACATTGGGAACTTGTATCGCTATCAACATTATACAAAACACCCTTGTATTCAGAAAAGGTAGCATCAACCTCGACAGGATAAGCATCCTGGGATTTTAACCCAAGACCATTCTTGTCAGATTTTAAATGACGAGTAGGAATAGGTTCTAGATGGCCTTATGCATTGGCACCACATACGTATCCTTTATAACCCATGACAAACGTCATGTGGTGTCCTTTAATATAGTCAGGTTCTTGATGGGATGAGGCCATGGTTCCTTCTGGCACCTTACTAATGGGATCCTCCAACATATTTTCTTCAGAAAGGATGCCACTATGAACAAATTTATCTAATGGTTCTAAACATGGTTCTCATATACTTTTGAACTGAAAATAGGGTTTAACCCCTGTCCTAGGTGACACTGATAAGTGTGAAATTAATAATTCTTATTCAAGAGTAAATGGCTCTCGTAGGCCATATTTTGTTGATGTAGGCTCCCAAGATGTAAACGGATTGACCAAATAAGGGAAGTCTTGATTATTAGGTGTGAGCAATTCTTAGTCCACCTGATTCTTCATAGCTTCCATTTTAAGAGGGATGACAACATCTATGGAAGGGCACTCATAGGTGGCATGAGAGAAACTATGCAATGCCCAGCACTGAGTGAATGGATCAGGATCACCTGAGATAGTGAGTACACACACTTTATGGCATAGCTTGATACACTAATGAAATGTCGAAGGGATATCCTGCATGGTATGAATCCATACACGCCCTAAGAGCATGTTATATGGGAGATCTAAATCCATGTCATAGAAGGTTGTATCATGACAGGTTGGACCTACTTCTATGGGAATTATAATAGTACCTGTAGATTCTCTCTCCTCATTATCATATACTATAATGGTGATGGTCTTAGCTCCCAGATCCATTTTTGAAAGGCCTAGTTACCTGACCAGCTTCAATGTGCATATGTTTAGACTAGATCCCCCATCCACAAGAACTCTTTTAATCTTACGACAAGTAATGAAAACTTCTAAATAGAGAGGAAAATTATGCTCAGGGTTGTTACGCGGGATAGTGTTGCGATCAAAATTGATATGATCAATGGGTTCAAGGTGGACGACTATAGCTTGCAAGTGTGCGGGATCCACCTCAGCAGAGACTCTAAAATTCTGTAATGTTTTGTACCATATATCCTTGTCAGCAATAGAGATTTTAAGAAGGTCTAAAATAAATATTTTAGTTGGTGTTTTCTCTAGCTGTTCTGTCAACACCAATCTGGCACTATGATAATTCTTCACCGGGAACTCCTCGTGCTCTGATTATTAGCTAATGCCCAACTCTTAGTTTGGTGGATGTAATCTTGAAACTCAACAACAAACATAACATGAGAATACCATAGACTATGATAAGAAGGAATAATGATAAATATGCAATATTAGTGTAAATTATAATATCAACATGAAATTGTTACAATCTCACCCATGAGGTTCTTCAAGTGTTATTAAATTCACTTGCCTTCAAACAATAACTATGGGAGAAGCTTCACAATTACACCTCATAATGGCTTCTTTAACACACCTTCAAAATGATGGCTTCCTTTACACACTTACTCATACAATATTTCTCACTACTTCTCTCTATGCTAAATGAGGGGGGGGGTGGCCTCTTTATTTATATGAATTCAAGCTTATCCACCTTATCTCTAAGATAGGATAGGAAATATCTTCCGGCCAATCATATTCCATGCCTAAACTCTTGCCTTTACATGTAGGCTTATCTTCTAAGATAAGATAAACCTTATCATCTCACATGGGTTCCACCTTTTTAGACTTTTCCACAAATAAAATATACAAAATATTTATGAAATCACTCTTTGTCCTTATTACAAATAAAATATTTCTAATTCCTAATCATGTAGACCCTACTTCTCTACTTATCCCAAATTTGACATTTTAACATTACCAGACCACTTACGACAAATATTTACTTTTTACAACATTCCTATTGTACTTTGACTGTTACCATACTCTACATTATTGGCGGCACCGTACTGACGGCGTCGTTATCTTCTATTGGACGCCACTACTAATTATACTTAACAACATCATATTCCTAATACATACATTAATAAAATAGGAATTACGAAGGAAAATTTTAATGTCAGCATTTTCCCTCTTCCTAACTTCTACTCCGTCCTCGGAGTAGACTCTTATGGACATTATGAAGCTGGTGCTTGTAAAATATTTAACTTGTCATGGTTAACCCATTTTGTAATGGGAGTACCATCCAATTCCTCCAGTTGATATGTACCATTTTCATGCACAGCTGCTATTTTGTATGGCCCTATCCACTTTGGAAGAAATTTTCTCTGTCTTCTTTTTTTGTATCTAGAATCATATACTAGAACCAATTCATTCACATGAAATGGAGACAAATGGATCTTTTGATCAAAGTATGCCTTCTGCGTCATTTTCTTCTTATAACTTGTATCCTTCGCTATTTCCCTCATTTCCTCTAGAAAATGAAGATGTACCAACCTTTCTTTTACTGAATCACTTTCATCCATCCTTTCATTTTTCATAACTCTCACAGTGGGAATATCAAACTCAATAGAAAGAACTAGATCAAAGCCATAAGCCAACTAAAATGGGGAGTATCCTGTTATTGACTTTGATGTTTCCATCTATGTCCACAATGCTACATGAATCCTTTTATTCCACCTATGTACCTGCAAGGCTGCATCTTTTGCTAGAATTTGACACAACACAAAATTTGTTCGTTCCACCTATCCATTTGTGCTTGGCTTGTATGTTGTTGCCTTCCTGTGCTTAATAGAAAACTTGTTGACTAGGGCTTCTACCACCTCATTAATGAAGTGGCTTCCTTGATCTGTTATATTTCTAATGGGCAACCAAATCTGGTGACAATGTTTTCATATATGAACCTTTCCACTTCATCCATGGAAGCTATTTTCAATGGCCTAGCTTCAACCCACTTATTTAAATCATCTGTGGAAACTACAATATACTTATTTTTGCATGGGGTGGTTGGAAGTGGACCTAGAATTTCTATTCCCCACTTTTCAAAGGAACCAAGTGGAAGAATAGGGCATAATGGAGCTGATGAAGTCTTACGGTTACCATGTGTTTGAAAAATATCACATGTCTTGCAATAATTATAAAAATATCTAAAAAGAGTGGGCCAGCGATAACCTGCGTCTAAGATCCTTCTTGATGTAAGTTGTCCAGAGAAATTTCCTCCACATGTACCATTGTGGAATTATTCTATCAGCTCCTTCCCTTGATCACGTCCAATTTCCCTCTTGTACTATCCATCAGGTCCTATTCGAAATTATACTCCATGCAGAATAGAAAATGGACGACTAGGTTGAGTAATCTTCCTCTTAGTCTTTGCATTGGAACCATCAGGAAACTTGAATTCATTTAGATAATTCCAAATATCTATGTATTCATTAGGGATTGTGTCAAGAGATAAAAATGTTGAATCTGGGAAATCATCATCATCACAAGGTGAACCTAAACCATCATAGGCTCGAGAGAGTGCATCTACATTGACATGGTTCTTTCCTTGCCTATTTACAATATTGAATTCAAATTCTTGTAGCAAAATTATCCATCTTGCTATCCTCCCTGATGGGTTAGGCTTATTAACAATATATTTTCGACCCTGATGATCTTTTACAACTATAAATTTCTACCCTAACAAGTAATTTCTAAACTTCTTTACAGAAAAAATGATAGCTAGATCCTCTTTTTCGGTTACTTTATAATTTACCTCAGCACTGCTCATTTGTCTGCTCCCAGAGTAAATTGCATGATCATTCCCATTTTCATCCTTTTGGCTCAGAGTACTTCCTAGTGCTGCATCTGAGGCATCCGTATACACAATGAATGGCTTTCTCTAATCTGGATTCTTTAAAACAGGTGAACACACTAGGGCTTCCTTCAGTTGTTCAAAAGCTTCATGTGCCTTATTTCCTGGTTCATAAATAGCATCCTTCTTCAAGAACTGGGTTAGTGGCTATGAAATCCTTGAGAAATTCTTGATGAACCTTCTATAGTAACCCACATGGCCTAAAAATGATCTCAACTTATTTCTATTCATAGGAAATGGTAACTCTTTAATTTTTGAAACTTTATCAGGATCAGTACTAATAGAATCTCTGGATACAACATGCCCTAACAAAATTCCTTTAGAACATCCAAAGACACACTTTGTAGGGTTTAGTGAGGCTTGTGTTTCATCTAACATTTGAAATGATATCTCCATCTAGTGCAGGTGGTCCATCTTGCTCCCATAGATGCAAAAATCATCCAGAAATACTGTGATGAAGTTCCCAATGTAGGGTTCAAACACCATATTCATCAAACGCTGGAACGTTGCTAGAGCATTACACAACCCAAAAGGCATAACTCTATAAGAAAACGTTCCCCAAGGAGTGGTGAACCTGTTCTTCAGCTGATCTTTCTCTGCTATACGAACTTGGTTGTATCTGCTATATCCATCAGCAAAACTATAACACTCCTGCCCAGCTACTTCATCCAAAATATGATCTGCGAATGGAAGAGGGTAATGATCCTTATTTTTTGCCTTATTGAGCTTCCTATAATCAACACAAATGCGTAGCTTCCCATTATTTTTTATTGATATCACAATGGGAGATACCCATTCTGAATTCTCCATAGTAAATATAAATCCTGCATCAAGAAACTTATCTATTTTTTCTTTTACAATCTTGGAAAAATTAGGATTCATTCTATATGGCATTTTCTATATGGGCTTACCACCATCTACCATCTCAATAGAATGTTCTACCCAACTTACTTGACTGAGTTCCTTGTAATCAAAAGTTAATATTTGTACGTACCTTTGAAAGAGCTGGAGGTAGGATTCCTTCTCACTCTCCATCACAACATCACCAATCTTTATTTGTTGGAGATGATCATCAGTTTCTTCTTTAGATAATTTTATGGGATCATGAGTCGGTATGACTGGAAGGATATCCATGACCGAAACATCAACCTCACTTTCTTCATCTTCAGTGTCCACTTCACTAGTACTCGAGTAATCAGAGGATGTCCAATCATCAGTTTCATCACTTGAATCCACAGGTTCTGCCTTATGATGCCGATGGATCACGTTTATGTTCACCCTCTCTCTACCATGTCCAAGTGTCATGAAGCCTTCATTCCAGTAGTTTCTTGCATGAACTCTCCTTAGCCATGGTTTTCCCAACAACATTGGGTATGCAATAGTACCATTTTTCATCACCTGAAAGTATACCACACATACAACACCCATAACAGATATTGCCACATTTGAGACTACACCTTCTGGTTTAGTTTTTCCTTTAGTTAATGACCTTAACATAAGTGTTGAGGGGTGATCAATTTTTAAACCCAACATATTCATTATATACTCAATCATTACATTAACTGTAGCACCTACATCAACTAAGACATCATGAATTAAAATACCATTACATAATACCTCAGCTTGTGGAGCGTAGGGATCCACCTCTGCCTCCAAAACAGGGACCTCAACCTCATTCCTTCGTTGAGCATTGAGTCCACTTCGCAGCTCCTGCCTCTTCTCAAAAGACATAGCCAAGAGTTGACCATATGTAATATTTTCAGACCTTTTTGATATATCTTCTAAGATGGAGTATAGTCCTTGTCCCTGTGAAATCAGAAAATCCTACACACCCAACTTTATTCTCCTAAGTTTCTTACTAGTTTCTCCTTTCATCTTCTTAGGATCATTTCCATCTTGGTTATCTTTTTCTTTCTTTCTTTCTATTACAAATACATCTACTTCATTATTTATGCTCTTATCTACTACATCAAAAGAATTCACAGGTGCTTTCCCTTTATCATTATCTCTTGTACCAGATGTAGAAACTCTATCTGGACAATTATACTTATAATGACCATTTTTATAACAACCATAACATACAACTTCAGAAATATTTCTTTTTGGACCTCTATCTCCTCCCTGAGAACCAAATTCTTTTCCTTAAAGAAGATTAATAGTTAACTGACCCATCTTTCTGAGCAGATCTTCATACTCAGTAGATGTACTAGGAGAAGGATTTGTGCTCACCGAGAGTGGTTGTGGATTCTGGACCAAAGGTGCTAGTGTAGGCTCTACTTTAGCAACAATTTCTTTGGGCTCCTCTTCCATGCTTTCTTCTTACCTTCTTGCAATCTCCTTTTCTTATTCAGTGGTAGCTGGGTGGTCATACTTCACTCGTTGTTTGATCTCTGGCTTCATCCCAAGAATGAAGTGCCTACAAAGGAGATTATCCACACCATTCATTAACCCATCCGCTAATCCTTCCTTCCGGATCTAGGCATCGAGCTTCCTCCTTAGCTCTAGAACACGAGCATGATAATCACTTATCTTCTCCTTCTCTCCTTGGGCTAGCTTTGTGATATCGATCATAAGAACTGCATATTTCTATTGTTCACCAAATTCTTCAAGAAAACTTTCAGTTAATAAATCCCATGAGTTTTTCACATTATCACCTAGTGTTTCAAACCACCTAAGGGCTGAACCATCCAAAAAGGTAGGAAAAAATTCATTCCATTGTTCCCTTCTTATAAGGCCACTACAAATACAAGATCGTTTAAACTCTTGAATGAAAGAGGAAGCATCTTCATTAGATTTGGCTGAAAAAACATGAATCTTCCCCATTTTTAAAAATAACCACAGTGAAATACCAACCCACAAGTACAATCAACAAGACTTATGTGCACAAATAATTGGAATCACTATAATAGAAAATAGAAATGACTAGAGTAAACTATGGTAAAACTTGAATTACTGCGGTAAAAACTAACTTTTCTGTGGTAAACACTATTCATAGTAAAAAGTGAAGTTACTACGGTAAAAGTTGACTTTACTGTGGCAAACACTATTCACACTAAATAGTGAAGTTACTGCTGTAAATACTATTCATGGTAAAAAGTGACTTTACTGCAGTAATTAATATTTATGGCAAAAAGTGACTTTACCATAATAACTACTATGCACAGTAAAAACAAGGTTACCCTCCAAATGTTTTCTTACTAAGTGGGAATATTTCTCCAGAAAATCCACCAATGAGGAATGGTCCTAGAAATGGAACCAAAATGTCAACACCAATCCGGCACTATGATAATTTTTCACTAGGAACTCCTCATGCTATGATTATTAACTAATGCGTAGCTCTTAGTTTGGTGGATGTAATCTGGAAACACAACAACAAACATAACAAAAAAATACCATAGATTATGATAAGAAGGAATAATGATAAATTTTAAATATTAGTGTAAATTATAATATCAACATGAAATTGTTGCAATCTCACCCATGAGGTTCTTCAAGTGTTATTAACTTCACTTGCCTTCAAACAATAACTATGAGAGAAACTTCACAATTACACCTCATAATGGCTTCTTTAACACACCTTCAAAATGATTGCTTCCTTTACACACTTACTCATACAATATTTCTCACTACTCTCTATGCTAAATGAGGGGGGTGGCCACTTTATTTATAGGAATTCAAGCTTATCCACCTTATCTCTAAGATAGGATAGGAAATATCTTCCAGCCAATCATATTCCATGCCTAAACTCTTGCCTTTACATGTAGGCTTATCTTCTAAGATAAGATAAACCTTATCATCTCACATGGGTTCCACCCTTTTAGACTTTTCCACAAATAAAATACACAATATATTTATGACATCTCTCTTTGTCCTTATTACAAATATAATATTTCAAATTCCTAATCATGTAGACCCTGCTTTTCTACTTATCCAAAACTTTGACATTTTAACATTACCGGACCACTTACGACAAATATTTATTTTTTACAACATTCCTATTGTACTTTGACTGTTACCGTACTCTACATTATTGGTGGCACCGTACTGACAATGCCGTTATCTTCTATTGGATGTCACTTATGAAAAATATTTACTTTCAGTGCCGTTATCTTCTATGTGACATTTTAACATTATCGGATGACTTACGAAAAATATTTACTTTTTACAACATTCCTATTGTACTTTGACTGTTACCATACTCTATATTATTGGCGGCACTGTATTGATGGCACTGTTATCTTCTATTGGACGCCACTACTAATTATACTTAACAACATCCTATTCCTAATACATACATTAATAAAATAGAAATTACGGAGGAAAATTTTAATGTCAACAGTTCTATTAAATTATATTGGCTTTGGGTAGTTGGTATTGGAATAGGTATGATTAAGTGAGCGCATCGTGTTCCAACTACACAACTCTTTTCAAGAATTTGGGTTGTGTTTACTCGTTCATCAGGAAAATGGATGTATCTTATAAGGGATTCGAATGAACTTTCATCACTAGGGTAAACATACATAATAGTGTGATAGTCATTAGAGGCCTGCACGTGATCTGGTTTCCTTTTCTTTTTATCCATGTGATTGGGAAAAGGTTCTTTGTATATGCCCATTTTTTCATCAGGACCCATCCTGAATCAAGAGGTGATTCTACGGGAATCTTTCCCTCTTCAATGAGGTCTTGTATGAAGTGTTTCAGTCATAGACATCTATCAGTTTTGTGTCCTTTGACATGATGGAAGTCGCAATATTCATGGTCTTTATACCAACCAAGTTTTAGAGCATTTTTTGGGAATGGTACTGTGGTACTTGGATACTCTACCATTTTAATATCATCTAATTGTTTTAATATAGTAGGCAGGGGTTCGCTCAATGTTGTGAACATACATTTTATAGGTGCCTTAGGACGAGGTCCTTGCGAAAGCTTCAAAAGCCGACCTTTCTGCACTACTTGGACTCTTTGGGAGTCAATAATTCCACCACCGACGACGTGCTTGTTCTTATTAAAGAACTTAGGTTTGTCTATAGATTTGGCCTCATGTTGGTTTTTGACAAGGGGTTTAAGTGTTCCTTTGGTAATAAGAGCCTTTTTAATTTGGTTACCTTTCTATATAACTTCCTCGAAGTTAGATCCACAATGCATCTGAAGATGGAAGGCTATCTCCACATTTAAATTAGGAACAAAATGCTCACTAATTATTTTTTAGGTAAAGCACAAGGGAAGTGACTAGCCAACACTCTCCATCATTATAAGAAACCTGCGGAGGTCTCATTAGGTTTTTGCTTTGCATTGCAGAGGTCATTTATCATGATATTGTTTTCAATATTGAAAGAATAGTGCCGCACAAATTTTTCTACTAGTGTCAGCCACATTCTTATAGATCCTTTAGGTATGCTACAGAACCATTCAATCGCCAAAGCTCCTAAACTGCAGGGAAAGAGTCGTATTAAAAAATTATAATCGTAGGCGACCTCTTAACAAGCCATATAAAATTATTTGATGTGATCATGGGGATCACCTTTGCTTTTGTAGTTTTCAAGCTTTGGGATAGTGAAATGTTTAGGAAAGGGCTGCAGTAGCATGTCTTTATCGAAGGGATAAAGACATAGCTCGTCGTAAATATACATTCTATTTTGGCCTATATTTCCCTGTTGTAATGTTGTGAGCATATCTTTCATAGATTTCAATTCATCCATAATGAGTTACTCCTTATTAGGTGATATTGACCTTTGAGCCTGATTTTCCTTAAAAGTATAGTCTATATGTGGATCAAATTGAAACTCGTTAAGTTTATTTTTTTCTATCTTTACCTATGTTTCCTTTTGAAGCACCTAGGTTTGCTAATTTCTTACTCAACTTCAAGATCTATTTTTGGAGGGTCTCCTCGTCAATCATGGGATCCTCTTCTTCATCAAATTTCAAAGGAGGGGAGGCTTTTCGCTTAGTTTTTAATTTACGCGAAGCCTTCAAGTGAGGTTTACGTGATGTTTAACCTTCAACAACAACCTTATGTTGCCCAAAAGTGGATGCATATCCTACATTGAAAGGATTATCTGTGTCTAAGATGAATCTTTTCTCTCCTAAGTTAGGATCAAAAATAATTATTTATTGTTCACACTCATGTGGATGTATAGCTTCTAACACCAAGACTCTCACAAGTACTTGATTTTTGTTATAATATAAGAGCTTGTCAAATCTGTTTAGGTCTAACCATTTTTGTTCTCCTGAAGAGTCTGACTCTCCTCCACTGTGATCGATTAATGTCTCGGTATCTTTGACTTGAGAAAAGAGCAGTCCTAAATTGTTCCCACTAAAGGGGAAACCATCGAAAGGATTAGCTCCTGCATTAAGCTCACTACATTTTGTTGCCATTTTGAAAATTCTAGGCATTAGTAGCTGACACTCAGATGCAACACTATGTTTACTAGTTTTCAAAGGATACCGATATGGACAAATGAAAATGTATCACTTACCTAATTTGTGTTATGTCAAATTTACACTTAAAAGACCGAGATGAATGAAAATTTTGTTCCAGATATGTGCACTGAAGTTAGAAATCTTACAAGGCTTGAATATCAGCACAATACTAAAAAATCCCTCTAACAAGGTATAGCTAGAGCTGACTCATGTACTGTCAACAAGCCATGTGTATAGAAAAGTGGAAGTCACAATTAGATATAGCATAACAACACTGTCAAGATATCTCAACCAAGAAAGAAAGGCATCGATATCAAGCCAACATCATGATGATATATATAATTTGTTATTAACACTCGTCAAAAAACATAGATGACGTCAGAACTAAAACCAAGTAGAAGGTATAACAATAAGTTTGCGATGATGTGAGTAGCGTAATTGCGCAATAGTGGGATTCATACTACATGCCCAAAGAATGGGAGATGAAATGTAAAAGCCAATACTAAATGACTAAAATGCAAGTAAAAGTCGACAAACTATGGGAGAGACAAAATGACAAAACCGACCCATAACAATGACGAAGATCCTGAAGTCAAAATCATAGTACTGCCAAAGACGTGAAAACGTACCTACCTGCTTTAGTTGTTTAACACCCCAGCCACAAACATGGATGAGTGTAAACGTACAAAAAAGTATCTAGCACTATCTTTGACATGACACGTAAAGTATGCCTCTGTTCGAATTCCAACATGGAAAGTATGAACGCATGGGTGTAGATCAAGAATACATGAAAATAGACTTAGTTTCACTTTGGGCAGAGCTTCACCTCATTTGAAAAATGAGAAGGAAGCTAAGCTAAGTAATACACTTGTCTAGATTCATGATGAAAGACACTCAGATCATACTTGGGATGAGTTCATTACCGTGTTTGAAAAAAAATATGTTGAATCCAAACAAGTTATCACTTTGTGATGGTAAAACGATGCGCATGTACTAGTAAAGTTGGCCTCTAGACAAAATGGTTTCATTAATAAGTTCTCTCAACTAGGTGTTACAAGGTTGTCTAAGAGTGAGGCGTGATTTACCAAAAAATTTACAATGACTAGTTTGGGAGTATCTCGGCTTTGTCCCCCTTCAAGTATAGTGGGAAATGAATGCATCCATCATGTACTTTTACTAAGATCACAATACAGATAACTTGCAACTCTAACTCACAAGGCGTACTAGTCAAGTGGGTAAGCGAGGAACTTCCCGTTTCGTCCATGAGGTTACTCAGTGGTGGACAACTCTAGGGTTCCTATAACCACCCCCATTGTTGTAGCTTAAGGAGTCATGCTAAAGGGGTTATGTTCTAGTTGAGCAGAGAGGGACATGCTCTTTTCCAAAACCTATAATACAATGTTTTGAATATGGTGTGTTTTTTATCTTTTTTTTAGTCTTAATGTGGTTTCAAAAGTGGTAGACCATTTGGAAATATGTAAACACACGTGTATTAAAAGTTTTCTCTTCATTCTTAACACCTTTCTTTGACCAACATTAGGTCCTGTAGACAACATGTTGGTTAGTAGTTTTTCCGATTGAGGTAAAAGAGAACTCACACTTGCTTTTGATTCCCAAGATCACCCAAAGGCACGAAGGAAGAGCAAACGCAAAGTGGAAATCCTACTAAAAGCACATAAAAACATTACTTTATCTTTAAAAAGCAAGTGTTTTTAACATGTAAAATAGATTTTGTGCAAGTGATTTTGATCTCCAAGATCACTTTGGAAAGCATGAGGAAAGAGCATACGCACATCTCACAAATCCTAATTTTAAGCTAAGGAATGAAAAACACTTAATCATGCAAACTGAAATTTGAAAGAGATAGCCCTATTTTTAAACCAGTCAACCTTTAGAAACCTACATCAAAAATGTAAGAGAAATAGCTAAAACATACTGTAATTTTTTTAAATTTTTACAGTAACACCTGTACGCCGAAACTGACATGTATGCACCCCAACCAACGGGTATGCGCCTTTACCAACATCTACGCGGGTCTATTAAGATAAAAACAATCACCAACACCTGTGTTCCATAATCTAATATGTACGCTAGGGTTTCAACGTGCACGCACTCTTACCCAAAGATATGCGGCCCAAGTAAAAAGAAGTCTATAATTTTTTTACACAGTGATATTAATTACATAGGCGCGTCCAAAGAGACGGAGACGTGGACGCATCCTTATAAAGAAATTATTTATAAACATAGAGGACACCCTAATGGGTACGTGGCCTTTCCGATGGAGATGCATGTATATCAATGTGTACACATCACCCTAAAACACCTATTTGTGCCCTATAAAAAAACTACAAAAGACATGGATTTTCAAAATTTTAAGAGTAAATAGGTTATTGGTTAGTCAAATCTTCCTCTTTATATGTTAAACCCACAAATGCATGTAAATAGAGTTCATTAATCCAAGGTTTAAAACATAAATGAGGAAATAACAAGTAATTTAAACTAAAAAAAACTTGAAAATGGACTTTGAAGAACTCAAAGGACCTCCATTAATGGAGGATGGACATAAGTGTCCCACCAGGTGTGCCAAATGTGTTCAAAGAAAAGTTTTGAAATCCATGGATTTTGGGGTAAGAATTCCTAAAGAATCCCCAAAGGCTTCAAGCAACAAATCAGTGAACCATCCAATAAGAAATGAGCAAGATTTTCTAACTAGCATACATTATGAAGTAAACACTCAAATTTAAGCTAATTAAAACTACCTCTATTCTTTGAAAGCTTAATATAATGAACCTAGTAAGCCCTAAGAAATTAGTTTTAGTGATTAAGAGAAAGAGATCTCCCCATTATAGGATTTTGAGCCAATGTTTCTTCCATTTTACCCTATAAATTGGATTATCAATACAAAAGATAAAGTAAATAGCTCAATATCTAGACTAGAAATGAAATCTAGAACCTAAATGGAAAATTCTATAATCTATGCTTAGGAAGAAAGGAGGAATTCTTGAAAATGAGAGAGGGGGTCTAGCCCTATATATAGTTTTCCATTTGGGAAAAAGGGAAACTTGAGTGCATGTGGGACAAACACTAAATTCCAAAAAACACTTTTAGCAAGTCAAAGCTTACTTTGACTATGTTTAGGGAGTGAAAAATCATGTTTAAGCTTAATTAAACATGTTTATGAGGTGATTATGGTTTGGAGAGAGTTTTGAAGGGTCATATCAATCCAATGGAATGGATTGATAGGCGGGGAAGGTGGTAGAAGTGGACTGGAAGAAAGTAAGTTAGAAAGAAGCTATTATATGTTGTTTAAATGGTTTACAAGAGGAAAAATGACAAAAGGGATGTCGTAGGAAGACAATTAGATAGGTCAAAATGGCAGTGTATTGTCGGTTTGTAGGGAGAAGCAAACCTAGTGCATTGGCCAAACTACATGTGTCTACACATATAATTCATTTTATAAGGTATAAATGGGTGGTAGATTGTGTGGATTTAGAATCAATATATGTATGGATGCACAAAGTTATAGAGGAAGTTATAATGTAATTTATAGATATATTGAGTGTATATGATTTCATGTTTATTGATTTAGGGGATGTTGTGGATAGAGACGTAGATTCAGATGCAAATGTAGGTATATTATTAATAGTATATGTATTAGATGTGGGAATAGGTGAATATTTGTGAGATGAAAGCATCAAGGTAGTTATTGGTAAAGGATGTGTTATGATAGATGAGGGTGTTGATATGAATGGAGATGTAGGTGTGATTAAGGTTGATGTGGATTTCATAGTTGTGATTATAGTTTACGCTGGTATGACAGGTGTTGAAGCTTTCAAATTTATTATCATTGGGGAGAAACGTCAAATAGATGTAAATGTGACGAGTGACATGGTGATGGGTATAGATAATGGGATTAGATTTTGGTCTTTAGTATTAATCATGTAAGCAATATGTGGTTGTAATGTGAAAGGTTTAGTTTTATTTTTAGGTGGATGGTTAGGGAAGGGGTTACTTGAAGATGTTAAGGGGATTGTTAGGTGGCACACTAGAATTATCCACTTGAAGGTCAGCACAGTCTATAAGTTTTTGAACAATTTCTTTAAAAGAACAACATTTTTGAATATCAGGAATGCTAACTTTGTGATATTTGTAGTAATGTTCCTCCTGATAGTATCATGGTTTATGTGGTAGTTGAAATTTTTTGTACTTGTGATAAAATGGCCAACTCGAAACTTTGTTTTTGATGGAAGGAATTGATGAATGAACCTAACTAAGGGAAAGAAATATAGTTTTCATTCTATTTTTCAGTTACAGTAAGTGGATCAACAAAGAAAAATACAATTATGTGTGTTTTTGAAGAATGCAACACCCATATGTTGTTATTCCATGTTCACCTTCATTAAATATGTACAAAAGCTTTGAAGAACTAAAGTGTAACCTTGAGGAAGGTAGGAATAAATGCAGACCTGAGGAGTTCAACTCAAAAAATAGAAAACATAGTTTTTTTTTCATTGTTTATGTTCATTATTAAGTTGCAGGTATTTTAAATTTGATCATTTCCTATGATTAAGAGTAATTAAGTATTATTTTGAGTTTTTCAATTCATTGTACAATAATTACATTTCATAAGAACTAAAACTAAAAAGAAGTAAAAAAATCAATTACAGAGAAATAATATCATTTATTCAAGAGGAAATTCAAGGTTTCCCACACAAGCTATCAGATGTAGCTTATGATTATTTAAATAAAAGATACATATGTACAAAGCTTAAAGAAAAAGAGTATAGAAGAAACCCATAATGGCCTTTGGGTTTTCTTCTATTCTTCATTTCTCTAGTTCAAGCTCCTCCATCTTCATCTTCGGCATCATCTTGTTCATCAGTGTACCTAAAAGGGAAAAGAAAAGAATGTTAGTAAAAGAGCTCAAGGTTTAATATGTACTCATTTGCTATATTCTAGGTCCAGGCTAATGAATCATTAAAGATCAAAATGCATAAGGTACATAAAAGTAACAGATGCGTAATTGAGAGATAAGTATCTTACAAAAGAACGTATGATTCCCAAAATCATGACAGAGCGACAAAGGAAAAGAAAAGAAAGACTATCGAATGCAAGAGAGGAAAAAAACCTATTGTTTTCTCACTAGTTGTTTTAAATGTGCAAGTACAGGTAAGAAGAAAGAAAGAAACACTAATTTTTTTGTTTTAAAAATTCTTTCCAAGAAGTTAAAGATTGATTAATATAAAAGGAAACCATTTCATACTGTAAAATATTCATATTTGAATCAAGAAGCTCAATACTTAGACAAATTCATCAAACATCAATGACTATGAAAATCATAAAAATGTTATAAGAGAAGTGAATAAATGAAGATAGAGCTTTGTAATTACGAAGGTAAATAAAAATTCAGAGTTACAGATCAAGATGGCCACTAGCTAACTCAATTTCATCAATGAATGGTAACGACATGCAATCAAGACACTAGAAACTTTCATAAAAACAAATGTATAGATCAATTATGGAGTATGGTTTCAATTACACATATTGAACAATCAAAATCATGATTAAAGTTGCATAGTAGTGAGCCAAATGATTTAAAAGTTACATTCTATGATAAAGAGAAAAGGATTATAGCATATCATGAGGATAAATGGAGATTCATCCAGGTAATTTCAAAGTCTAGTACCAGCTTACAAGTGATCAAAGAATGAGCTATTGGAAGAATTTGGAAACTAAATATAGGTGTATTTGTAAACTACTACAAAAAATATAAAGCATAGAATAAAGTTTCCAAGCATGTAATTTATATTGCAAATGATCGAATAGATACAAGCTTATAGCTAAAAATAAGCGTACTATCAACAAATAAGAAAGTTGAATCAAATAATAAAGGAGTGAAAACAAATTTTACCTATTAAAATGAAGCAAATGTCAAACAATTTATACTAAACCAGTGGTAAAATTTTTATCTATAAAAATGATACTTTACATATTTGAATTGAAGTCGAGGAGCATCAAGGCTTAACAATAACAATCAAAGTTTACATTCATTGCAAAATAAAGTTCTTTACCACGAAAGAAGAAAAGGGGTATATGTTTTTCAATTCAAAATAAATCCACTATTAACCTGCATATACTTTTCAAAGTGAAGATGCATTTTTTTGTTTCATACAATTATCACAATAAGAAAATGGAACTATGTAATTTATAGAGATAGAATTTATCATTTAAAGTTCCTAAAATCAAAGAAAAACTACCAACAAATATCATCTTCATGAATCCATAAAAAAGATGGGGTACAGAGTTCAAAAGTTCCTTCACTTCAATTATTGAGTTATGCAAAGTTAAAAGCTTCAAAACATAACTTTATTAACACCTTTAATATATAGATAGCCTCATAGTTAAGGTGTAATATGTAAGGATTTTGAAGCACAACAAACTCTATCAGCACCAGAAATAGGTTCAAAAGAACAAATTTTCATAAAATATTCAACATTTATATGAACTTTTCATAAAGTTAAGAGACAATTGAACAATCATTTAGCTAAACAAAGAAGCTTGAAAATTCAAAGAACTAGACAAATAAAAAAAATATCTAAATATGCAGACAAAGATACCAATATTCATATAATTATTCAAGGAGAAAACTAGAGCTTCACGTATTATACAAATGATGTACTTGAAGGATCACCAATTTTTGGAAAGGAAGCAAAATAATAATTGAAAGAACTAACCATTTGGCTTGAGCCTATGAAACCCTCATAACATATTTCATATGTGAAGCAAAAAAGAAAAACAATGGCACAAAACCCATCAAAGTTCAAGATGAACTAATATAAGTTACATATGAAATGCTAGGATAATGAACAAAATATCAAAGTTTGCAAAAGAAGAAATAAAACTCCAATGTTTCTGAAAATGAAATAAGATAATATTACATTCAAAACCACCTAATAGTAAAACTCAAATATCAAAAAAACTCAACAGTTTGACCTAGAAATAGTTATGTTTCCATGTCTTCACATTTTCTTAGAGTTTCATAAGAAAATTTAATAACACAGTAGGAACCTATGTATTTCAGAGAGATATTATTGAAACCTTCAAGTGAAGCTGAGTTAAGAGAAAAATTAAGATACCCATAAATAGATTAAAGCTCACAGTTACAGTTTCAATGCACAAAATACATCAAAATACAAAAACACTAGTTTACACAAAAGGAAAATAGAGCTAAAGCTCACACGGTGAAAGAAAAAATTGCAAAAATTTCCAAATAGCCAATAGGTTTTATACATTTTTCGAGTGAAGGAAGAAAGAAATTGCTTCATATTGTTTTATGGCTGTTTCATAATTTATCAAAATTTTAAAATATTTTTAGAGAAAGAGATGATAACTCACCATTGGTAATCAAACAATCAAAACTGTCAACAACTGAAAGATAAATCATGAAAAACCAAATTACCCAGAATGAGTCACAAAATAAATGTTTCAAAGTAGAGTGTCAGAGTTAGGAAGCACAAAACCAAAGCCTTTAAGGCATTTTTATTACTAAAATTGAAAAAAGTGATATGAATGGTGGCAAACGAAATAAATCGAGGTAAAATGAAATAGAAAGATTTCAATCAAATGGAAAATCTTACCTTCTCAAGAAATGATGACCACTCAGACAAAGCTCAACCAAACAGAGAAGTTCAAAATGCACAAAAATGATGAAAATATACATTTTTCAAATTTAAAGAGCCTCATAGGCTAGGAAAATGTCGAGAACCGAGCATAGATCAAGCTTAAGTACCAAATTCATGGTAGTGAATAAAATTTTTTCTAGGGCTTCACCTATAAAAGTAAAATGCAAATTGAAAATGATTTAGTTTTCGTTTAGTTTTAGCTCGACTGATTAACCATCCACACACCTCAATCAATCAAGAGTTACCATATCGAATGTTTAAGATTACAAGTACAAGATCAAATGACAACACGAGTTTAATAAAAAAAAATTCCAAGGTCCATATGGTACCAAATGAAATGATTAGAATGGTAAAACAAACTTGAGCACCTTTCTTACCATGGTTTGAAAATCAATTGTTCTATTTGGAATGGTATAAGATAAATTGACCTGATTGAATCACGAAATTCAACGTAATAAATGAAAACTCCATACTTATTAGAGATTAGAGAATCGATGATCTAGATTTCACTGTACCATTATAAACAGTCACAGATCAATAAAAAATTCAATGCAAACTACAGTTTGATCTAACCCACCTGGTTAAGTCTAGGGTTAGCCATAATGCACTGACAAAGGAAGGGTCGATTCATCATCATGAAGGGGACTTTATCCCAATTGAATGAAAAATCAATGCGTTGACCTTTCTAATGTCTCAAACCATAATGCCACGAAATAATCGAATATTGACAAGCTTGTAATACATGCAATGATGATCCTAAACGGGGGTTGAAATATGATGATAAAAAGATCCCAAAGACTAAGGTTTTAAATATTAATATTTGCAAAAGGTTCCAAAGAATATTGTTTAGAGTATCAAGTCAAAATAAAGGGGACCAAATAAACAATGATACATATGCAAAGTAAAGGTGTCAAGATGTGACATAATAATCATTTGATTATTATTATTCAAAACTAGATACATGCTAACACAAAAACCAAAGGATATTTCCATCAAGTATGTGCATGTCATGATGAGATTAAGATGAAAAGAAACTACGTGACAAGGATATCGACATCAAAGCTCATGGAGACCATTTCAAAGTCTTAATATCTTCTTTTTCACATAATAAAGGTATTATTTTCTTGCACATTCCTACTGGTGGTGCCCACATTACAAGTTGAGTTATTATGCTAAGTATTGAATAGAAAGACATTATTTTACATAGAATGTATTTTTACATTCCTTCACAAAAAGACATAAAAGAGAAGAATATAGAAATTCCTTTGTAAGTGTGTGAATACACAGGTATCACAGCATGCACAAAAGGACAAAGAACATGCACTTGCATTGGAGGAGACTTACACAACAAGAAAGAGCTATTTTTAGCTAAAATATTCACCCAATTTTTTTCATTTTATTAAAAATAGACCAATCAACTGCACTTAGACTAAAGTGTATTTTTGTAACTAACACAATTAATGACTCATTGTAAATTGCATGGTTATTTTTATTCCTATATTTATTCATGATAAGGGAAAAAATAACATGAATAGTTGAGTATAGGATACATTATATTTTTAGGAGGGGTTGAGTGAAATATTTTTCTATATATTGTGTGAATTAGAAAGGCACAAGGAGGAATTTTCGGATATATTAGTGCTGAAGAATTTTTTTTGAGTTTTTCCCTTAAATGAGAACTAGTTATTGCCTTTCCAATTATTTGCAGTGGTGTGTATCTTTTATTACATTTTTTGAATGTTAATTTTCTAAATTTATTATCTTACCTTGCTACAAATTTTTTGTTTCTATATAGTCCTAGTGTGCATTTTAGTTGTAGTGTAATCGTGATTTATCCCTCAACACACAAGTTTTTTCCTTAGGATCATGTTAAAACCCTTTGGTTCATGTTCTGTAATTTGTTCTCATTTTATTGTGCAGAAAATCAGTAAAATCACTCAATAAATTTTGTGTCTCACACCATTTAAATTTTATTTACAACAATCTTCTACCCTTTAAATGCCAAAAAAACCCCAAAAAATTAGCTTAGGATACATCAATAGGGAACCGTCCTTGATATCGGATACTCACCTCAACAATAGGTATACCCATAGACCTAAGGTGTTTCTATTATATCTATAGATGTGAGGGATAGACGAAAGCTTAGAACCCCTGCTATTATCCCTCAACTAGGGTGCACTTCAGAGAGATAATATTAGTGATTCATCAAATGGTCAGATTGGAGGAAGATGAATGAGATTAACCACCATCAACTTATCAAATATTGTGCTATAGGATTCCCCAAGATTAGTTTAGATAGTTTTCTATATAAAAGTACATTTTTTTGGGCTCTGTATGATATGTGGATGTGGAAGAACATTTAACTATGATGGTGTTAGCGGTGTTCTTAGGTTTGTGACCATGTGTTGAGAATTTAGTGAATTCGGATTTGGGTTTGTTTGATCATAACTAAAAATGATATTTATCAAAGGAACGAAGTTTGAGTTTGTGAGCCATGAAGAATGCCTCTTCAAAGATGTAAATTTATTAAATATGAAGAATGGAAGATATGATCTTCACACAAGATTATGGGAAGAGTTCAATTAATTTTTATTTTGGAAAGGAAATTGATAGTTAGGTAATGATTCCATGTAATCGTACAATGCATTCTGAGATAGATTCATCATCATATTGTCGAATGGTGTAAATGTCTATGATGGTGAACTTAATTTTGATTTTTATTAAAAACATATGCAAGGCATAGTTGCACAAGTTGAATGAAATATAATAATGAATGTTGTGGGATACTCTTAAACAATTCCAATGTGTGGTCGGCTATGGACATAGGGAATGTGTATAGTGTGAGTTCTTGATCATGGGCAATAAGGTAGCATGGATTTATTAAAGTACATATAGGGTGTTGAGGGCCACCTTACTAATGAATTTAGAAATTTTAGGAATTTCTAAATGAGGATAACATTATTTGGGAATGAATGGTTTGATTAGATGATTATATAGTGTTATCTTGTATAGTGTTATCCTCATTTATAAATAGAGGATACAAGATTATTTATTCTACTAAAAATGCTTACAAGGGATCATTATATGGTTTGTTTGAGAATTTGAAGGATTATTTTGTGAATGATACTCAGGGTTCATTGCTAGAAAAGTTTCATTTTCACTGTCGCAATTGATCCTTACAACATTTTGAGTGATTCCAACAGTGGAGATCAATCGTTGAAGCCAAACCGCTTCTTTACTTGCATGCATAATTGTCATGTACTCATCCTTTGTGGTGGATATCGCAACACTTGTTGGATGTTTACTCATCCAACATACCACTCCACCAACTAAGTTGAACACATAACCACTGGTCAACCTATTCATTTCCAAGTATCCACCCTAGTTGGAAACCACAAAACCATGTAGATCTATTGTTTTACTTTCATCAGGTTTTCTTTAATAATAAATTACATAATTAGATGTCCCACGTAGGTACATGAAGATTATTTTTACCACAGTCTAATGTTCCTTTCCAGAATTTGACATGAATCTGGTCACTAATCCCACTTGCAGAATATACATATAAGCAATACAACCAAATACAGGTAAATTTCTAATAGAGGATTTCTCTCCAGTCCATACTTCTTATGGAGTTTTCCCTTCAAGTGCAGATGTCAGTGATCTATTAACCAAATAGCACATAGTTGCCATTACTTTTCCCCAAATTTTTTTGTCCAAATTGGAACCACTGAGCATACTTCTACACTTATCCATCAACATTTTGTTCATCCTTTCTGCAACTCCATTCTTTTGTGGCATATATGGAGTTGTATTCTACCTTTCTATTCAACACTCTTTACAAAATTTCTCAAAGGCATTAGAGCAATATTCCTTGCCATTTTCACCTCTAAAAACATTTATCTTCCTTTCTGTCTTATTTTCCACAAGAGTCTTAAACTCTTTGAATTTATTGAAAAACCTCATAATTATTATAAATAAAATATAGCCATGTCTTTCTTGAGAAATCATCTTTGAAACTATTATAGAACATGATTTTTCCTAATTATGGAACTTTTATAGGTCCAAAAACTTCATTATGTGTCAAATGTATAATTCCTTCTGATCTTGTAGAAATCATATGAAACTTGAATCTAGTTTGCTTTCCAAAAACACAATGCTCACAAAAATAAAAATCTAAAGGACACTCAAAACATCCCTCAACCATACCTTGTACTTTTAAAGTAAGAAGTCATTTCTCTCTGATGTTTCCCATCCTTTGATTCCATATCATTGTCTTCATTGCAGTAGATGTAGGTGTTGGATTTTAATATTTCTTCTCCTCTATAACCATAAAGCTATTGCACTCATTAGTAACAATGCTTGCCTCAAGCTTAAACAATGTTCCATTCTGAATGCATCTTGCCAATACCATTGCACCCCAAGCAATCTTGTAATTTTGTTTACTAAATACTACTTGAACACCTGCATCATTCATCTTACTTACAGATATTAGGTTTCTAGTCAAACCTTAAATGTTCAAAACACATGAGAGGTTTTTAATCCTTCCATCTTTAAACCTCATCTTGATTCTCATGGAACTAATGATCTTATAGGTTGAGTTGTCTCCCAAATATACATCAACTCCATTACAATTTTCATATTCAAAGAACCACTCCTTGTGTGGTGTCATATGAAAGGATGCACTCGAGTCAAACAACCATGCATTGTCACATGCATTCAATCTTGAATCTGCCAAAAACAAAACTCCTGAGTCTTTATTAGAGGAGTTTTTATCTGAAGATCCACCATTTTTAAAGGACTTACCCTTTTCTACCTTTTTAGATATATAGTCTTTCTTGAAATGCCCCATTCTACCACAGTTACAACATTTCCTCTTATCTTTTTCTTTAGTCTTCGATTTACTTCAGGACTTTGACTGTCCTTTGCTCTTATTTTTTTTCTATTGGGTACGACCTCTTACAAATAAGGAATCCTTGGATTCATAATCCTCAATGGATTTTACCTCATTTCTTCTGAATGTAAGGTCATAAATACATCTTCAACTAATAATTTTTTCATAATACGAGTAATAGCCATAACTAGATTATCCCAAGACTTAGGTAAAGAACACAAAATAGTAATACACTTATCCTCTTCTTCCATTTTAATATTAACAGAAAAAAATCAAATTACCACAATATTAATGATGTTCAAATGTTCTGCAACAGAGTCTCCGTCATTCATTCTTAATGAATATAGTTTATTTTGGAGAAAACAAATTTCACGAAAGACTTTGTCTGATAAAAATTCCCCAACTTCTCCCATAACACCTGAGCATATTTCTCATTGGACACATTCAAAAAAACTAAATCTGACAGACACAATCTGATTTAACTTCGTGACTTCCTATCGATATTTTCCCTATCCTCTACCTTCATACCTGTAGGCATGACTCTAGACAGAACAATCCATTGATCTCTATCCACAATAATATCTTCCATCTTGAGCTTCCATAACTCAAAATGTTGGCCATTAAATTTTTCAATTTCGATCCTTGTGCTTCCTGTCATTTTCTTCTAGTTGAAAAATTCACCCACAGAAATCCCACTCAAAAAAAATTATCACATGTTTTAGAAACCCTAACTCTTCACATAAAAGATAAATCCTAGCTCTCATTACAAATGAATAGATTCAATCTAATAAAATAATAAACAATAAACTATACTGAACATAATATTCAAGATAATCATAGACAAAACATAAAAAACAAAAGATTTAACCCGAGAAACCCTTTTAGGAAAAATCCCAACACAATAACTTCTCTCTCTTATTACATTAAGTTAAATGTTTACAATACAATAATGTACTTCCAAGTTCTACTTTACCCCACTGTATCTCCAGCTAATTGCAAGAAAAAAGTAAGAAATTGTCAAAGCTGTTTTACAATAAAATGGGTACCAAAACAATGGGCTCGTAAACACCCATAATTTTTCCCCGTAATTCACGGATTATGAAACCATCCATATATACAGATAGATAAAAATATCATATCTATACTCCCAAAAAATACCCCTGCTAATGCTAGTGGAAGAGATGTACAATACTCCTAGGTATACAATATACAAAATATATAACACATTCTAACATAAATGGTTTGTTTTAAGAAGTTGAAGGATAATTAGTTTGTGATGCATATGAGGTTGATGGACTAGGTTGTTGATATGTTTGATGATTTTGAGGATGTGTGGGTGTTGAAGGTACTAGTTGGTAAGGGAAGATGTAATTAAGGGGACATGATTAGATGGGTTGTGATGAAATGGGGAAGTAATATAGATGTTATGATTTAATTCATCGTAGTGAGGGTTGTTGTGAAATAGGTATGTGATAGGACTGAAGAAATTGAGTGGGTTTTTTAAAAATAAGATCAATTGATGTAGGATGGGTTGGAATGTAAGTGATAGGTGGTTGTGAAATTTGAATGGGTTTAGTGGGAAGTATAAAACAATAAGAATTATGAGGAAAGGGTTGATGGTTTGAGTTTATTATGAAGGATGAGGTTCTGAAGTGATTACCTTTCCTTGATTATGAGAATTCATGAAGAGGGAATGAATTCAATTATGTTGTTTGGGTAGAGGAAGAATAAAGTAAGATTCTTGAGATGATTGTATGGGGGAACAAGTGATCGTATTAGAGGACGAGGTGCTAGGATTGGAATATACAATAATAGTGTTGATGCGAGGAAAATTTAGGAGGAATATGGACAACTAATTGAGTATTTTGATGACCATAATGGATGGTAGAAGAAGATGGATGGAGATAAGGATAATGTTTAGCCATAGCAAGATAATTAATAAATATAGGAAATAAGACAAGTTTTGAAGTAAGAACATGTGTGGAATCAGGATTGGGATGGTAAGTGTAATGTTTTTACAAAGGAGGTCCATCAACGGTGAGGATTGTGTACTTGTAAAGGAAATAATCATGGAGGGAAACCATTTTAGCATTAAGAAGCTCTTGAACTCCACACACCCATGATGTATGATACTTGATCAAATTCTTTAATGGAAGTGGAAGATAGGGGATTTGTTGGTTTAGAAGGAATATATTGATGATAAAGTGAGGTATTAGTTTCTACATGAGCTGTAGGTTGAATGGTTTGGGATTCTTGAAAATATTAAGTGGGAATCATGGGTTGGGTGACTGCAGAAGAAATGACTTAAGGAGTGGTGGTAATAATATTGAGGGTGGATTTTTGTTGTAAAGAGAATGGAGGTGGAGATGTTTTTTGATGTCATGTTTTTTTCCATTTTTTTATTAGGATCATGTAATAACTTGAATGAAACAAACAAGAAAATAAAACCATGTTGTTTCTAATTAATTCATACAAGTCAAGCAACAAAATTTTAGTTACCTTTATTATTAGAAATGTGTTAAAGAATGAAAAAATAGCTCAAAGGGAACTTATTTAAATTCTCTTTCTAAGTATGGTTTTAGGTTGTTTAGGATGGATTCCTCGATATACCCAAAGGTAAGTGAGAACTATCAAAATAAAAATTTTCCTCCGTAATTTCTATTTTATTACGTATGTATTAGGAATAGGATATTGTTAAGTATGATTAGTAGTGGCGTCTGATAGAAGATAACGGCATTGTCAGTATGGTGCCACTAATAAAGTAGAGTACGATAACAGTCAAAGTATAATAGGAATATTGTAAAAATTAAATATTTTTCATAAACGGTTCGGTAATGTTAAAATGTGAAAGTTGGGTTAAGTAGAGAAGTAGGGTCTACATGATTACGAATTAGAAATATTATATTTGTAATAAGGAAAAGGATTGATGTCATAAATATTTTGTGTATTTTATTTATAGAGAAGTCTAAAAAGGTGGAACCCATGTGAGATGATAAGATTTATCTTATCGTATAAGATAAGCCTACATGTAAAGGCAAGAGTTTAGGCATGGAATATGATTGGCCGGAAGAGATTTCCTATCCTATCTTAGAGATAGGGTGGATAAGCATGAATTCCTATAAATATAGAGGCCACCCCCCTCATTTAGTATATAGAAGGAAGTAGTGAGAAATATTGTATGAGTAAGCCATCATTTTGAAGGTGTGTTAAACAAACTATTAAGAGGTGTAATTGTGAAGTTTGTTCCATAGTTATTGTTGGAAGGAAAGTGAAGTCAATAGCACTTGAAGTACCTCATGAGTGAGATTGTAAAAAATTCATGTTGATATTATAATTTACACCTATAATTTCAGATTTTTCATCATTCCTTCGTATCATAGTCTATGGTATTCTTGTGTTATGTTTGTTGTTGTGTTTCTAGATTACATCCACCAAACTAAAGGCTATGCATTAGTAAATAATCATAGCACGAGGAGTTCCCAGTGGTGAATTATCATAGTGCCAGATTGGTGATGACATTTTTGTTTTGTTGCTGGGACCATTCCTCGTTGGTGGATTTTCTAGAGAAATATTCCCCCTTAGTCAGAAATCATCTAAAGGGTAACCTTGTTTTTACTATGTATAGTGGTTACCATGGTAAAGCCACTTTTTACCATGCATAGTATTTACCATAGTAACTTTACTTTTTACTATAAATAGTATTTACCATAGTAACTTCATTTTTTACCATGAATAGCATTTACTCTAGTAACTTTATTTTTACTGTAAATAGTGTTTACCACAGTAAAGTCAGTTTTTACCGTAGTAAGTAAAGTTTTACCATAGTAAATGTAAGATTACCATTTTACTATAGAAAGGTGTAAAGTCACTTTCTCTTATAGTGAGTCCAATTATATTTGCACATAAGTCTTACTGATTGTACTTGTGAGTTGGTATTTCACTGTGGTTACATTTAAAAATGGGGAAGATTCCTATTTTTTCAGCCCAATCTAGTGAAGATGCTTCCTCTTTCATTCAAGAGTTTAAACGATCTTGAATTTGTAATGGCCTCATAAGAAGGGAACAATGGACTGATTTTTTTCCTACCTTTTTGGATGGTTCAGCTCTTAGGTGGTTTCAAACACTAGGTGATAATGTGAAAAGTTCATGAGATTTATTAACTAAAATTTTTCTTGAAGAATTTGGTGAACAACAGAAATATGCAGATCTCATGATTGATATCACAAAGCTATCACAAGGAGAGAAGGAGAAGATAAGGGATTATCATGCTTATGTTCTAGAGCTAAGGAGGAATCTCGATGCCCAGATCTGGAAGGAAGGATTAGTGGATGGGTTGATGAATGGCATGGATAATCTCCTCTGTAAGCACTTCATTCTTGGGATGAAGCTAGAGATCAGACAACAAGTGAAGTATGACCTCCCAGCTACCATTGAACAAGTAAAGGAGATTGCAAGAAGGAAAGAAGAAAGCATGGAAGAGGAGCCCAAAGAAATTGTTGCTAAAGTAGAGCCTACACCAACACCTTTGGTCCATAATCCACAACCACTCTCGGTGAGCACAAATCTTTCTCTTAGTACATCTACTGAGTATGAAGATCTGCTGAAGAAGATGGGTCAGTTAACTATTAATCTTCTTCAAGGAAAGGAATTTAGTTCTCAGGGTGGAGATAGAGGTCCAAAAAGAAATATTTCTGAAGTTGTATGTTATGGTTGTTATAAAAAGGGTCATTATAAGTATAATTTTCCAGATAGAGCTTCTACATCTGGTACAAGAGATAATGATAAAGGAAAAGCACCTGTGAATTCTTTTAATGTAGTAGATAAGAGCATAAATAATGAAGTAGATGTGTTTGTAACAAAAAGAAAGAAAGAAAAAGATAACCAAGATGGAAATGATCCTAAGAAGATGAAAGGAGAAACTAGTAAGAAACATAGGAGAAGAAAGTTGGGTGTGCAGGATTTTTTTATTTCACAGGGACAAGGACCATACTCCATCTTAGAAGATCTGTCCAAAAGGCCTGCAAATATTACATATGGTCAACTCTTGGTTATGTCTTCTGAGAAGAGGTGGGAGCTGCGAAGTGGACTCAATGCTCGAAAAAGGAAGGAGGTTGAGGTCCCTGTTTTGGAGGCAGAGGTGGATCCCTATGCTCCACAAGCTGAGGTATTATGTAATGGTATTTCAATTCATGATGTCTTAGTTGATGGAGGTGCTGCAGTTAATGTAATGACTGAGTCTGTAATGAATATGTTGGGTTTAAAAATTGATCACCCCTCAACACTTATGTTAAGGTCATTAAATAAGGGAAAAACTAAACCAGAAGGTGTACTTTCAAATGTGGCAATATCTGTTATGGGTGTTGTATGTGTGGTAGACTTTCAAGTGATGAAAAATGGTACTGTTGCATACCCAATGTTGTTGGGAAGACCATGGCTAAGGAGAGTTCATGCAAGAAACTAATGGAATGAAGGCTTCATGACACTTGGACGTGACAGAGAGAGGGTGAAGATAAACGTGATCCCTCAGCATCATAAGGTAGAACCTGTGGATTTAAGTGATGAAACTGATGATTGAACATCCTCTGATTACTCTAGTACCAGTGAAGTGGACACTGAAGATGAAGAAAGTGAGGTTGATGTTTTGGTCATGGATATCCTTCCAGTCACACCAACTCATGACCCCATAAAATTATCTGAAGAATAAATTGATGATCATCTCCAACAAATAAAGATTGGTGATGCTGTGATGGAGAGTGAGAAGGAATCCTACCTCCAGCTCTTTTGAAGGTACATACACATATTCACTTTTGATTACAAGGAACTCCATCAAGTAAGTTGGGTAGAACATTCTATTGAGCTGGTAGATGGTGCTAAGCCCATAAAGCAAATTCCATATAGAATGAATCCTAATTTTTCCAAGACTGTAAAAGAAGAAATAGATAAGTTGCTTGATGCAGGATTCATATTTGCTATGGAGAATTCAGAATGGGTTTCTCCCATTGTGATCTCAATAAAAAAGAATGGGAAACTATGCATTTGTGTTGATTATAGGAAGCTCAATAAGGCAACAAAGAAGGATCATTACCCTCTTCCATTCTCAGATCAGATCTTGGACGAAGTAGCTGGCCAGGAGTGTTATAGTTTTGCTGATGGATATAGCGGATACAACCAAGTTCGTATAGCAGAGAAAGATCAGCTAAAGACCACGTTCACCACTCCTTGGGAACATTTGCTTATAGAGTTATGCCTTTTGGGTTGTGTAATGCTCCAGCAACATTCCAACGTTTGATGAATAGGGTGTTTGAACCCTACATTGGGAACTTCATCAGAGTATTTTTGGATGATTTTTGCATCTATGGGAGCAAGATGGACCACCTGCACTAGATGGAGACAACATTTCAAAGGTTAGATGAAGCACAAGCCTCACTAAACCCTACAAAGTGTGTCTTTGGATGTTCTAAAGGCATTTTGTTAGGGCATGTTGTATCCAGAGATGGTATTGGTACTGATCCTGATAAAGTTTCAAAAATCAAAGAGTTACCATTTCCTATGAATAGAAGTAAGTTGAGATCATTTTTAGGCCATGTGGGTTACTATAGAAGGTTCATCAAGAATTTCTCAAATATTGCACAGCCACTAACCCAGTTCTTGAAGAAGGATGTTACTTATGAACTAGGAAATAAGGCGCATGAAGCTTTTGAACAACTGAAGGAAGCTTTGGTGTCTTCACCTGTTTTAAAGAATCCAGATTGGAGCAAGCCATTCATTGTGTATACTGATGCCTCAGATGCAGCACTAGGAAGTACTCTGAGCCAAAAGGATGAAAATGGGAATGATCATCCAGTTTACTTTGGGAGCAGAAAAATGAGCAGTGCTGAGGTAAATTATACTGTAACTGAAAAAGAGGCTCTAGCTATCATTTTTGCTATAAATAAGTTTAGAAATTACTTGCTAGGGCCAAAAATTTATAGTTGTAACAGATCATCATGCTCTAAAATATATTGTAAATAAGAATAACCCATCAAGGAGGATAGCAAGATGGATAATTTTTCTACAAGAATTTGAATTTGATATTATAGATAGGCCAGGAAAGAAGCATGTCAATGCAGATGCACTCTCTCGAGCCTATGATGGTTTAGGTTCATCTTGTGATGATGATGATTTCCCAGATGCAACATTGTTATCCCTTAACACAATCCCTAGTGAATACATAGATATTTGGAATTATCTGAATGAATTCAAGTTTCTTGATGGTGCCAATGCAAAGACTAAGAGGAATATTACTCAAGCCAGTCGTCCATATTCTATTCTGCATGGAGTATTATTTCGAATAGGACCTAATGGATAGTACAAGAGAGCAGTTGGACATGATAAACGGAAGGAGCTGATAGAAGAACTCCACAATGGTACATGTGGACGACACTTCTTTGGACAACTTACAACAAGGAGGATCTTGGATGCAGGTTATCACTAGCCAAATTTTTTTATAGACTGTTATAACTATTGTAAGACATGTGGTATTTGTCAAACACATGGTAACCGTAAGAATTCATCAGCTCCATTATGCCCTATTATTCTTCTTGGTTCCTTTGAAAAGTGGGGAATAGACATTGTAGGTCCACTTCCAACTACCCCATGCCAAAATAAGTATATTGTAGTTACCACAGATTATTTAACCAAGTGGGTTGAAGCTAGGACATTGAAAACAACTTCTATGGATGAAGTGGCAAGGTTCATATATGAACGCATTGTCACTAGATTTGGTTGCCCATAAGAAATTGTAACAGATCAAGGAAGCCACTTAATTAATGAGGTGGTAGAATCCCTAGTCAACAAGTTTTATATTAAGCACAGGAAGGTAAAATTATACAAGTCAAGCACAAATGGACAGTGTGGAATGAACAAATTGTTTTGTGTTGTGTCAAATTCTAGCAAAATATGTAGCCTTGCACGTACATAAGTGGGATAAAAGGATTCATGTAGCATTGTGGGCATATAGGGCAACATCAATGTCAGTAACAAGATACTCCCCATTTTAGTTGGCTTGTGGAATTGATCCAGTTCTTCCTATTGAGTTTGATATTCCCATTATGAGAGTTATGAAAAATGAAAGGATGGATGAAAGTGATCAGTAAAATAAAGGTTGGTACATCATCATTTGCTAGAGTAAATGAGTAAATA
This sequence comes from Taxus chinensis, assembly GCA_019776745.2. Taxonomy (NCBI): domain Eukaryota; kingdom Viridiplantae; phylum Streptophyta; class Pinopsida; order Cupressales; family Taxaceae; genus Taxus; species Taxus chinensis. Next base: position 408,115,907 of record CM034155.1, read on the forward strand.
GTGAAAGGATACAAGCTATAAGAAGAAAATGAAGCAGAAGGAATACTTTGATCAAAAGATCCATTGGTCTCCATTTCATGTGAATGACTTGGTTCTAGTATATGATTCCAGATACAAAAAAAGAAGACAGAAAATTTCTTCCAAAATGGATGGGTCCCTACAAAATAGCAGCTGTACATGAAAATGGTACATATTGACTAGAGGAATTGGATGGCACTCCCATTATGAAATGGGTCAACCATGAAAATTTAAAGATTTTCCAGGCACTAGCTTTAGAATGTCCATAAGAGTCTACTCTGAGGACGGAGTAGAAGCTAGGAAGGGGGAAAATGTCGACATTAAAATTTTCCTCCGTAATTTCTATTTTATTATGTATGTATTAGGAATAGGATGTTGTTACATATGATTAGTAGTGGCGTCTGATAGAATATAAGGGCGTCGTCAGTATGTTGCCACTAATAAAGTAGAGTACGGTAACAGTCAAAGTACAATAGGAATGTTGTAAAAAGTAAGTATTTGTTGTAAGTGGTCCGGTAATGTTAAAATGTCAAAGTTGGGGTAAGTAGATAAGTAGGGTCTACATGATTATGAATTAGAAATATTATATTTGTAATAAGGACACATAGTGATGTCATAAATATTTTTTGTATTTTATTTGTAAAAAATTCTAAAAGGGTGGAACCCATGTGAGATGATAAGGTTTATCTTATCTTAGAAGATAAGCCTACATGTAAAGGCAAGAGTTTAGGCATGGAATATGATTGGCCAGAAGAGATTTCCTATCCTATCTTAGAGATAGGGTGGATAAACCTGAATTCCTATAAATAGAGAGGCCATGCCCCTCATTTAGTATATAGAAGGAAGTAGTGAGAAATATTGTATGAGTAAGCCATCATTTTAAAGGTGTGTTAAAGAAAATATTAAGAGGTGTAATTGTGAAGTTTCTTCCATAGTTATTGTTGGAAGGAAAGTGAAGTCAATAACACTTGAAGTACCTCATGGGTGAGATTGTAAAAAAATCATGTTGATATTATAATTTACACGTATATTTTCATATTTTTCATCATTCCTTTGTATCATAGTCTATGGTATTCTTGTGTTATGTTTGTTTTTGTGTTTCCATATTACATCCACCAAACTAAAGGTTTTGCATTAGTAAATAATCATAGCATGAGGAGTTCTCGGTGGTGAATTATCATAGTGTTGGATTGGTGATGACAGAACCCAATCTATGTTAGTGTTGTTATGGGGCCTTGTATTGGGCCCTACTACCTCACTTCATGGTCCCACATAAATAAGGGAGCCAAGTGCTTAGGAAATATATCGACATCCATTTTATTTATGCTCAGATAGAACACTGAGACATATTTTCTATTGTGTGATGAAATACAACTAGTTCTGCTAAGGAGCAACTGTTTTAGACATGTAAATTGGTTTTTATGTTTGGATGTGTGTGATGGAGTGTATGAAATATTTTCAACCTCTAGATAAAAATAGATTTCCAAAAAATAATGTGGGGTTCATTTTTTATCAAAATCAAACTAGCGTTTATTAAATGAAAGTAGTAGAAAAAGGATGTAATGTGATAAAAGAAAGAGATGGGGGATAAGAGTAAGCAATACCTTCATATCCCTTTTCCTTTTTATTTGGATTTGAATTTTTCAGATAAAAAGAAAATAAATCTGATCCATGCCATTTACACAAGTATGTAACACTCCTTTGTATGAGGTTTGAATAAGATGAGAAAAGAAAATGAAATGAAGAATAAATGAAATACTCACCTAAAAAGGGTGGGTCCTATCGAGTGCGCCCGAATGTTGACCAAGTTTCCTCACTACCTCTTTTAGATTAGTGATAATGAATAAACAAATCTAGTTAATCAAATTATGTAGTGTTTAAGGTACCTCAAGATGGATGACGATGTGTGGGTGAAAAATGATGGATCCTTTGCTGCATATAGCTAAATGATTTGCAAATCAAGTAAAATTGACTCGAAAAATGGATTAGTAGATAGATAGGATGGTTACCTAAAAATTTTAGTCCTAAGGATTAAAAAATTTTGAATATGGGCATCAACTCTCATTTTGATAAAGATAGGATATAATCACATACTGAAAAATTGGATGTAATAGAATTTGACAAAAAAAACTAAGACTGAAGAGATGAATGGAAGATATAAAATGCATATCTTATCTAAATTGATGAAAAATAAATCAAATCTAGGTGGGTTGATGGAGACCCAAGGCTTTAAAGGTCTAGTTGACAACGAATGGGGCTGGACAAGGAGAAAATGCACTAAAAAAAGCTTGAAAGAGATCACATAAAATCAATTTGAAGTGATATGGATTTAGAAGTGGATTTGAGATGAAGGAAAAACCTTACAAAATAGGATAGATATGGATGTGCATTAAAGGATGCAAGAAAATCATGTTAACTTATGATAAACGGTATGAAAATAGTGTTAGTCAATGGTGACCATGGGTATCGAAAATGACTTAATGCTGATAAAATAGATCTAAGATGGCAGAGAGGTTAAGATTAAAGGATCTAAGACCTGAAGGTATACAGAAATAGAAAAATTATAATAGAGGTTATAAGTAACAAAAAAAGTGATATGATTAAGGATGGGTCTATGGTGACATTATAGGGTTGACGACAACTAAGGCTTGAAATAAAATGGATGGACTGAGTCAAATACCTACAGATAGAATAAAAGGCTCAAGTAGAGATATAGTTAATAGTTGAACCTGTAAAATATGTTACTAATAGATATATATGATAGTAATATAATGAGGAAATAAAATATGGTAAAATTAAATAAGTATCCCAAAATATCCAAAGTTGAGGCACAAAATTTCTAAGAAAACCCCAAGGTGGATGTGGTAGCTACAAAGATACTCAAAATGAAGGCAAGATCATAAGAAATATCCAAGATTCAAAAATCTCATCCTTTCTTGGATGGGAGGGGTAAGGGTGGTTTTATAAGCCAAACCCAGGGATCTATCTATATTGGCGGTGGGAAGGTGGTTTTCTTGAGAGATGAGGCCTATAAGGCACATGATTAGGGTTTATAAGGATTATGGTAAGTTAGTGTTGCATAGGATGAGTAAATGGGTGGTGGAAGATAAAAATCATTAAATAAAGGCCTTGGGAAGGTGAAAACATTAAATCATGGAATAAAAAGGATAAAATAAGAGATTCAGGGACATGAAAAAAATTAAATGAGGGTTTATAATTAATTAAACCTGATTACGGATCATTAATAATGAAATAATGATACGTGGGATAAATTGAATTTAGGAGGGAAGGAAGGAAAATTTGAAATTGAAGAGAGATATTATTGTAGAAAATATTATTGAGAGAGAACGCGGGGTTAAAGGTAGTGATATAAAAAAATGTTTCTACATTCTATATGTATGTATATACATACACGCATACAAACATGTATATGTATGATTATATAATTATAGGTATATAAGAATGTGTTTAGATAAAAAAAAAATTAATTCCTATCTAAATAAAGGAAATATCTATAGTTTTTGGGGAAAAAAATACAATGAGAGATATAAGAAACTAGATAAACCAAGATTCATTTTTCCTTTCATTACAATAAGGTTAGAAATTAAACTTGGACCTTATAGACACAACACTACTTATATTGAAATCATTGGAATAGAAAAAATCCATGTTCCCCTAATGTTTTTTAATTACCCCAATATAAAAATAGAATAAATTTTTTTAATTTAATATGAGTATATAAATTAAATTTTATTTACAACACATATTTCAAAAAAAAATCATAGTTGGATGATTATATAAATATATAAAGGAGATTGATGTATTTGTTCATTTAACAAGATAATTTTTTCCATATTCTACAAAGTAGATGAAGGAGTTCGTTAATATATAATGTAACCATTTCTTTCTTTCAAAAAGAAAAATTTTGTTGGCTATATTTTATGCTCGCATAAACCAAGTCATGGGATAAATCCCCTTCATTTCATGACTAATCTCTTTTGCAAGATATTCAAATTATTTTCTAGGGTATTTCTTTAATTGCAAAGCTCATGAACCATAGCTTAAATTTTTTTCCTCAAGTAAGCATATATACGGTAAATAAATTACTAGGATAAGTAGAGAGAAAATTCTAAAAATGGGAAAAACTTGTGTAAAGGAAACATGTTTGGAAATAAGCAGATAACAAAGCCACTTAGAGCCACATGGAATAAATTAATACTTGGTGATTTTCAAAATTCTTAGCAAATGAAAATAATTTCTATTAGATTAAATGTAAAGATACATAAAATTTTACCATTAGTATTCATACTTTGAATAGTAAGAATTTAAAAGAAACAAAGTTCAAAAAAATATTCCTTTTTCATATTAAATTTTCAACGGTCTACAAAATGCACATCTAATTATTTTAACACAAAATTTGAAAAAACCTTGTACAATGTATAACATTTTTTTCCAAAAATTCCCAATCCCTTGATCTGTAGGCCTCTTCTTCTATTTATAGTCACCATAAGGGAAATACAAAAAGAAAATTTCTATTATACTTACATATATGTCTAACTACGAAATTGTGAGGAGTTGAACACTATCGTCCATGAAATCCTCATCAAACAAAAAATATGGATTTGGAATGTTCCATTTTTTAAATGGGGATAATTAAATTACTACTATCAACAATTTTTTGACTTTTCATGTAACTTAAAGTAATGGTGATTAGCCAAATTACTTTCATTTTTTAATAAATTACATTACTTGATTACATTGATAAGTAACTAAAGAACGAGAGAGAAAAAGAAGAAGAATATGAATTATTCCAATTGAAGAACATCATTCTTTCTTTTCCCCTTTTTCTGGAAGAAGAAATTATTAGTGTAGGTTATTATTATCCTTTTATTTATTTATTAGGATAATTATTACACTTGTGTTATCCCTACACTTGTTGGTTTAGCTTGCTTAGGTGTACTAGTTGTGTGGAGTTAGCTTACTAGTTGTGTTTGATCTTACTAGTATTATGGAGTTAACTTAACTACCAGTATCAGTTAGTGGGAGTTCTTCACCACCAATTTAGGTAGTAGTTGCACTTCCCTCCTCCTATATGTACATATTTCTTATTGAATAATTCAAGTCAATGTATTGTAAAGTATTGAACATTATGGATTATGATGGATTTCCATATATGGTATTTTAACTCTACTTTTCAAATCTAATGTGGTGTGCTATTACCATTTGATATTATGGCTTGGAACAATATTATTATCGTTCTTTTCATGGTATTAGAGTAATAGATGATGTAGAAATCCATCTGTAATTTTTTCTTTGCAAACAAGGCTTCATTATTTTCATATATTTGGAATTTGTTAGAAATTTTCTGCAACATCTATTTTTTGCAAAACAGAGCGCGGCATTGGATTTAGAAGGTGCCAAAACCCTAGAAATGACTGTAAAATTGACTATGTTTTAAGATATTCAAATATGGATGTAGATCTATACACTATGTGTGCATTCTTTTATCCTTTGGTCGCAAGAATATATCGTGTGGATGCACTCTTTTACCCTTTGAATATCTGGGTGTCATGTGTACCTTTTAAAAAAGGATCAGCATTGAAATATTATTTTAATAGAAAAACCTTCTAGAGCTCATAACTTTTGATCTATAGCTCAAATTAATGTGATCTTTTTTTTTAAATTGTGTATATTTTCAAGATTTACGCATTGGTGACATTTTCATACACATATTTTAAATTTAAAAGGTATTTTTACTCATTGTAATATTTACATGCACATAATTATAAAGTGTCAAATTCAGGAGGGTGTTGTGATTACTCGTGGACACAATTTTTGTTGAGTTTGACGTCGTAAAATTTTGGGTATTGCATTCTTGTATCTATGGGTGTATACATTTATATGTCTCTTGTTTGTTGAGATATTTTAGATCTATATTTTCAACACTTTTTTTGGCATGTTGATAGTCTCTCTTAAGGGGTATCTATTCTAGTGGAGCCCAATGTTAGTTTTTTAGTGTTCGAGTAGTTGATTTTGACAACTCATACAGATCTGTGGTGTCAGTCTACCCATTCTACAATATTAGGGGGTGTGGTGTTGATACTGCTTCTTTTGGTTTCATGTCCTTACCTTGTTACCTTGGCTTTTCTTGGATCGTGGCACTCCTATTTATTTGGATCTTGTGTCCACCTTATTGCCTTGGTTATGCTTGGATTTTGGCACACCTATTTATAGCAGTTGATCAAATTATTTTTGGTTTTTGTTTTTCACTTTCGACATCACTCCATTGGCAGTATCCTTGTATGGAGCTATTCTGCTGAAGCCTAGTGTCAGTTGTTTTTGAGTTCTATGATCGAGAAATAGATTTAGACCATAGTGTGTACCACACTTCTTCAACATTGTATGAGTTTTTGGAGCTGAGCTTCTGAGGATATCTTGTAGCATGATTTTTCTCTCTACTTTGTTGTTACTAGTTCCGAGTACCTTTCGGTGTCTATTTTTCCTAGTTGTTGTATGTGGGTACCTCATCGGGCCTTGTTGTCGGGACGCATCTTCTTTTTCTCCTACCTAAGCTATGATTATGGAGGGTATTAGTGTAGGTTATTATTTATCCTTTTGTTTATTTATTAGGATAATTCTTACACTTGTGTTATCCCTACACTTGTTGCGTTAGCTTACTTATGTGTACTAGTTGTGTGGAGTTAGCTTACTAGTTGCATTGAGGTTACTAGTCTTATGGAGTTAACTTAACTATTAGTATTAGTTAGTGGGAGTTCTTCACTACTAATTTAGGTATTAGTTGCACTTCCCTTCTCCTATATGTACATATTTCTTATTGAATAATTCAATTCATTGTATTGTAATGTATTTAACATTATGGATTATGATGGATTTCCATATATTGTATTTTAACTTTTCTGCTTTGCGAATCTAATGTGGTGTGCTATTATCATCTGAGATCATGGCTTGGAACAATATTCTTATCGTTCCTTTCAGAAGTCTCCCCATACTACATTAATTTTGGTGAATCTACTTCCTGGAACTATTCATTTAATGCCAAAAGTGTTATTTCCATTTCCTCCCAGGTATCATTTCAATAATTCTATTTTTTTAGATTTCATGATATATAGGATGTGGGGATATTTTTTAGATGTCTAAGATCTTTACAAATGAGCACTAGAGAAAAAGTTATAGCTAATCATGGTTTTCACCCCCATTACTTATTACTTTCCACTAACATACTAGATATTTTTTGTTTCATTTTTCTCTCATTTATTTCGATCAAACATTGATTTTAATGAATCCTTGATATACAGGACGTCGAGATCTCTCTGGAAAATTCCAAGATCTCAAGAAACATAGCAACAGAGTAAAATTTATGGCCAAAATAAGTTGTAAAAATTCCCTTCTTTGTGTGAATGTGAACCCCCATTACTTATTACTTTTGTTTGTATTCTGGGATTTAGCAACTAATCTAATTATTACTTAAATGAATTAATGAGTAATTGAAATTTCCTTCTTATCCGATTTTAGCAACTACTTTGCTTATTACTTTTAGAAGTAAAGTAACTTTATTTTTCTGGATTACTCTCTTCTTTTTCCTTCTTTGGAGGTTTTTACAACTACTTTACTTAGTTACTTTTATTGGTAACGTAACTCCATTTTCCGTATTACTATCTTCCTTTTCCTTCTTTCTGGGTTTTTTCAACTACTTTACTTAGCTACTTTTAGAAGTAAACTAACTCCATTTTCTGCATTACTCTCTTATTTTTCCTTCTTTGTGGGGTTTTGTAACTACTTTACTTAGGTAATTTTAGAAGTAAAGTAACTCCATTTTTCTGCATTACTCTTTTCTTTTTCCTTTTTTGCTAATACTTCAATTAGCTACTTTATGAAGTAAAGTAACTCCTTTTTAACACAAAGAAGGGAATAAATTTTTTTAAAGTAGTAATGCTTAATTACTTTAAGGAATAAAGAAACTATGAAAACCTGATAAACATGAAGTAGTGTAAGTCAAGTCTTAGAAAACGCCTTTCTACAACTTTCAAGTAAAGTAATTTTAGAAAATCGATTACTCAACAAAGAAATTATGTAGCATTTGAGGAACTTCAGGAAAATTTTAAATGTCCAATATCTCAAAAAATGGAGCACTAGAGAAAAAATTATGCGTAATCCTCCTGCAGCTTCCAAGAAACCTTTTGCAACATCATAGAGAATTCTAGAGAAAATATTAAATTTATTTAAAAGGGCTATCTCAATATTTCTAAGTGAAATATTTGGGAACACCAATTGTCTCCGTCTATGCATATTTTTATTTTTTCCAGAATGGAATAAACAAGGATGAGATCCCATCATATTTGGTTTCAAGTCTTGTTTATTGGGTTATAGATTCGAGTTTAACCTTGAAGAAAATGATCATTTTATTTTAGAATTTACCTCCTTAACCCCTAATGATATTAACACCGACTTGGAACTGACTAATGACTGCTAGCTAGAAATGATTTTTGGAGCTCTAAAAAAAGCTAAGAAATTTCTCCAACTATATTCTTTGATTCTGAAAAGGGAAGATCACAACAACAATACCTTATAAACACCATATAGAAACATTTAAAATCATACATGTCCTGAGTGAAAACATGCAGAGTGTGTGTAAGCCATTATTTTGCTAAAAATAAATCTACTTAGTCTACTTTAACTAGAGGTAAATGAATCTCAAAATAATCTTGTAACAGGAAGGGAGAAATAGCTTGTTTCCTCACCAACTTAGACCATGGAATTGAATTTGTTATGAGCATGATCCTTAGAAAGAGTGAAAAACTATTCTGAATCTGGTTATCTACCCTTATTACAAAACTATCAATAATAAAAAATGAAATAAATTAATCCTTTAGTTTTTTTGTATTTGGATTTAAGAGGTACTTGAGTTGATATTTGGTTCATTGTATCTCATCCTAATGTTATGAAACAAGCATGATTGGTTTAAAATTTTCAAATAACTCTAAATTAGCTAGATATCTTATTGGATGGAGCCTAATCCTCATTATTTTTTAATTCCTTTGAATCTTTTCCTCATGAATGGGGGAAAACTATAGACTTTTTTTTATATTAATAAAGTTTTCTTCAAGTCGATCTAATCCTTGTTTCATCTCCACATACCATTTTACTAAATACTATACCTTCTCCATGATGGCATTTGATTTTGCAATTGATTCATCCTATCTCTCTTGATGAAATCATAATTGTAAAACAATGCACAACTCAGTTCTCATAAAGGCTTAAATAGTTATCTTTTCTTACACTATACAAAAGGATCATGACTTATCCCGAAAATCACATGTTTCTTCTAAATACTAATATATGAACATAGAATGAGTTATAATCCACCAATCCATGTCATATATCCTTCACACATTTTCATTATATTTTTTAAAGTTAAAACTTACACAAAGTTCTCATATACCCTCACCTTCCTTTAACTTTCTCTTCAAAATCTTGTTTTATTCCTTAGTTCAAAGTGTATTTTGGCATCCCTTTGATTAATCAATGATATTTATTACCTATAATATGATACAAAACCACCAAACCTTATATCCACCTCAAAAATCATCTCAAAAGTTCTCAAGTTTCATTGTTCACCAATTTGAATTCTAGACTACCCCAAAGGGTTATGAATCCAAAGTTATTACTCCACTAGTTCAACCCATGCTCTAGCTAAATCCAAAAAGTAATAACACTTCATATATTTGTATTTTAACCCCTTATACATGCTTACAAAAACTCAAGACTTCACTCTTTTACAAACTCCTTCTCGGTCTTTTATACAAATTTTCCTATTAATTCCTTAAGACAATAAAGATTTTTCCAACTATGCTATTATAGTTGAAGGGATTCCAAAAAGAGATAAAGAAATTCATTAGTTCACTTGTATCAACCAAAAAATTCTCCTACGACTTCATTTACCAGATCCCATTATAACATTCTCAATTTAACTATTGAAATTATTGCTTATAGATGCCTCACTAGGTCTTCTACAAAAAACTATCAGATATATCATTAACACTGTTTAAATTCAGTGGATACTAAAGAGTGATTTTAAAAACCATTAAAGAATTTTAAAATTACTTACAACTCTCATGATTGGAATCTTAATATAAATATAGCTTCCTTTGTTAAATATTTCTTTGAACTTAGTGTATGACTGTGTTTTATCGCTCAAGAGCATATTGTCAACAAAATATTTAAAGCAAACAATTAAAAATCCAAAACTCCTTCAAAATGTCCAATATATTACCCTTTTAACAATATCTTGAATTTTTTTGATACAACTATGGTGTGTTGGAGCCTCAACCATCAAACCCCAGCTCTAATGTGATTGTAAATGCTTGGATAATCCGAGAAGATGAAATATTGCAATAAAATTTTAGGATTAAGGTTTCAAGATTTTAAATTTGGTATGAATCTTCATATCATGGTTTTCCACAAAGGAATATTATAAAAAATTATTTTAATATGTCTCTAATTTTCCAAAAAACATTGTTCTCACCTTGTATAATGATAAAAATATGGGTTTAATTCTTCAACATACCTAACAGACTATTTTTTCCAAGTTTTGTTTAAATACCCCTCCTCTAATATGACTTACTATTACCTTCAGTGAAAATAATCATACTCCAATCACCTAGAAATGATTCATTCATTTTACAATACATCAACCCAACAAATACAATTAGAGCTAAGGGAATGATCTTATAATATTCATCATAGAACATCAAAAAATAACATATATATTTTATGTAATAGATCTTCCCTTTCTTTAGCAAAGGTTTATATTCCTTCCTACAATAATCTTGTGGAATATTTCATAAGCATCAACAATATAATATTATCATCATGCCAGTATAACCATGCATTTCTTGTAAAGGATAACAAAAGTGTAATTAAACCAATATGAGTTCTAACTGTTCATTGTTTCTGAGTTGAAGGATTAAATACAATCTTATCAAATATTCAAGATGGATTTTTCTATTAAACCAAAGATTATTCCTTTACAGCTAGATTTTTAATGAGAGTTATAAAGAAATCACACATTATTTCTCACACACAAAAATAGATCTTCTCTCCTTATTCATATGATTATACAAAATTTAGGACTTTCTTCATTTTACCATTGTTTCTCCATCTCATCCTTCTCAAGAGGATCCTCATATATCACTTCCATTCTAATAAAATACTTATTTTTAATCTCATCATCCCATTGTTCCAAAACCTAAGTACTTTTAATGACTCATGCCATCCCTTCCATATACTATTCATAGGAAAATAAAATTTTAATAATATTTTAAACATGTATGTATTAATATGACCTAGGAACTCTCTCTCTCAACATGTCCGCACCATCTTCATATTTCAATATTTACACACCTAACCCACTTAGAACTAAACTTTTACAAGTTGAGAATTTAAATTACATTTTTGAAGGGAATAGGAGTAATTAGAAATAGAGAAACTCTTAACCACACAATACACCTTAGCATCTCAAACAATTTAATATACTCATTACACCTATGCCAATGAGATATTGCACTTTGTAGTTTTCTTGAGGATTTCCCTACATTATGCTCCCAAGGGGAGAAAAATAGCCCTTCATGTACTTTTTTTACACGATATTCTCTATATCTTAATCTTCAATCATTATTGTTTGTTATTAATCTTTTATCTTCACTCTTTTTCACCTCCCCGCTGTTGAGCCCTAACTGTCCCTCTTTTATTTAAGGCCTCTAGGGTCCCATATAGTATTCTCTTTCCTTCCATTTGACTTAACATTTATTGAATTCTTCTTGATCCACACCTTCATCTTCATCATTCTCATGCTTCCATTTTTTCCACCTACACGCACAAATGTAATAATAACAACTATATATTCTTCTTATTTTCTCTATCTCCATCCTTGTGTTGTTCACTTCTAGCATGTATCCTTCCTTTGTTTTTGCATTTCCTTCATTTTATTGAATCTTTTTTTTCTTGCAATCACTAACCATATCCTCATTCTAATCTTATTATCTTGTTTGACGGACTTCTATCTTATTTTCAGATTATTTTCTTCCATAGATAGCATGTTCCGAGGCTACTACTTTCATCTCTAGTGGTTCAAGGCTTTAATAGAAAAGATCATGTTTTTGTATCACCTCTTCCTCATTTTTCACTTGGTTTTCTTACTCCATTGTTATCTTTTTTCCACCATCATTCACCTTAAGCTAATTTTAAATACTTGCAAACACACACCTCCACATGATGTTAGAATAACAATTTTGAGGCCTTGCTAGACCTAGTAGTTATTATTTGCATCCCATGACTTCTTCTTGGTTCTCCTTGACAACTTATTGATGTAGAACTGCATGAAATCTATCACCCTCTTGTTTATTCATGTCAAGAGAAGATAATAATTCTTATATCATGTCATCATCTTCACACTTTCTTAGAATCTTTATTATCTCTTCATTTACTTATTTTTCTTTCTTCCTTTTCATCATCTTTCTCATCTTATTTATTAGCATCTTATTTGTTTCTTATCTTTCCCATTTCTTGAGTCTTATTTCTTTTTCTTTAAACTACATCTTCACCTACATTCTCTATAACTTTTTTTCAATCTCTTTAATTGGCCATCTTGCTTTTCTCTTCATCAAAAATTATATCCCTTGACTTTACTCTCTTTCCCGTAAAAGTACATACTAGCTACTCCACATCTTACTTCAACATTATAACGTCCTTCTGAAACCATGCCTCTCTTTTCTTTCTCTTTCATTTTTTATTTTCACTCATTTTCTTCTTATTCTATTTTCTTTTGGCTAATCATATTAACCATCTCTATCATCAACTCTTCTCTATCCATATCATTTTATTCATCTTCTTACTCACTTTTTTTCTCCATCACACCTCACCTAGGATTATCACCTAGTCTTTAACTATATTCTCATCCTATTTTCACTCTTTCACACTCTTAATTCTTATAACCTATCAATCTAGAGAAACACACTTGCAATTACACTTGTTAGCCACTGTTTCACCAAATTATTGTGTGACAATATAGATAAGGTAAAAGTTCAAGGAGGAATATATGTGATTATGTTGGTCCAAATTTTAGTGTGCGCGTTAATGATTTTATCCAATATTCTTGTAGAGAACTCCTTTTCATCTGACAATGATTTCCTATAGATACAAAATAAGACCACCAAATGATATTAAAATAGGAAGTGTGAGAGGAGTGCATAGAAAGGCTAGATCTGGGAAGTGTGGTGATTCCTAGAATTACTGTAATCCTCTATTTTTATCAACTTAATGAAAATAAATGCAAGAAATAAAGGTGATATTGCTAACACTTTGATTTAGGTATCTCAAAATGTTACTAACAAACTACATTAATCAAGGTAATGAAATCTAAAGTAATCTAGCATCAGGAAAGGTATGTTTCTGGTTGGAACAGGTCACATGGGTGTTAGGTAAGGTCAAATATGTATCTCGTAATTTTTGGTGGAATTTAGGTGATGTTAGAGGTAGTTTGGTTAAGGTTAGAAGAAAAAAAAATTTTGACATTGGTTTTGTGACCGATGTCAGTACAGACGGGAGACTAACGATGGTTAAGGTTACCAACATTGGTAGGGTCAATTTGATAACAAATTATAAAACATTAGCTTTTAGGCTCTCTCTGATTCCACATAGAGTGAGGATAGTATGGTTTGGGTTGTCGTATGACTGAGAAGACTAAGGGATACTAAGAAGGAGGTTGAGAATAGTTAAAAGGATTTGGATGGCTAAATAGTGGGTTGGTGGGAGGAAGGAAATGTACAGGGAACATAAGAAATAAATTACACAAAGAAACTAGAGATCTACAAAGGGAATAATAAAAATGATCAGGATCACAATACTTACTTGATGTCTTCAAGATATTAGGAGTAAGGATGGTTGATGGTTGATTAGAGAAGAAATGCTTAAGTCAAGCGCCATGGCAATATGGCCTTTGTTCTTCTGTGAGGTTTCCAAAGCTTTGGAAAGATGAACAGGATGCTTGTCTTGAAGTATGGTTGTGTGTGTTCATTTTTTGGATGTAGGAGGCTTTGACGATTCACACTTTAATTCCATACGGCTCCAATAACTTAATGACCAACTAGGGTAAAGAGTTTGGAAATTCTATATAAGGTAACTGATGATGGTTAAGGTGGCTGGTGTTGGTTGAGGGATAACCGTCGTCGGTTAGGGCAGGAAAGTCTAGGTTCATATAAAATAGGCAGATCTTCACTATTTTTCGTGTGATTTTGATTGATTCCACTTAGAGAAGTGGAGTTCACATGAGAGAAGGTAGGAAGGTCATATAAGAAGTCAAATCAGGTTTTAGAAAGAAGTCTCAATTAGTTGGGTCAAGTGGTGACTCAACACTTGGAGTGATGATTTGGTCACTGTGAGTTAAATTCCCCTTGAATAAGTCTAGGATGAGGTAGGTGATGTGTAAATTAAATTAATTAAATTAATTAATAATATGAGCATGAACATTAATTAAATTATAAGTAATTAAATTAATGCGAATGTAGGTTAAAGGGGACATGATTATGTGAACATGTTATGTTAATTTATTGAGAGGGGACAAAGGGGAGTGTGACCCAAATATTGTGTCTACATTTGCCACTTTTTTGCGTATCTTGTATTGATAATAGATGCCAAAAAAATAGGAATTCAATGCTCCAAGTGTGAGTGAAGGTTAGGTTGCCCCAAGTAGGGTTGAAGGTGATCCCCCTAATACTACGAATGGATGAAGTTATAAAAGAATTCTGGGAGTAGTTTGATAAATAGGTGATTGAAGAAAGTGAGTGTCATTAGGTAAGGGTATGGTAATAATGGGTAATGGGTAATGGTGATATTAGGTAATGGGTAATGGTAATCGAATGCACACACTTGTATAGATTGCAATACGTTATAATGCAAAAGAGCATGCAAACTCTTCATTGTCAAAAGAGTGATAGGTTAATCCAAACGAGGTTGAAGTGATTTTGGTATCTAAGGTATAGGATATGGTCATGAAGCACAATGAGGTCAGGTGTAGGAACGGGTAATAGGATTTATTCTATGACACTAAAGGTTTGGTTAGGATAAACATCATGTCATTAGGATAAACAAGACGGGTAACAATATTACAAGGTATAACAAGTAAACAAATTCAAATGTCACAAAAGGTGATCTAGGTCAGGGTATGTAAGTCAGGGCACAAGTAAGAACAAGCGACAGGTAAGTAACGTGTCTCTAAATGTAGTTAAGGAAATGTATAGGTAATGTAGGCTTGCGGGTAGGGTGTAATAGGCATTAGGAATGATAAAAGTTGTTGGGTCAATAATGGTTTTAGGAAGAATGGGCATGGGATGGGTCAAATGGTTATGTCAGGTGATGGTTAAGTTTTAGGTCATTTAAGCATGGTTGAGTAAGTTATCAGCATGGTGGAGTTTAGGTTAGTTAGATAGTCAAGATCAAGTAGGCATGATGGATTCAGGAATAGGCATGGTGGAGTCTAGGTGATTTAGGTAGTCAAGGTCATGTAAGCATGATGGAGTCAAGTATAGGAAGTTGAGGTCAAATTTTTTACGTTTCGTTTAACTTCCAAGTTATTAGTAGTATGGAAAATAAATGATGATGTATATGTATGTTGGGGACTGAATTTTTAAATATTTGATATCATGGAAATATGAATTGACTTATGTATGATATGGTGATGTTCAATATGTATGTTTATTTAATTTCCAAATTTTTTGTAAAATGGAAACTAACTATGGTAAAATGTGAAGATCAAAGGGAGAAAATTTGTTAGGGGAAAGAATGGTTGAGCTAACCTCCAAGGGCCCCATGACCTCAGAGTGTTGCATACATAAATCTGATGAAAATGGGCCTCAACACGATGTATTTCTCCCATAAGCTAGGGAAGAATATGAGGAGGTAGAGGCATGGGTTGGTTTTTTTTAGGTATGATTAAGTCTAGGTCATTCAGGAATATTTAAGTTTAGGTAGTTTAGGAATAGTTTAGTTTAGTTCATAGGCATGGTTGAATTTACGTCAAATAGGCATGGGTTATTTTGATGAAAGGGGAATAATTAAATGTAGGTGTTGATGGTCTTGTCCTGTGTAGGATAATCAATAAGTAGGAAAAGAGGTGAATGGTAAGAGGAGACAAAAATGACACCTTAATGATAAGAACCATTATGAGTCTATCATACCAAAAATGGTGTATGAACATAAAACCCTAAAGGTGTTATATGATTGACTATTTGAACGATGAAGAAGCACACATGATCATGAAATTTCACATTTGCAACATATACCTTGAGTATGTGCAAGGTTAGAAAGGAAAGGTGGTTAGGTGAACAATGTTAGTTTAGTATAACCTGGTGTGAGACAAAATTTCTTCTTTGGCAAGAGACCCAAGATTGAAATAGGCAAGTATGAGATGAAAAAGTCATATTTTTCTTTTTCTTTTTTCTTTATAGATTGATCGACGTGGGAAGTATATGTGGGATGAATAGAATATATCCTTGAGGTATTCGTCAAGATGATCAATGCGGGAATCTTCAAAATATTTTAATTTGATTTTTGCAATAATAGTCTTCTTTTGGTGATAGACTATGTATAGTATGGCTATCTTTATATAGCTTTCCTTTAAAGGAGCAAGATAGAAAAATGAGAATTACTTTTTGAGGGAGTTATCTTTTTTTGTAAATTTTGAATCAAGGAGTTTTTAATTTGAAAATGTCATCTATTTATTTTGAATTATGTTTTGGATGTTTAGGTCATGGAAAAGACTATAAACAAGGATAGGCTTCTTTTATAAAGACAAAACAATAGCACAAAAGGGTTAGCTTATGAAAGATATTTTTTAAGTAATGAATGACCATGTGATTCAATCCTTAAAAGGATGAAAAGTATCCATGAGAATTATGCCATGAGTAGAGCCGTGGTGCTCATATTTAACATAAGGTTGAAACTTGCAGGTAATCCACAAGATTCTTTCTTAAACGTTGATCCTTAAAATAGGTAAGTGGAAGGTGAATGATGCTCAAGGGACAAGTGTTTAATAGACATAAGGTGATCTAGGAAGTTATTGAATAATAGAATGGTTGAAGATGCAAGGCATTGAGGGGATCAGGTTCAGGTTTACATTTGAGTGAAGATAAATGATAAGCACATGATCCATAAGAATGAGTAACGATATAGGGTCCAAGCCAACTAGGATAATATTTTCCCCGTTTATTTTACTCCTATTTTGTTACATGTTGATTTTTCTTCAGGATGATTACTATGACCTAGAATTTCATTCTTGCACACATTTATTGTAGGCAAGTTTGATATGTTTTCAATAGATTTGGAGATGATCAAGAGCATTGAGATGACATTCGTCTAATAACTCGTATTGTGTTAAACGGTCCTAGAAAAAAATCATCATTGTTGAGCATATCTTTGAGTGAGATATGAAGAGATGGTATTTAGACTTCGAGAGGGAGGAAAACTTCTATACCATAGAAAAAAGAGAAAGGAAAGGTAGTAGTTGAGGTACAAATACTAGTATGATAATCCGATAATGAAAAAGGAATGTACATGTGCCAATCCTTTCCAGTATCGTCAAAAACTTTCATAAGCATTTTTTTTTTGTTTTTTTGGTTGATTTCGCTTGGCCATTTTTTTGGGGATGATAAGGTGAAGAAAAAATTAGTTGAATTTCGAAGGCATCATAGAGTTTCCATAGGGTTTAATTTTTTGATCTTTTTCCATTATCAATGATGAGGCGGTGAGGGAAACAAAAGTGACAAATGATGTGATGGTTGATGAAATCACATATTTTCTCATCTTTTGTATAAATGATAGGTATGGAGTCCACCCATTTAGTGTAGTATTCAGCGGTGGTAATAATCCATTACTGACGTTGGGAAGAATGAGGATTAATCTCTTCGAAAATATCCAAACTCCATTGAGAGAAAGGCCAAAGGTCTCGTGTGACCTGTAAGGAATGACTAGGAGTGTGATGAATATTAGCATGTTGCTGACATTTCACACAATTCTTGACATACTCACAAAAATCACCATTTAGGGTTGGCTAGTAATAACCCATACAAATTTTGTTGTGAACTTCCTTGATGGTGTAGGGAATTTTAGAACTGGTAATAGATCGTAAGAGGATAGCATCAAAACCATGTTTATAATGAATACCACTCATGATGAAATAGTGAGAGACACTTTTGACAAAGGCTCATTATCCATTACAAGTAAGATTTAGAGGTAGAATGGAAAGGGAAAGCTAGTCAAGAAACTGCTTATACTAAAGGTCACATGCATCTACTTCAATTTTTTCAATAAATTTAACGTCTCAAAATAGATAAGAAGGTGATTGAAACCTTGGTATGGTGAAAAATATTTTCGAATTAGACGGTGAAGCTAGATAGGACATGGTATTCACGAATTTATAAGTGGAATGCGGGGTGGTCTAAAGTTCATAACGGTTAAAGGTAGTCAAAATTATGTCAACATGATTCTTATACTTCTTAAGTATCTCGTTATGACATTAGTATATACCAATAACTTCATTCAAGAAATTTGAGATTCACCAATGATATTAATTGATTTAATGTCTAAGTCTATGGTGGTTTGAAGGACTAACAAAAGTGCTTCATATTCGACGATATTGTTAGTACAATCAAAGTCTAGTTGGAAAGATAATGGCATTGCCTCACCATCAAAAGAATAAGTTCATTGTTATCTCTCAAAAGTGCACCCTATAGAGAGATGGATGTAGGTTTTTCTAGGACTTACACAATTGATCTCTCTCTTTCTTAGATACAATGGAAACACCTCAGGTCTATGAGTATACCTATTTTGAGGTGAGTCTCCGATATCAAGGTTGGTTCCTTCTTGGTGTATCTTAAACTAATTTCTGGGAGCTTGATAGTGAAAGATAATTGTAAGAATGATTAAAACTAAGGTGATACACCAAATTTTTATGAGGGTTTTAACCGAGTATATGCACAACTGATTTATGAAGGATTTTTATGCACAACCAAATAGTTTTTTCTGTAGAATATCTAAGGGAAAAACACTTGATTCTATTGAGGGAGGATCATAATAGTACTAATAAGTTGACATGCACATTAAAAAATAAGCAAAAAGGACTAAAATGTGCAGCAGGGTAAGACTGCAAAATAACTTGGAAAGGTAGAAAATACTTCACACTCGAAGGGAAAAACTAACAAAAATTACTTCAGTACTCATATATCCAAAAGTCCTCTCACCATCATCCTTGTGCTTTGTAAAGTCACATAATATATAGAAAAATAAATTTCACCTCCTTCCTAAAAATAGCTTAAGGGTGTACTCACCCATGCATCCTAATTTTATCCTTTGTTTAATAATAAATAAAAGGATAAAATAATACAAACTAGTACAAGAGGCATTAATAGCCTTTGATTACATCTCAGTCAACTAAATTTGATTGTTCTATTTTTAATAAATTTAGGTGAATAATTTTGCCAAAAATAAAATTTCTTGCTAGGCAAGTCTCTCTCCATGGAATGCAACTTGTGTCTTCTCTGTTTTGTCTTCTTGTGAAGCATGAAAAAATCCAACTCTTTGTTTGTGAGAAAAATAATTACACTAATTGCAATACTTTTCAAAATAATTCATTCAAATATCAATTTGACTGGGACCACCTTTGTCTATGATGTTGACACTCATTCTATTTTCTAGTGATTGCATAAGTGACATTCTGCAAGTCAACTCTACTTCCTTGAAGTGGGGCCACCTCCAATCTGCTTCATTTGGCCACCTTGATGGACTTAGTAATATAAAAGGGTTGACCATTTTACATGACACATGCCACTATATTCTCCACCACCTTTGACAAATATATGCATGTATATATGTGTCAGTATTTTATTTGAAAGTGTATAGATTGGAAATTCCATTTTCGGTGATCATGGAAGGCATAATTTGGTCTGCATTTGAATTTTTACACATGCACTATAGTTGTTGAAGTTCAATGCAATGATATTTTATTTTATCTAATGACATGGGATTTTCCCCTTTACACGATGACTCACCCCTTATACGCTTTGTCGGTGGCAATCTGACCTAGGCCGAGTTTTCTTTGATATTTGAAATGGAACCTGCACCATCGATATTTGTACCGACTGGCCTAATGCTTTCGATCTCTTCCCCGTGATTAGGGTTCAGGATTTGAATTTAAAATGGTCAGTGGGGACTAATTACGATTACTTATTTTTATCTCTGTGCATAATCCTTAGCCTTTGATCTATGTACTTGACTGAAGCTTGATCGTTGATGCTCAACCCTCAGTTAGGGTTTTATTGACTTTCCATTCAAGTTGGTATGGTAAAGGAAAAATTGAACCTAATGATCATTTAATTTGGATTTGGTTTGAAGGAAAATCTCTAGAAAAATTTTCCTCGATGCCATTACTGAAGCCCTTTAAGCTCAGATCTCTTGTAAAAAAAATGGTTTCTGAATATTGTTCATTCGTATTTCACGCTTGTTTCTTTGGCGAGCTAGGCTTTTGCATAAGATTTTCAGTGTTTTTTTCCTCTATTAAGATTTCTTTGAGATCTTGAGGTTGTCATTTCTGATCATTTTGTTTTGTATCTTAGCATGCTCCTTTTCTCGAGGATGTGTGGGTGTCGAATCTTGCACTTAGCTGTGGTATTTTAGATGAAGTATCCACCATTATTTTAATCTCAAGCTTGGCTTGTTTTGATGGCTGGTATGGTTTATATTTTGAGCTCTTTGCTACTCCTTCTGAGTAATATTTGGTTGATATTTTACCAGTTATCATCATTTTAGAGCTCAATTATTCTAAAAAATGGTCTCTAGAGCTCTTTTTCTGAGTTTTGTTACTAAACCCTAGTTTATGGTGATTTAATTCTTCTTCTACACATGTACATTTCCATTTCATCTTTATTCCTTAGATATATTTATGAAACTTTCAAGATGTTTGTGAATTATCTAATTTCTTGATACCCATCCATGGGTTTTCCGACTAGTGGCTTGGATTTGTACTCTGATATTGAAACTTGAATATTATTTCAATAGGAGAGATGATTTTCTTTGAAATAATCAAACATATTTTAACCTGGATATGCATGTGTTTCTTGATTCAAAGATCCTCCACTTGAGTTGTGCTCTAAAGGTTATTTCAAACTATGTTCATTTGGTAATTGTTTTATTTGCTCTCCTCCTTGCACATCATCTGGTCCCTAAGCTTACCCTCAGCCATTCAATTTCTATTCTTGTGGTTAGGGTATCCAAGTTTGCATTGAGATTTTTTTAATGTTCCTCCTTTTTAATTCCGCATGGATTAATCTCTGAACATTTATTGTTAACTCAGTATGATTTAGATCAAACTGTGAAGCTCAACTTTTACATATTTGATCCATGTAAGTCTATGACTTGGTAAATTTTCCTGAGATATTTGGAAGTGCCCATATATTTGTATTTTCTAAATCCTTGTGCAAGATATTAGGAGGATTCTGATATCATGAATTTGAGATTTTAGTGGATGCTTGATCTAACCAAAAAATTGCTTTAAAGTTCTGTGAAAAATTAGTTGTCAAAATTATAGATTATAAAAATTAATTATTTTAAGTTGTTTAAATGTCACAAAAATGGAGAAATTATACTCCTGTACACTTCTTTAATTGAACTCGTCATGCTGTAATAATGAGCTTTATCTTTATCATTTCTTGGTCTAAATCTTTCTAGTCTTAATGTGCATGTAACTTTCATTCAAGGTTTTCCTTTATAAGCTTGTGATCTGAATGCTTATGGGGTACCTATTTTAAACTGAAATGATTAGACCTCAAGGCTCATTAATGCGACTGATTGGAATTCTTCACTCTTTTCCATTCCTGCAAATTTCATTCTCCTTATCACAGTCACTTGGTTTGATCTGTGAATAATTTCTTTTTTGAGATCTTGAGTATACAGTTAATCCACTGTTATATTGTAAATCTTCTACACTTTTGTAAATTGGTAGTAGTCTGAAAGAAATATTCTTTTGAGAATATTTGTTTCACCCTAATATCCTTGGATCTGGACCTTTTCCTGAGTGTGGTTGTCTTCCCTTTGCAATAATGAGTTGGAAGTAATAAGTTTCTCTTTAAAAATTTGTATCATGCTTCCTTACATTCATATATGTACCTTTTGATACAACATCATTTATGATCTTGATCATTTCTCTAATTTGGAACTTGTAAGTTCTAGTTATGGTATAAGCCTTGTTTCCAATGCTTTATTTCCTTTCTAGAACCGTTTCTTACTTGCATGCTTGGTGGAAAATTTGAAATGTTGATTTTTATGGTGAAGTCCTATCAAAATTTTCCTTGAATCATTCTCTATAATGTCTTTTCCAAAAATAGTAGTTATATTTTCTGATCCAGAAAAATAGAATGTAACACTTTTCTTGTTGAACTGATATAACAATTGAGAACTTAAATCATGTTAGCTATTTATCTTGATCATGTAATGCTTTTCTTCTTCCTATATCACTTATTTGATTTGTATAGTTCTTTTAAAGCATGTAGTAATTGAAAACAACCTAATGAAAATTTCTAAAGGTCCATTTTACATGGCGAAGCCTAGGTAAAATTTTCCTAGAATTTTCTCTCTCATCCTGTTTTAACTATAATCCCTTTTTTAGTTTTAGCTTCATCTTCTTGAAAATTGATTCTCCCTTTTCTGATGCAACTAAAACAAGTGTTTCTATCTTCAAATCTCTCTTTTGTGCTAAAATTTCTTCCATTTCAGAAAAAATATTAGAAATTTTAGTTACATTCTTCCTTTTCTTGCATGCACTTATGACTTGTCTATTTTTTTTGGCTGTAACATGTACCTGTACACTTAGGAAAACAATTAGAAAATAATTAGGCTTTTTTTCCTCTCTTGTGTCCATGCTTCTTAATCTCTTTTCTATTTATGCTTCCTGAGTGAGCTATGTAATCTGATCTTCAAATAAATTACATCTTATGTTTCTCAGAGATCCATATGCACGAATTTGGATAGTGTAGTAATATGGATCAATCATAAGCTCTTTATTGATTATTTCCTTATTTTTGTTTTTCAGGTACCATGCCTTGAGGATGAAAGGATCTATCAAGGAGATGTTCTACACAATGAAGAATATACAAGGCAATGATGGGTTCACTTATACTCCTTTGCTTTCTCTTCCATCTATTTGTATCTTTCTTTTCAGTAGTTGTACTTTACTTTTAAGTTAAATCCTCCAGCTTATGTGGGAAACATTTGTCTCTCCTTGTGAATAAAATATTAGATTTGTAAATTAGTTGTATATATATTTTTGCATTTATGCTTTCTGTATGGATTATATAATGAACTAAACAACTCAGTAACATAATTGAATGTCTTAATCATAAAGGAAATAATGTTGAATAGAACTTGTAACATTCAGTAATGAACTTTGATTTTGTGTAATCTGCACTTATGTTTGTTGTTTCAAAAATTTACACTTCACCTACTCTATAATTGGATGTCCTCATCAAGATGACACAACTATCCTTCAGGGATTGTGTTCTTTTGCTGATGATGGTCATAAAATTACAGACTATGTGATTTGTTACGTTTTGTAATAGCACACATAGTTGCAGATTTCATGTAATCTTTTAAATAAATTAGTGGTAACGACATAATCTTATATGATCTCCCCTAGCTTAGGTATACTTCACCCATGCTATCCATCGTAACAAATTTTTGGGTTGCCCATTTTTACACAAGTGCAAAAATTGTCAACATTTTTGTCGATCCTGCAGGAAAAGTTGCTTGCTAGCTTATATACTAGTGCCTTGCTCTTGTCCATTGGGCATGGAGTCTAAAGCATATAACCAAAATCTACCTTTTCCAAATAGTACAACCCTTCCAAAAAAACTAAAGCTAGGAAAGGATCTGATGCACTTATTGAATTGTAAAATGATGCAATGTGTAGAAACTGCACTTATTGACGCGAAATCCTACATTAACAATCACTATAAGATTTTAATATCAGTTTTTGAGAAACATTACATTCACATGAATGGGAAGTTCCTCTCCATTCATCTTTGAAAGCTAAAAATCATTGTGTTCTTTGCAAGACGAAATCATGTAAGGACCACTCAAGAGTGTATCAAACTTTGAGTGTAGTCCTAGCTTTGTATGATTAGTATCCCACTTTAACACAATATCTCCTTCATTAAAGACTCTGAATTTTAATTTCTTGTCAAAATTCTTCTTGATTTGTTTATGATTCTTTTCCATATTTAAATTAGCTTGATCTCTTAGCTCTTGTAATTCCATTAACTCTGTATAACGAACCTGTAATGGTTCATTCTCAAGTATCTCCATTTGATGTAGAAAATCTAATGCGGGTAACTCAACTGAAATAAGCATTCTTGCTTCTTTTCCATACACAAGTTTGTATGGTTAATTGCCAACTGTTATTTTAGGAGTTACTCTATTAGCCTAAAGTACAGAATTCAACATCAGATGCCAAGCTCTTTGATTATCCTTGAGTGTTCTTTTGATGATTTTTAATAGATTCTTGCTAGTACTTTCAGCTAAGCCATTACCTTGTGGGTAATAATTAGATGAAGAACTTAGATATATTCTATGGTTGACGTCCCAATCTGTTATCTTTGCACCAAGGAATGCTAAAGCATTATCTGATATGATAGTTGCTGGAACACCAAATCTGTAAACTATTCCTTCATGAAATGATAGTATCAAAGCTTCATTATCATATTCCAAGGCTATTACTTTATTCCATCGTGTAAAATAATCTGTAGCAGTTAAGATCAACTCGTTTTCTTGTGACAAAGGTAGGTTTATCATGCCAATAAAATCAAGACCCCATTGCATACAAGGTTGATTAGCTGAAATAGACTGAAAAGGAAATGAAGCAAGAAATTCTTTTCCAACAAAGAAAACACACTTCTTACACTTTCTAATGCATTAAAAATAGTCTTTGAGTATGCTAGGCCTATAGTAACCCACTTTCATAGTTTTTAAGGCTGTAGTACGTGTTGAGAGGTGACGTCTTGTAGGTCCTTCATGGAATTCTGAGAATATTTTTTGAATTTAATCATAATCAACACATCGCAGCAAGATCCCATTTATATCCCTTTTGAACAACACGCCATCAATGAAAAGATAAGGAATAGTTTGTAATCTAAAATATCTTTGTTTATTCTTATCCATACCTTCTAGATAGGTGCCATGCTGTAAGTAATTAACCAAATCAGTCATCCACCTTGATTCTTGGATCTCTCGAGTAAGTTCAAGTTGTTGATTTTCTAGTTGGACCATAATTTTTGATTGTTGATACACAATTTCAACATACTATTTTGAATCATCTGGTTCTGCAACTTGTTGTTTTTCCATATCATCAATTATATGTTTACATAAATCTTTACCTCAATCTGTCTTAGCAACCCAGATACCAACATCATATTCCACAATCTTCATTATCTAGCCTACTCTTTTCTCATTCAATTCTTTATTTAAAACGAAAGATTTCACACTTGGATGAGAAAGAAGAACATGAATTTTATTGTTTGAAAACATGTACTTAAAATTATTTAGTCCTCTGAATACTAAAAGTACTTGTTTTTCAAGAAATGTGTACCTTGATTCATAATCATGCAAACTCTGTCCAAAGAAAACAATTGGCTGCTCAAAATTTTCATCATTAACTTGAGTTAAAATAGATGAGATTGTTTCAGCTCTTGCAACTGCATACATTGTAAAATCTTTATCAAAATTTTGATTTACAAGAGTAGGAGCCTGAGAGATAGCTATTTTGATTGCTTTAAAACCTTCTCTCCCTTTGCTGGTCTAAGAGAAATTTTTCTCTTTCTTTAACATAGTTGTTAACGGTTTAACCAATGCTGCAAAATCTAGAACAAATCTTCTAACAAAGTTGATTATTCCAAGAAAACTTTGCAATTCCCTCTTATGATGAGGCAATGATATCTATGATATATATTTGATTTTGAAAGGATCAATTTCTAAACCTTGCTTAGAAACAATATGGCCGAGTAATTTACCTTGATGTACTAAAAATATTGACTTC
The DNA here is from genome assembly GCA_019776745.2 of Taxus chinensis. Taxonomy (NCBI): domain Eukaryota; kingdom Viridiplantae; phylum Streptophyta; class Pinopsida; order Cupressales; family Taxaceae; genus Taxus; species Taxus chinensis. The sequence goes on from CM034155.1 coordinate 408,142,074, forward strand.
TTGGGATTCAAAGATATTCCAAACTACCTGCATAGTTGAAAAGTCTGTCTTAAATGCATTAGATGTTCTTCAGAATCTTTTGAAAATACAATCACATCATCTAAATAGATAAGGATGCATTTATTTATTAAGCTGTGAAAAGCCATGTCCATTTCATGTTGAAACATTGCACCAACATTTAAAAGACCAAAAGGAATTCTTTTGTAAGCATAGGTACCCCACTTGGTGGTAAAAGTTGTTTTATACCTATCTTCTTCTCGAACTAAAATCTAATTATATCCATTATAAGCATCTAGAAGAGATAGTCTGTCTGAACCTAAGACTATTCTCAAAATTTGATCCATGTTCGATAGTGGGTAATGATCTTTTAATGATGCTTTATTAATATCTTTAAAATCCACACATAATCTGATTTCTCCATTCTTCTTCCTTACAGGAACAAGGTTGGCTACCCAACTTGAATGCTTAGCTGGAAAGATAATACCTATCTTCTTCTTGAACTAATATATGATTATATCCATTGTAACCATCTAGAAAAGATAGTCTATATGAACCTGAGACTGTTCTCAAAATTTGATCCATGTTCGGTAGTGGGTAATGATCTTTTAATGATTCTTTATTAAGATCTTTAAAATCCACACATAATATGATTTCTCCATTCTTTTTCCTTACAGGAACAAGATTGGCTACCCAACTTGAATGCTTAGCTGGAAAGATAATACCTGATTCAATCAATTTATATAGTTCTTTCGTCATCAGTGGTTCTAATTTTTGATTCATAGGCCTTTGTTTCTGTCTAATAGACTTAGCATTTGGTTGTAACTTGATTGTATGTTTTGCTAGAATGCGATTAAATTCTTTTAGATCTTGGTATTTCTAAGCAAAAACATCCTTAAACTCTTTACAAAGATTAATAAATGACTGCTTTTTAGTTAAGGAACATACCTTTCCGAGAATTAAATTTTTCCCTTTATCTATTGAAATCTCTTCATAGTTATTAGCATGCATTGACAGCTTAGTTTTATCTTTTCTTAATTGATCATTATTACTGAAGATGTCTTCCAAAGTGACAAGACCTTGAGGTAATTTATTTGTCTTTAGTAGAACAATATGATCACCGTATAAATGTTGTAACTTATCCTGATTTACTGCAAAAAATTCAACTTCCTACAGCAAAAACCTATAGATTTGATTATCACTTTCAAAAACCCTCCAATTTAAATCATTATCAGGTATTGATGGCCTGACAATTAGCTTAATATGAGGCTGAAATTTGTTGTTTTCCATCTTTTCCAGCACTTCGAAACTAGCACCAACTGCTGCAAGTCTATCTGCATGCTTGTTTTCAGCTCTAGGAATATACTGAATATTAATAGCTTCAAAATATTCCATTAAGTCTGAAAATCTATGTCTGTAAGACTAAAAGGAACAATAAGAAGATTTTTCCAAGCCACAATCTTAGATGATAATAGCACACCACATTAGATTTAAAAAATAGAAGAGGTAAAATACCATATATGGAAATCTATCATAATCCATAATGCTCAATACATTACAATAGAATGACTTGAATTATTCAATAAGAAAGATGTACATATAGGAGGAGGGAAGTGCAACTACTACCTAAATCAGTTGTGAAGAAATCCCACTAACTGATACTGGTAGTTAACTCCAAAATACTAGTATTCTAACTCCACATAACTGAGAAGCTAACTCAACACAACTAGTATTCTAACTTTAGACAACTAGTAAACCTAAGCAAGCTAACCCAATAAGTGTAGGGATAACACAATTGTAAGATTCATGATGATAAATAAATAAAAGGATAAATAATAACCTACCCTCCTATAAGCATAGCTTAGGTGGGTGGAAAGAAGGTGTGTCCCGGTAACAAGGCCTAATGAGGTACCCACGTACAACAACTGGGAAAAATAGACACCGCAAGGTACCCAATACTAGTAATAACAAAGTAGAGAGGAAAATTCTGCTACAAGATATCCTCGAAAGCTCAGCTCCAAAAACTCTTACAATCCTGAAGAAGTGTGGTGTGCATTGTTGTCTGAATCCATTGCTCAATCATAGAACTCAAAAACAACTGACACTGGGTTTCACCAGAATGGCTCCATGCAAGGAGACTGTCAATGGAGTGATGTCGAAAGTGAAAAATGAAAACAAAACACAATTCAATCAACTTCTACAAATAGATGTGCCACAATCCAAGAACAACCAAGGCAACAAGGTGGACACAAGATCCAAATAAATATGAGTGCCACGATTCATGAAAAGCCAAGGAAACAAGGCAAGGACGTGAAACCCAAAGAATCAGTGTCAACACCACACCCTCCCATACTACAGAATGGTTAGAGTGACACCATAGTTCTTTATAAGTTGTCAAAATCAACTACTTGAACATTGAAAAACTAACACTGGGCTTCACTAGAATAGCTCCCCCACAAGAGATACTATTAACATGCCAAAAAAAGTGTCAAAAATACGTATCTAAAATATCTCAACAAATAAGAGAGATATGAATGTATACACCCATAGATATAAGAATGCAATACCTAAAATTTTAGGAATTCGGGCTCAACTGAAATTACGTCTATAAGTGATCACAACACCCTCCCAAATTCGGCACTTTATAATTGAGTTCATGTAAATATTACAATGAGTAACAATACCTTTTACATTTAAAATATGTGTATAAAAATCTCACTAATGTGTATACCTCAAAAAAAAAACAATTTCAAAAAAAAAATCACCTTAATCTGAGCTACGGATGAAAAAATATGAGCTCTCCAAGGTTTTGCTATTAAAATAATATTTTAATGTTGATATTTTTTAAAAGGTACACGTGACACCCAAATGTCCAAAGGGTAAAAGAGTACATCCACATGATACATGCTTGCGACTCAGTAGGATGATAAGCCTGCAACCTAGAACCTAAAATTTATAATACCATGTAAAGCATTGCGTCCTGAGGGCAAGGTAAAATATCCAATGGATAAAAGAATAGACCCAAATGTGTATCACGATATCCATGTCCAATTAAAAATATGCTAACCCAAAACAATTAGAATATCCATGTGTGTAAAATATGTATTTGCCAGGTAATTCTTATATCCATAAATCTAGATAAAATATTGCACCAACTTATTTAGATCTGTGTCTATGGATGAACTACATCCAAAGCTGAAATACCCAGTGTAAACTGAGATGCCTCTGAGATTACACGCTTATATCCAATGGAGCTAGAATCACCCATAGTGTGTGTGTGTCTACATATAGATTTGTCTGTGCTAAAACTATTTCGAGTTTATAGTTGATTCTAGGGTTTTGGAACCTTACAAGATTGGAAAGGGGGTCACTTCATTTTTCATAATGAAATGCATGTGCAGAACCCACCTTCGGTTATTATCAAGATTCCAATACATTGAAAATAATTCCCTTGTTTGCAAGAAGAGAATTTAGCAGATGGAGGCACCCAGTTGATCTCAATCACTCTGAGAGTTGAAAGGTCGAGTTGATAAAGAACCCGGTGTCCAAGCCATGATAATCAGATGATAAAAACATCCAAATTAAACTACAGAACAGTAAGAGCTCATACAAGGTCTTGGAAAAAATCATAATCGTTAATACTCAATACATTGACGAATAGAAGGGAACTTATAAGGATTCGGTAGAGATCGATGTACATATAGGAGGAGTGAAGGCCTACCTAAATAAGGGTGAAGTACTCCCACTAACTGATACTGGTAGTTAAGTTAAGTCCAATGAATACTGGAAAGGCTCAAGCACATAGGCTGAGAAGCTAACTCAGACACAACTAGTTTGACTATCTCCACTCAATTCAGTTTTGGAGATCTAACCCAATGAGCTGTAGGGCTAACACAAGTCTGCAGAGCTAGGGTGATTCAAATAAATAAAAGGCATAAATAATAAGTGCTACACTAACAAAGAATAGATTAGTGGATTCTTACAGAGATTGAAGTTGATTTACTTGATTGATAACGAACTCATGGATAATCACCAAAGATTTGTAATGTGTTGATACCTCTCTTTCTAGGCCCAATTCCAAGCCATGGATTAATGCATCATATTCTGGGAGGCCTACATTGCAAGTACATGAAAATTGGAGACTCGCAAGCTGAGAAATACCTTTCGCTTGCCAGGGAAGTGAGCATCAAACCTGCTCCTTTTCCTGGCGTTGTTCAAACTCTTAGCTCCATCAAAATGAAGCTTCCAAATCCCTTCTGCAGAATTTTTTAGCACTTTTAGACAGAAAGGCCCAAGTGGTGTATTTATCTTCTTGCATACGAATACACACCAAAAGGATGTTCTTCAAGATATCTTTAAAAGGATCGATTAAGCATGTTCTTCAATTGTCTTTTCATCCATAAATTTATGTTAGAAACACCATCTAAAGCGAAACTCATAGAGGTACATCATCAAAATCAGAATTGCTCTAAAGCTGCATAATTAGCTACTGCATTTGGAGAATGAGCATCTCAATATGGAATCGAGCCAATGGTTCCGATTTGATAGTAACCTTAGTTTGATAACATGTAGTAAAAAAGAGACCAAGCTTAAGCTCAGATAACCTCCTATTTTCATATGTGAAATCTCTAGATAAGCACAAGGCAAAGTATGGAGGTAGATCCACAACAGTAACATCTTGCAAAATAGAAATCATTTCGGCAACATGTAATGCCACTTCTAAATTTTTTATTATAACAACATGAAATTAGTTGCTGAGTTCCATCAAGATGTAAGACACTCCTTTCTATAGGCTCATACTGCAAGGGATCCTTAATTGAATTTCCTGTAATATACTTTTGGCATAAGCTTTGCTACTGGGTCATGACTATCCACCATGTAATTATGAAGTAAATTCACTTCTTGCCAATAATCAACGATAAGCTAAAATGGTGGTGGTTTCTTGATGTCATGAGAATTACGGAGAACTTTTTGAAGCAGCTACTTATGCCAGGCGTTTAATATTGGTCTTGCTTAAACCATTCCAAGGACCATGCGGGGGAGTCTTTTGAACACCGCCAAGTACTGTATTTGAAGAAATATTCATCTTAGCTAGTTCATGAGAAAGTAAATCTTGTTGTCCAAGAATATTTAGAGTGTCCCACATTGAGATTTTAACATTATGCTTTTTCATTACATCAACAATGTTAAAAGAAGCAATTGTCTTAAAGATAGAATCAACTGTTTTAGAGAAGGCCTTAGCAAAAACTGATTCTACTTCGGAGAACCTTAGATATCTGATGTATAAAATGTCTTCTTGGATCAGGCTGTAGTTGTCTTTGATGATCTTTATCAACTAGGAAAATTGCTGATTTTTGAGGAACAACATGGTTGTTAGATGACTTTGGAGTTGTAGATTATGTCTTGTCAGTGACAATAGGCAAGATAGGCCTATTTTGCTACTTTTGATTTTCAGCAACCCTCCCTTGAGCCCTAGTAGTGACTGTAATGAAATCCTCCTCATTAAAAATAACTAAATTTTGTTTAGGTGCTTTCTAAACATGAGTCTCTTGCTTCCCACCCTCCATTTGAGGCATAAAAAATGTTTCAAATTGAGGTTGTGCAACAAGATTTAGATTCAGAACAGCATTTGGGCAAGTTATAGCTGAACGAGGTTGGATTCATTCAAGGTTGACACCACTTTTCCTGTAGCCATATTAACTTGGAACTAAAGCATTAGATGAACTAGGAGCCTTTGTGTCAAATTTCTTTTCCTGGTAAGGCTGATTCTGTTATAAGGCTGCCTATTTTTTGATTCTGTTGATAGGGCTGATAAAGAGCCTGGTAGGGTCTGCTAGGTAATGCAATTTTGTTCTCAATCAAAGTCAATTTATTTCCCATAGCCTATAAAGCTTTGAATACATCATCTGATGGAGCTACAATAGTGGTCTCTATGATTGTAATACGTTGAGGAATAGGTGCTAAATCTACCAAAAATGACATTGATGGCCTTGGCACCAATTTTCCATCTTGAATAAGGCTATTTTTTAGCTCGGATAGCAATATCATAAGCTGTTGTGAGTGTATCTCCACCCATTGACTGAATCATAGTTGAGATATCACTTTTTAATGCTCTAAGATAATAAAGGAAAGCATGATCAGCTTGAGGCTTAACACTTGCTGGAATTCTCTCCCAAGTTCTTGGCAAAGCCGGATATTGAAACTAGACATAAATTTTTTGGGGCTCTTTTAATAGTAGACAATTGTTAACATGAGAGACAAATGATTTGAGTTATCTTGGAATGAGTTTCAACAATTTTTCACCTAAGTCATCCCAAGCTCTTATGCTTCATAATTCTATAGTTTCTATACCATTGCATAAGGCTTTCCCTTTAAAAGATGCAGCTAAAAGTCTTAAAGCACTGTCTTCATGAGTGATATTATGGACTGCACATAGGGCTGCAACATCTTTGATATGTTCAGCTGGTGTAACCTGATTTTCGACCTTGTGAAATGATGGTAAACATTTTCATGGCAGCATTAGGAATATCATGGATAAACTGGAATTACTAATGGGTTGCCATTAGTAAAGGGCACAAAATTTCTTGGATGGTTGGATGGGCCATTTGAAAAACTGGGATATTGTTAGAAAAATTGATACATGGTGAAGGAATATAAGGAGGAGGGTTACCAAAACTAGGTCTATTATTAGGTAAAGTATTACCAACTCTTCTCCTTCTAGCAGAATTCAAAGGTAAAGAAAAAAATTCAGAAGGAATTCCTCTTACCGATGATCTTGTAGCCACTTTAGGCATGGAACATGCTACAATACTGGTCTGAAATCAGTTTTACGGAGTCGCCAAAAGATCATAAAATCTTTAGAATAAATTAGTTACAATTTGTTCCCAAAAGTAACTTTCGATTTGTTGTAAATCTACTGTAGGATTTAAAAACTTGCATGCAAATCTGATTGTTGTCCCACCAGGCAATGCCAAAAACTGTTATCTCTCAAAAGTGCACCCTGTAGAGAGATGACTGTAGTTTTTCTAATACTTGCACAATTGATCTCTCTCTTTCGTAGATACAATAGAAACAACTCAGGTCTGTGGGTATAGCTATGTTGAGGTGAGTCTCTAGTATTAAGGCTGATTCCTTCTCGTTGTATCCTAAACTGATTTCTGGGATCTTGATAGTAAAATATGACTGTAAGAATGATTAAAACTAAGGTGATACACTGAATTTGTATGAGGGATTTGACTGAGTATATGCACAACTAATTTGGGAAGGATTTTTGATGCATGAACCAATAGTTTTTCTACAGAATATCTAAGGGAAAAAACACTTGATTGTACTGAGGGAAGATCACAATAGTACTAATAAGTTAACATGCACATTAAAAATTAAGTAGAAAGGACTGAAATTTGCAGCAGGGTAAGGTGGTTGATCAGGGAATTTACATTCACAAGATTAATGTAACATACACAAGACTGCAAAATAACTTGGAAAGACAGAAAATACTTCACACTCAAGGGAAAAAGTGGAAAAATTTTCTTCAGTACTCATATATCCAAAATTCCTCTCAGAAGAATCAATTGTGCTTTACAAAGGCACACAATATATAGCAAAATAAATTTTCCCACTCTTCCTAAAAATAGCCTAAGGTTGTACTTGCTAATGTATCCTAATTTTATCCTTTATTTAATAATAAATAAAATGATAAAATAATACAAACTAGTATAAGAGGCATTAATAGCCTTTGATTATATCTCAGTCAACTGAATTTGACTGTTCTATTTTTAATAAATCCGGGTGAATAATTTTGCCAAAAATAAAATTGCTTGCTAGGAAAGTCTCTCTCCATGGCATGCAACTTGTCTCTTCTCTGTTATGTCTTCTTGTGAAGCATGCAAAAATATAACTCTCTGTTTGTGAGCAAAATAATTACATTAATTGCAATACTTTTCAAAATAATTCATCCAAATATAAATCTGACTTGCACCACCTTTGTCTCTATGATGTTGACACTCACTCTATTTTTTAGTGATTGCATAAGTGACATTTTGCAAGTCAACTCTTCTTCCTTGAAGTGGGGACCACCTCCAATCTATTTGGTTTGGCCACCTTGATGGAATTAGCAATATAAAAGGGTCGACCATTTTACATGACACATGCCACTATATTTTCCACCACCTTTAACAAATACGTGCATGTATATATGTGTCGGTCTTTTATTTGAAAGTGTATAGTTTGGAAATTCCCTTTTCGGTGATCATGGAAGGCATAATTTGGTCCGCATTTGAATTTTTGAGCATGCACTATAGTTTATTAAAGTTCAATGCAATGATATTTTATTTTATTTGATAACGTGTGTTGGCCCCCTTTACATGATGACTCACCCCTTATACGCTTTGCCAGTGGCAATCTGACCTAGGATGAGTTTTCTTTGATATTTGAAATGGAACCTGTACCATTGATATTTGTACCAATTGGCCTGATGTCATCGATCTCTGACCTGTGATTAGGGTTCAGGATTTACATTTAAATAGTCAGTGGGGACTAACTACGGTTACTTGTTTTGATCTCTGTGCATAATCCTTAGCCTTTGATCTATGTACTTGGCTGAAGCTTGATCGTTGATGCTTGACCCTCACTTAGGGTTTTATTAACTCTCACTTCGAGTTGGTATGGTAAAGGAAAACTTGAACCTGATGATCATTTTATTCAGATTTGGTTTGTAGGCAAAGCCTTTGCACAAATTTTATTGATGCCATTATTGAAGCCCTTCAAGCTCAAATCTCTTGCAAAGAAAAAATGGTTTCTGAATATGGTTCATTCATATTTCATGCTTGTTTCTTCGATGAGCTCAGATCTTGCGCAATATTTTCAGTGTTTTTATCCTCTATTAAGATTTCTATGAGATCTTGATGCTGTCATTTCTAATCATTTGTTTTTGTATCCAAGCATGCTCCTTTTCCTGAGGATGTGTGGGTGTCAAATCTTGCACTCAGCTGTGCTATTTTAGATGAAGTATCCACCATTATTTTGATCTCGAGCTTGGCTTGTTTTGATGGCCGGTACGGTTTCAATTTTGAGCTCTCAGCTACTACTTCTGAGCAATATTTTGTTGATATTTTACTAGTTACCATCATTTTAGAGCTCTATTATTCTACAAAATGGTTTTTATAAGTTTCTGAATCTCTGCAAAGTCATGTAACCACTATTTCTGAGTTTTGTGAGTAAACCCTAGTTGATGTCAACTACCACGAGTGTTCATTGGTGAGTTAATTCTGCTTCTGCACACGTACATTTCCATTTCATCTTTCTTCCTTAGATATATTTCTCAAGCTTTCAAGATGTTTGTGAATTTTGTAATTTCTTGATACCCATCAATGGGTTTTCCGACTAGTGGCCTGGATTTGAACTCTGATATTGAAACTTGAATATTATTTCAATAGGAGAGACAATTATATTTGAAATACTCAAACATCTTTCAACCTGGATATGCATGTGTTTCTTGATTCAAAAATCCTTCACTCGATTTGTGCTCTGAATGTTGTTTAAAATTTGTTCATCTGGTAATTGTTTTATTTCCTCTCCTCCTTGCACCTCATGTGGTCCCTGAGCTTACACTGGGCCATTTGATTCCTATTCTTGTGGTCAGGGTCTCCAAGTTTGCATTGAGATTTGTTGAATGTTTCTCCTTTTTAATTCCACATAGATTAATCTTTGAATGTTGATTGTTAACTCAGTATGAGTTAGGTCAAACTGTGAAGCTCGACTTTTACATATTTGATCCCTTTAAGTCTATGACTTGGTAATTTTTCCTGAGATTTTTGGAAGTGCCCATATATTTGAATTTTATAAATCCCTGTGTGAGCTATTAGGAGGATTCTGATATCATGAATCTGAGATTTCAATGGATGCTTAATGTAACCAAAAAATTGCTTTAAAGTTGTGTAAAATTAGTTATGAAAACTGTAGATCTGAAAAATCAATCATTCTGATTTGTTTAAATGTTACAAAAATTGAGAAATTATACTCCTGTAGACTTCTTTAATTGAACTCATCCTGCTGTAATAATGAGCTTGATATTTATCATTTCTTATTCTGACTCTTTCAAGTCTTAATGTGCATGTAACTTTGATTCAAGGTTTTCCTTTCTAAGCTTGTGATCTAAATGCTTATGGGGTACCTCTTTTGAATTGAAATGATTAGACCTGAAGGCTCATTTATGTGAGTGATTGGACTTCTTCATTCTTTTCCATTCCTACAAATTTCATTCTCCTTATCACAGTCGCTTGGTTTGATCTGTGAATAATTTTTGTTCTGAGATCTTGAGTATACAGTTGATCCACTGTTGTATTGTAAATCTGTTGTACTTTTGTAACTTGGTAGTAGTCTAAAAGAAATATTCTTCTGAGCATCTGTGTTTCACCTTGATATCCTTGGATCTGGACCTTTTCCCGAGTGTGGTTATCTTCCCTTTGCAATAATGAGTTGGAAGTAATAAGTTTTTCTTTTAAAATATGTATCATGCTTCCTTGCATTCATGTCTGTACCTTTTGATACAACATCATTTATGATCTTGATCATTGCTCTAATTTGAAACTTGTGAGTACTATTTCAGGCATAAGCCTTGTTTCCAATGCTTTATTTCCTTTCTACAACTGTTTCTTACTTGGATGCTTGTTGGAAAATTTGAAATGTTGATTTTTATGGTGAATTCCTATCAAAATTTTCCCAAAATCATTCTCTATAATGTCTTTTTTAGAAATAGTAGTTTTATTTTCTGATCTGTAAAATAGAAAGTAACACTTTTCTTGCTTAACTGGTATAGTAATTGATAACTAAAATCATGTTAGCTGTTTATCTTGATCATGTAATGTTTTTCTACTTCCTGTATCACTTATTTGATTTGTATAGTTCTTTTACAACATGTTGTAATTGAAAACAACCTAATGAAAAGTTGTAAATGTCCATTTTACATTGCGAAGCCCTTGTAAAATTTTCCAAGAATTTTATCTCTCATCTTGTTTCAGTTGTAATCCCTTTTTTACTTTTAGCTTCAGCTTCTTGAAAACTGATTCTCTCTCTTCTGCTATAACTAAAACAAGTGTATCTATCTTCCACTCTCTGTTTTGTACTAAAAATTCTTTTATTTCAAGAAACATCTATTGGAACTTTGAGTTACATTCTTCCTTTTCTTGCATGCACTTATGACTGGTCTATTTTTCATTTTTGCTACAACCTGTACCTACACACTTGGGAAAACAATTAGAAAATAATTAGGATTTTTGGCCTCTCTTGTGTCCATGATTCTTATTCTCTTTTCTATTTCTGCTTCTTGAGTGAGCATATGTAGTTTGATCTTCAAATAGAATTACATCTCCTGTTGCTTAGAGATTCATATGCACGAATTAGGACAGTGTAGGAATATGGATTTAACCCTGAGCTCGTAACTGATGATTAACTTATTTTTGCTTTTCAGGTACCATGGCTTCTAATGAAGATGAAAGGAGTTGGTAAGGAGATGCTCTGCACAACGAAGAATATAAAAGGAAATGATGGCTTCACTCATACTCCTTTTCTTTCTCTTTCATGCATGTGTCTCTTTCTTTTGAGTAGTTGTACTTTAATTTTCAATTAAATCCCCCATCTTGTGTGGGAAACATTTGACTCTCCTTGTGAAAAAAACATTGGATTCTAGAAAGTAGTTGTATATCTCTTTCTGCATTTCTAATTTCTGTATGGATTGTATAATGAACTAAACAACTTAGTACCATAATTGAATCCCTTAATCATAAAGGAAAGAACATTAAATATAACTTGTAACATTTAGTAATGAACTTTGATTTTGTGTAATCTACACTTATGTTTTTTGTTCCAAAACTTTGCACTTCACCTACTCTGTAATTGGATGTCCTCATCAAGACGACACAAATGTCCTTCAGGGATTGTGTTATTTTGTTGAGGATGGTCATACAATTGTAGACTATGTGATTTGTTATGTTTTGTAATAGCACACATAGTTGCATATTTCATGTAATATTTTAAATAAATCAGCAGTAACGACATAATATGATATGATCTCCCCTAGCTTAGGTATACTTCAGCCATGTTATCCATCGTAACAAAGTTTTGATTTTCCCATTTTTGCACAAGCAAAAAAAAATTCAATAATCATCTATTAAGAGATATCATCTAAAGAGAGGGTAGCGATGGATTCATCAAGGAAATTAAAGTTAGAGGATTGATTTTTGGAGATAGGTCCATCTGTGATTTGGTCAGCGATGCGTTTTCCTTTGAAAAAATTTTGATGGGTCAATTCAAGATCTATATTCGTAAGAAGCATGATCCAGCATGCAACACATTGATGTTGATAGGGATTATAGTACATGTAATGTAAGGGGTAAGTAATGGTGATAAAAAAGGTTTTGTGGTTGAGTAGGTAATGGTAAAGTTTAGTAGCAACAAAAAGTAAGGTTAAATAGAGTTTTTTAGCGTGACTATATATAGTTTCATAATATAAAAGCATACGACATATAATAATTTTTTTTTCTATTTTTTACTCGTCACGATGAGCAAGCTTGACACCCAAAGAATGATCAATAGAAAAATAGAAAGGTAAAATGGCTGTTCATCCTTAGGGGAAATCAGCACAGGTGGTTGAAGGAGGTATTTTTTAAGGCGTTAAAGGCTTTCTAGTAGTCATCATCCCATTTGAAGGAGACATCCTTTTTGAGGAGATGATTAAAGGGATTGCAACGGTCGGAAAGATACAAAATAAAGAGATGAATAGATTGTAACTTTCCTTGTAAAATATGAAGTTGAAGAAGGTTAGTAGGTGGAGGAATTTCAAGAATAGCCTTGATTTTAGTGGGATTCGTTGCTATAAAATTATAGCACCCCCTGAATAGCTCGGGTTTGAATGGGGAATCCAATGTAACCTACATAACATGGGACCATCTCTCAAGTTGTGGGACTTGTGAACTTGAGATGGTCCTCTGGAGAAGGCTGGATTCCTCTACCTAATCCTAATGGTAAATTTCTCCTAATGTAAACATATTCCCAACTACAGCTATCCTAATAATATCAAGGAGACAAGGAGAGAGAAAGTGCGTAGAATGTGAAATTCTACACTAACGAGGTTATAACACCAGAAAAGGGGGCAAGATACTCTTTTGAGGGAGGTCAGACATATGTGACATAGACCCAGATCCTAATTTGGCATCAAAACTCTGTGGAACACAACATCATAAACCTCCAAGTAAAATATCATGCACAAAAAACAAACACAAAATAGAGAGGCAAGGAAATACAATCAAAACTAGCTAGGGTTGAAAACACACCAAAAAACACAATTTTATTTCTTCAATGTATGCACAGACCATTACATTGATGCTTAGAGGCATGAATACATTGCTAGGTGCAAGAGAAGGCTCACAAATCAAGTGGAGTTGAGGGAAACTTTTACAAGGGTTTCCCCAGCTCCTAGAATGTCTTCTTAAAAAATGATGCAAATTTTACAATATATAAGTAATGTATAACTAACCATCATTAAAGAGGTGCAGGCACCCATACAAATTTGTTTCTTTAAGGTACTTGTGTCATATGAAGACATGGGTGTCATACCACATTAAAATCTAATTGTTGAGTAGTTGGAACACGTGAGCCACACAACCATGTGACCCATTCAACCTAGTCATACCATCCAGCCTAGGTGTTGTGAAAATGAGAGGGGTGCACCAAGCCTAAAAAACTATCCATACAGATAAAAAAATGTGACCCGACCAACCCCTAGGCATCTAACCCCCAGCTGACCAAATCCCACACGTCCAACCCCATGACCTGTTCAACCTTGCCATGCTATCTAACCTTGGAATCATGCCAATGTGATGGGTGCAATGAGTGTCAAAAACTGATCATACGCATTAAAAAATGTGACCCGACCAACCCTGGGAGGCCAACATCCAATGGTGATAACTTGAGCTCCCGGAGGAGTTTTTAGGTGAAATTTTATATGATTTCACTTGCAAAAACCCAATAAAATCCAATGGAGGTGGTGTAAATATCCAATTTTTAATTTATCACCTAAAAAATATCCTTCATTCTCGGGATTCTAGTTGTGCCCCAGAAGAATGAACGACCTTGAGAAGTGTATGATGCTTCAATATATCTCATCTTTTCCAGCATATAGGGGATGGAAAATGGATTCCATGGGAAATTTTTTAGACTTATAATTCCTTACATGGCTATTAGAATCTTCTATTGAATCTCATGTCCTCTTTCACAATGTAAACACCTTAAGGTTCAAAAAAACCTACTTCTTATGGATGGCCCCAAGACCTCTGAAACTTCCTTGAATCACTTATAGTTCTTTCCAAACTTGAAAAATCAGATGAATTCCATTTTTATCTATGAATTTCTTCCTAGTGCTCAAACACGTTCTCCCGAGTTGTTTATTTTACCATGGGGTAAAAAATAGATAACATGATCCACTTCAATACAATGAAAAAAAACAATAAATCCTAGGAGCTTAACACAGAGGACAAAAAAGACACACTTCTTAGGTTGAAGGTGAACACAATACTTAATGAGATAGTTAAAGATAACCTTAACGAATATGAGGTGTTCAACCTAATGTTTGGATTTGGTGATAATATCATTAATGTAATCTTCCAATATGCAATGTATAATGTCAAGAAAGATATAATTCATGGCCCACTAATATATAACACCAGTATGTTTATGGCCAAAGGGCATGAAACGATAGAAGAAGGTTCCCCAATGAATGATGAAGGTGGTTTTGTGTTGATCTTCTAGGGTGAGTAATATTTTTTTATAACCCGAGAAACCGTCTATGTGTGATAGAATCTCATAGCCGGTGGTGAGATCAATGAGGTGGTCAATACTAGGTAAAGGGAAGTTGTATTTGGGGAAAGCTAAGTTAAGCTCACAAAAATCCATGCAAATGTGGATTCTCCCTATCACTTTGGAGACATGAATAATGTTAGAGATCCATTAGGGATAATCAATGGGTAGAACGAAGGAAACCAAAAGGAGGCGTTGGAGTTTTCCTTTTACAAGAAAGGAAATGCAAGGATACATTTTCTGCACCTTCTATTTAATGGGTTTGGATTCAAGAATAGTGACGATATTGTGAACCACATTATTTGGGTCAATATCGAGCATATAAACATAAGACCAAGTAAAATTTTACTATGATCTTGGAGGATAGAAGTAAAAGATTCTTTCTTAGCAACATCCAAAGATTGGCCTATTTTATAATGTTTGGGTCATCTTGAGTGTGAATCTTGATTTCAATGGACAATTCAATCAACATGGTTTGTGTCTACAAAGGTAGGTGAGAATAGACTCATCATCCTAACAATGAATGATGTTAATAGAAGGTTTATTGTCATCAATCGTGTAAGGATATAGAAAGGGAATAGAAGAGGGAGCCTCACCATCACATTGATAAATGAGAATGGAATCTAGATCCATAGACTTTGTAGGTGAAGGTGGTGAAGTTGGTTAATGAGGTGGGGAATATTTTTGGGAAATGATTCAGAAAATCCAATACCATTGTGCTATTTATGCTTATGAGTGGTGGATGGGATGAAATTATGGTGACCATGTTCATAGAAACCAAATCCGAAGCCCTTCCAAGTATAGAGATGAAGGAAGGTGTGGGAAAAGCAGCGGTCGGTGAGAGAATGAAAGTCGGATGAAAATGGTCAATTTTGGGAAGGTGTTTTAAGAGAGTAAGTAGAAGCATCAAGTCCCCCATACATTAATTTGGTGTGAAGGTGGGGTGGAACATAGGGGAAAATCTCACCTATGTGGTGATCATAACGGGGATGTTGGTGAAGTTTACCATACTCTTGAGGAGTAAGGAATGTCTCAATATTATTAAGGTGACACTACCAAAGAGTGAGGTGTTAAAAAAACCTTCTAAGGGATCCATAGTTGATATGTGGGTAGCAGGAATGGATGAAATACTAGAGAACTAGGAAGAAGAATAATTGGTTGGTTGACAAGTAGATGGGTTAGCGGAAAAAGTTGTGGTAGCAATGGGAATAAAGGATTTGTATGTGGAAGTGGTAGCAACAACATTGGTAGATGTGGCAGTGACTGAAGAAGAAGTGGTAGCGGTGGTAGATGCCTTAAATGGTATAAGGACATCATTGAGTCGATAAAACATGTTAAAGGTCTTAAAAGGTGAAGGGTCTTCTGGAATGGTATATTTGTGTCCCTCATGTTAAAATTTTAAACAACCTTGTAAGGTTGAAGGAACACAACCCATGGCACGGAACCAAGGTCAGCCAAATAACATGTTGTACTGGAATTCCCCCTCAAAGACATAGAATAATTCTGGAATGGTACGGGGGCTACACGAATGCGGAGAATGATGGTCCCAAGGGTGGAAGTCATGGCATCATTCAATGAAAAAAAATAACTGGGTTATTATTCATGCAATTGGCATGGATGCACATTTTGTTTTACACATGGGAGGAAATTATGTTAATACTAACACCACCATTGATCATAATGCTTTGAACATGTATATTATCAATGTAGATGGAAATGAATAGGGGGATAAAGATCATCTGATTAGATAAGTACAATCTCATCATCAAATAAACTGAGATAGGATACTTGATGAGTGGTAGAGGGTGCAGAGGAAGGTGATAAAGTGGTAAGGGAGGCCACATGGTGAGTAGTGTTAATGGATGCCACAGGAACAAGGTCATTAGGTAAAACCTCAGTAGATTGTAGAGCCTCAATGAGGGCCTTTTGATGAGACTCGGATGTTTGGACCAGGTCATACAATGACATTTTAAGAGGAGTCTGGTGTAATTGTTTAATCATTTTATGATAGGAAACCCCATCAGAAATAGGGTATGTGGGTCCACGGACAGTGATTTTTTTTGCTAATGTAGATGAGATATTGGCTAAAGAGTGGCAGATGGACTGGTTGTTTTTTCCTTTCCTTTTTCTTTCTGGGTGTGAGTGGAAATTTTAACCGTATTAATATGTGTTAAAGGAGAAACTAAGTCATGATAGGTGTAGTGATAGGATTAGAAAAAATATGGTGAGGTCATATACTAATTTTGTGAAAATAATGCAATGATGTTTTGACAGAGGTTTGGCTAAATCTCTTATATGGAACATGTTGAAATCAAATGTTAGAGGGGGATAAAATGGTTATGGAGGTGGATATGAAGGTTTCTTAATAAATATGAGATGAAGGAGGTTTAGTTATAGATGGAGGTGGAATAGGTTTCTCATCTAAAATATCATCATCGCTGAGTTTTCTTCATGAGGACAAAGTTTGAGAAGAATATTATTAATAGCCTTACATATTTCCACATCGTACCCTAACACATGATGGTAAGCATAAATATTTTTATTGTCAAACCGTTCTAGTTTAGGTTTGAGTGGGTTATAAGGTCTAAGTGGTGGAAATGTGATGACAAAGGTTTCCAAAAGGTTAGATGATATGTTGGTGTAAGACCCTTCCAATGGATCACAATGTGAAGTAAGAGTGGTTATTCATAGAAATGTGGGTGATTTTAGTAGAAGAGGTGCCACGGGAGGTAGAATCGAGGGATGAGTCATTCTGAACACCTGTGTAGTAGCTAGTATAGTTTTAGGTTTGAATTGTACCTTCTTGAGTAAAGATGTGGCAGATGAACTAGAAGTTGAAGGATTTGTAGGTTTTACTATAGTTTTGGAGGGAAATGGATTTTTAGACTATTGTTGCACCTTCTTGGGTATAGGTAATGATGAGGATATTTTTAGTGGTGTATTTATAGGTGGTAAAAAGGATTTACGTGAAGGTGAAGGTGTAAGTTACATACGTAATTTGGATGTAATAGAGGATTGTGACGAGGAGGTGGGATCTTGGGCTTTTAGTTTACATTGGGTAGGAGGCTACTTGGCCAAGGTTAATGGGTGGGGCCCTATGATATATGGAAGTGGTGAAGGTGACAAAGGGGTCGTAGACAAAACTTTTGTATGCGGTCTATAAGGTTGGGTCTTCCTATTAGGTTGGGGAATAGTTATTGCATTAGATTGTGAGGATGAGGCTAAATACAATATGACAGAAGGATGGAATAGGCTTGATGCCAGCATGACTCCCAATGTCGTAATGGGTCTAGACACAAAGGAATATATATATGTTGGTAAGGTTTTAGGCATTGGCACAAGTTCAATTGATGGTAAATGTCTAGGTGTGGGTGAGGGTGATGAAGAAGAATTTGATACAACTGGCATGGGAATGGTGGGTTTAGTTGTCTAAAACACCTTCAGATAGATCATGGAAGTATCAGTAGAAAATATTTGCATCTTATTTGAGAAAGGTAGATGAAGGTGTCCCTAAAGCATATAATTGTCAACATAATCCAAACGGTCATTAAAACATAAAAATGATGCCTTTAGAGGGTGAACAATGTTTATTTTTTGGTAATCAGTGTAAAGAATGTCTGTGAGACATGGAAATGGTTGGATTCTAACTCTATGGGTAAAGGAGCAGAGAAAAAATAAAAAATATCCTTGAAAGCCAATGGAGAATTGTCCCCAATAGGAAGGGGCACTACTAATGGATCCCTTATGGGTAGGGGAGATGACAAGTAAGATGAGGTAGGTTCATCTTTTCACAAAGAGGAAGGTAAAAATGACTCTCCCATGTGTAGGAGAGTTAATACTTTAGTTTTTTTATCAGTTTGAGGGGTGCATGGGGAAACTACATCGACTGGTATAATGCACTCCTTCGTGGGCGAAGGGGGAGATAAGGGAAAATCCTATCTAGATGAAGGATCTCATCCAATAATATCCTTGATAGATGGAGTAGGCATAAATGGAGCAGGAAGAGTTTGTATGTTGACAAAAAAATCATGAACCTCATAAATGTTAC
Organism: Taxus chinensis; assembly: GCA_019776745.2. Lineage (NCBI taxonomy): Eukaryota > Viridiplantae > Streptophyta > Pinopsida > Cupressales > Taxaceae > Taxus > Taxus chinensis. Next base: position 408,160,969 of record CM034155.1, read on the forward strand.
TATCATCGGTCGAAGGTTCACTGGTTTGGTTAAATGATTAGGTGTGGTTTGGGAATGACTTCTTGAAGATGTGAAATTTCTTATTATCCTGTAAATTATGGTTATCCAAGACGAGATCTAAACTATATATCATTTCTTAGATGATATTTTTTAAAGTTATACAATTATTATTATTATAACCTTTAATGCAATGATTGTTGTAGTAATAATTTTCTTTGTACCACGCCAGCATAGGATGAGAGGGGTCAAAACTAGTATGTGCTTTGACAGGTGGAAGAGTGATGGCTCTGACTTTTAGAAATTTTTCTAAAACCTAAGAATAACGTTATCCTATAGGAGTGTATTTTCATTTCTCCCGCTTGAACTAAAAAGCCTAAATAGGAAAAAACATTGGAAGAAGGCTTTGATTGGTTGGATGGGCGAGATGGAAAAGCTTTCAAAACTATGGCATGGGTAGATACTTTTTCTTTAGAATAATTATTTTTCGGTTGGAAAGAAGAAGAGGTATCGTTGGATTTAAAGACAACATTCTTGTTACGCAATTGTATCTTCTTCTCTTCAATGACATGAATTTCAAGTTTTCAAGCCATAGTGAACGCCTAGTTGAACATGTGGAAGGTTTGAACTTTGAGATTTGGTGAGATGTTCCTAGCACAAGCCCTAGTGAACAATTCTATTAACTCGATTTGAGTTCATTGAAACGTAAGATGATTGATTATGCTTCGCCAACGAGTGGAAAAAATTGCAATAGGTTCATCTTCGTATTGTCATGTCAACTACAAGTTTTTCATGGTGACCTTCTTGACAATATTCATTAAAAGGTGGTATAGGAAAGCTTGAGATACTTGGTTTAATAAGTAAATGGAGTGCCTAGATAGACCACTATACCAATCCAATGTTGATCCTGTTATGGACATTGGGAATGTTCACAAGAGAAAAGCATCATCATGAGTGATCAAATAACACCCATGTTTACAAGACTGCAAGTTTTGGTGCCGGTCTTATTTCTTGTTGAATAATTCTCTCCAATCACCATTTCCCCTGCACTAGCATATCCCAGTCCTGCATAATGAGGAAGTTCCTCAAACAAGATTGGGTTAGTTATACCTTTATTATTGCTAAGGTCAATTCTATTAAAAACCATGATACTCAAAATATTAGATTCTACACCCTTAGTATGCTTCTCAAATCCACCTAGCACTATAATAAGGGAAAATTTTAGTGGCAAATATTTGTAATATGGTGAATATTCCATTTTTGAAAATTTTGAAAAAGTGAATTTTCTGGCACGGGTCAGTGACTTGTTCGCCTAAAAATTACACTTTAATTTTTTTAGGGGTTGGCTTCACCTACCCTTGAAAAATATCCCCTATATAATCCTAGATTATTCACCTGGTAGAACACTTCTACTTCACATTTTGTCAACAATATGATATATCCCGTATTGTAGACATGCGACAAGGGGGTAAGTTATTGACGCGCAACAAGGAGGGTTTGTAGATGCATGACAATGGGATTATTTGTTGATGCGTGACACTAATAGATAGTTGACACACGACAAGTAGGTACTATAGATATTGACACATAGCATACGCATGACAAAGAGTTTGTTGATGCACGACACGGAGATTTTTTTGATGCACAACCAGAGGCTGGAGGTTGCAAACGCATGATAGGATATTTGTTATCGTGCATCAAAAAATTCATTGACATGGGTCAACAGACCTCATTGACGTGTGTCAACAACCTTGTTAATGCGCATCAAAGAGGTTTGTTGATGCGCGTAAATGAGGGTGCTATCTGAGGTCTGTTGACAAGCAGCAATGCATTTTTTTGACGAGTGATAGTGAATCTCCCATTGCGCATCTGTAGCCTTATGGCACACCACTTAAAAATCAGGCAAAAAAATTTCATACAAGCCCTAAAAGATTCACCTTCCTGCAAAACTAGTTCCGGGGATATTCTACAAGTATTTTCCACCTCCGATTTCAAAGAGGTCTCTTAAAATGAACCCTAACTATAATAGAATCCAAATTATCTTGAGAAGAGGAATTAGATGTTGCTAATTGATCCCTTATGGGTAGGGGAGATGACAAATAAGATAAGGTAGGTTCATATTTTCGCAAAGAGGAAGGTAAGCATGACTCTCCTATGTGTAGGAGAGTTAATACTTCAGGTTTTTTATCATTTTGAGGGTTGCATGTGGATACGACATTGACTGGTATAATGCACTCCTTTGTGGGTAAAGGGGGAGATAAGGTAGAATCCTATCTAGATGAAGGATCTCATCCAAGAATCCCTTTGATAGATGGAGTAGGCATAAATGGAGCAGGAAGAGTTTGTATGTTGATGAAAAACATCATGAACCTCACAAATTTTACTATCATTGGTCGAAGGTTCATTGGTTTGGTTAGATGATTAGGTGTGGGTTGGGAACGACTTCTTGAAGATGTGAAAGTTCTTATTATCCATTAAATTATGGTTATCCAAGATAAGATCCCCACTATATATAATTTCTTAGATGATATTTTTTAAAGTTATAAAATTATTATTGTTATAACCTTTAACGCAATGATAGTTGTAGTAATAATTTTCTTTGTACCACATATGCATAGGATGAGAGGGGTAAAAACTAGTATGTGGTTTGACAGGTGGAAGAGTGATGGCTCTGACTTTTAGAAATTTTTCTAAAGCCTAAGAATAACGTTATCCTATAGGAGTGTATTTTCATTTCTCCTACTTGAACTAAAAATCCTAAATAGAAAAAAACATTGGAAGAAGGCTTTGATTGGTTGGATGGGTGAGACGGAAAAGCTTTCAAAACTATGGCATGGGTAGATACTTTTTATTTAGAGTAATTTTTTTTCAGTTGGAAAGAAGAAGAGGTATCATTGGATTTAAATACAACATTCTTGTTACACAATTATATCTTCTTCTCTTTAATGACACGAATTTCAAGTTTTCAGGCCATAGTGAATGCCTAGTTAAACATGTGGAAGGTTTGAACTTTGAGTTTTGGTAAGATGTGCCTAACACAGGCCCTAGTGAACAATTCTATTAACTCGATTTGAGGTCATTGAAACATAAGATGGTTTATTGTGCTTCACCAACGAGTGGAAAAAATTGCAATAGGTTCATCTTCATATTCTCATGTCAACTACAAGTTGGTCATGGTGACCTTCTTGACGATATTCATAAAAAAATGGTATAGGAAAGCTTGAGATACTTGGTTTAATGAGTAAATGGAGTGCCTAGGAAAACCACTATACCAATCCAATGTTGATCCTATCATGGACATTGGGAATGTTCAAAATAGAAAAGCATCATCATGAGTGATCAAATAACACCCACGTTTACAAGACTGAAAGTGTTGTTTCCGGTATTATTTCCTATTGAATAACTCTCTCTAATCACCATTTCCCCTACACTAGTATATCCCAGTCTTGCATAATGAGGAATTTCCTCAAACACGATTGGGTTAGTTATACCTTGATTATTATTACCAAGGTCAATTCTATTAAAAACCATGATACTCAAAATATTAGATCCTACACCCTTAGTATGCTTCTCAAATCCACCTAGCACTACAATCAGGGAAAATTTTAGTGGCGAATATTGTTAATATGGTGAATATTCCATTTTTGAAAATTTTGAAAAAGTGTATTTTCTAGCATGGGTCAGTGACTTTTTCGTCTAAAAATTACACTCTAATTTTTTTTAGGGGTCGGCTTCGCCTACACTTGAAAAATATCCCCTAGATAATCCTAGATTATTCTCCAGGTAGAACACTTCTACTTCACATTTTTTCAACAATATGATATATCCCGTATTGCAAATGCGCGACAAGGGGGTAAGTTATGAACACGTGACAAGGAGGGTTTGCAGACACATGACAATGGGGTTATTTTTTGATGCATCACACTAACTGATAGTTGATGCGCAACAAGAACGTACTGTAGATATTGACACATAGCATACGTACGACAAAGAGTTTGTTGACACGCGACACATAGATTTTTTTGATGCGCACGTATAGGTTGGATGGTGCAGACAAGTGACAAGAAATTTTCTATCGTAAACTCATTGACATGCGTCAACAACCTTGTTAATGCACGTCAAAGAGGTTTGTTGACACGTGTAAATGAGGGTGTTATCTGAGGGCTGTTGATACGCGTCAATTCTTTTTTTTGAGGAGCGATAACAAATCTCCTGTTGTGCATCTGCAGCCTTCTGTCACACCACTTAAAAATTAGGCAAAAAAATTTCATACAACCCCCAAAAGATTCTTCTTCCTGCAAAACTGGTTTCGGGGATATTCGACATGTGTTTTCCACCTCCGATTTCCAAGAGGTCTCTTAAAATGAACCCTAACTATAATAGAATCAAAATTATCTTGGGAAGAGGAATTAGATGTTTCTATACTTACTTTGTAGTCATTTGTCATAGTGGATGCATCAAATGTAACATGTATCTTTTTAGGTCCATCGATTTGTAGCAACATCAAGGGGTCATCCTTAGATTCTAGATCTCTTTTCAGTGTGTCAAGTTTCTCTTCAAGATTTAATACCTGAAATCTTTGGAAAGCATTTTCTTCTAGTATTTTCTGATTGCATGCTTCAAGTACCTCAAGTTTCTCCCTGTAGGATAAATTTCCCATAGTCTTCCTATACACCTGTACTTCTAAAAACTTCAAACTGCAACTGAAAGATCAAGCCAAAATACAAAAAAAAAAATTGAATGCAATAATAATGAAGCAAATCAAGAGCTAAACCAGATCTGATACCAAACATGATCCTAAAATGGTACTTAAATTTTTGAAGTTCTTAGAAAATTTAAAGATGATTAAACTTATCAGACTCAACATTGATCATGACTTCAATTTTCTCAATTTTGGGTGTCTTGGAAACCCTTTTTCTTAACTCTTCCAATATGATCAATTATTTTGATTATTCCAACTTAAGTGAATATACTAAATCTATTTCAAATCCATTAAAAATAATCACAAGTTGAATTAAAATATGCACTCAATCTGAAATTTGGACTCCAAAATTTACAAGTGCATTAACTATCTGATTATGGGTTATGGATACTGAAAACAATTCCAATCCAATTATTCCATTTTCTGTTTATTTTATCAATTAATAAAATTACTCAAATGATGAATTTTATCTGATCAAAATCTTCTAAAAACTGAATAAGAACACCACAACTTAGAAATTGATAACAGATTTCACCCGAAGGATACATCTCCATATTCACAAAAAGTGAATCGATCTATTCCACATCTAATTAAGTACAACATCCCCTCAATAATGAATAATAGATATTTATATATACTTGTAATTTAGTTGATAAATGTTTCAAGGAACTATGATAAATAGCAGAAACTATCCCAAGAACAATTTGTGGCACCTACAGTGTTTCCACAATGTGATCCCCTTCCAAATGCACGACTGAAAAACACCTACAAATTGATATTTATAAACACTACATGAAAAAAAATTATATATCTAGAAATCATATTAAAACCTTAACAACTTCCCTTTTTACTCCATGGCTTGGTTTAGACAAGAAATGGTTGGAAAATTAAGATCTTTGTTGGTTCCTCATGTATGTTCTATGCAATTGCGATGTAATAAAAAATACAAAGGAAAATATGCACCACTTCATGAAACAAAAATTACATTTCTGGAAATCTTAAAACATTTTGAGCATTTTGTCTTCTTACACCAAGTCTTGAAAATGACACTAGGTGCCTCAAAATTTATCTTTCCTCCAAAATTTCTTGGTTGCTCCTCCACAAACCCTACACTTGAGCGTTTTTATATAGGTGAGTTCATCTCTTATCACTTCCAAGCTAGGTGCTGAGTTGGTTAGCAGGTATGACTTGGGGGTGATTGGTCCTGTGTTAAAAACCCGCTGACATGTATTTTGGTGGGGCTGGATCTGTTGTGTGTGGGGTTATCGCACATGCTCACTGTAGATAGAGGGATTAGAATTTAAATGGGGATCATGTTCCCATATTAAATGTGACTTTGGTCATGCCTTTATTCCATTTTTATTTCCACCATATGTGGCGAGTTGGAAGTTTTTGTTGGTTTCTTTCACCCAATGTTTTCACCGAGTTATATGGGCTTAGCCTGAATACTACAAAATCCGCCAAGTCATACAGTTTGTTGAGCCAAATACATGAGCACACCAAGTCATATGCCAAGTTTGTATATTCACTGAGGTTATTTGGAATAATATGAATCTGTATCAATCTTGAATTGGATAATATAATATCCCAAACAATGAGGCTTCGGATAACATAAGAAAATCAATGAAAAATGATCAACTAGGTGGGGAGTTGATCACCCCACCGAGCTAGAAATAGCTCGTCTTAGTTTATTATCAACCTTCAATGCATTAATCAACTCATAGTGATAACAAAGAACTCAAAACATAAAATAAAGCTAGGAATACAAATTTGACTTATGCGTGGTAGTCTAAGAGCCCACCACATAGGCAAACAAGAATTTAGCTCACACGACAGTCGAGCTTTCCTCCGTTACGTATTTTGAGCCTCTTGTTCTTTTATGCCATAACGTGATTTGAATACCAAAGGCCCAAAACCTTATTGATCAACCTTCATTTTTCCTTCTCGTCACTTTCCACCTTTGTCATGTGTCACGTCCAGATCAGACCGTTGACCATGGTTGACCCATGTAAGACTTTAGCTTTCACCGGTGATAGAATTTACATATGGACTATGATTCTAAAGTTCAGAATACAATCAGAAATCTCTCAAGAATCCCTTAAATATGGTCTAGATTTAGGTAATTTTATGAAAGATATGCATATTGAAAAATCCTATAGATCAAATGTTTTAGAAGGGAGTATATGTTTCTGACACCATGGGTAGCTTAAATGCAATAGGTATGTGAGAGGTGGTAGGTGAAGATAAACCTACACTCAAGGTGGTTGATAAAGGAATGGTTGATAGAATAGTAGTAATTGACATCAAAGGCATGATAGATGCATCAAGGGCATAAGATATCGATGATTTAGGGTCAATTTGGGACACCACAAGTGGTAAGGTGGAAGAAGGTAATGATGAGCTAGAAGTAGTTTATATGGAAGTGGGTGTGAGGGTAGGAGGAATGGACATAAGCATGTTATATAAAAGCCATCCTAATGAATCCCTAGCGGATGAATGGGATAAATAATATTGTAGATCAATGGGGTTTTGTTCCAGGATTCTTGTGAACTCCTTTTCACTGGTACTAATGGTAATAGGCTGATTGGGATCCATACGTGATAGGATGGAAGGTGAAAATGGGCTAGGTAGGAGTGGCTGAATGATAACATGGAATATGAGGAAGTTGTCTTGGTTACAAGTCAAAACCATATGAGTTAGAGTAGACTTGGTAATTTGATCTCTATAGATGACACAAAATAATAGAAGGAATGGAGAAAATAGTTCCGGAAGGTGAAATTTGGTCATTGTTTTAATTGAAAAATTAAAACACAATAACTGACAATTGTTCGGTAACCGATGTTGGTGATAGGGGGTAACTGATGCCGGTTACTACAGAAAATAAAAATATTTGTAAATTGAAAAAAATGATGAAAATGGGGAAAAATATAGACTTTGATAGTGATTTCAAAGAAAAAGATATTTTGAAGTAACTAAAGAAACCATAGAAAGAACAAAACTTTGATGAATGATACTTTGGTTAAAATGAATAAAACAACAAGAAACTGACAACGGTGAGGTAAACCAATGCCAGTCACTTGAACGACACTAGTCAATTTGAAATTTGTGAAAAAATGGAAAAAAAGAGTCAATTTGGTAATTTATATCAAATAAAATACCAACCCAAAAACCTTAGTATGGATGTGATTGACCTTAAAAAACTCGCAAAGAGTCAGAATAAACAAACTATTATTATGGTGTGAAAGGAAAGAATAATGGAGAATATGATGTAACAACTAAAAACATAGATCAAGCAAAAACTAGCAAACATGAAATCCTATGTGGTGGATTTTATATTCTGTCTTATGCCATTTAGGACTAATTTGTGAATACAGTAGATTTTTTGGTTTGATAAATGGTGTCCTACAAAAATCCAATAACTAAGGATGGTTTCAGTTAAATTTTAGGTGAGGGAGGTCCTTTCTCTGAGATAATGATTGGACAGAAACTAGTTTGGTGCCCATTTTCAATCCTTTGTACATGCCATTGTTGAAAACTTATTTCGGGTAGGATGTTGTCTAAGAAAATGAGTACTTTATTTTAGTGTGGTTTGGTATAGAGAAGAGACTGTGAACTACGATTAAATTTTTTCAACCATCATCTGGGCATGACTTCTAGGTTATAGGTTTCCCACAATTTTTAAATGAGCTACAGATGCATGACACATAAATGATATGCAAATATTTTAAGCGCAAATCCACAATGACATTAAATGAAAACAATAATTATTAGGAAAGAGTATTTCTTTCACTAATTCAATAAAAAAAATCAAAAGAATGGTTCTTTTTAGGCCAAAATATGAGTGTCAATGAGACAAGTAGAAGAGACAGAATGTTCCAGAGGAAGAAATTTAATGTGAACTACTTTCAAAAGGATGTATACACACAATCTCTTACCTATGAATGAATAATGCAAAATAACCCCCGATGGGTCCCAACGGGAGTGCCTAAATGTTTCACCAAATTTTTGTGTGATAAAACAGATAAGGTAAAACGTCAAGGAGGAATACCTGGGATTATGTTGGTTGAAGGTTGAGTGCGCACATTACTGATTTTATCCAAGCTTCTTGTAGAGAAATCTTTTTCTTGGATGGATTACATTTAGATATAAAGAAAGACCACAAAATTATATTAAATAGTAAGGGTGAGACAATTTCCTAGAAATGTTAAATCTAGGAAGTATGATGCTTCCTCGAATGGTTGCTAATCCTATGTTTTATCAACTTAATGAAAGTAAATGTGAGAAATAAATATCATATTGCTAACACTTTGATTTAGGTATCTCAAAATGTTACTAATAAATGATATTAAATAGGGTTCTGAAATATAGACTAATGTAGCATTAGAAAAGGTATGTTTGTAGTTGGGAAAGGCCACATGGGTGTCAAGTAAGGTCGCAGAGGTATTTGGTAAGGTTTGGGTATAATTTAGGTGATGTTAGAGGTAATTTGGTAAAGATTAGCAGAAAACATAGTGATTCTGACTGATTCCACTTAGAGAAGTGTAGTTCACATGAGAGAAGGTTTTAAGGTCATATAATATGTCCATTTAGGTGTTAGGAAGAACTCTCAGTTAGTTAGGTCAAGTGGTGACTCAGCATTGGGAGTGATGACTAGGTCATTGTTAGTTAAATGCCCCTTGAATAGGTCTAGGGTGAGGTGTCTAGGTGATATGTAAATTAACTTAATTAAAGAAATTAAATTAATTAATAATGTGAGGATGGACATTGATTCAATTATAAGTAATTAAATTAATACGAATGTGGGGTAAATGGGTCATGGTTATGTGAACAAGTTATGTTAATTGATTGAAAAGTGATGAAGGGGAGTGTCACAAAAATTTGGTTTCTACAGCCACAATCAAACATCAATTTTCACATTTTAGTAAACAATATCCACTAGATGCTTGCTCTGATACCAAAATTATGTAATCACAACTATGAAACTATTATACCAAATTTTACCCCCCCCCCCATTCTGTGGAAAAATTGATCAAACACGGCCCTGTACAGAAGAAAATCTAAGGCTCATCTCAGTCTTGCGAGCACACATTCAAATCCAAAAATCAAGGGGTAGGCGGGCTCGAATGAGGGAGGAGTAGGGTCAGAAAAGGAGAAAATAACATCAAAGGAGGCTAGAGGCTCGTAGAGCAAGAGTGAAATGAAAGGGCTCAAAATTTTTGGACTTATCTGCATACGAGTCAACTGGGGGGAAAAGAAACAGCGCAAACAGAGACCCAAAACTTGCACTAGCCCTCCACGAGTGCAAGGTCTAGAAAATTTTGGAGCCAATAGCTTAATCAACTAAGTATAAGAGTGTCAGCGAAAGCCTCCATGTGCCTCATTAGTGCAACTTTAGAAGTGAGACCCAAGGAATAGACCCCAAATGAGCGCTAACCCTCCACGTGGTCAGAGCCTCAAAAATTTAGATTGCTCATTGAAAATTCTAAGGCCTTTGCACGATGCCACATGTGCCATCGGTGCAACACCAAGGCTAGGTCTAAAGAGGGGGTTCCCAAATAAGTGCGGGCTTGCCACGTGGTCAGAGTCAATAAAGGATACAAAGTTGGTTGTTGAATTGGATAAATATGGAAGGGCCAGTAGAAGCTTCCATGTGTCTCATCGACCTAACTTTAGAGGTGTAGCCCAAAGTGGAGACTCAAACATGCCCCATCCTGCCACATAGTTAGGGACCTAAAAAGGCAATAGGCCCAAATCAGATAAGTTGAAAATAAACAGAAGAAAGTTGAGGAAGTAGCTACGTGTCTCATTGGTGCACCTTCAAGGTTCTAAGGAAAAGGTGGCCCCCCAGACAAGTGCCAAATTTCCATGTGTCTCAGGTTTGAAAAGGAAATAGAGCCAATAGTTGAAAAGTCTCAAGCGAGCATGAAAGCCTACCACATGTCTCAATCAGTGCAATTGCAAAGGCATTGCCCAAGGAAGAGACTCATGAACTAGTGCATTGGCCCTCCACATGTGTCCAGAGGTTCAAAACCTAAGGGACATCAGCCATTTGTTTAATTGGCTAAGCATTAGAGGAAAGAAAACAAAAGGACCCATGTGTCAGCACGATGTAACTTCAATAGGACAAATCTAGGTCAAACATATGACCCCGCCAAACAAAAGGGACTTAGCCAAAACATAAAGAAATAGGGTAGAGCTGCAGAAGGTGCCACATGCCTCGTTGGTGCAATTTCAAAGGTGCAGCCCAAAATATAGTCCCTAAAGTCGGTGCCAACCTACCACATGGTTAGAGTCCAAAAAGGTAAGGTTAGCAATTGAAAAGTCAAAAAGCTTGCGGAGGCCTCCACATGTCTTATTCGTGTAAATTCAAAAGCAAAATATGGGGGAAACTCCAAATGTGTGTGAAGCCCTCCATGTGTCTCAGATCAGGGATAGTGTCTCCACCAATAAAAGGGAGCTAAATCAGGTATAATCTAAAGGAAACTGAGAAGGCCTGCAAATGAAGCCCATCATGTCAGTTTAGTTCAGCAAAACTTCAAGAGTAAAAGGAGGCAGGCAAAATATTCAATAATGTGTGGGGCTACCATCATTGAACTTACGGAGAGATAGAATCTTTTAAATATTATGATCATGTAACCTTGATCTTCAGACAGCCATATCTTTTCATTGGAAACTCAGATTCAAAGCGGGTGAGAAGCGATGCTTTGGATACAGCTCTCAACATTATCTTCTAATCCAACTGCCACCATTAATGATCTGGTCCTACCATTTTCAAGGCTGTCAAGTCTCTCAGCTATCCACCATGATGAATAATGTGACTCCTTTCTTTCCCAAAAAGGAACAATGGATGGAGGCATGGGTCTTGCAATGAAACCCATCATTGTTATAGGCGGATTATAATGTTTTCTAGAGTGGTTAGCAGTAGGTGGATCTAGTGCATTATAGGGGTGGTTGAAGTCAGGATTTTAATTTTTCCCTCTTTCCTCTCTCTTATTATCCCTATATATTGTGAAAGGAGGGGCATATTTCAAAAGGTTGGTCATACTTTTCTCTCCCACCCCTCTCTCTTTCTTTCTTAGGGTATAATGTTCGATTCTAAGCCTCCTCTCTTTGCTTTTTAATGGAATTTTCTTGATCCCCTTTCTGAATGACGATGTACTCATGTGAAATCTTCATGGAGCAATAAAATTTTTTTTCATGATGTATTTTGTCCATCCTTTGGCTTGTTTTATTATCTCTTCTTGCCTCTCATCGTTGTATGGATATAATGTGCATACTTGTGATGTCCATCACAGGTTCTAGGGAGCCATGTTTAATAGGTTTGAATTGGTGTTCCATGTGAAATTATAGCTTTGTTATATGATGCATCTTTCCAGCCTCTCCCTTGGTCACCTCTCTCCAATTTCAGGTAGCTAAGATTTGTGACCAGTAACCTCCTTCTCTAGTGTATCAACAATTTAGTGTAGGATTCCTTTATGTTCATGCAACTTCTCTCCCTATCTCCTTAGCAATGGTTAGATTAGGATTAGATAGTTCTCCTGTACTAGAGTAGCTTGTAGCAGGTAGTTTATGGAGAAGGAACTATGACCTTCTCTGAAGGTCCATCTCAAGTTCTGTAAGTCCCACAAGCTTGTGATATGGTCTAATGTTATTTGTCAATCACACTAGATTCCCCACTCAAATCTGAGGCCATTTGGGGGTTTTATGATTTTACATCAACAGATTTAGCACGCCTAATGGGAGACTGAGGTTATATTTTTCTCATATTTCTGAGGTGTCTCATTATCAACAACCAATCTTAAGCCACCGTACGACCACCATAACAATTTTGGCATGCCCGGTGGGATAGTTTTAAAGTTCCTTACCACTTAATTTCATCAAGTTGATGTGTTATTGGTGAGATTCATCCTTTTGAGGCTCTTTCGAGCACATCTAATGTCTCCATCTAGTCAACAACCCACATCTCTAAGGTTGCAGACCTTCTTCCCATCCACTTTTCCACCCACTATCACCTTTCCACATCTTTCATTTTCTACCATCCCATGAATTTTTGCAATCATGAATTCATTTCCCTCTTAGAACTCACACTTGCAGCAATAGCAGTGCAGTCCACCTCTAATGCATTTCATGACACTCATCTAGATCAACATTATGGTTGAATTCAGAACCATTATGGTTACCCATATGAGCCGTGTCAAAGCCAGTTCAGCTATGTAGCTTATCAAGAACAAGGGGACACATATAATGGTAACTAGTCAATGTGTACAATGCTGATATGCTAGAGAAGATTCAAATAATGGAGGCTAACATGGTGCGTTCTATCGATACATAAAAAATGAAGGCATTCAGGATTGGTTGTAGGGAACCTTGTCCAATGGGAAGGCCATTTTCTAAGACATTATAGCCCGCATAGGAGAATTTTAACTTCGTGGTTGAGATGATGCTTCCCAACATTACGCAATGGAATGAGGAGATAGAGGCCTACGAACTGTGGTGTCAAGGAGCCTTGTCAATGGGTAAGTCCTACACCATCATCTGGTATTTTTCTCTTCATTACCCAAGCAACATCATCTCAACCTGAGCTTCAGTTTCCAATTTTCCCATCTGCTACCTCAAGTGTAGAATTTCTCTTCTCCATCCCCTAGTCTTCCATCTCACCTCAATCTCATCTACTCTCTTTCCCTTCCAAATCTAATTCCCCTTCATAAGAGCTACAAGGCAATGGCTTCCCCTCCACCACAAATAGATAAACAAGTAACTAGTGGATACCCCACTCACACACTCCTACTAATCTCCCGAGTCCCATGTTAGGGAGAGAATCCAAAAACCATAAGCAAGGAGAGTAGTAGAAGAGGATAACAAAACAAATAATAAATGATAAAAATATTAGTAAGCTTGGCTCCTAGATTTGGGATTACAAAAATTTGATGGTTAAACCTTTAGATGAGGTCAGGGTCAAACTGCAACTGGCAGAAGCTGAGTTTGCAGCAGATCAAGAACAAGAACAAGAGGAAGAATACTAGCAATTTGTATGCTCTGAATGCAGTGTCCATAATGGAACTATTATCACTGAATCACAGCACCCCTATGCATATACCTGAACTCACAGTGTGATTGGATAACATGGGTACTATCTCCAAGTTGTGGCACTTGCTACTTGAGATAGACCTCCAGAGAAAGCTGGTTCTTGCTCCTAAAACTACCTGCCACAATCTACTCTAATGCAGGATAAGCTAACTGTTCTAATCTAAATTTCTAAGGGACCAGGGAAAGAGAATACATAAAATGAAAGCCTACACTAAATCGGTGATATACCAGAAAAGGAGGATGTGAGAGTAGTCTCCAAATGTGTGAAATACAAAGGCAAAGTGCACACTAGAAGAGGTGATGACAGTTCTCCATAATCTAGCAAAATGCATTCACAACATTATTCCAAGCACACACAATGATAATGAATTCCTACAAGAACATAATAATAGACAAAATATTCTTGTGGAAAGATAAAAGGGCAAGAAGAATGCAAGAAAACACATGTAGGGGAATTTACATCCACAAACTTGTATTTTATTGCTTCCTGGTATGCACAGTTCAGTCTATTACAAGATAAGGGCCTAGATCACCATGCAAGGATTCCACTACAAGGGCCTACAACACACTAGCTTCACAAAGCAATTTTGGCAGAGCTTTGCTACCCAAAAACTCTCTCCTTTTACAATGAGACCCAACACTCCAATTTATAGAAAAAATGAGAACGAAAAGAGAAAGGAAAATGGAAATCCTGAAATCTGTCCTTCAACCACCTGTAAGAGGCATTAAATTGAGTCAAATGGTTGTACATTACTTGTAGAAAGGCTCCCCATATTGTTCCATGTGCTGCAGCAGAGAAAGGATGATGACCATTGCCTCTTAAATTGCACTCCCAGCTACCAAATAAAACACTATTCTGAAACCGACCACGTTTTTCTTAAAAATATCAATACAATTTCTGATCAAATCCACAATTTCTTGACTGCAGTGGCATCGGGCTCAGAGCCACGATTCCAACTGGTACCAATTTTTGTGTGATTTTCGTTGAGAAATACAAAAGTTATGGCCTTCTGAGTGTGGGCGGCTATTTTGGGTTCTGGCAGGCGTTTTCTGTCATTTGACAGGAATGAGCATTGGACTGACTAGAGCCGAATATGTTTCTTTTATTTAAATATATCTATCCTCATTAAAATTAAGAAATCCAGAAAGTTTAATTTGGCGTAGACTGGACGTCGTGCTCGTTCCAGAAAGTCCAATTTTGTGAAAATCGGAGCTTGGAGTCAAAAGTTATGGCCGTTTGAAGTTGCACGGGTCAAATGTTGACTTTTCTCCTCTTGCCTTCAGCTTGCTTTGGCTTTTTGCACGTCCCACGCGTCCCTCTATCCCATTTAGTCACAGTGCTGAAATTTCCCATTTCAGCCGAATCAGCCGGTTCGCGTACTCGCGGCCCGGATGTCCCATTTGCTTTCGGACTGTTTGGGACAAATTTTCCCGATTCGCCCGGTTCGAGCCGGTTTCGCGTCCTTTTTTTCCGCACGTCCCTGACTGAAAGTTCTCATTTCAGCCGATCTGACTAGTTAGCCGTACTTCACATACCTTCGGCCCAAATGTTCCGGGCTGCCTTGAATCATTTCGGCCGATCCGGCCGGTTCACGTACTTTTGTCCCGCGCGTCCCGGACTGCCTGTTTCAACGGTTAGTCAATTTTTTCAAATTTTCAGCCAGTTCGGATTCTCCGCGTCCCGTGCGTCCCTTTGTCCCGAATGTCCCAAGTGCTGCGCGGACCGCTTGGCGGCCTTTCGGCCGGTTCGCGTCCAGATGTCCCGTCATGTCCCGACTATTGCAAGGATTAAGACTTAGCCATTTTTCATGATTTTTTCAGGCCCGAGCTTATTTTTTGCAATTTTTTTCACATTTCCTCAGAACTTGCTCTCTTCTTCTTAGACAGGGGAGTTAGAAAAAATATGAGGGGGACCCTAGAAACATGGCTTTTTGTCCGGACTCAATATAATTGCTTGGGACTAAAGAATTTGATGCATGTTATCAAAATTACCTTGAGGGTTGAATTTTGGATAACAATTACCTTGTTGGTTAAGCCCACGGAGGAGGCTGGGGTCAAGCTATACGTAGTAGAACCTGAGTTTGCAGCAAAATAAGAACAAGAACAAGAGGAAGAAGATAAACAGTCTGTATGCTCTAAACGCAGTGGCCATATTGGAACTTCATCTAAAGAGGATCCTGATCTAATCTAAGCCTCATAACTAGTTAAGAGAGAGGAAGAACAACCAGCTCCAAGTCCCATCGAAGAGGATCAGCTGGAGAGAGATCAAATCAGACTTGAGGCCAGTTAATGAAGAAAGAATTATTGAAAAAAATTTCCTTTTATTTGAAGGGCCTAATTTGATAAATGAACCAATCATGGAGGAGGACCATACAGTTGTAGAGGCTTCAAGTGCAGAGCACGACATAGAAGAAGCTTCAGTTCTTCCTCCCACTTCATGCCCTTCAAGCTCTAATGTCGAAGAAGAGTTTGAGCTTTGAAACTTCATGTTTGAGAAAGAAGGGAACCATGGTGAGCACATTGCAAATCTAAAGGAAACCATGAAGGAGGTCGAGTGTGCGCAGCAGGACAATGAGGAGACAAATTTTTTGTTAGACTTAGAGGATTTATATGATGGTGACGAGCCCACAAAGATCACATCATTTGCTCCTCAATCATCCTCCTTTCAAGCACATGAGTCTGATGCCATGTAGGAGAGAGTCCAATCGTAACAACCTTCATCTCACAACATCCCTCCAAAATAAAGGTTGGAGGATCATAATCTCCCATGTTCTTCTCAGAAGGAGGAAGGAAAAGATCACAAGGATCCCATCTCTCCCATACCATCCACCAAAAAAGGTACACAAGAAGACTCTATCCATGGAGTTGAAATACAAAAGCATGGGCACATCCATTGGATCAGATTGTGCCCAATCAGGTACTTGGCTTCATTGGAGCCAAGGGATAAGCCAAAACCATTCATACCCACTTTAAGGCATGAGGATGAGTATCAAAGCACCAACAGGCACCATCAACACCTCTAGGACTTCAATGCTAATCATCTTGAGGAGATACTTTCAATTGATGTTGATACCTTGATGATTTGGGTGGAAGATCAGCCTCTTTTCAGTTTTTCACTCATAAAACCAGCCATATTCAGTGTCAAATAATTTACATGGCTTCCAATTGTGAGAAAGGGAAGCTATTTCTCCCGGCCAGTTGCAGTATTTGTTTGAGTTCCATTTTTCTCCTAGTTAGTATACGAGTAAGAGTAGTTTTTTTTTCAATAGAAGAAGTGCTTTTGCACACTCTGCATGTCTCATTTGAGGCATGTATGATTTAATATTTGTATATAAGTTATTCTCGTATTTCTTCATAGGTACAATACACCGGGCCCTTCAATATTAAGGAGCAAGGAGACCGATAGTTGCCTGTAAAGGTTTCTCATTTCAAAATCAATCCAAATACAAATAAAGTAAAATTGGTTTCAACACAGTCCATTTTTAGGGGTAGGTGAAATCCCCAAGTCATTACAATTATATACTCTAAAAAATAAAGGTTTTCTTATGGAAATTGAGAGTATGGACATCGGGAAAGGTTCGGGGTCACTAAGTGTAGGAAATTAGGGAGAAGTTTCAATGAAAAAGATCAGTATCATGCTATCCTTCTTGACTCCATGCCCAATGGATGCAACAAGGCAACTGGTCTATTTATTTAGTAGGTAGATGTCCATGTGAGTCACCAAATTTTTATCCCAATTTTACCCCCGAGGAGGAAAAATTGATCAAATATGACCCTACACAGAAGAATATCTAAGGATCTTCTTTGTCTTAAAAGATCACTTTCAAATCCAACAATCAAGGGGAATGTGATCACGAATAAAGGAGGAGAAGGGTCAAAAGAGGAGAAAACAACGTCAAAAGAGGCCAGAGGCTCACAGAACAAGAGTGAAAAGAAAGGAATCAATTTTTTTTGACTTTAGTGCATACGAGTTGACTTGGGGGCAAAGCAACACACTCACTGAAGGTGTCACATGCCTTATCAGCATAAATTCAAAATGCGCGGCCAAAAGAGAGATCTGAAACTTGCGCCAACCCTGCATATGTCCAAGTTTTGGAAAAAGGATAGAGCCAACTGTTTAAATGACTAACTACTAGAGTGTCAGCAGAAGCCTCCATGTGCCTCATTGGTGTAATCCTAGAAGTGAGACAAAAGGGAATGACACCAAATGAGCACCACCCCTCCACGTGGTTAGAGCCTCAAAAAATTAGATTGGAAATTGAAAATTATAAGACCAGCAGATGGTGCCACGTGTCTTATCGGTGCAACACCAAGGTTGGGTCCAAAGAGCAGGTTCCCAAATGAGCACGGGCTCACCAAGTGGTCAGAGTAAAAAAAGGGGATAGATATGGTCGTTTAATTGGCTAAGTATGGAAGGGCCATTAGAAGCTTCCATGTGTCGTGTCGGCACAACTTCAAAGGTGCAGGCCTAAGTGGAGACTCAAACATGTGCTATCTTGCCATGTAGTCAGGGACCAAAAAGGTAGCAGGCCCAATCGGCTAAGTATAAAAGAAACAGAAAAAATATGCAAACAGATTAAAGTGTCTCATCAGCACACCTTCAAGGGTTTAAGCAAAAGGTGGTCCCCTAGACAAGTGCCAACTTTCCATGTGTCCCAGGTCTGAAAAAGAATAGAGCTAGTATTTGAAAAGTCTCAGGCTAGCGGGTTGTGCCACGTGTCTCATCAGTGTAAAATTAAAGCCATGACAAAAAGTAGAGACTCAAAAAAGCTCTGGTCTTCCATGTGTTCAGAGCCTAAAAAGGAAAAATCAACCATAGAAAATTCTAAACAGAGGTAGGCCAGCGGAAGGAGCCATGTGTCACCATGACACAACTTCAAAAGGAAAAATATAGAGGGAGGTTCCAAATTTGTGCTTAGCCTCCACGTGTCTAGGGTCAGACATGTGGCCCCAGTAAACAAAAGGAACTTAGCCAAAACACAAAGAAATAGGGAATAGTTGCGGGATGTGACATGTGCCTCATTGGCATAACCAAAAAGGTATAAATCACATCAGTGCCAACTTGCCAAGTGGTCAAATTATAAAAGGTAAGATTGGCTATTGAAAAGTCGAAATTCCTACAGAGGGCCTCCATGTGTCTTATCCACATATTTCAAAATAAAACGTAGGGGTAGTTTCTAAATGAGTGTGAAGCCTCCACATGTCTAGGGTTGGGAAAAGTGTCTCTGCCAACAGGAGGAACTCAAGAAGAATACAGAGGGAAACTGAGTAGGCTCACGGAAGCCACCACATTTCAGTTTGGTGAAACTTCAAGAGAGAGAGGAAGGGGTTGAATCCTCAACACATGCAGGGCTGCCACATTTGTCTTACATTAATGTACTCTTTAAAATATTATGAGCATGCAACCTTGATATTCAAACAACCATATCTTTTGATCAAAATATTTGAATCGAGTGCGAGGGGACATTTTAGAGAGCTCTCGGAAACTACTACCCACCTGCCACCATTAATGTTTTGACCCTCCATTTTTGAGGCCATCAAGTCTCCCACCTGACACCATGATGAAGAATGGGTTTCCTTCCTTTCGTAGTAAGGGATGGTGATGGGAGCATGGGTGTTGCAGCGAGACTCATCATTGTGATAAGTGGATTCAATGCTCTTCCAGGGGTGGTTGGAGCAGGGTTCTAATTCTTCCCTCCTTTGTCTCTTATTATTCCTATATATTTTAAAGGAGGTGCTCTTTTCAAGAGGTTGGTCATATTTTCTCTCCCGCCCTTCTCTCTTTCTTACTTAGGGTAGAATGTGGAGTCTAAAGCCTCCTCTCATGGCTCTGTAATGGAATTTTATTTCCTCTTTCCTGCTAATGATGTACTGTGTGACTTATGGAGAAATAAAATCTTTTTCGTGATGCATTTTGTCTATCCTTTGGTTGTTTTATTGTATCTTCTCACCTGTCATCATTGCAAGGTATATTGTGCATCTATGATGTCTATTATAGATTCTAGGATCCATGTTTCATGGGTTTGAATTGGTGTTTTGTGTGAACTTCATCTTTTTTCTGTGATGCATCTGTCCATCCTCTCCTTTGCTCACCTCTCTCCATTTCAGGCAGTTGGATTTGTGATCAGCCATTTCCTTTTCTGGTGTATCACCGTTTTAGTGTAGCTTTGTTTTCTGCACTTCTCTCCCCGTCTCTTCGGAATGGTGAGATTAGGATTAGATATTTTTCCTACACTAGAGTAGCTTTTGGCAGGTTTTAGGAAGAAGAAGTTGGCTTTCTCCACAGGTCCATCTCAAGTTCCACAAGTCCTCACAGCTGTTGTTTGGTCCCCAAGTTTTGTAATCACACCGGATGCCCCACTCATAATAGAATCCATTTGGGGTGTGTGATTTTGCATCAATAGAAACCATGCATATCTTAGTTATCATGTAATGATTAAATATTATCTTTGCTTTTATATCTGCAAAAAGTATAATGAACTAGCCCAAAAATGGCATGTTCTTCTAATACTAATATAGGAACTAGAAATGATTCTACTCCACCACGTTCCATCTTATTTCCTTCACAACTTTTTCCTTTTATTGTTCCAAAGTTTATCTTACATGAAGTGGTCTTTTATACCCTCACCTTCCATTCAAGTTTCTCTAATTGTAACACTAGTCCTTGGTGTTTAATTTGTGTTTTAGCCTCCCTTTGATTAGTCAATGATGTCTATGACCTTTGATCTTATATAACACCACAAAACATTATATTCACCTCAAAATTCATCTCAAAATCTATCAAGTTTCATTGTTCAATAATTGAATTCTAGACTTCCCTAGAGGGTTCTTAATCTAAATTTTTTTCTCTACTAGTCAACCAGGATTTAGCTAAGTCCAAAAAGTACTAAAACATCCAATATTTGGTATTTTTCAACCCTTATAAATGCTTACATTAAAAAAATCAAGACTTCATAATTTTACAAACTCCTTGTAGTTCTCTTATGCAAATTTTACTCTCAAGCCTTTCAAAAAATAAATCTTTTACCAACTATGCTCCAAAAATTTGAGGGTTTCAAAGAAGGAATAAATAGATTCATTAGTTCAATTATATCGACCCCAAAATCCTCAATTTTTTTACATACAAATCCCTCTACAAACGTTCTCAATTTAACTTTTGGCATTCTTTCTCTTAGATACCTCACTAGGTTTGCTAAAACAAATCGTCATATACATATTGACATTGTGAAGTTCCAATGTATACCGAAGAGGGTTTTGAAGACACATTTAAAGCATTTTTAACATTACCTAAAAATACAAATCTTGAAATCTTATGATGATATATTTTCCTTTGTAAAATCATCTTTTTAACTAGTTGTATGACTGCATTTTATCCCTCAACACCATACTGTAACCAACATATTTAAAACAAACCTTTCAAAAAGCCAAAAGTTTCTTCAAAATGTCCAATATTGGAGCCTTTCAAAAATATCCTAGATATTTTCATAGAAAACTATGTTGTTTTGGAGCCTCAACATCAAACCCTAACTCTAATGTGACCATACATGTCTAGATAACCTGAGAAAATAAAATATTGCAAACCACATTTTAGGATTCAGGTCTCAAGAGTTCTAATATGGTATGAAGCTTTATCTTAGGGTTTTTCACAAGGGAGTCTTGCCAATATATTTTCAATAGGTTTCCAAGTTAAGCAAAACATGTGGTTCTAGGTTTACTTATTTGATATAGCCAATAGACTATGCTTTTCCATGTTTTTGTTAAAGTACTCAAACTCTGATATGACTTGCTATTATTTCAGTTTAAATAATCATACTCAATCACCTATAAATGATTCATTCATTTGATAATTCATCAACCCAAGAAATTCAATCCACAATCCAGAGAATGATCTTAGAACATTGATCATAGAACACCATAAAAAAACATATCTATCTATGAAATAAATATTCTGTTGTTATAAAGACACATTATATTCCTTATTGAAATTATCTTGTACAATATACCATAAGAATCAATAATATATTATAACATCATGCCATGATAACATGCATTTCTGTAAAGGATAACAAAAGTATAATTAAACCAATGTGATTTCTAATTATTCACTTTTTTTGAGTTTAAGGATTAAATACCATCCTATTAAGGCTTTAAGATGGATTTTTCCATGAAATTAGGTATTCTTCCTTTATAGCTACAATTTAATGAGAGTTATAAAGAAAACAAAATATTATTTCTCATACACCAAATATAGAGCTTTTATCATTATTTATATGGACTAGATAAAATTTACAACTATCTTAATTTTGAACTATTTCTCCATCTAATCCTGCTTGAGAGGATCCGTATCTCTCACTTCCTTTCAAGTAAAATTACTTATTTTTAATCTCATAATCCATACTTCTTAAACCTAATGTTGTAAAAAATTTCACTTGTTGCCAAAATTGGGCAACTCAAAACTTCGTTACGATGGATGGTATTGATGGAGTGGACCTAACTAGGAGAATCCATTATAGTATTATCATATTTGTTACAGTAATTGATTACTTACCATGTAATATGCAACTATATGTTCTTGTAAAAATGGTAACCCTTGCATAGCATGCCATTCCATGTTCTTAGTCAGCAATGAAACACTAAATCCTCGAAGGAGTAATGCATTTCATTGATGAACACAGGAATCACAGTTTAGCTGAGAGCTCAATTCTTGAACAACAAATAGAGTTTCAGTTTACAAGTTAAGAGAGTTCATTTTTAAGCTACAGGTATTCCAAAACTCCTCATTTCTGTATATAAATTCATTTAATTATGTGTTTGAGTTGTTTATTTCATTATACTATCAATATATTTGTCAAAATTTGAAAATCAAAAAGACATATACACTCAAGTCAAGAAATTAAATGTCATTTATTTATGAGGAACTGCAATTTTTCCCACACAAGTGATGGTATGTAACTTTTAACTACTGAAGTAAAAGATGCATGTACATAAAGCTAAAAGAAGACAATATAGAGAAAACCCATCATTTCCTATGGGTCTTTCTGTTGTCTTCATCTAGTTGTAGCTTCTTCATCCTCTTCTTACGCATCATATAGGTCCATCATCATCCTTGAGAAAAGGAAATAGAATTTCATCAGATATTGAGTTGAGGTTCTAATCTATATACTTATGCTAATAGGTTCATGAAAATGAATCAATTCACATCAACATGAATAAGGTACATTAAAGACAGATACAAAATCGATAAAAATAATACTCTACATTAGCACATATGATTCCGAGAAACATTCCAAAAAAGAAAGAGACAAGAAAAACTATAAAGCATATAAAGGCAAAAAAGCCTAAATATTTTCTAACTATTTATTAAGTGTGTAGGTACATGTAGCAAACTACAAAAGAAAAATATTTTGTAAAATGATTACTGTACAAGAAAGAAAATACAACTGAAAACAAATCCCTTTCATCAAAGGTTTTCATCAGATTACAGCCAGCTAAAAAGTAAATAATGATTATAAGAATTTGTACCTATTTTTCCAAAGGAAAATACAAATGAAAGACTATGAAATAAAGGTATCAAGATAGTGAAATCAAAAGTGAAGGAAGCTAGATACGAGTAACAGTTCTTAATGAACAAATTATTCATCAAGAAACAAAAATGAGCAAGCATATCTTAAAGTTTCATCAACAAACCTCTACTAAAACCCATGAAGATGATAGTTACAGGAGATACCATAAGAAAGGGAAACTTTAAAGTTATAAATGAGAGATATATTGCTAAAAAAAAGTTAAAATTGGTCAGTACGTGTAGAAAACAATGAGTCAGTCAAGTAGAATTTTAAGCAAAAGCCAGTATAGAAGAAAAAAATGAAATTTACCAGCTTAGAATCAAAGCTAAAAGATAAATTACAGTTGTAAAGAATCATTTAAAGGTCTGTTTAGAATTCAATAAAGAGGAAAATACATTCATGTCTACACAATTTATCAAGTTACAAAGTTCAAATGAGATATATTCTATTGAATAACTGTATAAAAGCAACAAGTACAGTTTTTTAGTTCAAAAACAATACCCCAAGAATAATATCACAGAGAACGTTTCAAAGAAGAAAAGGTACAAATCATACTACAAATTAGTAGAAAATGATCTATGTACATCTAGAAGAATGCAAAAGTTGTTGTAGTAAAGAGCAATTTTATTATTTTCAGCTCATTAATATAAGAAAAAGAGATGAATTCAGAAGGCTACAAAAATGTACTCTTCTAATGGGAAGATATTATAAAAATTGAAAGGAATGCATATTAAAGGATCAAAAATCTTGACAACATGAAAAAAATTAGTATACCTCATTCATTTTGCATTAAATAAATACTTAAATTACAAACATGTTCCAATTGAACGTTTCTGGAGGGAGAAACTCATGAAGATAAAGCATGTTATTGATCAGAGTATTTAGTATGCTCAATAGAGATTCAAAATTTCCAAGCTCAAATAATATTATATTCATCTTTCCACTTTTGTAAAGAGTAAAGAAGAGTAATTATTAAACTTCAAATGTGTAGAGGCACAAATGATTAATGCAAGCAATCAAGAACCCAAGAGTAAAATTTTCACTAAACACTCTACGAAAGAGATGTCACAGAAGGATTGTAATTACATTTCCAAGTATAGAATAAATAGGAATGTTTCCATATCATAACAAAGAGACGAAGAAACCTATGATATGTTATAGTAACATATATAATAATAAATTAGAGTCTACAATGAAATAGAGAGGGCACAGTGGATATAGAAGAAAAAATAGCCATAATTCACAAGAATTCAATTATTTTAATCAAGTCAAAATTAATCCCAAA
This sequence comes from Taxus chinensis, assembly GCA_019776745.2. Classification (NCBI taxonomy): domain Eukaryota; kingdom Viridiplantae; phylum Streptophyta; class Pinopsida; order Cupressales; family Taxaceae; genus Taxus; species Taxus chinensis. The sequence continues at coordinate 408,185,603 of CM034155.1, forward strand.
CAGTTTTAGTAGATACACGTTTTAAGAAAAAAGAGTTCTGATCTTACTCAAACAAGTTGGAGAGAAGATTTAAATATCACTCTTTATTACAGCTATGATCAAATGACAGTTGTTAAATATGAATGCTAAAGCAACATTTAGGAAAGCTACAACATATCAGTGGTTCCCTTATGAAATTAGAAGTTGGTTGTCTTAAAATATTACATATAAAAGGAAGTACAATATTCAAATATTATAGATGGAATTCCATAATTTTAGTTATAAGAAAGGTTTACATGAACAAAATACAGTTGCAGTATTGTTTATCAAAGGATTAAAATGACAAAAACTCAGGAGCTAGTAAGTTGATCATCAAAACTATACAAGGATGGGAGATTATAACTCATAGAATAATTTTGTATCTGGCTACAATAGCACTCTATTGGATTATTATTCAAAATGTGGAAATCAAATTGAGATGCCATCCATAATACAAATTGAGATCATAAAATCCAGGAACTCATTAACAATTCCAAGGTTTTACTATGACTAAAAAATACATTATCAATCTAACACTACATTGCAAGCTATATCTATCAAAAGAAATATACCTTATTTGCAATGTCTTGGAGACCTACAGTATTTAGTTCTAGTCAAATATAGATGGAAATAGATGCGTATTAGGATATTTAAGTATCAAATGGATTGGTTGGTGCATCAAAGCACATGAAAAAGAGAGATCAAAAGCAAGGTTAGAACACCTACAATCATCTCTCTATAGGGTGCACTTTTGTGAGATAACAATTTTTGGCATGCCCGGTGGAATGATGAATCAAATATGTTGGTAAATTAAAACAATTTACAATAGATTTATATCAAAATAAAATCACTTTTCTGAGGAACAAGCTAAAAAAAATTATTCTAAATATCCAAATATTTATTTGGTGACTTCGTAAGAAATTTTCAACCATATTGGCAGCATTGTTCCATAGCCTAAAGAGACTACGAGATCATCAGTAAGAGGAGTTCCTTCCAATTTTATTTATTTACCTTTTAATTTTGCAAGAAGAAGAAGAGTTAGTAATAACTTACCTTATAATAGGTCTGGCACTGACAACCCTCCTCCTAAGCTTCCTTCACAATGTTTTAAATTGTTTGTTCAACTTCCAGTTATTTCAATGACTATTCAACTGCCAAGGAATTTTGTAACCATTACTAATGGAAACCCTTTATAAATTCAAGTTTATCATGATATTCCCAATGCTGCCATAAAAACTTTACCTTCATTCACTGGTGAAAATCAGATTACTCCCAATGAGCACATCTAAGATGTTGCAGCCCTTTGTGTTATCCATAACATAACTCATGAAGATGTAGCCTTAAGACTTTTAGCTTCATCCTGTAAAGGGAAATCCTTGCAATGGTATATAACCTTAGGAAAAGGGATGAGTTTGGAGAAAAATCACTTAAGAAATTTCAAGATCATTATGATCGTTTATCCCTCATAGAGTAACTTTCCACTATTAAAAGATCCCCCCATGAATTTATGGCCAACTTTAATATCTGTTTTACTATAACTTGGGAAAGAATTCTAGCAAGTGTCAAGTCTTAAGGTGATCGTGCTTTTCTTTATTATCTTAGAGACCTAAACAATGATATTTATTACCTAAAGCCGATGTTTTCACTAAATCCGAAAACAACTTCACTCAAGCTGGTAAATTGGCACCAAGGCCTTCAACGCCTCTTGTAGCATATTTATTACCTATTTTGCAGCCTACTACCATTATAGAGTCTATTGTTTTAGATCCATCAGATGATGTATTCAAAGATTTACATACTACAGGTAATAAGTTGACATGAATTGAAAACAAATTAGCTTAGTCTAGCAAGCCATATCAAGCTCCTTATCAGCAAAATCAGCAAAATCAACAGAATAGGTAGCCTTATTAGTAAAATCATAATTATAGATAGTTATATCAGCCAAGGTAGTTTGACCCAAAAGCTCGTAGTACATCTAGCACTCTTGTTCCATTTAACATGGTTTTAGAGGAATGGTGTCAACCTTGTAATCAACCTTATTCAGCTACCAACTACCCAAATACATTATTGAATATAAGTATTTTTGCACAAACTTAACTTGAAGTGCTATTCATGCCTCAAATGGAGAGTGGGAAACAAGAAACTCATAGTCAGAAACCACTAGAACAAAATTTGGTAAGATTTGGGAGGAAAAGTCTATATTACAGTAAAAACTATATCCCAAGACCATAAGGCTCAGGAGAGGAAAAAAACAACAAAATAGAAGACCGGTTCTACCCACACTCACTGATAAAACAACTTCAGGGTAGAAAACAACAAGTAGTTTTGTTGTCCTTCCTCAAAAATAGCTAGCAGTTATGCTCAAAAGGAACAACAAATAACAGTTACAGCCTAATCCTAGAAGACTCTTCATACGTCAAATTTCAAAATTTGTTTGAAAGCAAAGTAATCTTGTACTAAATATTATGCTAAAACAATAGAAGTTATTTCAAAAATCATTTTCTTCCTTTTAATATTGATTATGTAATGAAGAGAAACATATGATTTAATATTTCACTTTGGGATTCTTAAGTATTTCCAAGGACCCAAGGAGATTTTACTTTCTTCACGAGCTTGCTAATCTACATTAATCTTCAAAACACTTAGAAAAAGAATCCCAAACACATTTAGACCAATGGGTCCTTGGACAATGGATCGAGACTGCATTAAAAAGGTTCAATGGATTATTCAAAAGTTCTTAAACTCTCACGATATCAAGAAGCCACCACCATTTTATTTATCTCTTATTATTTGGGATCATTTAGTTCATAACTGCATGATTGATAGTGGTGAACATAGCACAATTATGCCAAAAGCAATTGTAGAAAAATTGGGTCTGCAGTATGAGTCTTAAGAGAAAAGTGTGTTACAGCCAAATGGAACAACAACCAACACAGTTAGTATTATTAGAAATTTGGAGGTAACCATAAATGCTTGTTCCCCAATTTTACTATTTTAAAAGATGTAAACTATTGTAGATGTTGTTGACAATTTTTGCACTTGTGCCAAAATGGGCAACTTGATACTTTATTCTGATGGATACCATTGGAAAATTATTCCTAAGCTAGGGGGTCTCTCTCAGACAACATTTTTACTGTTGAATTAATTAATGATTACATGAAATCTGTAGCTATGTGTGCTGTTACAAAACATAACATATCACATACCCTGTAATTTCATGCTATCTTCAGTAAAAGAACACAAAGACTCGAAGGATAGTTATATTATCTTAATGAAGACACTGAATTCGAAAATAGATGAAGTGTTAGGTTTTGAAGAAGCAATCAATACTATAGATTACATAAATCAAAGTTCATTACTGGATGTTACAGGTATTCTTTAATGTTCTTTCCTTCATGATTAAGACATTCAATTATAGTATTGGGTTGTTTAGTTCATCATACAATTCATATCAAAAAGAAAAAATGGAAAAATAAATACACAACTCAATTTCATAATTCAATGTTTTATTCATAAGGAATTTCAAATGTTCGCACACAAGCCGTGGGATATAACTGGAAAGTAAAGTACAACTACTGAAATAAGAGGTACACATGGATGAAAGAGAAAATAAAGGAGTATGAGTGAACCCATCATTTCCTTGAGGTTTTTCCTTAGGTTATGCATTCTCATCTTCATATTTGTTCCATCTTCATCTTCATTGCTGAGAACACTATACCTAAAAATAGAAAAGAGAAAACTATCATTTTATGAGCTCAAGGTACAATCCATATTCCTATGCTATCCTAATTTGTGCACATGGATCTATAGTAACAAGAGATATAGATTACTAGAATATCAACAAGTATACATGATGTACTCACTTAGAAGGAAATAAAGAGAAGAAAAGAAAACATGGACATAAGAGACGGAAAAAATCCTAAATATTTTCTAACTATTTTCTCAAGTGTGCAGGAAAAGGTTGTAGTCAAGAAGAAATAAATCATATCTTATAGCCTTCACTATGGATAAAGATTGTAGATTAATAAATTCTATCTTATGGTACATAAAGCAAATGAGTCACCAGTACATATTGGAATGAAGGAAGAATGCAACTCAAAGTTCACTAGCTATTCTAGAAATAAAAGAAGTTGTAGTACAGAACAAAGAAGAGAATTGAAAACCAAAGTGCATGTTTTAGATCGCAAATGAAGAAGAAGGATCAAAATTTAAAATCTAAAGTTAAATAGAAAGATAATATTACAGCAAAAACACAATGAGAAATAAATCTAAGAAAAATTTGACAGGGCTTCGCCATGTAAAATGGACATATACATCTTTCCATCTTGTTGGTTTAAATTAATACAAACTTTTTGTTATCCAAAATTCACCCCTCAAGGTTAATTTTGATAACATGCATCAAATTCTTCATTCACGAGCAGTATATATTGATTCAAGGCCCGAAATCATGTTTTTGGGGGCCCCCTCGGCTTCTCTCTAACTCTCTCATCCAAGGAAAAATCCCAACAAGTTACAAAAAATGGAAAAAATACAAAAAATAAGGTTGCAGGATTGTTTTAAAGCATTTCAGGTCTAAAGGGTGCGGATTGTACTAGTGCGGGTCGTACCGAGGTTCATCGTACCAAGTTGAGGCTGAAATACAAAGAAAATCAGCTAATTCAGACATTTTTGTCCCAGGCAGTCCGCGGGACAGTTGGGACAAAAGTACGCAGGGGACGTGAAAAGCCGAAGCAGCCAAAGGTAATAAAAATCGTCAAGTTTTTTTTTTCACATGGTTTGGGACATCCAGGAAAAAAGTACACGTGGGACGTAAATTGGCGGATTTGCCGAAAGATGGTCCATTTCGGGCAGTTCAGAGATTTTCGTCTGGGACAGCCAGGACAAAAGTACACGCGGGACGTGTGGGATGCGAAAAGGTGAAAAAGCCACAAGTTGGGACAAGGAAGCTTGAATCAGCCGATACGGGAGAATTCATCTGGGACAGCTAGGACAAAAGTACGCGCGGGGTGCGATTTTGCCGAAATAGCCGCAGCAAAGAAGAAAAGTCAACGTTTGACCCGTGAACTTCAAACGGCCATAACTTTTGACTCCAAGCTCCGATTTTCACAAAATTGGACTTTCTGGAACAAGAACGACATCCTCTACACCAAAAAATAAAAATATATTTAAGTAAAAGAAACATATTTGGCTCCAGTTAGTTAATGCTCATTCCCGTCAAATGACAGAAAACGCCTACCAGACCAAAAATAGCTGCCCGCACTCAGAAGGCCATAACTTTTGTGTTTCTCAAGGAAATCACACAAAATTGGTACCGTTGGAATCGTGGCTCTGAGACCGGAAAAAAAAATCAAGAAATTCTAGATTTTATGAGAAATAGGTGGTGATTTTTTATATAACGTGGTCGGGTTCATAATGGTGTTTTATTTGGTAGTTAGGAGTGCAATTATGAGGCATGGTCACCATTATTTCTCTGTTGCATCACCTGGGACAGTATGGGGAGCCTTTTTCAAGTAATATACAATCATTTTACTCCATTTAATGCCTCTTACAAGTGGTTGAATGATAGATTTCAGGATTTCTATTTTTTCTTTCTCTCTCTCTTCTCAATTTTTCTATAAATTGGAGTGTTGGGCTCATTGTAAGAGGGAGATAATCTTTGTAGCAAAGCTCTGCCAAAATTTTTTTGTGAAGCCAATGTGCTGCAGGCCTGGGTTTTGGAACCCTTGCATGGTGATCCAGGCCCTATTGGTTAAACTGATGAACTGTGCATATCAGAAGAAATAAAATATAATGCTTGTGGATGTATCTCCCATGCTGTGTGTTCTTCGCATTATTCTCGCCCTTTACCTTGATGACAAGAATATTGGTCTATTATTATGTTCGTCAAGGATCCATTATCATTGTGTATGTTTGAAATATGTTGTGGAATGCATTTTTGGCTTATTGATTATGAGAACTTGTCCACCCCTTCTAGTGTTGCATTTGCTTCTGTATCCACGCATTTGAAGACTTACTCTACACCCTCCTTTTATGGTGTTATCACCTTGTAGTGTAGGATTCATATTATGCTATTCTCCTCTCACTGTCCCTTGGAGTAGGTTTACCTACATTAGAGTAGATTGTGGTATGTGGTAGGTAGTTGAGGAGTAAGAACCAACCTTTTCTGGAGGTCTATCTCAAGTTAGTGAGTCCCACAACTTGGAGTCAGTTACCAGTATCAATCCACCCATGGTTCAAGTATTATGTATGGCTTAAACATAGAGTGTTGTTATTGGGAAAAACACTTTTAAAATTTTTAAATAAATCAAATAGTTGATACAGAAAAGACGGAAGTATTGCCATGATCAAGGATAACCGGTTTATTATGTTCAGGTCTAAGTAAAATCAGCTTCAATAGAAAACCTGATACATTTTGTTCTGATCAGAAAATACCAATATAATAACTGAAACAGCAAATAAAGAAAGGAGTTTGGAAGTTTGGCAGGACTTCACCATGCAAAATGGAATTTTGTAAATTTTCAGCATACATTATAAAAGTTGTAATGAAGATTAATAGGGCAATATTAAGAAAAGAATGGACTACACGTTCGTCATCCAAAAGATTACAAATTGGGAGCTTTTTTCTGGGCTTAACAAACTAATAAAATGAAAGTTTTAAGATAATATCAAAAGTTCAACATTTTTTAATTACAGTTTTAATATTTTTAAGCACGTAATAAGAAATTGTTTACAAATTCCAGAAGGCCACATACAAGGTACAAAGATCTCATGGAATCAAGAAACAGTCAAGGTAGAACTACAATACTTTCAGAATCAAATGCACAAAGAAGAAACTCTTAGTCAGGAGCAGAGTAGTACAACCAAGAACTGAGGAATCATCAAGTGAGGACCCGAGTTATGAGAAGCACATGTCCATAGATGTATAATTAGGTGTATCTATCTTAGTATATTTTAATAACAAATAATAGAATACCTAGAGTTGAGTTAACAAGAAATAAAAATAAATGTCTCTGTGTAAATGATGAGCTCATTTAAGAAAATATAGAAGTAAAATCTGAGTTAGGCATCAATATTAACTCCTCTCATGGGAGAATGTAGAGTATGATTTCCAAAATCACGATGTAAATATAGTTGAAGTATAATTCTAACTCACCAAGGTCACAAAAAATGCTAATAAAATGATAAGGACTGAGCTAGAACAACCAACTGAAGGAGAAAATACAAATTCTCAAATGTTATGGCTATCAGGGAGAGCTAGAACAACCATTAAAAGGAGATAAGCATTGCATGAATGAACAAAACAGGAAGTTGCAAGCTAAATGATAACATCCAAATTCAGATATTTTCAAGGAGTTTCAACGTGAAATAAAACACAAGCTCAGAGCATCAAACTATGATTCACTAAGAAAACTTGAAAATGGATCAAATAATCTGCAGAAAGAAGCTCAAGAATGACAAGTAAGGAGACCATTCTACGCCTCGAAGAAGAAATCAAGAAGTCGAGTTGAGAAATCATAGGAAAAAAAGGGCAAATAGAAAACTAAAAATGATTTAAAAGATACAAATGTTCGATACCTTATGGCCAAACCCCCCCAAAGTCATACAGAATAACACAGGGCTTGAAATAATCAAAAAAATGTGGCCATAAGACCTTGCAAAGAGCCCAATAGTAGTAAGGAGGAAGACGGAAACACCTTGAATCAAATTACATGCATGTCTAGGCTAAAGGAGCTGAAGAAAGGTAGTTCCCACGATCTTACAAAATGGGATAGAACTATGGTACAATCCTCAATAGATTGTTACGCTCCTGACATAGGGTGTGGGTTGAGTTTGTAGCCTTCATTTTTGAAGACACTTTTCTGCTAAGACCACCTAGTCTAGCATTACATAGCCAGTAGAACTTCTCAAAAACCCCTTTGCTAACAAAATAATTGTACTATTCGTCATTTTTAAGTTCATAAAGTGGATTTCGTATTTGAAAATGTTATTTGATACTGTATAGTTAATGTTGCGAACATAATTAATTAAAATATCACCATTAGATCCAACCTACCTACATTTAGTGTAATTAGGCTCACTAAAACAAATTTAGATTCAATCCTAATCGTAAAAGGGTGCTAAACATTTTGTTGAACCTTCTTCTTTGATCAAAACCTTCCCTAATATAGGATATTCTTATTCCTGGGTATAAGGCATGGCTATCTCAAAATACGTATATTCCCTAGGGTTCCAGATTAACATTGTATATAACGGATAACACGGCTTTTTGAATTATCTTCCGAAAACATAAGTTAATGGAAACACTACTATGTATCTCGTACTATTTTTTAAAACCGTATATTATCTTTCTATTTATGGTAGTCCATAACAGATAAGGATCATCAAAGTTACAAAACTGAGATAAACAATTATAACATTTTTGTATAGATATTGTATGGGAGTCGGTCCAACAAGTATAGAAAAACCAAAATTTTGGATGGTATTGTCCAATTTATGATATTGCTATCCCATTTTTATTTGATTGATATTATTCGATATTAGATGTTTATGTTCCTTAAAAAATTAATTTTCATTTTTAATCTTAAGATGTTTAATTTTGCACATTTTATTTACATATTTCAATAGTCATGTTGTTGTTATATCCATTGTGAGAGGATAAGAGACAATCTGGGGGATATATTGAATAAGGGAGAATACCTATTGATACTTTTTAGGACTCGGAATTTGGGATAGGTCAAATTGAGACTTGTAGTTTTATTAGTGGATGTGACCAACCATGTACCTAACAAATATACTCGTTGAAGAGGTGGAATGAAAAATAGTTCTAGGTTGGCTCCTAATAGGTGATATTATCCAGATACAGGATTTATGGAAGTCCAAGTATTTTTATATTTACTATTATAGAGATGCAATGCATGTAGACCATGGATTGTCTTTAACATATAAATAAATCACCTATTTTATCAACTAAAAGAGGAGAAGGGTTTTATTCGGATCTATATGGGATCATTGACATTATTTTCAAAAGAGATAATATCCTACAATATTTATTTATTCTATTTTTCTTCATTTATAAGTTTTTGAAGGAAGTGATTATATTTCAATCAGGTGTTGATATTTTTACACCATAAGATGTGGGATACTAAGATTTATTGAGGTAATGTGTCTTGTCTCTTTTATATGAGTATTTACAAGATCAGAGTGGATCCTCAGGCATGATGCCTGAGCTATCAATTTGTGGATCGTTGTTTTGTAGTTGAAAGATTAATCTAGTAGGATGACCATAAGGATAATTTCCACCTGATTGTTTATTAATTTAAGAGTAGAAATATCGTAATAGAGAAGTATTATTACCATTGATTATAAATAATTAGTAGATTGAGCCAAAACACTATTATTGTAGTTCCTTATGCTAATTCAAGGGTATCTCAATTATTTATTAGGTTTATCGTTGCATTAGTTTGACCATATCAATAACATGACTCCCTCAAGGAATGACAATCACTACCAGCACAAGAAGGTGATTAGTAGTTGGCGGATTGAATACTTTGCACTAGGAACCCTACTTATAGATTAGTTCATAGCAAGAGCAACATAGAGAGGTTCAAATGAAGGGCCTTTAAATTTGAAAAACTATCTCCATCACCAAAATTTTGATGTGAAATAAATGGTGGTTAAAAGGAGTTAATTTCTACTTATTATCTTTCTGCATTGTATATTAGATGGTTACCATAATGACGAGCAAGTTATAGTGGTAGTGTAAGGACTCCAACAATTCGGCATTGCTGCGATTAAGGCGGTGGATTGAAGAAACGATGACAAAAAAATCAGAGATGGTAGAGACAGGGGTAAAACCATTCCCAACAAATAGGAGGAAGCGTAGTATTAGAACAAGGAAAAAAAATTGGTAATGTTTTAGTAGATAATACAATACATAATGGAAGCAAATTATTGATAAGTTACCATTATGAGTATTAAAATAAATACATTCAATGATTATAAAATATTGATATGTGGGTGTCATTGTAAGGGAAAAAGCATTGGGTATATTTAAGTAGATATTTATTCAAACACCATGGGTGGAGAATAACTCTTCCTAAATGTTAGAGGCTTTTAATTTTAAAACGTGAAGAAATTGCAAGTCAACATATATACTGGTTTTATCTAGTCGATTTGCAATAAAATACATCAAAAATATTGTAAGCTGGGAGGATGTGAAAAAGTAGCTAGATAGAGGTATGTAACCCTTAGATAACACAAGGTAACTTTAGACCGTGGTTTAGTAGATTAGTACAACATGGAGGCGTAAGAAAATATTCTAATTTATATTTATATTTGATGTAACTGACTAAATATTAAAATGAATGTCACGTCTAATGTATTTTTAAGTTGTGTATGAGATGCATTATTAGATGTATTATGAAAATTGTTCTATGAGATAAGTGATATAAACTTAGTAATTATGACTTGAAACGGGGTAAGTATAGATGGTAAATTCCATTATTTCTATATGATTTTTGTTGATTTAGGTATAAGGTTTCTTTCATATTTATCACTTCTTAATTTTGTATTTACAAATTTTTTTTTTTTTTATGTCATTTATACAAGTAAATTAACTTTAAGTCCACCACATATATTTAGGATGCAGATAAACATGTAGGAGCGAGATAACCATATGGATTAAATCAATTATAGGAGGGGTGGAAAAAAACCAAGGATCCGTAATGTAAATATCGTGCGGACATATTGTAACTATATTATGATACATTTTGAGGAGGAGAGACGGTGGGATATATAAAATGCAAATTATGCCCTTATTTCCAAACTTTGTAAGAAGTTCTATAGATAATCACATATATAATCATCACAATACATTTAACATCTATTGCATATTATAAATAAGGTTGCCTTTCACCTTATCGAAACCAATTACTGTTATGATGAGAATTAATATGGTATATATAATCATGAAATTTTTCAAGAAATTTACATAGAGATATCATGTCATATATCTCAATATTATCGAAAATGAATTTTGTTATTTGTTATTCGACTATAGGATTTCTGTGGGTATGTAGTTCAAGTATTATCCATTATCGAAATTATTTCCTTATGTAAGACTTTAACCTTTTTAATTTTGGAATGATTTATAATAATAACTTGAATGGCTATGATTTAGGAATAAAATCATTAAGTTTCATAATATTTAGTTCGTTTAATAGAAGGAAACACCTTTTTAGTACTGTCAAAAGAATATTCATAGATTGACATTGTTTAAATTGTTATTATTTGTTAATTTTTATCCAATAATACTTTGATATTAATTTTCATAAACACAAATATAATATTTTTCACATTAATAAAAAATGCACAATTTTTAACAAAAATTGGTAAAAAATCATGTCTAAATTTTACTGTCTACAAATTGAATATGTTATTGTAAGATTTCAACAATCGATAAAACAGGATGTCAGAAATAGTTATTGTAGTTATTTAATCATATTAAGTTCAGGTGTTAACTAGATTAGAAGAACAAAAGGAATACAACTTCATGAATCACATGTGTATATTCATGACACCTAACAATGGGCATCCGATGGATAATGATTTCAGATCATCGAAAACTGAAACTATAAACCAATTAAAATTTAAAACAGTTCACTAAATCTTATCCACCGATGAATTGGTCAGGGCGAGCACTTATTTGGTATCAAGTTATCTTAGATCAACCACAAGAAGATCGATCTTTGTAAATTTATTGATATCAATAGTTTTTCGCCAAATTTTGTATTTGCTTTATTTTTACTATCGCTTTGTTATATATTAAATATTTAGTTTTTGCTTTGAAAATCCTGTGGATTGTAAAAGGTGGTATTCATTACTTTGTGTATTGAAAGGAAAACGTAAGAGATTTGATATATTTTGCTACATTTTGATGTTTTTGTTGTACGTGAACATCTAATTTTGATGGAAACTAGGCAATCACCTGATTATTTGATTATGCAGACCCATCTTCAGTATTTTAAATTGTGTATTTTTCCATGTTTTTTTGTCTGTTATAAGACCCAACGCCGACTGTAATTCATTTGAAAAGTTAATGTAGCAATATTGTAATTATGTTGGTCTGTTTACAGTAATGAGGAATAATTTCAGTCTATATTCACAACCAATAATTAGCTACAAGTTTTGAATGCTTGGAACTGTTGCTTAAAGCCACTATAGGTGACCATTTCATGGAACTTTTTTACTAATGTGTATGGGCTTCATTACATATGCCCATGAACCTCTATTCATCATTTCCACAAGTTCACCAAGCTCCTGGGAAGGATTCTATTGCTTGATAAAATTCAAACCATCATACTCGGTGCCCTCCCTCTGAATTTTTTGGACACAGTGAATGGAGTGGCTTATGTCGGAATCCTTGTTGAAACTCTTCTCTACTGCTGCGGTTAAAAAATGTAATACCATAATTTGTACTCCAAAATACAACAGAATAATAACAAGATAGTTTATTTTTTGGTTTATATTTATCAAATTACATTAATAACACAAAAAAATGATTAGGAAAATGCATACTTCAATGAGACATTTGCACATAACATTTATTCTCAAAAGGTAAACATGAAACACACATGAAACAATCGAGGCACATATTACCAAAAGACAAGGCACAACATGAATAATTTCAATTATAGTATAGTTATTTACTCACAGGGAATTCCCAAAAACATTCATTTTCTATTTGCGGGACAAATTTTCCCGATTCGCCCGGTTCGGCCGGTTCGAATGTACAGGTCATTTTGTCCCATTTTCTCCCTGACTGAAAGTTCTTGTCATTTCAGCCGATTGTCCGGTTCGCGTACGTAACGTCACCATTTCGGCCCAACTGTTCAGGGCTGCCTTGACTCATTTTTGACCGAACCGGCTGGTCAGCGTACCTTTTCCCAGATGTCAGGTCCCATTCCGATTTGTCACCTTGGATTTTTTTTTGCAGCATTTGGAACCCCTAGGGTGATTTGAGTTTTCCAAAATTTGGATGAAAACATTTTTGAAATTAACATCCCATTGCCCTCGGTGGGTTTTCCAGTTAGCCATTTTCAGACTTTCGGCTTCCAAGATCCTTTTCCAGTTGGACCTTTTTCCCGAATGTCCCCAATTCCCCATTGGGACTTTTTTCAGCCGGTTTGTGATGTCTTCATTTTTTTTTGTCCCGACTGTCCCAAGGACCGCCTGGACTAGTACTTAGCCATTTTTCTTTCTGGTCTGAGCTCGTTTTTTTGCAATTTTTTTTTTCACATTTTCTCAGAACTTTCTCTCTTCTTCTTGGACAGGGGGAGTTAGAAAAATATGAGGGGACCCTAGAAACATGAATTTTTTCCCTGACTCAATCTATTTACCTGGGACTTGATAAATTTAATGCATGTTATCAAAATTACCTTGAGGGGTGAATTTTGGATAACAATTTTGGTGACTCAGGGGGGTTCATCATCTGCCTGCCAGATGAAGAACGGCCAGCTGCTTGTAGCAATCCATTGGGCATGGAGTTTGTTTGATAACCTCTCAGCTGATCTGAAAATTTGAAAAAACTGTGTCCTTGAGCCATTGAAAACATTCGTTGAGCTGGTTTTCCTGTGGCTGCAAATTCTTTTCCAGGAGCTTGATGAACTGCAAACATGCACATACTAGAAGCAATAGGACATGTGCACAAGCACTTAGGGAAAAAAAACTACTCTAACAACAGTACAATGTGCATAAGCTTTAGAGGAATGGAAATCTAAATTAATATTTACAAGGGTGAGAAGCTTCTTTCTAGTAGCAACGTTTGAGATAGATCCCATTGACCGGAATCTGCAATTCTTCACCATCCAACTTAGCCAGTCGGAAAGCATTGCTACCTTTGCATTCAATGATCATGTATGGGCCACTCCAGATGGCATCAAACTTGGAATGCTTTCCTAGTTTTGCACGATCAGCATCCCATTTCAGTACCAAATCTCCATTTTTGCAATATCCTGGCCTTAGCTTTCTTGTCAAAACTCTTTTTGATCAATGCTTTTATCCTTTTCTATGGTCTGCATTGCGTGCTCTCTTGTCTCTCTAATTCCATCAGCTCATGCAGCTCTTCATACCTGATTTCCATAGGTTCAAACTCAGCTAGTTCCAACTGTTTCATGAGTTCCAATGCTGGCAACTCGAGTGATATAGGGTAGAACTGCTTCTTTCCCGTACACAAGCTTGTATGGAGAGCTTCCTGTAGACCTCTTGGGTGTGATCCTATCAGCCCATAGGGCTGATTTGAGCTTTGCGTAGTGCCAAGTCCTTTGATTCTCATCAAGAGTCCTCTGATGATTCTTAGTAGATTCTTGTTGTGTAGACTCGGCTTGGCCATTACCTTGAGGGTAATAGTTTGATGCAGTGAAGTGCTGAGATACACACAATTCTTGACAGCCCATTCAGTGATCTTTGTGCCAAGGAATGCCAATGTATTGTCTGATATGATAGTAGCAGGGGCACCAAACCTCGTGACTATCCCTTCATAGAAATCTAAGATATTAGATTCATTTTGCCTCCTTGAGTGCCACTGCTTCAGTCCACTTGGTGAAATAAGTCTGTTGCTGTAAGTATCCACTTGTGGCCTTGACTTGAATTGGGATTGATAACCCCAATGAAGTCCAATCCCCATTGCATGAATGGCTGATTTACTGAAATTGGATGAAGGGGCAGCGCTGCTAAACCTTTCTCTTTCCCTGTGAAGAATGCACATTTCTTGCATTTCTTGACCCATGAGAGTAGCAATCAATCATTGAACAGTAGGCCAATAGTAACCAGCTTTCATGATTTTGAGAGCTGTCACTCACTCGTGGAGCAAAGTGGCCCTGCTTCCCCGTCATGGAACTCGTGTAAGATCTTCTCAACTTGACCTGTTCCAATGCATCTTAATAGAACACCATTGATGTCCTTCTTGAACAAAACTCCGTCACAAGCACATATATGGAATGGCTTGTAATCTGAAGTATCTCCTCTTTGCACTTTTTGCTCACTTCTGGAGGGCACAAGCCTGTTTTGGAGGTAATGCACCAAGTCTTGAGTCCAACATGGGATGGGTGCATCATCAGCTGGTTGTTCTTGATCATTTGTAGTAGTAGACAGGACATCTTCTTCTTCACTTTTTGGCTCGTCTGTTGTTTGGAAGCGAGCTGCTCACACAAACCTTTGCCACGAACTAGCTTGGTCACTTTGATTTCAATATCATATTCCATCACCCGAGTGATCCAACCTGCTCTCTTCTCATTTAAATCCTTGTTTAGGAGGAAGTCCTTGACACCAGCATGAGACACCAGCAGTTGAATCTTATTGTTTGAGACCAAATGTCTGAACTTCTTCAAGCTCCTGATGACAGCAAGGACATGCTTTTTTGATGAAAGAATACTTTATTTCGTAATCTTCCAAGGTTTTGACTGAAGAATGCTATGGGCTGTTCTGAACCTTCTCTATTCAGCTGTGTCAAGATAGCTGAGATTGTATCTGATCCTCCAAATGCATACAACATGAAGTCCTTTTGAGAAATCTGGGTTGATAAGAGTTGGAGCTTGTGATATTACATGCTTGATGCTTTCAAAACTCTATTTGCCTTCTGCTGTCCATTTGAATGCCAGACTCTTCTTCAACATCATTGTTAAAGGCTTCACAAGAGTGGCAAAATTAGGCACAAATCTGCGGACAAAGTTTATCCTTCCTAAGAAGCTTTGGAGAGATTTCTTGTGGTGTGGCAATGGAAGTGTTCGGATGGCTTCACCCCCTTTTCAGGATCATTTTTAGCCCTTCCCTAGAGACAATGTGGCCCAACAATTTGCCTTCGTGTGCCAAGAATACACACTTCTTTGGATTCAATGACACTCCGAACCTTCTACACCTCTGAACACTCTGAACACTTGTCTGAGGTGAAAGAGATGGTCTGCTGCATTCTTTGAGAAGATAGTGATATCATCTAGGTATACCAGCACTATTTGTTGATTAAGCCTTTGAATGCCATATCCATAGCTCGCTGAAATGTTGCTCCGAGCATTTGACAGTCCAAATGGCATCTTCTTGTAAGCATATGTGTGCCCCATTTTGTAGTGAAGGCCGTTTCTTGAATTGATCTTCTTCTTCTTTCACCATTATCTGATTATAGCCTGAATATCCATCTAGCAATGAAAACCTTTCTGAACCAGCTACAACTGCAATATTTGTTCCATTGATGGAAGCGGATAATGATGATCTCTTGAGTGATGCTCTATTTAGATCACGAAAGTCCACACACAATCTTATTTTTCTCCATTTTCTCTTTCTTACCGGGCACCAAGTTTGCAACCCAACTTGAGTGTTTGATGGGGAGAAGATGATACTGGCCTCAATGAGCTTGCTTAACTCTTTTCTCATGAGAGGTTCGATATGAGGGATTTACTGGCCTTTGCTTTTTTGCCTGACAGGCTTGGATTCCGGATCCAACTCAATAGTATGTTGTGCCAACTTTGGGTTGAAACCTCTTAAATCTTTGTAAGTCCAAGCAAAAGACATCTGGGAATTCTTGACAAAGCTGAACAAAATCAGATTTTTCTTGTGAGTACTTACTTTGCCAATTTGCAATGTCTTGCCTTCATCTACTAAAATAGGCTCTGAATCTTCACCCTTTACTTGAATGTTCGCTTTCTCCTTCCGGAACTGATCATTCGGGGGTTGAAGATTGACTCCAAGGTTATGAGGCCCTTTTGGTAATTTGTTAGTTCTCTCAGCTGCACCACTTGGTCACCATACTGCTGCTCCAGCTTGTCTTGATTTCTCATGGAGAACTCAGCTTCTTCTTGTAGGAAATTAACAATTTGCTGATCATTCGAAGACTTGCCAACTTGTGTTGTTATCTGGAACAGCTGGTCTCACACCACTTTGATATGAGGCTGAGATTTTTCTCACTTTTGATACTTTCTACAACATCAAACGCAGCCCCAATTGCTGCCAGTCTGTCAGCTTGCTTCATTTTTTTTTTCTTGGGATGGAATTGATGCTAAAAGCTTCAAATCTTCTTCAATAAGATCCCATACCTGATTTTTGTAGTTCTTCAACAGATCATTTTTTGGCAGCATTTTTCCCTTTGACTTGGTTTACGATTAGCTCGCTATCACCAAATAATTGCAAATTCTTGATGCCTTTCTTCTTTTCCCAGTGCAGTCCGTGAATTAAGGCTTCATACTCAGCTGTGTTGTTTGAACAGGAAAACTGGAAAACATGGAAGGCTGAGTAATACCTTATACCTTGCGGTGAAATGAGCATAGCTCCTCCTCCTGCACCTTGTCTACTCCTTGACCCATCAAAGAAAAATTGCCATACTTCATTCTTGTCTTTATGATCTGGCTTGGTGGTGATGCTGGGGAGAGGTTGATTCTCTTCATGTAAACAATAAACTCCTCAGCTCAGATTCTTCTATTTCTTGATAAGGATCAAAAGCATGCACCTTGCTTGCCCATTCATCAAGAGTCAAATCTGGGATGCTTCCAACCTTGGTGTCAGCTTCATCAGTGCTTGGATAATCTTCTTGATCAAATGCTGCTGAACAGTTGGTATTGATTTGGCTTGGAGTGTAAGGCTCAATGTGAAAGTTTGCAATAGGTTCAGACCTGATTGTGGCTTTGGTTCCATATCTTGTTCTGAACAACATGTGTGACCAAATCCGCTGAAAGATAGCCTCCAATTTTAGCAGTGAAGTCTCTTGACAAGCACAATGCAAAGAGTGGTGGCAGGTCTATGACTGACACATCTTGTAACACTATTACATTGGGACATGGTGCAGTGTGAGGCTCAAACCTTTGATTACTCCAACCGTTGTCACTGCTGTCCCATCTAATTGCACACTACACCCTTGGAGATGACTTCATATTGAAGCCCTAACTGATCAGCTATTTGTTTTGGCATTACTGAAGCTACTTTGCCCAGAATCAATCATGCAATTATGTACCAACTTGTCTCCTATGATCAATGAAACATAAAATGGAGGGGGCTTCAACATTTTACCTTGCTGTCCTCCATGATTTCCTTCAGGCTGGGCAGCATTTGTGAGAGCACTTTTTCTTGCATTTGGACCTGTTGATTTGAAGTTGACCAGTCCTTCATGGCAGCTTGTAGCAAATCTCTTTGTCCTGGGATGGATAGTGATTCCCACATTGATATGTTTACATTTTTTGTCTTCTTCATCTGATCAATGATGTTGAATGGGATGAAGTATCCCTCTTGTTGTCCCTTGGCCTGCACATTCATTCCTTGCACATGGGCAGCAGCACTGGCACAGCTTATGTTGAGTTGGGTTTAGGAGTGGTTTTAGGAGTGCTGCTCCTTGCATGTTTGGATCTACATTTTTTTTGCCAGCGGCTTGTGGAGTGGTAGAAGGTTGTGGATTACTTGGAGCAATGGTTTTGTCCTTCACCCAAATTTCTCCTTTTTGACCTTGTGTTGGCTGCAACACTTTGAGAGGGTATTTGATTGATTCATACCACAAAAATCTTCAGCCTGCCAATTGACAAGAGTAGTTTCGTTCGGAGATGTTCCTTGCTGAGGTGCTTCCTTGCTACTGATCTCCTTCGTGGCTGGACTCTTGCGACCCACCAATGGTTTTGCACCATCAGAGCCTGATTTAATGCACCGTTAAAGCACATTGATTGGTTATGTGGCTGACTGCACGGGAAACACCAATCATATCTTGGGCCATGTTATTTTGGACTGGTACCAAAGCTTTAGATGTGAGATGCAACATTGGGATTATAGGGCTGAAATGGTCTATTGGCAGGAGGCCTTGCTTGATTTGATTTTTTTTGCAGCCTGAGTTGGTGACCTATTTTGTTGGTATGGGGGCCTAGCCTGGTACTGCTGCTTGAGGCTGATACGGTCTAGGTCTAAACTTTGAGCTTGCTGTCTTTTGATAGTAACCAGCTCATTTCCCAAATTTTGCAATTGTTTCATGACCTCTTGGAGTTCATTTGAAGCACTAGAGGATGAAGTAGAAGTCTCATTTGAACTTTGATTTCTAGGAGTGGGAATAGGAGCCAAAGTGGGTGCTTGACTAGTGCTTTGGATTTTCTAAGTTTGGATACAAGGGCATGGGAGGCCTAGGAGCTAGTTTACCAGCTTGAATAAGACAGTTTTTTTCAGCCCTAATGGCAATGCTATAAGCAGCAGGTAAGGTTGTGCCTCCCATAGATTGAATTAACATAGAAATATCAGAATTCAAAGCTTTAAGATAGTATAGAAAAGCACCTTCTGCTGTTGCCTTACTGCCACTGGAATCCTATCCCAAGACCTTTGAAATCTGAAGTTGAAGTCAGTCAGCTGCTCATTGGGGGCTCTCTTGATAGTTGTCAATTGTTCTAGTAGAGACAAGTTTGTCTCCCTTTCTCCCAAACTGCTCATGGAGAACTATGCATAACTGATTCCAATTTGTGATAGAACCAGCTTCAAGGCTCTGAACCATTGCAATGCCTTTCTTTTTGAATGAAGATGCCAACAATTTGACAGCCACATCCATTTCATTTATCTCATGGATTGCACAGACATTAGCAATGTCTTTGACATGATCACCAGGAGTGGTATGATTTTTTCTCCAGCGAAAAATGGAATGTTCTTCAATGCTGCAATTGGAACTGGATTCTGTGCATTGAGGGCAAGTGGGCTGCTGCCAGTGAAATTGACAAAGGGATTTGTGGTTGTGCCATTTGATTGGCCTGAGAACCCTTGTTGATTGAGAAAAGGTCTACCAGGTGGAGGTGTAGACAAAGTTCTATAGGTGGAGACGCAGATCTTTGAGCTCTTCTCCCCCTTCTTTCTCTCCTGGAGATAGATGCAGATAAACAAACAATCCTTCCTCCCTAGTTCTTGACCTGGTCTGTATTCTTTCATAAATTTGCCAGGCTTGGACTGCTGAAACCAGTGGATTATGCCTCTTTGGAGAGTCGCCAGATGTGTGATTTTAAAGCTCCTTCAAAGCTGGAACTTACAACAAGTGCACATCAATCTTGTTGCAAAATGAAATTAAAGACCTCTAAGGTCCCACCGGGGTGCCAGAACTGTTATCACCGAATCACAGCACCCCCTGTTTATACAATGCATATTTGAACTCACAGTGTGATTGGATAACATGGGTACTATCTCCAAGTTGTGGGACTTGCTACTTGAGATAGACCTCCAGAGAAAGCTGGTTCTTGCTCCTAAACTACCTGCCACAATCTACTCTAATGCAGGATAAGCTAACTGTTCTAATCTAAATTTCCAAGGGACCAGGGAGAGAGAGAGAGAATACATAAAAATGAAAGCCTACACTAAAGGTGATGACACCAGAAAAGGAGGGTGTGATGGTTAGAGTGTCTCCAAAGTGGAAATACAAAGGCAAAGTGCACCTAGAAGAGGTATGAACAGTTCTCCATAATCTAGCAAATACATTCACAGCAGTATTCCAAGCACACACAATGATAATGAATTCCTGCAAGAACATAATAATAGACACAATATTCTTGTGGAAAGATAAAAGGGCAAGAAGAATGCAAGAAAACACAGCAGGGGAAGATCAATCCACAAACTTGTATTTTATTGCTTTCCTGGTATGGCTGAGTTCAGTCTATACAAGATAAGGGCCTGGATCACCATGAAAGGAGTCCACTACAAGGGCCTGCAACACACTGGCTTCACAAAGCAATTTTGGCATAGCTTTGGTACCCAAAAACTCTCCCTTTTACAATGAGCCTAACACTCCAATTTATAGAAAAATCAGAAGGAAAGAGAAGGGAAAATGGAATCACGAAATTCCGGAACATCTGTCCTTCAACCACCTATAAGAGGGCATTAAATTGAGTGAAATGATATAAATTACTTGGAAAAGGCTCCCCATAATGTCCCAATGTGCTGCAGCAGAGAAAGAAGGATGACCATGCCTCTTAAATGCACTCCCAGCTACCAAATAAAACACTGTTCTGAACCCGGCCACGTTTTCTTAAAAAAATCAATCAATTTCTGATAAAATACAGAATTTCTCAATTTCTGGGGATCGGGCTTGGAACCATGATTCCAACGGTACCAATTTTGTGCGATTTCGTTGAGAAATACAAAAGTTATTGCCTTCTGAGTGCGGGCAGCTATTTTGGGTCTGGCAGGCATTTTCTGTCATTTGACGGGAATGAGCATTGACTGACTGGAGCCGAATATGTTTTATTTCATTTGATGGGAATGAGCATTGACTGACTGGATGTTGTGCTCATTCCAGAAAGTCCAATTTTGTGAAAATCGGAGCTCGGAGTCAAAAGTTATGGCCGTTTGAAGTTTCCGGACCAAATGTTGACTTTTCTTCTCTGCCTTCGGCTGCTTCAGCTTTTCACGTCCCACGTGTCCCTTTGTCCCAAATGTCCCAGTGCTGAAATTTCCCATTTCGTCTGAACCGGCTGGTTCGCGTACTCACGGCCCAGATGTCCCATTTGTTTTCGGGCCGTTTGGGACAAATTTTCCCGATTCGCCCGGTTCGGCCGGTTCGCGTACTTTTGTCCCGCGTGTCCCTGACTGAAAGTTCTCATTTCGGCCGATCCGGCCGGTTCACATACTAATTTCCCAGATGTCCCAAACTGCCTGTTTCAACAGTTAGTCAATTTTTTCCATTTTTTGGCCAGTTTGGATTTCTGCGTCCCACGCGCCCCTTTGTCCCAAATGTCCCAAATGCTGCGCGGACCGCCTGGCGGCCTTTCGGCCGGTTCTCGTCCAGATGTCCCTCATGTCCCGACTATTGCAAGGATTGGGACTTAGCCATTTTTTATGATTTTTTCTTCTGGCCCGAGCTGTTTTTGCAATTTTTTTCACATTTTCCTTAGAACTTGCTCTCTTCTACTTGGACAGGGGAGTTAGAAAAATATGAGGGGACCCTAGAAACATGACTTTTTGCCCTGAATTAATATAATTGCTTGGGACTAAATAATTTGATGCATGTTATCAAAATTACCTTGGGGTTGAATTTTGGATAACAATTACCTTGTTGGTTAAGCCCACGGAGGAGGCTGGGGTCAAGCTATACGTAGTAGAACCTGAGTTTGCAGCAAAATAAGAACAAGAACAAGAGGAAGAAGATAAACAGTCTGTATGCTCTAAACGCAGTGGCCATATTGGAACTTCATCTAAAGAGGATCCTGATCTAATCTAAGCCTCATAACTAGTTAAGAGAGAGGAAGAACAACCAGCTCTAAATCCCATTGAAGAGGAGAAAATGGGAGAGATCAAATCAGAGTTAAGGCCACTTAGTGAAGAAAGCATTATTGAAGATTTTTTGATTTAATTTAAAGGGCCTAATTTGATTAATGAACCCATCATGCAGGAGGACCATACATTCCTAGAGGCTTCAAGTGTAGATCAGGCCACAGAATAACCTTCAATTCTTCCTCCCACTTCATCCCCTGTGAGTTGTGATGTTGAAGAAGAGTTTGATATTTCAAAATTCATGTTTGAGGATGAAGGGAACCATGGTGAGCAAGTTACAAATCAAGAGAACACCATGGAGGATATTGAGCACACACAGTAGGACAACAAGGAGGTACATTATCTATCTAACTTGAAGGATTTCCTTGATGAAAACGAGATCGAGAAGATCACATCATTTTATCCTCTATCATCCACTTTCCAAGCATATGATTCCATTTTCATGGAGGATAACATTCAATCCCAGCATCCTGCATCTCATAATGACCCTCTGGAACAAATTTTGGAGGATAAAAATCTTCCACATTCTTCTCAGGAGGAGGAGGGAAAAGATCACAAGGATCCCATCTCTCCCATACCATCCACCAAAAAAGGTACACAAGAAGACTCTATCCATGGAGTTGAAATACAAAAGCATGGGCACATCCATTGGATCAGATTGTGCCCAATCAGGTACTTGGCTTCATTGGAGCCAAGGGATAAGCCAAAACCATTCATACCCACTTTAAGGCAATGAGGATGAGTATCAAAGCACCAACAGGCACCATCAACACCTCTAGGACTTCAATGCTAATCATCTTGAGGAGATACTTTCAATTGATGTTGATACCTTGATGATTTGGGTGGAAGATCAGCCTCTTTTCAGTTTTTCACTCATAAAACCAGCCATATTCAGTGTCAAATAATTTACCTGGCTTCCAATTGTGAGAAAGGGAAGCTATTTCTCCCGGCCAGTTGCAGTATTTGTTTGAGTTCCATTTTTCTCCTAGTTAGTATACGAGTAAGAGTAGTTTTTTTTTCAATAGAAGAAGTGCTTTTGCACACTCTGCATGTCTCATTGAGGCATGTATGATTTAATATTTGTATATAAGTTATTCTCGTATTTCTTCATAGGTACAATACACCGGGGCCCTTCAATATTAAGGAGCAAGGAGACCGATAGGTGCCTGTAAAGGTTTCTCATTTCAAAATCAATCCAAATACAAATAAAGTAAAATTGGTTTCAACACAGTCCATTTTTAGGGGTAGGTGAAATCCCCCAAGTCATTACAATTATATACTCTAAAAAATAAAGGTTTTTCTTATGGAAATTGAGAGTATGGACATCGGGAAAGGTTCGGGGTCACTAAGTGTAGGAAATTAGGGAGAAGTTTCAATGAAAAAGATCAGTATCATGCTATCCTTCTTGACTCCATGCCCAATGGATGCAACAAGGCAACTGGTCTATTTATTTAGTAGGTAGATGTCCATGTGAGTCACCAAATTTTTATCCCAATTTTACCCCCGAGGAAAAATTGATCAAATATGACCCTACACAGAAGAATATCTAAGGATCTTCTTTGTCTTAAAAGATCACTTTCAAATCCAACAATCAAGGGGAATGTGATCACGAATAAAGGAGGAGAAGGGTCAAAAGAGGAGAAAACAACGTCAAAAGAGGCCGAGGCTCACAGAACAAGAGTGAAAAGAAAGGAATCAATTTTTTTTGACTTTAGTGCATACGAGTTGACTTGGGGGCAAAGCAACACACTCACTGAAGTGTCACATGCCTTATCAGCATAAATTCAAAATGCGCGGCCAAAAGAGAGATCTGAAACTTGCGCCAACCCTGCATATGTCCAAGTTTTGGAAAAAGGATAGAGCCAACTGTTAAATGACTAACTACTAGAGTGTCAGCAGAAGCCTCATGTGCCTCATTGGTGTAATCCTAGAAGTGAGACAAAAGGGAATGACACCAAATGAGCACCACCCCTCCACGTGGTTAGAGCCTCAAAAAATTAGATTGGAAATTGAAATTATAAGACCAGCAGATGGTGCCACGTGTCTTATCGGTGCAAACACCAAGGTTGGGGTCCAAAGAGCAGGTTCCCAAATGAGCGTGGGCTCACCAAGTGGTCAGAGTAAAAAAAGGGGATAGATATGGTCGTTTAATTGGCTAAGTATGGAAGGGCCATTAGAAGCTTCCATGTGTCGTGTCGGCACAACTTCAAAGGTGCAGGCCTAAGTGGAGACTCAAACATGTGCTATCTTGCCATGTAGTCAGGGACCAAAAAAGGTAGCAGGCCCAAATCGGCTAAGTATAAAAGAAACAGAAAAAATATGCAAACAGATTAAAGTGTCTCATCAGCACACCTTCAAGGGTTTAAGCAAAAGGTGGTCCCCTAGACAAGTGCCAACTTTCCATGTGTCCCAGGTCTGAAAAAGAAATAGAGCTAGTATTTGAAAAGTCTCAGGCTAGCGGGTTGTGCCACGTGTCTCATCAGTGTAAAATTAAAGCCATGACAAAAAGTAGAGACTCAAAAAAGCTCTGGTCTTCCATGTGTTCAGAGCCTAAAAAGGAAAAATCAACCATAGAAAATTCTAAACAGAGGTAGGCCAGCGGAAGGAGCCATGTGTCACCATGACACAACTTCAAAAGGAAAAATATAGAGGGAAGGTTCCAAATTTGTGCTTAGCCTCCACGTGTCTAGGGTCAGACATGTGGCCCCAGTAAACAAAAGGAACTTAGCCAAAACACAAAGAAATAGGGAATAGTTGCGGGATGTGACATGTGCCTCATTGGCATAACCAAAAAGGTATAAATCACATCAGTGCCAACTTGCCAAGTGGTCAAATTATAAAAAGGTAAGATTGGCTATTGAAAAGTCGAAATTCCTACAGAGGCCTCCATGTGTCTTATCCACATAATTTCAAAATAAAAACGTAGGGGTAGTTTCTAAATGAGTGTGAAGCCTCCACATGTCTAGGGTTGGGAAAAGTGTCTCTGCCAACAGGAGGAACTCAAGAAGAATACAGAGGAAACTGAGTAGGCTCACGGAAGCCACCACATTTCAGTTTGGTGAAACTTCAAGAGAGAGAGGAAGGGGTTGAATCCTCAACACATGCAGGGCTGCCACATTTGTCTTACATTAATGTACTCTTTAAAATATTATGAGCATGCAACCTTGATATTCAAACAACCATATCTTTTGATCAAAATATTTGAATCGAGTGCGAGGGGGACATTTTAGAGAGCTCTCGGAAACTACTACCCCACCTGCCACCATTAATGTTTTGACCCTCCATTTTTGAGGCCATCAAGTCTCCCACCTGACACCATGATGAAGAATGGGTTTCCTTCCTTTCGTAGTAAGGGATGGTGATGGGAGCATGGGTGTTGCAGCGAGACTCATCATTGTGATAAGTGGATTCAATGCTCTTCCAGGGGTGGTTGGAGCAGGGTTCTAATTCTTCCCTCCTTTGTCTCTTATTATTCCTATATATTTTAAAGGAGGTGCTCTTTTCAAGAGGTTGGTCATATTTTCTCTCCCGCCCCTTCTCTCTTTCTTACTTAGGGTAGAATGTGGAGTCTAAGCCTCCTCTCATGGCTCTGTAATGGAATTTTATTTCCTCTTTCCTGCTAATGATGTACTGTGTGACTTATGGAGAAATAAAATCTTTTTCGTGATGCATTTTGTCTATCCTTTGGTTGTTTTATTGTATCTTCTCACCTGTCATCATTGCAAGGTATATTGTGCATCTATGATGTCTATTATAGATTCTAGGATCCATGTTTCATGGGTTTGAATTGGTGTTTTGTGTGAACTTCATCTTTTTTCTGTGATGCATCTGTCCATCCTCTCCTTTGCTCACCTCTCTCCATTTCAGGCAGTTGGATTTGTGATCAGCCATTTCCTTTTCTGGTGTATCACCGTTTTAGTGTACGCTTTGTTTTCATGCACTTTCTCTCCCCGTCTCTTCGGAATGGTTAGATTAGGATTAGATATTTTTCCTACACTAGAGTAGCTTTTGGCAGGTAGTTTAGGAAGAAGAAGTTGGCTTTCTCCACAGGTCCATCTCAAGTCCACAAGTCTCACAGCTTGATATATGGTCCAATGTTTTGTAATCACACCGGATGCCCCACTCAAATATGAATCCATTTGGGGGTGTTGTGATTTTGCATCAATAGAAACCATGCATATCTTAGTTATCATGAATGATTAAATATTTATCTTTGCTTATACTCTGCAAAAGTATAATGAACTAGCCCAAAAATGGCATGTTTCTTCTAAATACTAATATAGGAACCTAGAATGAATTCTACTCCACCACGTCCTATCCTATTTCCTTCACAACTTTTCCTTTTATGTTCCAAAGTTTAATCTTACATGAAGTGGTCTTTTACCCTCACCTTCCATTCACTTTCTCTTAAATTGTAACACTAGTCTTGTGTTTAATTTGTGTTTTAGCCTCCCTTTGATTAGTCAATGATGTCTATGACCTTTGATCTTATATAACACCACAAAACATTATATTCACCTCAAAATTCATCTCAAAATCTATCAAGTTTCATTGTTCAATAATTTGAATTCTAGACTTCCCTAGAGGGTTCTTAATCTAAATTTTTTTCTCTACTAGTTCAACCCAGGATTTAGCTAAGTCCAAAAAGTACTAAAACATCCAATATTTGTATTTTCAACCCTTATAAATGCTTACATTACAAAAAATCAAGACTTCATAATTTTACAAACTCCTTGTAGTTCTCTTATGCAAATTTTACTCTCAAGCCTTTCAAAAAATAAATCTTTTACCAACTATGCTCCAAAAATTTGAGGGTTTCAAAGAAGGAATAAATAGATTCATTAGTTCAATTATATCGACCCCAAAATCCTCAATTTTTTTACCAAATCCCTCTACAACGTTCTCAATTTAACTTTTGGCATTCTTTCTCTTAGATACCTCACTAGGTTTGCTAAAACAAATCGTCATATACATATTTGACATTGTGAAGTTCCAATGTATACCGAAGAGGGTTTTGAAGACACATTAAAGCATTTTAACATTACCTAAAAATACAAATCTTGAAATCTTATGATGAATATATTTTCCTTTGTAAAATCATCTTTTTAACTAGTTGTATGACTGCATTTTATCCCTCAACACCATACTGTAACCAACATATTTAAAACAAACCTTTCAAAAGCCAAAATTTCTTCAAAATGTCCAATATTGGAGCCTTTCAAAAATATCCTAGAATTTTCATAGAAAACTATGTTGTTTTGGAGCCTCAACAATCAAACCCTAACTCTAATGTGACCATACATGTCTAGATAACCTGAGAAAATAAAATATTGCAACCACATTTTAGGATTCAGGTCTCAAGATTCTAAATATGGTATGAAGCTTTATCTTAGGGTTTTTCACAAGGGAGTCTTGCCAATAATATTTCAATAGGTTTCCAAGTTAACAAAACATGTGGTTCTAGGTTTACTTATTTGATATAGCCAATAGACTATCTTTTCCATGTTTTTGTTAAATACTCAAACTCTGATATGACTTGCTATTATTTCAAGTTTAAATAATCATACTCCAATCACCTATAAATGATTCATTCATTTGATAATTCATCAACCCAAGAAATTCAATCACAATCCAGAGAATGATCTTATAACATTGATCATAGAACACCATAAAAAACATATCTATTCTATGAAATAAATATTCTGTTGTTATAAAGACACATTTATATTCCTTATTGAAATTATCTTGTACAATATACCATAAGAATCAATAATATATTATCAACATCATGCCATGATAACCATGCATTTCTTGTAAAGGATAACAAAAGTATAATTAAACCAATGTGATTTCTAATTATTCACTTTTTTTGAGTTTAAGGATTAAATACCATCCTATTAAGGCTTTAAGATGGATTTTTCCATGAAATTAGGTATTCTTCCTTTATAGCTACAATTTAATGAGAGTTATAAAGAAAACAAATATTATTTCTCATACACAAATATAGAGCTTTTATCATTATTTATATGACTAGATAAAATTTACAACTATCTTAATTTTTGAACTATTTCTCCATCTAATCCTTCTTGAGAGGATCCTTATCTCTCACTTCCTTTCAAATAAAATACTTATTTTTAATCTCATCATCCCATACTTCTTAAACCTAAATGTTGTAAAAAATTTCACTTGTGCAAAATTGGGCAACTCAAAACTTCGTTACGATGGATGGTATTGATGGAGTGGACCTAACTAGGAGAATCCATTATAGTATTATCATATTTTGGTTACAGTAATTGATTACTTACATGTAATATGCAACTATATGTTCTGTTAAAAATGGTAACACCTTGCATAGCATGCCATTCCATGTTCTTATTCAGCAATGAAACACTAAATCCTCGAAGGAGTAATGCATTTCATTGATGAACACAGGAATCACAGTTTAGCTGAAGAGCTCAATTCTTGAACAACAAATAGAGTTTCAGTTTACAAGTTAAGAGAGTTCATTTTTAAGCTACAGGTATTCCAAAACTCCTCATTTCTGTATATAAATTCATTTAATTATGTGTTTGAGTTGTTTATTTCATTATACTATCAATATATTTGTCAAAATTTGAAATCAAAAAGACATATACAACTCAAGTCAAGAAATTAAATGTCATTTATTTATGAGGAACTGCAATTTTTCCCACACAAGTGATGGTATGTAACTTTTAACTACTGAAGTAAAAGATGCATGTACATAAAGCTAAAAGAAGACAAATATAGAGAAAACCCATCATTTCCTATGGGTCTTCTGTTGGTCTTCATCTAGTTGTAGCTTCTTCATCCTCTTCTTACGCATCATATAGGTCCATCATCATCCTTGAGAAAAGGAAATAGAATTTCATCAGATATTGAGTTGAGGTTCTAATCTATATACTTATGCTAATAGGTTCATGAAAATGAATCAATTCACATCAACATGAATAAGGTACATTAAAGACAGATACAAAATCGATAAAAATAATACTCTACATTAGCACATATGATTCCGAGAAACATTCCAAAAAAGAAAGAGACAAGAAAAACTATAAAGCATATAAAGGCAAAAAAGCCTAAATATTTTCTAACTATTTATTTAAGTGTGTAGGTACATGTAGCAAACTACAAAGAAAAATATTTTGTAAAATGATTACTGTACAAGAAAGAAAATACAAACTGAAAACAAATCCTTTCATCAAAGGTTTTCATCAGATTACAGCCAGCTAAAAAGTAAATAATGATTATAAGAATTTGTACCTATTTTTCCAAAGGAAAATACAAATGAAAGACTATGAAATAAAGGTATCAAGATAGTGAAATCAAAAGTGAGGAAGCTAGATACGAGTAACAGTTCTTAATGAACAAATTATTCATCAAGAAACAAAAAATGAGCAAGCATATCTTAAAGTTTCATCAACAAACCTCTACTAAAACCCATGAAGATGATAGTTACAGGAGATACCATAAGAAAGGAAACTTTAAAGTTATAAATGAGAGATATATGCTAAAAAAAAAGTTAAAATTGGTCAAGTACGTGTAGAAAACAAATGAGTCAGTCAAGTAGAATTTTAAGCAAAAGCCAGTATAAAGAAAAAAATGAAATTTACAGCTTAGAATCAAAGCTAAAAGATAAAATTACAGTTGTAAAGAATCATTTAAAGGTCTGTTTTAGAATTCAATAAAAGAGGAAAATACATTCATGTCTACAAATTTATCAAGTTACAAAGTTCAAATGAGATATATTCTATTGAATAACTTATAAAAAGCAACAAGTACAGTTTTTTAGTTCAAAACAATACCCCAAGAATAATATCACAGAGAACGTTTCAAAGAAGAAAAGGTACAAAATCATACTACAAATATAGTAGAAAATGATCTATGTACATCTAGAAGAATGCAAAAGTATGTTGTAGTAAAGAGCAATTTTATTATTTTCAGCTCATTAATATAAGAAAAGAGATGAATTCAGAAGGCTACAAAATGTACTCTTCTAATGGGAAGATATTATAAAATTGAAAGGAATGCATATTAAAGGATCAAAAATCTTGACAACATGAAAAAAATTAGTATACCTCATTCATTTTGCATTAAATAAATACTTAAATTACAAACATGTTCCAATTGAACGTTTCTGGAGGGAGAAACTCATGAAGATAAAGCATGTTATTGATCAGAGTATTCAGTATGCTCAATAGAGATTCAAAATTTCCAAGCTCAAACAAGATTCTATTCATCTTTCCACTTTTCTAAAGAGTAAAGAAGATTAATTATTAAACTTCAAATATGTAGAGGCACAAATTATTAATGCAAGCAATCAAGAACCCAAGAGTAAAATTTTCACTAAACACTCTACGAAAGAGATGTCACAGAAGGATTGTAATTACATTTCCAAGTATAGAATAAATAGGAATGTTTCCATATCATAACAAAGAGACGAAGAAACCTATGATATGTTATGGTCACAGATATAAGAATAAATTAGAGTCTACAATGAAATAGAGAGAGCACAGTTGATATAGAAGCAAAAATAGCCATAAGTCACAAGAATTCAATTATTTTAATCAAGTTAAAATTAATCCCAAATAGTTTTAGTTGATACACATTTTAAGAAAAGAGAGTTTTGATCTTACTCAAACAAGTTGGAGAGAAGATTTAAATATCACTCTAAGTTATTATAGCTATGATCAAATGACAGTTGCTAAATATGAATGCTAAAGCAACAATTTAGGAAAGCTACAACATATCAGTGGTTCCCTTATGAAATTAGAAGTTGGTTGTCTTAAAATATTACATATAAAAGGAAGTACAATATTCAAATATTATAGATGGAATTCCATAATTTTAGTTATAAGAAAGGTTTACATGAACAAAATACAGTTGCAGTATTGTTTATCAAAAGGATTAAAATGACAAAAACTCAAGGAGCTAGTAAGTTGATCATCAAAACTATACAAGGATGGGAGATTATAACTCATAGAATAATTTTGTATCTGGCTACAATAGCACTCTATTGGATTATTATTCAAAATGTGGAAATCAAATTGAGATGCCATCCATAATACAAATTGAGATCATAAAATCCAGGAACTCATTAACAATTCCAAGGTTTTACTATGACTAAAAAATACATTATCAATCTAACACTACATTTGCAAGCTATATCTATCAAAAGAAATATACCTTATTGCATGTCTTGGAGACCTACAGTATTTAGTTTCTAGTCAAATATAGATGGAAATAGATGCGTATTAGGATATTTAAGTATCAAATGGATTGGTTGGTGCATCAAAGCACATGAAAAAGAGAGATCAAAAGCAAGGTTAGAACACCTACAATCATCTCTCTATAGGGTGCACTTTTGTGAGATAACAATTTTTGGCACACCCGATGGGACCATGAATCAGATATGTAGGTAAATTAAAACAATTTACAATAGATTTATATCAAAATAAAATCACTTTTCTGAGGAACAAGCTAAAAAAAATTATTCTAAATATCCAAATATTTATTTGGTGACTTCGTAAAGAAATTTTCAAACCAATATTGCAGCATGTTCCATGCCTAAAGAGACTACGAGATCATCAGTAAGAGGAGTTCCTTCCAATTTTATTTATTTACCTTTTAATTTTGCAAGAAGAAGAAGAGTTAGTAATAACTTACCTTATAATAGGTCTGGCACTGACAACCCTCCTCCTAAGCTTCCTTCACAATGTTTTAAATTGTTTGTTCAACTTCCAGTTATTTCAATGACTATTCAACTGCCAAGGAATTTTGTAACCATTACTAATGGAAACCCTTTATAAATTCAAGTTTATCATGATATTCCCAATGCTGCCATAAAAACTTTACCTTCATTCACTGGTGAAAATCAAATTACTCCCAATGAGCACATCTAAGATGTTGCAGCCCTTTGTGTTGTCCATAATAAAACTCATGAAGATGTAGCCTTAAGAATTTTTAGCTTCATCATGTAAAGGGAAAGCCTTGCAATGGTATATAACCTTAGGCAAAGGGATGAGTTTGGAGAAAAATAACTTAAGCAATTTCAAGATCATTATGATCATTTATCCCTCGTAGAGCAACTTTCCACTATTAAAAGATCCCCCCATGAATTTATGGCCAGCTTTAATATCTGTTTTGATGTAACTTGGGAAAGAATTCTATCAAGTTTCAAGTCTTAAGGTGATCATGCTTTTCTTTATTATCTTAGAGACCTAAACAATGATATTTCAACTATGATTCCATCCATGGGAGGAGATACTCTCCCAAAAGCTTATGATTTTTCACTAAAGTCGAAAACAACTTCACTCAAGCTGGTAAATTGGCACCAAGGCCTTCAACGCCTCTTGTAGCATATTTATTACCTATTTTGCAGCCTACTACCATTATAGAGTCTATTGTTTTAGATCCATCAGATGATGTATTCAAAGATTTACATACTACAGGTAATAAGTTGACATGAATTGAAAACAAATTAGCTTAGTCTAGCAAGCCATATCAAGCTCCTTATCAGCAAAATCAGCAAAATCAACAGAATAGGTAGCCTTATTAGTAAAATCATAATTATAGATAGTTATATCAGCCAAGGTAGTTTGACCCAAAAGCTCGTAGTACATCTAGCACTCTTGTTCCATTTAACATGGTTTTAGAGGAATGGTGTCAACCTTGTAATCAACCTTATTCAGCTACCAACTACCCAAATACATTATTGAATATAAGTATTTTTGCACAAACTTAACTTGAAGTGCTATTCATGCCTCAAATGGAGAGTGGGAAACAAGAAACTCATAGTCAGAAACCACTAGAACAAAATTTGGTAAGATTTGGGGAGGAAAATTTTATTACAGTAAAAACTATATCCCAAGATAATGCTCAGGAGAGGAAAAAACAACAAAATAGACCGGTTCTACCCACACTCACTGATAAAACAACTTCAGGGTAGAAAACAACAAGTAGTTTTGTTGTTCCTCAAAAAATAGCTAGCAGTTATGCTCAAAAGGAACAACAAAAACAGTTACAGCCTAATCCTAGAAGACTCTTCATACGTCAAATTTCAAAATTTGTTGAAGCAAAGTAATCTTTTACTAAATATTATGCTAAAACAATAGAAGTTATTTCAAAAATGATTTATTCTTTTAATATTGATTATGTAATGAAGAAACATAATATTAATATTTCACTTTGGGATTCTTAAGTATTCCAAGACAATGAGATTTACTTTCTCACGAGCTTGCTAATCTACATATTTCTTCAAAAACATTAGAAAAAGAATCCCAAAAATTAGACATGGTCCTTGGAACAATGGATCGAGACTGCATTAAAAAGGTTCAATGGATTATTCAAAAGTTCTTAAACTCTCACGATATCAAGAAGCCACCACCATTTTATTTATCTCTTATTATTTGGGATCATTTAGTTCATAACTGCATGGTTGATAGTAGTGAACATAGCACAATTATGCCAAAAGCAATTGTAGAAAAATTGGGTCTGCAGTATGAGTCTTAAGAGAAAAGTGTGTTACAGCCAAATGGAACAACAACCAACACAGTTAGTATTATTAGAAATTTGGAGGTAACCATAAATGCTTGTCCCAATGTTACTATTTTAAAAGATGTAACTATTGTAGATTTTGTTGACAATTTTTGCACTTGTGCCAAAATGGGCAACTTGATACTTTATTCTGATGGATACCATTGGAAAATTATTCCTAAGCTAGGGGGTCTCTCTCAGACAACATTTTTACTGTTGAATTAATTAATGATTACATGAAATCTGTAGCTATGTGTGTTTTTGAAAAACATAATAGATCACATACCCTGAAATTTCATGCTATATTCAGCAAAAGAACACAAGGACTTGAAAGATAGTTGTATTATCTTAATGAAGACACCAAATTTCAAAATAGATGAAGTGTTAGGTTTTGAAGAAGCAATCAAGACTGTAGATTACATAAATCAAAGTTCATTACTGGATGTTACAGGTATTCTTTAATGTTCTTTCCTTCATGATTAAGACATTCAATTATAGTATTGGGTTGTTTAGTTCATCATACAATCCATATCAAAAATAAAAAATGCAAAAATAAATACACAACTCAATTTCATAATTCAATGTTTTATTCATAAGGAATTTCAAATGTTCCCACACAAGCCGTGTGATGTAACTGGAAAGTAAAGTAAAACTACTAAAATAAGAGGTACACATGGATGAAAGAGAAAATAAAGGAGTATGAGTGAACCCATCATTTCCTTGAGGTTTTTCCTTAGGTTATGCATCCTCATCTTCATATTTGTTCCATCTTCATCTTCATTGCTGAGAACACTATACCTAAAAATAGAAAAGAGAAAACTATCAGTTTATGAGCTCAAGGTACAATCCATATTCCTATACTATCCTAATTTGTGCACATGGATCTATAGTAACATGAGATATAGATTACTAGAATATCAAAAAGTATACATGATTTACTCACTTAGAAGGAAATAAAGAGAAGAAAATAAAACATAGACATAAGAGAGGCCAAAAAGCCTAAATATTTTCTAACTATTTTCTCAAGTGTGCAGGGAAAGGTTGCAGTCAAGAAGAAATAAATCATGTCTTACAGTCTTCACTATGGATAAATATTGCAAATTAATAACTTCTATCTTATGGTACATAAAGAAAATGAGTGACCAGTACATGTTGGAATGAAGGAAGAATCCAACTCAAAGTTCACTAGCAATTCTTGAAATAAAAGAAGTTGTAGTACAGAACAAAGAAGAGAATTACAAACCAAAGTGCATGTTTCAGATTGCAAATGAAGAAGAAGGATAAAAATTTAAAAGCTGAAGTTAAATAGAAAGATAATATTACAGCAAAAACACAATGAGAAATAAATCTAAGAAAAATTTGACAGGGCTTCGCCATGTAAAATGGACATATACATCTTTCCATCTTGTTGGTTTAAATTAATACAAACTTTTTGTTATCCAAAATTCACCCCTCAAGGTAATTTTGATAACATGCATCAAATTCTTCATTCCCGAGCAAGTATATTGATTCAAGGCCCGAAATCATGTTTTTGGGGGCCCCCTCGGCTTCTCTCTAACTCTCTCATCCAAGGAAAAATCCCAACAAGTTACAAAAAATGGAAAAAATACAAAAAATAAGGTTGCAGGATTGTTTTAAAGCATTTTGGGTCTGAATGGTGTGGATCGTACTAGTGCGGGTCATACCGAGGTTTGTCGTACCAAGTTTGGGGCTGAAATACAAAGAAAATCGGCTAAGTTAGACATTTTTGTCCTAGGCGGTCCGTGGGATAGTTGGGACAAAAGTACGCAGGGGACACAAAAAGCCGAAGTGGCCAAAGGTAATAAAAATCCTCAAGTTTTTTTGTTTTGCGTGGTTTGGGACAGCTGGGAAAAAAGTACGCGTGGGACGCGAATCGGCCGATTTTCCGAAAGATGGTCCATTTCGGGCAGTTCAGAGATTTTCGTCTGGGACAGCCAGGACAAAAGTACGCGCGGGACACGTGGAATGCGAAAAGGAAAAAAAGCTGTAAGCAGGGACAAGGAAGCATGAATCAGCTGATGCAGGAGAATTCGTTTGGGACAGCCGGGAAAAAAGTACGCGCGGGGCGCGATTTTTGCTGAAATAGCCGCAGCAAAGAAGAAAAGTCAATGTTTGACCCGTGAACTTCAAACAGCCATAACTTTTGACTCCGAGCTCTGATTTTCACAAAATTGGACTTTATGGAATGAGCACAATGTCCTCTACGACAAATATTCAGTAGATATATTTAATTAAAATAAACATATTCGGCTCCAGTTAGTTAATGCTCATTCCCGTCAAATGACATAAAACGCCTGCCGGACCCAAAATAGCTTCCCGCACTCAAAAGGCCATAACTTTTGTGTTTCTCAAGGAAATCACACAAAATTGGTACCATTGGAATCATGGCTCTGAGCCCGACAAAAAACATTAAGAAATTCTAGATTTGATGAGAAATAGGTGGAGTTTTTTTATATAACATGGCCGGGTTCATAACGGTGTTTTATTTGGTAGTTGGGAGTGCAATTATGAGGCATGGTCACCATTATTTCTCTGTTGCAGCACCTGGGATAGTATGGGGAGCCTTTTGCAAGTAATATAAAATAATTTTACTCCATTTAATGCCTCTTGCAAGTGGTTGAAGGATAGATTTTGGGATTTCCATTTTTTCTTTTCTCTCTCTTCTCATTTTTCTATAAATTGGAGTGTTGGGCTCATTGTAAGAGGGAGAAAGTCTTTGTAGAAAAGCTTTGAAAAAATTTATTTGTGAAGCCAATGTACTGCAGGCCTTTGTTGTGGACTCCTTGCATGGTGATCCAAGCCCTTATCTTGTAACTGATTGAACTGTGCATATCAGGAAGAAATAAAATATAAGCTTGTGGATGTATCTTCCCCTGCTGTGTTTTCTCGCATTCTTCTCGCCCCTTTAACCTTGATTACAAGAATATTGTGTCTATTATTATGTTCTTACAAGGATCCATTATCATTGTGTATGTTTGAAATATTGTTGTGAATGCATTTTGCTAGATTATGTAGAACTGTCATCACCCCTTCTAGTGTGCACTTTGCTTCTGTATCTCACGCATTTGAAGACTACTCTCACACCCTCCTTTTATGGTGTATCACCTCTGTAGTGTAGGATTTCAATTTATGCATTCTCTCTCCCTGGTCCCTTGGAATTTAGATTACAATAGTTAGTTTCCCCTGCATTAGAGTAGATTGTGGCAGGTAGTTTAGGAGTAAGAACCAACTTTCTCTGGAGGTCTATCTCAAGTAGCGAGTCCCACAACTTGGAGATAGTACCCATGTTATCCAATCACACCATGAGTTCAAGTATATGTACTTGTATAAACATAGAGGTGCTGTTATTTGGTGAAAACACTTTTAAAATTTTTAAATAAATCAAATAGTTGATACAGAAAAGAAGGAAAGTATGCCATGATCAAGATAACAGTTATTATGTTTCAGTTTCTAGTAAAAAATCAGCTTCAATAGAAAAATGATACATTTTGTATTCTGAATCAGAAAATACAACTATAATAACTGAAACAGAAAATAAAGAAAGAGTTTTGGGAAAAGTTTGGCAGGACTTCACCATGAAAAATGGATATTTTTGTAAATTTTCCAGCATACATATAAAAGTTGTAATGAAGATTAAATGCAATATTTTAAGAAAAGAAATGGACTACACTTTCAGTCATCAAATTGAAGAAATTTGGAGCTTTCTTTCTAGCTTAACAACTAAATAAAATGAAGTTTTAAGATAATATCACAAAGTTCACCCTTTTTTAAATTACAGTTTTTAAGTGAAGCAAGAATAAGAAATTGTTTACAAATTCCAGAAGGCCACATACAAGGTACAAAGATCTCATGGAATCAAGAAACAGTCAAGGTAGAACTACAATACTTTCAGAATCAAATGCACAAAGAAGAAACTCTTAGTCAGGAGCAGAGTAGTACAACCAAGAACTGAGGAATCATCAAGTGAGGACCCGAGTTATGAGAAGCACATGTCCATAGATGTATAATTAGGTGTATCTTATCTTAGTATATTTTAATAACAAATAATAGATACCTAGAGTTGAGTTAACAAGAAATAAAAATAAATGTCTCTGTGTAAATGATGAGCTCATTTAAGAAAATATAGAAGTAAAATCTGAGTTAGGCATCAATATTAACTCCTCTCATGGGAGAATGTAGAGTATGATTTCCAAAATCACGATGTAAATATAGTTGAAGTATAATTCTAACTCACCAAGGTCACAAAAAATGCTAATAAAATGATAAGGACTGAGCTAGAACAACCAACTGAAGGAGAAAATACAAATTCTCAAATGTTATGGCTATCAGGGAGAGCTAGAACAACCATTAAAAGGAGATAAGCATTGCATGAATGAACAAAACAGGAAGTTGCAAGCTAAATGATAACATCCAAATTCAGATATTTTCAAGGAGTTTCAACGTGAAATAAAACACAAGCTCAGAGCATCAAACTATGATTCACTAAGAAAACTTGAAAATGGATCAAAAATCTTGCAGAAAGAAGCTCAAGAATGATCAAGTAAAGGAGACCATTCTAGCGCCACGAAGAAACTCAAAGAATTCGAGTTGAGAAATCATAGAAAAAGGCCAAATAGAAAACTAAAAATGATAAAAGATACAAATGTTCGATACCTTATGGCCACAAAGTCATCACAGAATCAACACAGGGCTTGAATAATAAAAAAATGGTGGCCATAAGACCTTGCAAAGAGCCCAATAGTAGTAAGGAAAGACCGAAAACCTTGAATCAAATTTACATGCATATCTAGGCTAAAGAGAGCTTAAGAAAGGTAGGTCCAAGATCTTACAAAATGGGATAGAACATATGGTACAATCCTCACTAGATTGTACGATCCTGACATAGGGTGGTTTGTAGTTGTAGCCTCATTTTTGAAGCACTTTTATGCTAAGACCTACCTAGTCTAGCATTACATAGCCATAGAACTTCTCAAAACCCTTTGTAACAAAATAATTGTACTCATTTCTTCATTGTTTTAAGTTCATAAATTGTATTTCGTATTTGAAAATGTTATTTTGATACTGTATAGTTAATGTTGGAACATAATTAATTAAAATATCAACATATATCTAACCTACATCCATTTAGTGTAATTATGGCCTCACTAAAAACAAAATTTAGATTAATCCTAATCTAAAATGGGTCTAAACATTTTGGTGAACCCTTTCTTTTATCAAAACCTTCACCTAATATAGGATATTCTTAATTCCTTGAGTATAAGGCATGTTGATCTCAAATACTTATATTCCATAGGGTTCCATATTAACATTGTATATAAAGATCTACACTTGATTTTGATCTATTATCTTCCCTAAACATAATTAATGAAACACTAACTAATTGTATTCTCTTAATATTTTAAAACCTTATATTATCTTCTATTTATGTGTATTCCATAACATATAATGATCATCAAATGTTAAAACTGATATAAACAATTATAACATTTTTGTATAGATATTAGTATGGGAGTCTTCCCAACAAGTATCGAAAAACCAAAATTTGGATGGTATTGTCCAATTTATGATATTGCATTCCAATCTTTATATTTTTGATTGATATTTATTTCTATATTAGATGTTTTTTATGTTCATTAAAAAATTAATTTATCATTTTTATATCTTAAGATGTTAATTTTGGCAATTTTATTTTATATATTTCAAACTAGTTCATGTTGTTTGTTCTTATATTCATTGTTGAGAGACATATCTGGGTGATATATTGAATAAGAAATACATATTGATACTTTTTAGGACTTCGGAATTTTTGATAGGGTCAAATTGAGACTTGTAGTTTTATTAGTGGATGTGACCCATAACATGTACCTAACAAATATACTCGTGAAGAGGTGGAATGAAAATAGTTCTAGTTTTTGTCTCCTAATAGGTGATTATTTATCCAGATTAAAGGATTTATGGAAGTCCAAGTATTTTTTATATTTACTATTATAGGAGATGCAATGCATGTATTACCCATGGATTGTCCTTTACATATATAAATAAATCACCTATTTTTATCAACATAAAAGAGAGAAGGGTTTATAGGATCTATAATATGGATCATTGACATTATTTTCAAAGATATAATACTACTACAATATTTTATTTATATATTTTTTTCTTCATTTATAATAGTTTTTGAAGGAAGTGATTCTATTTCATATCATTTGTCTGATATTTTTTACACCATTAAGGAGTGGGATACTAAGATTTATTGAGGATAATGTGTATTGTCTCTTTTATATGAGTATTTAACAATATCAGAGTGGATCTCCATGCATGATGCCTTTGAGCTATCAATTTTCTGTGTATCGTTGTTTTGTAACGTTGAAAAGATTAATCTAGTAGGATGACCATAAGGATAATTATCCCACCTTGATTTATCTAATTAA
Source organism: Taxus chinensis (assembly GCA_019776745.2). Classification (NCBI taxonomy): domain Eukaryota; kingdom Viridiplantae; phylum Streptophyta; class Pinopsida; order Cupressales; family Taxaceae; genus Taxus; species Taxus chinensis. Next base: position 408,225,880 of record CM034155.1, read on the forward strand.
GAGTAGAAATATCCGTAATAGAGAAGTATTATTACCATTGATTATAAAGTAATTATAGATAGATTGAGCCAAAACACTATTATTTGTAGTCCTTATTCTAATTACAAGGGTAATCTCAATTATTTATTAGGTTTATAGTGCATTAGTTTGACCATATCAATAAACCATTGACTCCCTCAATAATGACAATACTACCAGCACAAGAAGGTGGCTTAGTAGTTTGGATGATTGAAACTTGCACTAGGAACCCTACTTATAGATTAGGTCATAGAAAGAGAAACATAGAGAGGTTCAAATGTAAGGGCCTAAATTTGAAAAAATATCTCCATCACCAAATTTTGATGTGAACATAAAGTGGTGGTTATAAAGGAGTTAATTTCTACTTAATTATCTTTTGCATTGTATATTAGATGGTTACATAATGAATAGATTAATTTATAGTGGTAGTGTAAGACCTACAAACAATTCGAGTGTGGATATAGGAGGTGGTTGGGAAGACACGATGACAAAAAATCAGATGATGGTAGAGACAGGGTAACCATTCCCCAACAAATAGGAGGAAGCGTAGAACAAGAAAAAAAATTGGTATATGTTTTAGTAGATAATACAATTACATAATGGAAGCAATTTATTACTAAGTTACTCATTATAGTATTTTAAAATAAATTACATTCAATGATTATAAATTATTATTGATATGTGTGTTGTTCATTGTAAGGGAAAAGCATTGGTATAGTAAAGTAGATATCTTATTCAACACCATGGTGGAGAATAACTCTCTAAATGTTTTAGAGGTTTTAACTTTTTAAAACGTGAAGAAAATTGCAAGTCAACATATATACTGGTTTTATCTAGTAGTATTTGCAATAAATACATCAAAAATATTGGTAGCTTGGAGAGATGTGAAAAATATTAGCTAGATAGATGGTATGTACCCTTATGATAAACAAAGGTAACTTAGAACATTTTTAGTAGATATACAATACATTGGAGGCGTAAATATCTAATTTATATTATATTTGATGTTTAATTATAAATATTAAAATTTAATGTCACGTCTAATGTATTTTTAGTTTTGTTATTGAGATGCATTATTAGATTTATTATGAAAATTGTTCATATGAGATAAATTGATATAAACTCTAGAATTATACTTGACACATGGTAATTATAGATGGTAAATTTCATTATTTCTATATGATTTTTGTTGATTATTTATAAGTTGTTTCTTTCTATATTTATCACTTCTTAATTTTTGTATTACAATTTTTTTATGTCTATTTATTACAAGTAAATTAACTTTAAGTCCCACATATATTTAGTGTATTCAGATAAACATGTAGGAGATAACCCTATTGGATTAACATCAATTATAGGAGGTGGAAAAACCAATGGCTCCAGTAATGTAATATCGTGCGACATCATTGTAACTATATTATGATACATTTTGAGGAGGAGACGACGGATGGGATATATAAAATGAATTATGCCCTTAGTTTCCAACTTTTGTAAGAAGTTCTATAGATAATCACAATAATCATCACAATACCATTAACATCATGATATTATAATAAGGTTGCCCTTTCACCTTATCGAACCAATTACGTTAATGATGAGAATAATATGGTATATTAATCATGAATTTATTCAAGAATGTACATAGAATATCATGTCATATATCTCAATATTTATCGAAATGAATTTGTTATTTGTTATTCGCTATAGGATTTCTTGTGGTGTATTAGTTCAAGTATTATCATTATCGAAATTATTTCCTCTATGTAAGACTTTAACCTATTTTAATTTATGGATGAATTTATAATAATACTTGAATGGTCTATGATATTAGGAATAAAATCATTAAGTTTCATAATATTTAGTTCGTATAGAGGAACACCTTATTAGTACTGTCAAAAGAATATTCTATAGATTTGACATTTGTTTAAATTTTTGTTATTATTTGTAATTTTTATCCAATAATACTTTGATATTATTTTTCATAAACAAATATAATATTTTCACATTAATAAAATTGCACAATTTTTAACAAAAAAATTGTAAAAAATCATGTCTTAAATTTTACTGGTCTACAAATTGATATGTTATTGTAAGATTCAACAAATCGATAAAACAGGATGTCAGAATAGTTATTGTAGTTTATTTAAATCATTTAAGTTTCAGGGTTAACTATTTAAGAAGACAAAAGGAATACAACTGTCATGAATCACATGTGTCATATCATGACACCTAACAATGGGCATCCGATGGATAATGAATTCAGATCATCGAAACTGAAACTATAAACCATTAAAATTAAACAGTTCACTAATCTTTAATCCCGATGAATTGGTTCAGGCGAGCCTTATTTTGTATCAAGTATCTTAGATCAACACAAGAAGATCGTCTTTGTAAATTTATGATCATCAATAGTTTTTCGCCAATTTTGTATTTGCTTTATTTTTCTATCGCTTTGATTATATATTTAAATTTTAGTTTTGCTTGAAAATCCATGTTGGAATTTGTAAAGGTGGTATCATTACTTGTGTAATTGAAAGGAAACGTAAGAGATTTGATATATTTGCTACATTTTGAATGTTTTTGTGTACGTGAACATCTAATTTTGATGGAAAACTAGGCATTCACCTATTATTGATTATGCAAGATCATCTTCAGTATTTTAAATTAGTGTATTTTCCATGTTTTTTGTCTGTTTATAAGACCAACGCCGACTGTAATTCATTTGGAAAAGTTAATGTAGCAATATTGTAATTATGTTGGTCTGTTACAGTAATGAGGAAATAATTTCAGTTATATTCACAACAAATAATTAGCTACAAGTTTTGAATGCTTGGACGTTGCTAAAGCACTATGGTACCATTTCATGGCAACTTTTACTATGTGTATGGGCTTCTTCACATATGCCCATGACCTCTTCTACATTTCCACAGTCACCAAGCTCCTGGGAAGGATCTATTGCTTTGATAAAATCAACCTCTACCTCGGTGCCCTCCCTCTGAATCTTTTGGACACAGTGAATGGAGTGGCCTTATGTGGAATCCTTGTTGGAAAACTCTTCTTCTACTGGCTCGGTAAAAAATTGTAATACCCATAATTTTACCTCCAAAATACAACAGACATAATAACAAGATAGTTTATTTTTTGGCTTATATTTATCAATACATAATAACACAAAAAAATGATTAGGAAAATGCATACTCATGAGACATTTGCACAAACATTATCTCAAAAAGGTAACATGAAACACACATGAAACACATCGAGGCACATCTACCAAAAGACAAGGCACAACATGATAATTTCAATATAGTATAGTATTACTCACAGGAACTTCCCAAAACACATCATTGTTCATATTGAAATATTTATTACAATCCTATTTTTATTAGTTGACTACAATTTTATTTTAAAACATATAAAATGGGAGACTTCGTTCATTTACAACTAGGTTGCATGTTTCTGTTTAACATTTCACCTATATTGCTTCCTTTAGAATATTCCTGTTTCTCGTATGGAAATAAATTTATATAGCTTGATTGTGATTATGAACGTATATACACACATGCGCCTTCTAATGCTTGACTTAAGAATTGTTAGAAAAATCATTGTTTACTTGGATTGGAAAAATGATCTCATTACAATGAGGAAAATTCACAAGAATAAAAAGGAAGGTTACTAGATCAATAGAAAACCTATCCGGATTTCATTTCATAGCATTTTTTAATACTAACAATACATTATTTTTGTAGTTCCCACTCCTCTTCAAAAATATTTTCATTATGTTGGCATTACTAAAGGATTGATACTTAGACATTTTGATTATGATACATTGATCAGTAGATGATAGACTATGCAAATATTTGGACTATTGACATGTTGTGATTCACATTTTAATTATGATTCACTAGATGAAATTGGTATACAATTCTATATATGTTTATTTTCATTATTTGGAATTTATACTGACGCGTTATACTCTGGATGTTATGAGTAGAATTATGATCTCATGGATGTTAGAATCGAATCATTTGATATGTTGATAGTTGTTTAAATTACTTAACTTTGGATGAAGATTATTGATTTTCATGTATATATTATTTCTCGATGTTGTTGATACGGTCGTGAGGATAGAGAGGTATTATGTTTGTGTTTGAGATATATTTTATCGCATAAATTGAAAGGGGATAGGGGACCAATCATAGAAGGATATCGGGTGTTTTACAACATGGCCAAGTTTGACAATTGTGTCTAATGTTTATGTGGTGTTATAGCGTGCCTAGTTAGGAGGTTTTCCATGGGGGTGACCTCACGTGCATGGTCATGGGATGAAATGTTTTTCCTTCTTTTAATTTTGTGTTTGCTTTATTTTTTGTTATATGTATTTAATTATGGGAAATTGTAGTCACTTTATTAGTAATTATTATTGTGTCCTAAGTAGCTAATCCAACTTAATTTTTTGACTAAAATAAGAATTTGACAATTGGATAATTATGAGGGTAGATGGTCAATCTTGTGGATGTAAGTTGGATTTCGTGTTGTGTATTCTTCATCAAGTTTAAAATTCGTATTTTGACTTGGGAGAGTTTTTTGGAGGCTTGTCAGACAAACTACGCTTGTCCCATGCCTCTTAATTTCACCCAACAACCATAATTATCATATGAGGAGTTAATTTTAGACTCATTTATGCATTTTGGAGTGTAAAACGTTAAAATAATTGCACTTTCTTACTTACCACAATTAATTTGTTCTTAGTAGGAATGGTGTGCAAGTTAGAGTGTCATGTCGGCTTGTCATAAGTCTTACATGTTCATTTCTTGTTTTATGAATGGTGTTTGACTTGTTTGTTGGAATGGAGGAATGATTAAGTGGCATTCTACATGGAGCTACCTCATCATCTTCATATCCCATTTCTATTTATTGATTGAATTTAAAAGATTTTGTGTTACTTGTTCATTTTTCTTCTTTTGCAGTTTTGTAATTGAGAGCTTGTTGGAGTGTGCTTTTCTTGAAGGTGTTAACAATCTTGTGTAGAGAAGAATCTTGGAAGATTGATGGAGATGTAGGATCTCCACGTTTTTATCTTCTTATTTATGTTTTTATATATGAAAATTGTGCTTTTTGATTTTGGTATGGGCATTGTGAATATGTGGTTGGGTAGTTTGTTTCAAGAATGGAGTGGGATATGGAATTATGCGACCATTGGGGAGAAAAAAAGGAGTTGTGAGGCATGCCTTTTGTATGGAGTGTGATTGATATTTTCACCTATGGGGAGTGAAAAGGAAAATATGGACATATTTTTGCATACTTGCAAGGGGAGAAATAAGGATTTTTTGTTGTTTGTATTGTGCAAATGGAGGCTTTGGGTGAAACTCCTACTTCACTTGGGAGGAAAAATGAGGTAGTTCCCATATTCCTTTCTCCTTTTGGTTTGATATAAAACCTATGTGTTGTTTGAGAAACTTGTAAAAAATTTCGAGTACATCCATTTAGATATGTTGAATGTTTTGGATTGTATGTTTTTGTCGAAACCATTCTTGTAAAAAGTTGTCAAATGTTACTCAAGATCCCTAATTGTTATTTGGTTGGGGCTCGGGGGCCAATAAGGGGATGGATTATCCTCTTATTGGATTAAAGGTTGGGTAGAGAGAGTCCCCTATTCTCCCTTTCTTTTTATTGTGATCGATGTTTTTTGAAAGATTGAAGAATGCAAGATTGAAGCTACAAGTTAGGAGAAGCCATGCAATGAAGACATGTGTTTTTGCCTTGTTGAGAGTATATATGTTATAACTTGATCATTATATTATTCCCACTTCAGTGGAAGATTGTAACTTTATATGCTTAAAACAAATTTGTAATATTTCATTTATTTCAAGTTTCAGTGATTGAGTTAATGAAGAAAGCTTAATTTGCATGGTAGCTTGAAATGAAACTCTCCTAAAGTTGTATGTATTAAAATTTACAATACATATATGTATGTATGTATGTATGTATGTATGGAAAACAAATATGCATTGAAATTAAATGTGTTGAAATATTTTTTTTTCTTTGTTGGAAAAATTTAATATGTGAAAGAGAATGAATCGTAGTAATATATACTCAATTTTAAATTTTACTGCAAAGAAAAGAATAGAGAATAAATTGATGTTATGTAATTTGAGTATGAAACTAGAAGTGTTATCACTCTACCAACAAATGACTTGAAGACACCCTCAATAAAATTAATGTTTCCTTGAAAATTAACTTAAGAAGAAATTTTGTAGAAAAAAACGCATTATTGAGGGTTCCATTTTAAGAGAAATGAACCGCATCCCTGTGTAGAGTGACAATTTAAGAACCATTGTCTAGCACATAGAAGTAGTTGATGAACCGCCCCTAGGAAGGGAAGGGTTCACTGGACCACCAGCCTACATAGGGTGGAATTCTCTTCACTTTTGATGGAAAAATAAAATTCGTCCATGCAAAAATATAGATTTAAGATAAGTGAAATCTAAGCTTTAAACCATCAAAAGGAAGCTACCAATAACTAGTAATTAATTCAATTTAATTTTCTAAGCCTGCCAATCTCTTTTATGGAGCCCAAATGTGTAAAACTCGTAGATTTAATAATAATGAGGTTTTTCCCCAATTTTTGAACTCATCAGATGCTACATTTAAATAATAAAATAGATCCATAGAAGGACCTCTACATTGAAGAAATGACAAATCTACAATAGTAAAATATTTTCAACTAAAACCATAAATCTTTTTCCATGGTTTCTCCTCTCTCTCGTGGATCCTCCTCCTCCTCCTCTTCCAAAACCTATAAATAAGAAAAGAGAAAATGAGGTTTTTTGGGGAAAGTAGAAATTAAAAGAAGAACCATAAGGATGTTTAGGGAAACCTAAATCAAAGGGCTAGGATAGATTCAATCCAATGTCCCAAATGAAGCCCTACCTCTCTTAATTGGATGGTATTTTATGGGAATGTAAATAAAAAAAGAGACATAATATGGGTAATGGGGTGAATGGGGCCACTTAGTGCCTAGGCAAACCAATTAAACCTTTGAGCTGGAAAATAATGTAATTTTGGTGCATGATAAATAATTAACCGAATGAAGCTTAGTAGATGCTTTAAAATATAAATATAGCTTAGGAAATAAATTAATAATATTAAATTATTAATTTAATTCCATTTTTCAAGAGCTTTTGTAGAGATACTTTACCTAATAAATTTATTAATTATGGAAATGTCTAAGCTTGCAAACCCTTTTAAACAAAAAAAGGTATTATCATAAATTTGACTATTAATTTAATAGTTGTATTTTGTTTTGATAGTAGAATATTGTGGAAATTACATTTGGTGTTAGAGCCATGAGTTCAATGCTTAGACTGTAGGCACACTTAGAAACATGAAAAATTAAAAGAAAACCTAGCGCAACTCTAAACCTAGAGCACACAACATTGCATGATGTTTTAAAACGTAGAAAACTTTGAAAACTTAATCAAATCCTAGATGATGATAAAATAACTCTCATCTTTGTCTCTATAGGAGGTGTGAACTATAAGAGGTGTCTTTTCACATAAGCCTTGATCTACTACTCCTAGATTTGGTAGTACAAAACATATTGCCTCAGATACTTCAGACACTACAAGATGTTAATGTCACTTTATATAGAGGAAATTTAGGAGGGTTATGTAGAAGACAAGTCAATGATCCATCAGTGGAGGCTCATTCACCATCACATCAAAGTGCCAAGGATAGATCATAGCACTCTCACAAGGAGTCGGTTGGACTGAGTCACCACCTAGAGCGCACAAAGATAGAGCTTTGGGAGACAGAGACAGATCTAAGAGCCCCAGGAAAAGGGATTTTCATGCAGAGAGATCTAGGGACCGATAATCGACATCAGAAGATCACATAAGAGAGGTTCTGAAGCTACACCCGCCACATATATCTGAAAAAACATAAGGAACTAAGCCCAAAGCATGGATGGTTACCTTAAGAGAATGCTTCAAGTTATCTCCTTTTACTAACAACACAAAAGCTTCTGTTGTTATCCACCTTTTAAGAGATGGAGATGGATTTTAGTGGAGGAATGAGGAGTAGAAGCTCCATGTAGATTATGATATAATCACTTTGTATCTCTTTGAGGAGTGCTTCAGGAGTAGATACCTATCTAAGAGATTCATCCAACAGCGGATCGATGAGTTTCATGACCTGCAACAGGATTCCATGACTGTAGTAGAGTATGAGGGTTGGTTTTTACATCTGATCTAGTATGTGGACTACATGTATGATGAACAAGTTAGATTTCATAGGTTCATCAGGGGCCTGAAATTAGATTTGGGTGGGTTAGTACTCATTTATTTCCCATAGACTCTAATAGAGGCCATGTAGATGGCCTATATTGCAGAGGAAACGAAGGAGAAGACTCAGTAGGCTCATGAAAAAGTGAGGATCCACATACATTAGTTATAGGATATTAGGTTGAGGGTATCAGCTCCTCCTCCTCGTGGTGGACACACTTCAACACATTCTTCCTTTCGGAATTCTCCTCCTCAATAGTAGCAGTAGCAGACTTGACCACGATTTCAATCTCCACAACACTATGATGCTCAAGGAGGGCATAGTATGGGATCTATAGTTGGTGTGCCCAATAGGACACATTCTCCACCTTGATAATATTTAGCAGGAGTAAATCCACCACAACACTCACAAATATCTATGACAAGATCATCGAGTTCTTCGGCATGGACTACGGGGCCACCTGGAGGAGTATCTATCATCTCTTGGAAGTACACCATATAGAGAGATGATTGTAGGTGTTCTATTCTTGCTCTGGATCTCTCTCTTCTAGATTCAATGGAAACATCATAGACCTATGGTTATACCTATTTTTGAGGTGAGTCTCCGGTATCAAGGTTGGTTCCTTTTAGATGCATCCTAAAATAATTTTTAGGGGTTTTGAGGGTGAAAGATGACTATAAAATAATTAAAATAATTGGGTGGCACACCAAAATTGACGAGGTATTTTACTGAGTACATGAAAAATTAATTTGAGAATGGATTTTGGATGTACAAATCAATAGTTTTCAACATAATATTAAGGGAAAACACTTGATGTGTCAAGGGAATTGATCAAAACAATACAAAAAGAAAAATTTCACATTAATATTATGCAAAAAATACTAAATTTACAACAAGGTAAGGTGATTAATCAAGGAATTTGACATTCACAAGAAATAATAAGATATACACACCAATACAAATAATTGGAAAGGCAAAAATCAATTCTCATTCAAAAGGAAAAATAAGCAAAATCTAATTCAACAGTCCTATGTCTAGAAAGGTTTCCCTTTTGCTTTGCAATTGCATACCATATATAGAAAAATTATCCGCCCATCCCATCTTAAAAATAGGCTAAAAATTTTACTCGCCCATACATGTTAATTTTACCCCTTTATCATAAATAAATAAGGGAATAAAAATAGACATGCTAATACAATGATGCAATAATAGCCTTGATTACAAAAATACATCCCAGTCAAATTGAATTTGACTGATCTATTTTTACAAAGTAAGATGAATAATTTGGCTAATAATAGCCCTTGCTTGCCATGTAAGTCTCCTCCAATGTGCATGTAATATTTGTCTTCTTCTGCTTGATGTGACACTTACAATTTAATCCACTTGCAATGATAACATTAGCACTTTAATCCTGCCCCTTGGATTTACATAAAAAAATTAATCTCTTAGTGTGAGAAAAAATAATTCACCCATGTATTCCATCATGATGGAGACCACCTTTTGTTTTGATGTCAAAATCTTCTCTTTCGTCTTGTGATTACATATAAAATTGAATCCTGTGCAAATAATGTGATTGTTTACTTTCTAACCTTCCCACTGTGGGGACCACTTGTGATGTGCACACACTGTCTTCATAAAGTTTTGACCTTCTTTTGAATAATCAGTGCATAATATAAGGTCTTTATATCTTCACTTGGTCAGCAATAATGGTTATTTCATGGCATAATGTTTGATTGCATTTGATGGGAGGCACATGGAGAATAATATAAAGTTCATCTTTTGTTAGTTGGCACATATACTATGGTTTTGAATTTAAATTAATCATTGGTAAATATCATTTTATTTCTTCGTGACTTGGGCCTGTATTATTATGTTTTCCCTTTTTGATCATTATGGTGTTGATATTTTATTTCTCAAAACTCTAAGGTTTTGGACCCTTAATCGGTTAATGACAATGACTTGTTTGAATGCTTGAGGATGGCCCCCTTTGCATCATGATTCACCCCTTATTTTTTTGGTGACTCAATTAACCTATTTGTGGTTCATATTGGAAAATAGATGTTGATTCCCCATCATTGAAATCCTGAAAATTGTATTTTTTAACTTATACCGCCTTATCTGTATTGTGATCATATTTACCATAGATTTTGTACCATGACTAGCTGGTTTCCATTGTCATCGCATTTAATTTTATGATATATTCTCAATCATTAATATGTGTAATCTGAAGATCTTCACCATTGATCTCTTAACCCTATTTAGCATAATGGTTTGGAACCTTGATCCTTTGATCTTGTACTTCAATATCGACACCCTTGATAAAAAATCAACGAATGAGTTAGGTTTATCTATGGTTGGTTGGGTGAATAAAATATTGTCGAAACCTAAACAATTGTTCATTTCCTTTTCTCTCCTGAGAAATGAAGCCCTAGCAGAAATTTGAGTGACCTCTATTTTCAATCATCCTGAGCTCTAATATGTGCATTTTATGGTTACTACGATGCTATGTGAGGTTGGATATTCAGTATTTTTGGATCCTTTTTCTCTTAATTTGAGATCTGTGCAATATTTTTGGGTCATGGCCACCACTATCTCCTTTATCTCAATATTTTTTTGACTCTCTGATTCTTTAGACGTTACTGGAAACAAGATGTGATTTTTTTCCTAATCATTATGAAAATCATGCTTCTTGGATTATACATGCTCTGATAATTTGAAAACATTCCTTATGTCTATGTTCTTTGTTAAAACTCATTATGGCTGTTGTTTTTTCCTCTTCATTTGAATATCTCTTGAGGGTTTCAAAATCTTGACTAAAAAATTGTAAGTTCAAGTTCTTCTTCTAAGTTCCTAAGAAAAATATGTTAAAATTTTTATGGATGCACCTGTAAAATTGGGTGTTATAACCCAGAATGAAACGTCTTTGATCTATGTTAAATGGATAATCATATTTTATTTTGTTCCACATTGTTTACTTCTGATCTTGATGTTTCTGAAAGAGAATTTTGGAACCATTTCTTTGTATTTTCTCATGAAAACCTCGTGGAATTTTAAAAATTTTGTGAATTGCACAAGAATGTTGTCTTGATTGTGAAAAATAATTTCCTTTCTTTGAATCTGTAAAACTTGTAAATTTTTTTGAAACCTGGATCCTTTCAAATTTGTCTTTAAAATGGGTGCCATTTTTGTGTCACTTTTAATTACCATATCAAAGGTTCTCGAGCTTAAAATTGACGTTATTTGATTTTTTGTACACCTAGAATGGGTTTGTTCTATAATTATTGTTCCTTTCTCGAAACATGTATTCTATTGTTACATTTCTCTATGACTGAAACTTTGGTTGCTCAAAAGGCATATGATCAGTTTAATCACGTATACTAAAAATCGAGCTCTAGATGGTATTCCTTGTATTTTTTATGTCTTTGAGAAGTTTCTTAGACGCTATTGTCATTTTCCAAGATATGCTTTCAGCTTTAGCTGTAGCCTTTTTTGTGTTTTGAGAATGCTAAAAGATGTGTTTGAGTGAGGCTACTTGAGTTTGAAATGCCTAGAATTTTTCTTTTGAAGCTCTTTTATCTCATATTATTGTCTAACTAGACATGGCCATGTGGATATTGAAACCTGATATGGACCTACTTTCTCTTTCAAAACTGAGCAATAGTACTCACTAAATCCTTTACATTTTATTTTTACTATTTAATTTTCTTCATTGAAGAGGTTTTTATCCATCCAAATTTGATCACTCCAACTCTATGTTAGCAATGGTATGAACATTTATTTTTTAATCAGATCTTTAGCTTTCGATTATTTTCTCTCTGCTTTAATATTACTGAAATATAAGCTAGAAAAATATATTCTTGTATTTGTTCTGGGTATTTACGTTCTTCTCTGTATAGGGATTTGAATGAGAATCATATTTCGTGCTCTAAATACTTACTTTCTAATTTAGTGTCAGTTGTGGACTATGTATTTTCCCTTAGGGTTTGAACCTCATTTGACTTAGTGGCTTCATTTCCACTTAACACCTGCATTATTTCAGTCTATATACTATAACTTCCTCGATAGTCAACTTTTCCATCTTTGCTTCTATCATGTGTGTTTTCTACTCATTATTAAGATCTGGGTTTGCATTCATGGCCTTTGTGCGTTGTTTTTCATGTCTTCACCTCTGCATAAAACTACTAGTGAAAATGCTAGAAGTTTGAATTCTACACTCTGTTTGACTTTTATGACTTCATGAAGATGATATTTGTTGGCAGATTTTCTCTAATCTCTAGGAATTCAAATGATAAATTCCATGTTTAAAATATTGCATAGTTCTTTTCTCTTGCTATAATCATGTTATAAAATAGAGAAATTGCATCTTTAAAGCTTATGCAAGTCAACAACAGATTCATAATGAATTGAAAAAGATGCAATCCTTATCTTCTTTCTTTCATGGTATATAAATTTATTTTATAATGAATATAAACTTTTATTAGTATCATTAGGCCTTTAATGCTCCTTTAGTTCACTTCAAATCTATAGAGTATGGTTGTTATAGATCTAAATTTTAACACCGGGTTTGTATAACCTATTTGATATCTGCTTCATTTCAAAAGGTGAAATGGGTCTTCATCCAACTCTTGTAGCTTTAACAAAGCCATGTACTTATTGATTTTTCATTGTAACCCCAAAAATGTGGTTTGGTTCCATATTTTCATAGATTCTTTGTATATATTTGATAACTAGGCACTTGTTTTATTTATTGATAGTACACGTATTTCTTAATCTATGAGCTTGTATCGGTTTTGACCATTTCCAATATCAATTTCATGCTTGGAAACTTGATTATGTGTTTGATAGTAATGCTTTCAATAGCTCATTCTATGATCACTTATAAGATGATACTGGACTTGTAAAATCAAAAAAACTGTAAATTTATCCTTATGGGAAAAGTTGCTCCTATTCACCTTGAACTGTAACTATTCTTCACTTGATACAAGTATGATATTATTCAGAACTTTATCTCAATTATTACATACTGGTGGTTGTAATATTTTATGATAAGTGATCTCTTTTCCCTTTTGTATCTTGATCAATATGAGATAATTGTAGTTTATCAGAATAGGATGTATTCTTTGATGTTTTATCTATCTAGAAACTCTTGGATTTTTCTTCTGAATCAATTGAACTCACCCCTTATGCATTTTGTTAAGTACATTCTCATTACTATGTACTTAAAAATACTCCTTCTGTGTCAATCATTAATTGAGATGATGATATTCTCTTGTAGATAATAGCTTTGGGGATGGTCTGAGACTACAATCTTCTTTTCTGCATTGCATAAGTGTATGTTATTTCATCTAGAAAACTATACTTGATGTTTCTGTTCAAAATAATCTGCCCTTGGAATTTTTACTTTGATCATTGTAATAGACATGAATGAATTCTTCTATCTTGAAGCATCCTAACTACTAAGATTGAGCACCTGTACTTTGATTATGTATCAAACTTTTGATGATATATTGAATCTGAATCCTTGACTTATGTAATGTAAAATCTTACTTTTCCCCAAGTTATTCTAAAGTATGTTTCAATTTTTTATTATACTAGAGCTCTGAAGCTAGATCAACATAATTATTTTAACTTTATGTATGCATTTTTTTTGTTAGAATTTGCAGTACTAAACTTGTATTTCTTTTATGGATTGGTACAACTATATCTTTATATATTCATCCTTCAGTATGAACTGAAATAAATGGAACTTTTTGAGTTCAACTTAACAAATGTAACACTTTTGATATGAAAACACAACAGTTAGTGTTTACTTCCTTCTTCTTACCTATACCTACACATTTAGATAAACTAGTTAGAAAACATTAGGCTTTTGGCCTCTCTTGTGTTCCATTGTTTTCTTCTTTTATCTTTCTTTTCTGAAATGATTCTCAGAATCATATGTGCTGATGTAGAATATTGTTCTTATCAATTCTATATTTGTCTTTCATGTAACTTATACCTCCCGATGTCAGGAGTTTCATTTGTACGAAATTAGATAGTACAAGAAAATATATCAAAACCTTGAGCCCATGACTGATAATCTTCTGTTTTTGTTTCCCAGGTACAAAGCTACTGTTGGATAGTGAATATGAAGATGGAGTAAATCTAGATCTGGAAGTGGAGCAATGTAGACAAAATAAACACAAGAAAATGATGGATTTTTCGTACTATTTTTCTTTTCTTTTCATGAACATGTACCTTTTACTTCAGTAGTTATGAATTATTGTTGAGATACATCCCATGGATTGTGTGGGAAGCATTGACATTATTTCTAGAACTAATTTGTGTACTTCATTCTACATTTCAGTTTCATATATGGATTGTATAACGAACTAAAAAAATAAAAAACATAATTAGTGTATTCAATCATGAAGGAAAGAACTTTAAAATACTTGTAACTTTACTAATGAACTCTCAATTACTTTAATCTCCAACTCTATTTATTGTTCCAAAAATAACGCTCCACTTACTCTATAATTCTCGACTTAATCAATCTAACGCATCTTTCTTTAGGGGTTTTTGGGTTCTCTTGCTGAAGACAAACATGGAATTGCACACTATGTGATTTGTTACATTTTGTAACAACACACATAGGTAATAATTACATGTAATCATCAATTTATGCAACTAGAAACATGATGATATTGTAATTCATTCCACTAGTTAGGTTCACTTCATCAATACCACCCATTGTAACCAAGTTTCAAGTTTCTCATTTTTACACAAGTATAAAAAAATTTCAACATTTCTGCGGGGAAAGTTTCCTACTAGCTTGTAGGTCAATTCCTTGCTCTCGTACATTGGACATGGAGTTAAAGCATATAACAAAAAATTCCTTTCCCAGAAAAAAAAACTAAAGATAGGAAAGGATATGGAAACCAGATCACGTACATGAATACACTTATCGAATTGAAAAACATTGCAATGTGCATGAAGCACTTATTGAAAGGGAAATCCTACTCTAAACAATCACTATAGGATTTTCAATAACAATGTTTAAGAAAAATACCATTCACAGGAATGGGAAGTTTTTATCCATTCAGACTTGAAAGATGAATTGCATTATGTTCTTCGTAAGCTAAAATCATGTTAGAACCACTCCAAATTGTATCAAACTTCATGTGGTTTAATGGCTTGGCACAATCAACATCCCATTTTAAAACAATGTATCATTCATTGAAGACTCTGAACTTAGCCTTCTTATCAAATGTTGTCTTCATCTTTTTTTTATTCTTTTCCATGTTCAGATGAGCTTGATCTCTTAGCTCCTAAAACTCCATTAACTATGCATAATGAACCTGCAATGGTTCATTCTCAAGTAATTCCATCTAATGTAGAAAATCTAATGTAGGAAAATCAACTAACATGGCCATTCTTTCCGCTCTTCCATAAACAAGTTTGTATGGTGAATTGCCAAATGATCTTTTACAAGTCACTCTATCAGCCCAAAGTAATTAATTCAACATTATATGCCAATCCATAAAATATTCTTATTATTACTTTCAGCTAGTCTATTACCTTGTGGGTAATAATTAGATGATTTACTTCAATAAATTTCATGCTTAATAGCCCAATTTGTTACCTTTGTACCAAGAAATGCTAAGGCATTATCAGAAATGATAGTTGCTAGAACACCAAATCTGTAAACTATACCTTCATAAAAGGATAGAATTAAATTTTTGTTAGCTTATTCTAAGGCTATTGCTTCAGTACAACATGCAAACTAATCTACAGTAGTCAATATATACTTGTGTCCTTGTGAAAAAGGTGGATTTATCATGCCAATAAATTCAAGACCCCACTACATGAATGGTTGATCCACTGGAATAGACTGCAGGGGAAATGAAGCTAAACATTCTTTTCCAATAAAGAAAGAACCTTTCTCACACTTTCTGATCAATTCAAAGAAATCCTTGAATATGGTTGGCCAATAATAACCAACTTTCATAAATTTTAAGGTTATAGTATGTGTTAAAAAATGAACTCTTACAGGTGCTTCATGGAATTTGGATAATAATTTTTCAATTCTATCATAATAAATACATTGCAAAAAAAATCCATTTAGATCTCTCTTAAATAACATGACATCAATGAAAACATAAAGTACAACTTGTAACCTGAAATACCTTCATTTATTCTTCTCCATACATTCTAGATTGTAGAGTTAAATGTAGGAGGCAGATAGGAGAGAAGAATATGGAGTGAAGTACTCTACACACACTTATTTTAATATGAAGAAGTACGTACATTATATAGGATAATTAATCAAGTACATTCCCCTAAACTAAAGGAACAAGATTTGGATGAAGGAGAGACAATAATAGAATACACCAAGGAAGAGAAAATAAAGGGATAAAAATAGAAAACACTCCTAAAAATATGAACTATGCAATGTATGCTAACATTCCCCCCCTTATTACATTATTCTTGCAAATATGACCCCTGAAAAGTTCAAATTCCACTTTTACAAGAGATTTAGTGAGAATGTCAGCAACTTCTGCTTCAGTAGGACAATACTGGAGCTGAATTTGATGGTTCAAGACGTGCTCTCGAATGAAATGGCAATCAATTTCAATATGCTTTATTTGTTCATGAAACACTGGATTCTACATGAGCTTCAACACACTATGATTGTCGCAATAGAGAATAGGTGACTATTTTTCAGGAATTCCCAGGTCATCCAAAATCTGACATATCCATATCACTTCGTACACATCTCCTCGTGTGACACAATATTCTACCTCTGTGGATGAGATAGAGACAACATTCTACTTCTTGCTTATCCATGAGATAGGTCCAGATTCAAGATGAAATATTTATCCTATAGTTGACTTCCTTTCATCAATAGATCCGGCGTGGTCCAAGTCAACATATCCCTATAAGAATAATTGATCATTCTTCTTATATTCTAGACCATAATTAGTTGTTCCTCGTACATATCTCAAAACATGCTTTGCTGCATTCTAGTGAAATTTCTTCGGCTCCTACATGAAATTGGAAAGACAGCTGCTAACATAGCAGAGATCTGGTCTAGTATATGTCAAATAGATGAGCCCTCCAACAAATTGCCTATAAAGAGTAGCATCTACTTGAGGTGAGTCCTAGAATCTTTAAAAGTTGTAAGCCTTTTTCCATGGGAGTGGATATAGGTTTATAGTCAGACATTCTATACTTTTCTAGGAGTGTCTTGGCGTAACTTTTTCTGGGATACAAAAATGTGATGCTCCTTTTGCCATATCTCCAAGCCAAGATAGTAATGTAGTAGCCCCAAATCTATCTTGTCAAAGGTTCTTTTGAAATTATTCTTTACAATATCAATCTGATCTTCTGAAAATACCAGTGGTCACAATATCATCTACATATACAACAAGAATGACAATTTATTTTACTACCTTCTTTATATACAAATTTTAATCTAAGGGGCTACGAGTGAACCCATGCTATAAAAGCTGATCATTGATTTTGATATACCATGCCCTGGGAGCTTGTTTCAATCTGTAAAGTGATTTGATGAGATGACATACCCTCTTAGGCTACTCTTCATCAAAAAATCCTTTAGGTTGGGTCATTTATACTTCTTCTTTGATATCACCATTTAGGAAAGAACTCTTGATATCCATCTGTTGAAGTCTCCATCCTTTCTATGCTGCAAGTGCGCAAACTACTCTAATGGTCTTCATCTTCGCAGTGGGTGCAAAGGTTTCTTCATAGTCGATGCCCTCTTTCTGAGCATATCATTTTGCTACAAGTCATGCTTTATGTTTTTCGATGGATCCATCTACCTTATATTTTGTCTTGAAAACCCATTTGCAGCCTATGGGTTTCTTTCCTGTAGGAAGATCAACAAGTTCCGATGTCTGATTTTTCATAAGTGAGTCATATTCTGTATCCATGGCTTCCTTCCACTGAGGTTGACTGAGTGCTTCACGAACATTATTTGGCTCGGAGCTATTCATCAGTGAACTCATGAGTGTAAATTTTACCTCATTTCTTGTTTGACTCCTTGTTTTGACTCCGGATGATGTATCTAGGAGTTGTTGCAAATGTGATTCCTTGATAGTGCTTTGTACCCACTTCGGATGAGAAATTGGATACTTTTGAGAATAACTGTGTCATTTCCATGTGAATTGATGTGGAGTCACATTCTCTAGTTCTCTAGGGTCAACAAATAGTTTTCCTGGCAGCATTTCTTTTCTCTAGGTAGTCTCCTCTGGCTCATCATCTGATTCGGAGACTAATCGGTGAGATGTGGTTGGAAATGGATATTTTGTTGATACTATTGAGTCAAGGGATGACTCATTACAAACCACATCTTGAATCTTGTATATTTTATTTGTCTCATGATCCATGAGACGGTATGCCTTCGAGGTAGTAATGTAACCAATAAGGATACACGGGAGTGTTTTTGTCTCAACCTTCTTTCTCTTCTAAGTTGGAACATGCATGTATGCTATGGAACCAAATACTCGCAAATGATAAATTGATGGATTTATACCAATCCATACCTCTTTTGGCATTTTTTTTTGTAGAATGATCTTTTTCAGTGCCCTATTGAGAAGAAATACAGCTGTCTGTACTACGTCAACCCAATAGTGTTCCTCTATCTTTGCTATTATTTGTATGCACTGACCCATCTCCATCACTTTGTGATTGCGATGCTCAACAATGCCATTTTTTTGGGGTGTGTAGGGAGCAGTTAGTTGCTACTTAATTCCTTGTTGGTTTAGGAAGGCCAAGAACTTCTTTGATGTGAATTCTCCCCTTCGATCTGAGTGGAGTAGTAGAAGTGGTTATCCAGACTCTTTGACAACACGATGATAGAATTTTTGTAAGTGTTGAAGAGCCTCACTTTTATTCTTTAGGATATATACCCATATCTTGTGAGAGTGGTCATCCACAAATAGTTGGAAGTAATTGTATCCTAAAATTGAAGTAGGCAATGGGCCATTCATATCAGTATGAATTACCTCCAGACACTTCTTGGCATGGAAGGTTCTCGCTTGAAATGGATCTCTATGTTGTTTTCCTACAAGACACCTAGGGCAAATAGGCAAGGAACTGGAAAATTTTGGTAGTCCATGGACCATTGCTTTTGAACTCCTCTGGTGCAATGAACTGATCGACAAGTGTCCATATCTAAAATGCTATAGGGTAGTTGATTCTATTGTTGAAGCAGATAAAGCTACTACAGAAGATGAGACAGTATCTACAGTAAATAATTTATCTTTTACAAAAGATTTAGCAAGAACCGTACCTTTTCAGGAGATTAAGCATGATTTAATGCCATTTTGAACAAGAAATTCTTCCTTAAGGTGCTGATTTAAGAGTTGAGTAACTGACAATAGGTGTTTATTCAAGTGAGGAACATATAGTACCTTTGTAAGTGTACATTTTCTTAGTCCCAGAGGAATGGTGACATTACCTATTCCTTTTGCAATGTACTCTTTGTCATCCGCTATCTGAACTCGATCTCCAGTTGGTTCTTCATGTAGTGAATCAAACATCTTCTTATCACCTGACATATGCTTACTTGCACCAGAGTCTATCAACTAGAATTTCTTTGCAGGCTAAGAATTTTGAGAGATGAGTACAAGGTTCTTACCAAAATGGGCTCCTTCTAATGTCTCCTCAACATATTCATCATATTCTTGGGCTGCAAGATGTCCCTTATGTTTTCTCCAGTGGGGACATCATTTGGACTTTTGAAAATCTTTGCGCCCGGATGTGCTTTTATGGCTTGAAGACCCCTGTTTTAAGCTATTATGCCAGCAATGATTAGTGTCGTGAGAATTGGTTTTGCAAATGTGACACCATCTCTTTAACTTTTGATATTTATGCCATTGTTTGGTGGCACTTGATTTGGCTTCTCTGGGGGACCCCTCTGATTCTTCTGGCCATGGTAGGGCTTTGAGAACAAGGATTTATCCTAAGACTCCTCATGGGATGAAGTGATGGCCTCTTCCTACTGTAGAAAATTCACAAGTTCTTCGAATGTCACTATTTGTTTAGACACATTCAGTGTCGTAACGAACACTCAGAATTGAGAAGGGTGTGCTCTCAAAGTGATTGCGATGAGAATTTTATGATCCACCATTTCACCTTGCACTAATAAATTTGATCTCAGCTCATCCACACGATGTAAGTACTCCTCCACTTTCTCATCTGACCCCATAGAGAGGGTGTGCAGCTTTGAATGAAGATGAAGTATCTTTGTCTGATTTTTGGCTTCATAAATGGTTGCCAACTTGTGCAAGGCCTCCTTGGGTTTCTCTACATTCCGAACATGTGGTTGCACATTGTCACCAATACTAAGCATTATCAGCATCAAGGCTTTAGCACTAGCCATTTTATATTTTATTATTTCATTAGGTGTTGTGGGAGTGGGCACAGACCCTGTGACAATTCCTCATAATCCTTCAAACTGAAGGATTTTCTTCATTTTTGTCTTCCATGCCGCAAAATTTGACCCTTTGAGTAACTCAGCATCAGAAAAAATTAACTTCGAAGTAGACATCGTAATAAAAAAGAATATTTATTTATTTATTTCAAGAGTTATTACAACTTTGACTCACTTATGAGAATTAATATCTCATAGATGCTCACAATATTCATTTGTTGTGAGATAGTGATGCTTTGTAGGGTGATCTTCTTCATTGTCACAACCAGTGTCATACCCAGCTTCTAATTCTTTTCATACTCACTTTGCTCGGCACCTGACGTTGAAAAGAAAGTATCCAAGAAGTCCTTCTTGAACTAGTTTTTCGAATGCTAGATTTCCGGTATTCTGAAGCTCTCAGGAGCTTCTTCACGGTGTTCTCTGACTGGCAATTTGATATTCTAGCTTTCAGCTATGACGACTGTGTTATTGACACTCTCAATCAAATTATCTACACTCAACATTCGATAAAGTGTTGTATGATCTACTTCATGTCCTTCATTTTCCTGGTGGAAAGGCTATGAGAGAGATGCTTCTTTTCCAGGAAAAATAATTTTTTTTTATTTAGCTAAGCTTTGTGTTCCACGTCCTTGGAATCACAAGCTACTTCACGCAGAAGCAACAAATTTCCTTCTCCTTTCCAAGATGCTAGAGTTACTCCATAGGGTCAATGATTGATTTTTTCCACGCAACAAGCTTTCAAGCTACTCCACTCAACTTTTAACCATGAAATACCAATTCATAGAAATTATCAAGGAATGCACATCCACATAGGTTTCTACACAGGTAGATGTTCTCAACATCCACACATTTATTTCCATGCCTTAGTTCCAGTATTGGCTAAAATTATAATTCCGCACATCCATATAATAATATCAACCATGTAAAAATTGTTGGTGTAGTCTTTTTCTCCAGGTCATGTTGAGCTTTTGTATTGAAATTCTGGCTTTCCACGCAGCTTTTCAAGTAGCAATTTTATATTAAAAAAATAGCACTAAAATACTTTCCACGCAGAAAGAATACAAATTCTTCTACGTATGCAGGTGAATGTCTCTACTTGTCTTTTGACGTAGATCTTGTTTTGTATTTTCTGCAGTACATAATACAAAAGACATAAAAAAACAAGTGGATTCTTCAACATTTTTTTTCTTTTAGGCAGCACCAGGAATCCTTCCATGCAGCAGCAGTAGCAGGACCAATTTTATACTTCCATGCACATTCCAGTTGCTTCAGGATGCTCCAATTCCTCCATGCAGGTGTCGAAGCAGGTTTCAAAACAAGAAAAAAGTGCAGGCCGACAGCAAAAAGACAAGAAAAAAATGCAAGTCGTTGTTTCTCCACCACGCAATACGTTATTTCCTCGACCATGCAGGCTGATGTTTCCTTGTTTACTTCTATTTTCCACATGCTAGAGGACTGTTTGCTACTCTGATACCAAAATGTAGGAGGCAAATAGGAGAGAAGAATGTGGAGTGAAGTACTATACACACACTTATTTTATTACGAAGAAGTACGTACATTATATAGGAGAAATAATCAAGTACATTCCCCTAAACTGAAGGAGGAAGATTTGGATGAAGGAGAGAGAATAATAGAATACACCAAGGAAGATAAAATGAAGGGATAAAAAAAAACACTCCTAAAAATATGAACTATGCAACGTATGCTAACACGGATAAGTACCATGTTGTAAGTAGTTAACCAAATCAGTCATCCTTTTTTATTCCTAAACTTCTTGGCTAATTTTACGATGTTGATTTGCTGGCTGTACCAAGGTAGTTGACTATAAATATGTAACTTCAGAATGTTGATTTTCCATATCAAAAATTAGTTTCTCACACAAACCTTTTCCTTGAATTGTTTTCCTAACATGGATATCAACATCATATTCCATAACTTTAGTAATCCATCTTTCTCTCTTCTCATTTATCTTTTTTTTAACAAGAATGATTTCACACTCTGATGAGAAACTAAATCATGCATCTTGTTATTAGAAAGCATGTACTTGGAATTTTTCAATCCTCCAACTAATTAAAGTACCTGTTTTTCAAGAAAGGTGTACCTTGTCTCATAGTCATTCAAACTTTATCCAAATAAATCAATTGGATGCTTATTGTTTTCATCATTAACCTGAGTTAAAATAGTTGAAATGGTCTTATCTCCAACAAGTGCATACATTATAAAATATTTATCAAATTTTTGATTTGGAAGAGTAGGAGCTTTTGAAATGGCTGACTTTATAGCCTCAAATCCTTTTCTCCCTTCGCTAGTCCAAGAGAAAGTCTTCTTCTTTTTTAACATAGCTATTAAAGGCTTGACAAGTGCTACAAAATTTGGAGAAAATCTTCTAACAAATTTGATCTTCCAAGGAAAATATCCAGTGCTTTCTTATGATGATGCAAGAATAACTATAAAATAGCTTTCATTCTAAAAGGATCAATAGCTAAACCATTTTTAGAAACAATATGACCAAGAAATTTACCTTGATGTACTAAAAAATATAATTTTTGGGATTTTAAGATATTTTGAACTGTCTACAAATATGAAAAGTCTGACTTGAATGCATTAGATGTTCATCATAATTCTTTAAAAATATGGTGAGATCATCTAAGTAAAACAATATGCATTTATTTAATAAACTGTGAAAAGCCATGTCCATTACACGTTGAAACATTGCACCAGAATTTGAAAGACCAAAAGGCATTCTTTTATAAGCATAGGTGCCCCACTTTGTGGTGAAGGTTGTCTTGTATCTGTCTTCCTCACCCACAAGGATCTGATTGTATCCACTATAGACATCTAAAAGAGACAATCCGTCAGAACCAAAAACTATTCTCAAAATCTGATGCATATTAGGCAGTGGATAATGATATTTTAATAAACCTTTATTAAGGTCTCTAAAATCCACACATATCCTAACTTCTCTATTATTTTTTCAAATAGAAACAAGATTAGCTACCCAAATTGAATGCTTAACTAGAAAAATAATACCTGATTCAATCAAATTGGATAACAATTTTCTTATTAATGGCTCAATTTTTGGATTTAGGGGTCTTTGCTTCTACCTAACTGGCTTGGAATTTGGTTACAAATCTATTGTATGTTGAGATAAAATTAGATCAAACCCTCTCAGATCTTGATACTTCCAAGAAAAAACATCTTTGAATTCTTTACATAATTTGATAAATGGTTTTTGTTAACTGAAGAACATACCTTTCCAATAAATAGTTTCTTTTCATCATCCACCAAGATTTCTTCATAATTATTTGTGTGATTTGAAATCTTTCCTTTTTCATTTCTTAACTGATCATCAGAATTGAAAAATGTTTTCTAGAGTGACCAATCCTTGTGACAACATGTTTTTCTTCAACTGAAAAATTTGATCACCATAGAAGTGTTGTAGGTTTTTCTGATTTACTGTAGAAAATTCAGCTTCTTAATGAAAAAATATGAAAATTTGTTCATCTCCTTCAAAAAGGTGCCAATTTTCTTCATTGTGAGGAACTGAAGGTCTGATAATTAACTTTATATGTTGCTGTAATTTTCTATTTTCGATCCGTTCTAGTACATCAAAGCTGAAACCAATTGTTGGAAGTATCTTTACATGCTTGTTTTCAGCCCTTGGGAAAGATTAAATGTTAATAACATCAAAATCATCCATTAATTTTGAAACTCTATGTTTGTAAGACTTTGGAAATGGATTCTTACACACATTAATTTTTTTCACTTGATTAATAACTAATTTTGAATCAACAAAAACTTTTAAAGTACCTATACCTCTCTTTCTAGCCCATTTTAAGCCATGAATTAATGCTTCGTATTCGGCTACATTACAAGTACGAGAAAATTGTAGACCTAAATATGAAAAGTACCTTTCATTTAAGAAATAATTAAACCTACACCTATTTATTTCTTATTCTTAGCTCTATCAAAATTAAGTTTCCATAGTCCTTCTGTTGTTTTTTTTGTTTTGGACAGCAAGGTAATTGGTGCTCTTTTTTAATGCAAGCAAAAAACACCAAAAAAAAATGCTTTTGCTTATTTAAAAGGGTCATAAGCATGTTGTTCTTATGTTTTTTCATCCATAAATATATTAGAGACATTGTCTAGTGTAGAAATATGTGTTCTAATATCACAATCAGACTGATCTTATGTTGCATAATTTGCTGAAGCGTTTGAAGGATGTGACTCAATATGAAATCTAGCCAATGGCTTTGAATTTAGGGTAAACCTGATTACATATCTTGTAGTACAGAATCAAAATGACCAATGTAAAGAGAGACAACTTCTTATTTTTTCTATAAAATCTCGTGATAAACATAAGGTAAAATAGGGAGGTAAATCTACAACAGTTGCATCTTGAAAATTAGTAACATTGGGACAATCATGTAGGGTTACCTCTAGATTTCTGATAATACCAATAGCATTGGTTTGTGTTTCGTCTAATTGAAACACACTTTTCTTTGTAAGATCATATTGCAAGCCCAACTTTTCTGAAATTGATTTTGGCATAACTGTGCTACTTGCACGAATGTCAACCATGTAGTTATGAATTAAATGGTCTCCAATAATTAGAGATAAATAAAATGGTGGTGGATTCTTAATGTCTTGATAATTTAAGACATTTTGAACCATCTACTTAACCTCTTTAATGTGGTCTTGCTCCTCTTTTCCAATGAATGTGTCTACTTTTTGGGATTCCTTTTGTGCTGGTTTTGAAGAAATTTGTAGCTTAAAAATCACGTGAGAAAGAATCTCTCATTTTCCTAGAATAATTAGATCATCCGAAAATGAAATATTAATATTATACTTCTTCATTAAATCAATAATGTTAAATGAAGCAACTATTTTTGAAATAAATTCTACCATTTTAGAATAAGCTTTTTCGAAAATTGACTCTGCATCAACAACCTTTGAAATTTGAGGTATGAAGAGTCTTCTAGGATCAGGTTGTAATTGGTCTTTTTGGTCCTTTTGAGAAGAACTACTAGCTATTTTTTAGGAACAGTAGAACCGTTAGCTATTTTGTGTCATGTAGTTGTTGTTTTATTAGTGACTGTGGGTAAAACCAATCTATTTTACTATTTTTCTCTCTCTTGAGCCTTATCGAGGGATCTAGTTGTGACTGCAATAAAATCTTCCTCCCTAAATCTTACCAAATTTGGTTCTCATGGTTTTTGACTATGAGCTTATGGTTGCCCACCCTACATTTGAGGCATGTACAATGCTTTAGGTTGAGGTTGTGTAACAAGGATTAAATTCAGGAATCTATTTGGGAAGTTGGCAGTTGAATGAGGTTGATTACATGGTTGACAGCATTCCTTTGAAACCATGTTAATTGGAACAAGAGTGCTAGATAAACTAAGAGATTTTGAGTCAAATTTCCTTAACTAATATGAGTGTCTATAATTCTTATTTTACTGAGAAGGCGCTTGATATGGCATTCTAGGATAAGATAATTTGTTTTTAATTGATGTCATCTTATTACACATAATCTACAAAGATTTTAATACATCATCTGATGGAGCTAAAAAAATAGGCTCTATAATGGTAATAGGTTGTGGAATAGGTAATAGTTCTGGCATAAGAGGTAGTAAAGGAATTGGTGCCAATTTACCAACTTGAATACTAATATCATAAGTTTCTAGAAGAGTACCTCCTCCCATAGACTGAATCATAGTTCAAATATCATTTTTTAGGGATCTAAGATAATAAATAAAATCATGATCAGCTTGAGGCTTGACACTTGTTGGAATTATTTCACAAGTTCCAGGAAAACAAATATTAAAATTGGCCATAAATTCATGGGGTTATCTTGTTATTGTCAAAAACTACTCTATGAGGGATAAATGATCAGAATGATCTTAAATTTTCTTAACTAATATTTTCTCCCAACTCATATCAAGTTCTTATGTGCTCTAAATTTCTAAGGTTTTATACCATTGTCAAGGCTTTCCCTCTAAAAGATGTAGCTAGAAGTATAAATGATACATCTTCATGAGTTATGTTATGGATTAATCACAAATGGCTAAAACATCTTTGATGTGCTTTGTGGGAGTAATCTGATTTTCACCAGTGAATGTAGGTAAATATTTTATGGCTAGGATTGGGAATACCATGATAAACTAGCATTTACTAAAGGGATGCAATTATTAAAGGTTACAAAATTCCTATGTGCTTGACTAACCATTAGAATAACTAGAATTTGAACAAAGATATTAATATGTGGTGAAGGAAGATTAGCAGGAGGGTTATCAAAACTAGGCCTATTATAAGGTAAGGTATTACCAACTCTTCTTCTTCTTGTAGAATTCAAAGGTACAAGAAATAAAATCAAATAGGAATTCCTCTTACTGATGATCTCGTTGTCACTTTAGGAATGGAACATGCTGCAAAACTTGTCTGAAATTGCTTGTACGGAGTCGCCAAATAAATCTATTTGATCGTTAGAAAAAATTGTTACAGCCTGTTACTTAGGAAAGTGACTTCTCTTTTTCCTATAAATTGTTGTAATTTGGCTGTAGATCATGATTTTTAAGATATGATAACAATTTTTAAAAAAAACTATAGAGAGCATTAGTCATTGACTCTATGCATCAACGTTTACGATACATGTCATGTTTTCTGATAAAAAACCTTACATTCATCAATATCTCGCTGATTTAGAATTGCACTATTATCCTACAAGGTTCACTGGATTCACTACTGCATAATGGTCTACTTACATTGAATCGAGGATCATCTTTTTGGCTTCAACATCATTATAAATAGATCCTACATGTGGCATGTGAACTAGACTCTGTACACTATGGGTAAAGAAGCACTTAGGTTTAGCCTCATTAATTCTATTTTCTAACTAATGTAGCTCAACGAATATAATCATAGCTTAACGGCCGCTAAATTTGAATCCCATAAGACCTAAAGAATACATTGATATTGCACTTATGATATCACCATAGAAACACTATATTTATCCATTATATGTTTTCCACAATTCTCTGAAATTGATTATTGTTTAATTTCCATAATACGATTATGTTTGCATTTTCAATAGGATGAAATAGATTATGAATTGATGTATTGTGTAACAATTAAATATACATCTTAACATCAACGGATCCAACATGGCCCATGTAGACGTTAGATGTAATCCTCAGCAGGGCAATCTCAATCAGTAACTATTAGGCTCACTGTAAGCTAAAATGTTGATTATTTCAATGTGGTTGTAATTGATATGCAACCGATGAAAAATCAAAATTTGGTATACTTCCCTTTAGAGTAACGATAGGGGAGTTATTCACTTATTTTGAGATATGGACTGAACCTGTTCCCATATGGGATGAACAAAACATACAATGAAGAATCGTATCATTGAATATTTGTATGACCAGTTGTCAACCTGCGAGGGTTGGCCTGCTCATTTGAGGATCTTCCTCAAAATCCCACCTTATCAATTGCATACAAGTGAGACTTTGATGGATGGCTTTGACCAGCTCTTCATTTCTACTGTAAAATGTTCGAAGAAATTTGGATAGGCAATGGGATTCACATAAAAAAATATCCACGCATATTTGGGAATCCAAGAGTCACTTGGGAAAAGTTTTACATTGCAATATAGTCACAAGGAGTACACTTAGAGGCAATAAAATCACTCTAGAAATTTTTGGAGAAGAAACTATTTTTCAATAAACTATGAAAAACACTCTTGTGACACTAGACACATAGTGCACAAACGTTGAACCCTCCTAAATTTGTTATGGTGGATATGAAAATCTGTAGACGCTGAGACACGATTGTATGAGCCCACAATATAAATGGTTGATAGCTCTAATTTGTACAATAAAATATCACCAATATTGTCTTAGGAATTGAGACATGTGGTAGAGGGAATGCTGGCTACTTTGGAGCAAGAAGAATTTTCAAAGGTCAAAAGGTATTTATATCTTTGGCCTAGGGCATGTTGTTAAGATTGCCCGTGCTTAACATTGCGACTTTAATATATACATCTCATGTACATTATTATGCCAATGAAACATGTGTAACTGGATATTATATTATGTTGAAAATTTTGTCCAGAATATAATGGTTGTTGAAGTATTACATGTATTTTAATGATTATAAGATGAAAATATGATGGAAAACTTCTATGGTGAATTATAGGAATACACACTCGCCCTTGATCATTCTTTGCATGAATTGTATTCCTTTTTTTACATTTTTCATAAAATAAAGTATAAAATTATACTGGATATGGTACTTAATTTGTGATTTTAAGGATATGTTTTAATATAATTAATATATAAATGAATCTATAAAAATCCTAACGGTCACTATGCTAAAATATGGCAATTACCATATGTGATGATGGATTTCAAAGATTTATAACTATTTTACATAGGAAAAATGAGGAATAAAAACATCTATACGGGGTGTCAAATGGTTAACATTCCAGGCATAAAATGTGAAAAATTTGTTGTAACCATTGAAAGAGATAATGATTAAATATTGTATCAAGTTGTGCATAGTCTCTGGATCAAATGACTAAATTTAAGGTGAACTTATCTTGCATGACAGTTTCACTAATGATTAGAATGCATTTCCAAATAATTCTTCGCATGTCATCCTAGCCCATTTAAAACATAGGGCCCATTTTTTGTAAACGTGAACAGTAACATAAATAATGGTGGGTGGCTAGCTAGCCCTTACAAAACTAAACTTGTTAAATGTCACTTTTTGAAGAAAATCATAAATAATGCCTAGTGGCTACTAGCCCATATAATGGACTTTCTATTTTCTCAATTCCAATATATGAGTGACTAAAATGGAGTAAATACAATTAGAATACTCTGGTAAAAGGTCAGATTTTGAGATTCTTAATATATGTGATATTGGAATCTAATATGTGCAATCCCTGAGAGACCAAGCAGAGATAATTCCGGTAATTGACATTCTATGTTATATTAAAAATCATGTCAATATTAGATTATAGATGTATTAGCATTGATATTTCTCTGGAAGCTTTCCCCTATTGGAATAAAGCTAATCAATTTAGTGAAATAAGCATTTATGTGTCCAATTTTTAGTTCGATTTGTGTATAACAATCAATTTCAGAATGTATGTAAATCAGTTCCTTCCAGGTCCTATTGTCAATCTTAAATTTAAGTCTATATTTATTTTCACATAGGATTTTGTCGGAGTGACAGAGTAATTGTAATGGTCCAATGATAGTTTTGATGAAAAACGTTGAGAAGTTGATGAGATAAACAATTTTCAGATAAAGTCACTGTCATGTTGTTAAGGAGAAATATGGAAAATTTAGTAGATGGCATTGTTGTGTATCTTAGGCATGATACATCAAGATGACTTAGGTGTTTAATTGAAATCTTTAAATTACGACGTCTTCATATTAGAGTCTGTAAGATCATGTGAATGGTACTAAATGTTTGATCTAGATGCCTACATTGAAGCAAAATTTAGTGGTTCATAGGAACGTCTTAACTATTCTGGAATGCTTTGTTGGGTCGTACTAAAGTTTTTAATTTTTGTGAAGTCCCTTCGAAGATAAACATGGGCCCAATACTTATTTCCCTTGATGGCGCATAGTCAAAAATAGAGTTCCAAGTGGAGCAGGAAAGTGCAGATCTATTATTTCTAGGGTGATGATATTCAATAGAGGAATACCATCCACCAAGAATGCCAAACAAACTCCTAGGGTAACCTTGATGCATGTGGGTGAATCAAAAAATTATAGATCTTGGCAAGTGGTCAAGTCAAATAGGATGCCAATGAATTCAAATAGATTTAGATTCAACCCAGGATGACTACTTCAAGCTGGATTCAATGAAACAAGTGGTAATGTGTAGAGATAGGCACGTAAAATTTCATTTCTTCAACATGAATTACATATCTGACATTTTTGGATAAAATGTTTTTTGCGTCTTATTGAATCACACACCTATTTTGGACTGGGATGTACTCTCCAACATAAAAAATTGAAAGACATTAATCAATTTGCAAATGTACAACGAGATGAGAATTAAAAATAGATCAAAAATAGATTTGCATGCATTTGTTTCCCTATTCTCACACACACCCAATGAATTGTATGTCTGTTATGTGTTAGACTTTAAAATTTATTGAATTGGATTGATTCTCCCTAATTGAATCATGAAAATCTTGTCAAAACCAATAATAGGATGTGAATGCTTTAATTACAATGGAATAAAAGGGCCAGTGTATCATACAAGGTTGTGAAAGAACAAAAATATTTCTATCTAAATCTTTACTAAGAAATCAAATGACGTAAAAATTTCTTAACATGACTAACATAAAGAGGGTGTTGACAATTTTTGCACTTACCCAAAAATGGTAAACTCGAAACTTTGTTACGATAGATAGAATTGGTTAATTATACCTAATCTAGGTGAATTTATATCAGATTATGTTGTTACTGTTGATTTATGAAAAATATTAACTGAAATCTGCAGCTATGTGTGTTGTTACAAAATGTAACGGATCACATAGTATGCAATATCATGAATATCCTCAGGAAAAGAACACAAGCCTCAAAGAATAGCTGTGTTGTCTTGATGAAGACACCGGATTGCAAAATATGTGAAGTGTATGGTCCTGGGAAAGAAAACATAGATGTAGTTTTCGAATGATCAGATTGATTATTATTATGTTTGTGCTCATGATATTTATTGCTCCGTATTCATCAAAGTTGTTTGTAGTTAAAGAAATTGCATCCATCTATGTTGGCATAAAATGCTACAAGTGACTCCTTTCCTACTACTTCCATCAAGAAAATATCGACCAAATAAATGATGACAGTAATGTCTAAATGGAGGTAATAGGAAGGAGTCAAAATGAACAGCATATGCTAAGGCAGTCAAACAACATACAAGGAAGCACATGTCATTCGATGATGGTTTACTAGAGTTGCAGGTATTCATTTTAAGTTTATCTCTTATTTTAATTCATTTTATTGAGATATTGAGTTGCATACATCATTGTACAATCAGAAGAAAAAAACTGAATGCAGAAAGAGAGAGTCAACTCATTATTTCAATTTAATGCTTTATACATAAGAGATCATAAGTTTTCCCACACAAGTCGTGGGATGTAACTAAGTAACAACATCATATACATGGAGAAGAAAATACTGCATGTGCTAAAGAATAAAAGTAGTAAAACTGAACCCATCATTTCCTTTTGTATCTTCTTTCCCCTTCCGCATCATCCACATCTCCAGCTTCATCTCGTTCCATCTTCCACTTCAATCTCCATCTTCTTTTCATCTGCAAGAGAAAGATCAATACCTGTCAAATATTGAGTTCTAGAGCAAATACATATTCTAAGTTCAATGTATCT
The DNA here is from genome assembly GCA_019776745.2 of Taxus chinensis. Taxonomy (NCBI): domain Eukaryota; kingdom Viridiplantae; phylum Streptophyta; class Pinopsida; order Cupressales; family Taxaceae; genus Taxus; species Taxus chinensis. Next base: position 408,258,033 of record CM034155.1, read on the forward strand.
AATGGTACTTGAAAGAAATAAATACACACACATGACACAAGGTAATTCAGGGATACAAATAGGCTTGGCAGTAGAGGAGAGAAAAGTACATAAAGAAAAATGAGTGGTAGAAAGAAATAAAAGAGCTAAGGATTGATAGTAGAAAAGCAGAATTTGAAAATAGCTTACAAAAGAAACAGATGTGGAGATGACACTTGAAAGAAGTTGAAAGTAGTTTATAGAAGAAGAATGAAGAAGAAAATAAAATCATATGGATGCAAGAGAGGCCAAAAGCCTATATATTTCTAACTTATTTCTATGTTTTGCAGGAACAGGTTGTGACATAAGAATGGAAAATCAGTTTAACTAGTTAAGAAAGAAGTAGCTACTTAATGGAAAACATACATCATTTCTAGATTGTTTACAGGAAGGAAGAAACATCAAAATAAGTCAAGAAAGGAATGTTTTTTACAAATTAGGTTGAAAATCTGGAAAAGGAGAGAGAAAAATAGGATTTTGGAAAAAAAAATTCCATAGTCTCCCCTTGTAAAATTGACTTTTGATTTAAAATAGAATTGAAGCACATGATTTTTTAGCTACTACATGCTTTATAAGCTATCTGAACTTCAAAAGGAATAGAAACAGTCAACAAAAATACATGTTTCATCTTTATTAAGATGATATTATGATCAATGAAACATACAGGTATTCTAGAAGTCCATCAAGTTGCAGCTATTAAAGGTTCCTTTTATTTCCAAATTTAGGTGTGAATCAAAAACCAACTACTTCATGATTTTTCAAAGATGCAATAGATCAAGCAAAGTAGCATGAACAGATTCATTCAAGTGAACATATAATTCAGGAAGTTATTTATATCTTTTCAGAATGGTCAAGTTGCACAAAATCTAGAAAGAGAAGGATTTTAGGAAAAATTGGCTAGAGTTTCCCCTTGCAAAATGGGGTTTTTAGAAAAAACAGAATAGAAATTAATGTTAAAATTGAAATATAGTTTCTATTTTATCATTTTTGAAAAGGAAATCCATTTTACAAAAAATAACTTAATGATTTTCTTTAGGTTTCCAGAAAAAGGATCAAGTTCTTCATTATAGAAAAGAAAAACAATTATCTATCTAAGATGTAACTATCTACAGGACAAAAATGAATCAAAGAAAAACTGATATCATACAGTGATTTATAGATTTCAGTTCCAGTTTGTAAAGAAACCACGAATGTCATTTTTTAGAATGTACAGATCTACAAATGGCAGTCAGTACTCTGAGTAGTAAGACAAAGCCCAGTTTACAGATGTAAAAGTATCAACAAAAGGAAATGTCAAAGCTACAGGTACAATGAGAATCATTACAGTCAAGGTTTTTAAAGCATGCATTCCAAAACTATTTCAAATCAATAATTACTGCAAACAGAAGGCATAAAACCCATTCCAGATCTACAAACTCAACAAACAGTCACTACTAACAGGAGGCCGAGGTTTAAAAGTATGCATCTACAATAGAAAAGAAGGCACCCAATACAGTGACAGTATCAACGAAGAATGTAAATAGTCAACATTTCAATATGCCAAGCCAGATCTACAGAAAGGAATATCAAAACCCATGCACATAAAGAGATTTTGACAAATTTCAAGTGGTGAGTCGAGATCAAAGGCTCACTACACAAGAATAATGAACTTCACACACTAAAACAATTTCATTTTAAATGAATGATATAACCAAAATCTCCATGATTCCTTCAGAGTTGCAGAAGTAAAACTCAAACTTGAAAGGAGAAGTTATATAGATAAAATAGTTACAGAACTTACCACGATTGAATACAAATTTGAAGTCAAAGCAGGAGAACAGTGAATTCAACTTCCTTCTACAGGCTCGAGTTCAAGCTCATTTGAAGCTGAATATACAAAATGAAAACTAGAGGAAGCCGAATATACAAAATGAAAACCAGAGAAGAAGTAAAGGGTTTTTCATTCAACAAAGATCCAAAGATTCAAAGGAAGCTAACAAAAGAGCTATGGGATTCACAAATAAACAATTACAGGAAAGAAATGCAAAACTACAAGATGAAATAGAAAATAATACCTTCGTATTTCATCTAAAATGCAAGACGAAAAAAATGTCTATGGTGTCTAAGACCCAAGAATGAAATATACAGGTTGGAAGACCACAAAACCTCCATGATTTCATAAAAAATGTAGAGCCAAGAATATTTTTCCAGGGCTTTGCCTGCGTAGCCCAAAAACCAAATGAAATGAGCAATTGCTATGACCTCATACTTTAACTCCCCAAGGAGACCAAGGATTCAAAACCCTAACCATGAGTTAAGAATCGATGGCTCGATGAGATCACATACAGGATCAAATGGTGGAGCATCAAGTGTAGGATTCCAAAATAATAACCAAATTTTCTATCACCAACCGCATTCATTGCATGGGACTGAAACCTTAACTGCGGGTGAAAGATCAATGTCGATGTAAACATAAGGATAAAGATCAAGGGTTATAAGCGTGTCTCGAGATCTAAGTAAACCCAACAGTGGTCAAGTTACCACTAACCAAGCTCATAGAAGGGGTGAGTCACCATGGGAGGGGCCAACCCACGTGTCTCTATATTTATCATTGCAGCAACTTTCAAAAGTCCAAACCATAGTCCGAGCTAATAATACCCAAAATAATAAAAAAACCATAATACATGCCATGATCACTAAAAAGGTGAAATTACAATATGCCAAGATCAAAGTTGGAAAACCTTATTATGGTTGGTCAAATAAACACATGCAATTTCCTATGTCCACAAGGTGACATTGTTAACCAAGCAAACCAAAGGTGGTCCCCACAAGGGGTTTTGATATAAAATTTGCAAAGTTTCACTCATGTGACTATTCAGAGAGAGTTAAAAATCAGAGCATGTGCACATCAAAGGTGGTCCCCACTCAGTTTTTTATTTTTGCAAATATTGATAAGGATTGCAGTATTTTGCTCATATACAGGGAATGATATTTTGCATGCCTTCACAATAGGACAGAATATAGAAGATGACAAATTTTCATGCTCAAAGGAGGAAGACTTTCCTATTAAACAAATTGTATTTTTAGCAAATTATTCCCCTTTCTTTCGTTAAAATAGAACAGTCAACTTTAGTTTGAGTGTATTGTATCTAAGGTTGTTAATGCCTATTTTTATTACATGCTTTAGTTTGTATTGTTTTATTCCTTTATTTATTATTAAATAAAGGATAAAATTAGGATGCATGGGTGAGTACAACCTTTAGGCTATTTTTAGGAGGGGGGTGAACTTTTGCTATATATTGTGTGTTTTTGCAAAGCACAGAAGAACTTTTTAGAGAAATTCCTAGAGAACTTTTTGATATATGAGTACTGAAGCAATTTTTACCAATTTTTCCCTCTGAGTGTGAATTATTTTATGCCTTTCCAAGTTATTTTGCAGTCTTATGTATGTCAACATTAATTTTGTGAATGAAAATTCCCTGATTAGACACTTTACCCTACTGCAAGTTTACCATTTTTTGCTAAATTCTATTGTGCATGTTAGCTTACTAGTACTGTTGTGAATCTCCCTTAGTACAAGTTAAGTTTTTTCCGCATTATATTTCTGTAAAAAAAGGTATTAATTGGTTCATGCACTAAAGAATTCTTCACAAATCAGTTATGTATTTCACTCAGTCAAAGTTCTCACTAAAATTTGGTGTATCACCTTAGTATTATTTATTTTCAGTCATCTTTTTCCCTTAAAACTCCCAAAAAATAGTTCAGTGTACACCAATAAGGAACCAACCTTTTAATCCCAGAGATTCACTTCATAATACGTATACCCACAGACCTGAGGTGTCTGCATTTTATCTATGAGAGAGAGAGAGATATTTTGTAGGCTTATAAAATCTGTTGCCATCTCTCTACAGGGTGCACTTTCGAGATATAACAGTTTTTGGCACGCCTGGTGGGACCACGAATCAGATCTGCATGCAAATTACAGATTCTATAGCAGATTTCATAGCAAATAAAGTTACTTTAAGGAGCAATCTGCGGAATTTTATTCTAAATATTTTATGATCTTTTGGGAACTCTATAAAGTTGATTTAAAACTAGTATTGCTACATGTTCCATGTCTAAAGTGACTACAAGATCATCGGTAAGAGGAATTCCTCCTGAGTTTATTTCTTTACCTTTGAATTCTGCTAGAAGGAGAAGAGTTAGTAATACATTGCCTTATAATAGACCTGGTTTTGATAACCCTCTTGCTGATATTCCTTCACCACGTATAATTTTTTCAATCCTTATCCCATTTTTTCCAATGGCTCTTCAACCACCTAAAAATTTTGTGACCTTTACTAATGGCAGCCCATTAGTAATTCCAGTTTACCATGATATTCCCAATGCTGCCATGAAAAGTCTGCCATCATTTACTGGAGAAAATCAAGTTACACCTGCTGAACATATTAAAAATGTTGCAGCCATATGTGCAGTCCATAATATCACTCATGAAGACGTAGCTTTAAGACTTTTAGCTGCATCTTTTAAAGGAAAAGCCTTGTAATGGTTTAGAAATCTAGAGATTGGAAGCATAAGAACTTGGGATGAATTAGGTGAAACACTGTTGAAACAGGTCCAAGATAATTTAGACCATTTATCCCTCATAGAATAGCTATCTACTATCAAAAGATCCCCTCATGAGTATATGTCTAGTTTCAACATCCATTTCACTAGGACTTGGGAAAGAATCCCAACAAGTGTTAAGCCTCAAGATAATCACACTTTCTTTTATCATCTCAGAGCATTAAATAGCGATATTGCAACTATGATCCAATCTATGAGATATTTTAATCTTCCAAAGGCCTATGACACTGCTATAAAAGTTGAAAACTACCTTATTCAGGCTGGAAAATTAGCACGAAGGCATACAATGTCATTTTTGGCATATTTAGCTCTTATTACATAGCCTATTACAATTGTGGAGATGACTATTGCAGCCCCATCCCCAGATATGTTTAAAGCCTTAGAAACCATGGGAAATAAGCTGACATCAATTGAAAACAAACTTGCATTGCCTAACAGACCTTATTAAGCTCCTTATCAGCAAAATAAACAAGGCCAACAAAATAGGCAACCTTACCAATAGAATCAGAATTATAGGCAACCTTATCAGCAAAGGCAGTTTGATCCTAATGTTCCTAATACATCTAATGCTTTGGTTCCAGTTAATATGGCTATAGAAGAGTGGTGCCAACCTTGCAATCTACCTCATCTAGCTGTGAATTGCCCAAATACTTTCCTAAACTTGAATCTTCTTACACAATCTCAACCTGAAGAATTGTTCATGCCTCAAATGGAGAGTGGGTAGCAAGAAAGTCATGTCCAAAAAGTGCCTGAATAGAATTTGGTCAGCTTTAATGAGGAAGATTTCATTGTTGTTACCACTAGAGCTCAAGAGAAGGCTACTGAAAGTAAAAAACAACAAAAATAGACCTGTGATGCCCACTGTTACTGATAATTCAGCATCCCCAACCTCAAAATGAGCCAACAGTCCTGTTGTCCCTAAAAAATAGCAAGTGTTGCACCTGGTGAAGAGCAAAAAAAACAACCACAACATGATCCAAGAAGATTATTTATTCCTCAGATATCCAAAGCTGTTGAAGTAGAGTTAGTTTTTGCTAAGGCTTATGCTAAAACAATTGAGTCTATCTCTAAAACAGTTGCTTATTTTAATATCGTTGATGTAATGAAGAATCATAATGTTAACATCTCAATGTGGGATGCTTTAAGCATTCTAGGATAGTAGGATTTACTCTCTCATGAATTAGCTAAACTACAAATTTCTTCAAAAACAACAGAAAAGGAAGTTCAAAAGACAGATATGGTCCTTGTAACACTTGATCAAGACCGCCTAAAAGGGGTTAGATGGATGGTTCATAAATTTTTAAACACTCAAGACATAAAGAAGCCACCACCTTTTTATCTATTGCTGATTATTGAAGAAAATATAGTTCATAACTACATGGTGGACAGTGATGCAAGTAGCATAGTTATGCCAAAAGCAATTGCTGAAAAATATGAACCTACAGAAAAGAATGTTTTACAGTTTCGTGGGACTGTAACTAATATAGTTGGTATAATCAAAAATTTAGAGGTAACATTACATGCTTGCCCAAATGTTTCCATTTTGTAAGATGTTACTGTTGTGGATTTACCTCCATATTTGGCTTTGTGCCTATCTAGAGACTTTATAGCAAAAATAGGAGGTACCTCTCTTTAGATTGGTCTTTCTTGTTTTTCACCACAATTTATGGTACTAAGGTTACCATCAATTCAGAATTACTAGCCAGATTTCATATTGATCCTCATTCTCCAAATGCAGTGGCAAATTATTCAACATTAGATCAATATGATTTTGATGATGTAGCTCAAGTTTCAGCACTAAAGGGTGTTTATAACATGTTTATGGATGAAAAAATAGTTGAAGAACATGCCCATGATCCTTTTAACGAATTTGAAGAACATCTTTTTGGTGTATATTGAATGCATGAAGAAAATACAACAATTCCCTTGCTGTCTAAAACAGAAAATTCAGCAGAAGGGATTTGGAAGCTTCATTTCGATGGAGCTAAGAATAAGAAAGGACAGGGAGCAGGTTTAATGCTCACTTCCCCAAAAAATGAAAGGTATTTTATAGCTTTGAGTCTCCAATTTTCATGCACTTGTAATGTGGCTGAATATGAAGCATTAATTCATGGCTTACTTTGGGCCAGAAAAAGAGGAATCAGCACATTACAAATCTTTGGTGATTCTGAGTTGGTTATCAATCAAGTGAAAAACTTCAATGTTTGTAAGAATCCATTAATGAAGTATTATAGGAATAGAGTTTCAGACTTAATGGAATATTTTAATGCCATTAATATTCAGTCTATTCGTAGAACTAAAAATAAGCACGCTTAAAGACTTGCATCAGTTGGTGCTAGTTTCGAAGTGCTGGAATAGATAGAAAAAAATAAAATTCAGTCTCATGTCAAGTTAATTGTTAGGTCTTATATCCTTGATAATGAATCAAATTGGTATGTTTTTGAAAGTGACGACAAAATCTATAGGTTTTTGCAGCAAGAAGCTGAATTTTCTACAAAGAATCAGGATAAATTACAACATTTATATGGTGACCAAATTATTCAACTAAAGAAAAAAAAATTGCCTCATGGACTTTTCACGTTAGAAGACATCTTTAGTACTGATGACCAGTTAAGAAAGGACAAAACTAAGATGTCCACTCATGCTGATAATTATGAAGAGATTTCAGTTGATGAAGGAAAGAATATATTCCTTGGAAAGGTATGTTCCTTATCTGAAAAATATTCTTTTCTTAAGATTTGCATAGAATTTAAAGTTTTTTCACTTGGAGATACCAATACTGAAAAGGGTTTGACCCTAGTCTAGCATATCATACCATTGACTTACAACCAAATTCTAAACCAGTTAGGTAGAAACAAAGGGCTCTAAATCCTAGAATAGAACCTCTTATGAGGAAAGAGTTTTCAAAATTGATTGAATTAGGAATTATTTTCCCAGTTAAACATTCAAGTTGGGTAGCAAATATTGTTCCTATTAGGAAGAAGAATGGAGAAATCAGATTATGTGTGAATTTCAGGGATCTTAAAAAAACATCGCTAAAAGATTATTATCCACTACCGAATATGAACCAGATTTTGAGAGCAGTTTCAGGATCAGATAGATTATCCCTTCTAGATGGTTATAGCGGATACAATCAAATTTTAGTCTGAGAAGAGGATAGATATAAGAAAAATTTTACCACCAAGTGGGGTACCTATGCTTACGAAAGAATGTCTTTTGGTCTTTCAAATGCCAGTGCAACGTTTCAACGTGCAATGGACATGGCTTTTCACAGCCTACTAAATAAATGCATACTTGTTTATTTAGATTATGTTATTATTTTTTCAAAAGATTTTGAAGAACATCTAATGCATTTAAGGAATGATTTTTAGTTATGTAGGTATTTCAAAATATCCTTGAACCCCAAAAAGTCTATCTTTTCAGTACATCAAGGTAAACTACTTGGTCATATTGTTTCTAAGCAAGGTCTAATAATTTTTCCTTTCAGAATCAAAGCTATATCACAGCTAGCATTGCCTCATCACAAGAAGGCATTACAAATATTTCTGGGAAAAATCAACTTTGTTAGGAGATTTGTTCCAATTTTGTAGCATTGGTTAAACCGTTAACAACTATGTTAAAGAAAGATAAAACATTCTCTTGGACCAGCGAAGGGAGAGAAGGTTTTGAGACTATCAAAATAGTATTTCTTAGGCCCCTACTCTTGCAAATCCAAATTTTGATAAAGATTTTACAATGTATGCACTTGCAGGAGATGAGACAGTCTCAGCTATTCTAACCCAAGTCAATGATGAAAATATCGAACAACCAATTGCTTTCTTCGGACTAAGTTTGCATGATTATGAAACAAGGTACATGTTCTTTGAAAAACAAGTACTTTTAGTAGTCAGAGGACTAAATAGTTTAAAGTACATGCTTTCAAATAATAGAATTCATGTTCTTGTTTCCCATCCAAGTGTGAAAGCTTTCTTACTAAACAAAGAACTAAATGAGAAAAGAGGAGGCTGGATGACGAATGTTATGAAATATGATGTTGATATCCGAGTTGCTAAGATATTTTGAGGTAAAGGTTTACGTGAGCATCTAATCGCTGATATGGAGAAATAGTAGGCTGCAAAACCTGAAGATTCAAAATAGCATGTTGAAACCACGTATCAAAAATCAAATATTATGTTGCAACCAGAAAATCAACAACATGAAATTTCTCAAGAAATTTAGGAATCAAGGTGGATGACTGATTTAGTTAAATATCTACAACATGGCACCTATCCGGAAGGTATGGATAAGGATAAATGAAGGTATTTCATGTTACAAGCCATTCCTTATCTTTTCATTGATGGTGTATTGTTCAAAATAGATATAAATGGAATCTTGCTACGATGTGTTGATTACGATAAAATCCAAAAAATATTATCAGAATTCCATGAAGGACCTGCAGGAGGTCACTTCTTAGCACGTACTACAACTCTAAAGATCATGAAAGTAGGTTACTACAGGCTTAGCATATTTAAGGACTATTTTGAATGGATGAGAAAGTGCAAAAAAAGTTGCTTTCTTTGTTAGAAAATAACATTTAGCTTCACTACCTTTGCAGCCTATTTCAGTTGATCAGCCCTTTATCCAGTGGGGTCTTGATTTTATTGGCATGATAAACCTACCTTCTTCACAAGGACATAAGTGGATCTTAAATGCTACAGATTATTTTACACAATGGACTAAAGCAATAGCCTTGAAAGATGCTAATGAAGATTTAATACTATCCTTTTATGAAGGTATAGTCTACAAATTTGGTGTTCCAACAACTATCATATCAGATAACACTAGCATTTCTTAGTGCTGAAGTAACAGATTGGGCTATCAACCATGGAATCTATTTAAGCTCTTTGTCTAATTAGTACCCACAAGGTAATGGCTTAGCTAAGAGTACTAGCAAATTTTTTTTAAGGATCATCAGACGAACACTCAAGGATAATCAAAGAGCTTGGCATCTAATATTGAATTCAGCACTTTGGGCTGATAGGGTGACCCATAAGAGATCAATTAGTAACTGACCATACAAACTTGTGTATGGAAAAGAAGCAAGAATGCCAATTTCAGTTGAATTACCTGCATTGGATTTGTTGCATCAAATGGAATTATTTGAAAATAAACCATTGCAGGTTTGTTATGCAGAATTGATGGAATTACAAGAGCTAAGAGATCAAGCTCATTCAAATATGGAGAAGAACTAGAAATAGATGAAGAAGACTTTTGACAAGAAATCCAAATTCAGAATCTTCAACGAAGGAGATATTGTGTTGAAATGGGATGCTGATCGTGCAAAACCAATAAGACACTCAAAGTTTGATACACTGTGGAGTGGTCCTTACATGATTTCCGCTTGCAATGAACATAATGCTTTTTAGATTTCGAAGTTGAATGGAGAGGAACTCCCCATTCATGTGAATGGTATGTTTCTCAAACATTGTTGAAAATCTTACAGTGATTGTTAGAGTAGAATTTCCCATTCAATAAGTGAAGTTTCTGCACATTGCATCATTTTTTATTTTCAATAAGTGCATTCATGCACGTGGTTTGGTTTGCTAGATCTTTTCCCAGATTTAATTTTCTTTGGAAGGGTTTGACCTTTCAGATTAGGGAAGATTTTGGTCACATATTTGGACTCCATACACAATGGACAAGAGTAAGACACTAGTCCACAAGCTAGCAGGTAGCTTTTCCCTACAATATCACCATAAATATTAACAATTTTTGCACGTGCATAGAAATGGGAACTCGAAACATTGTTACAACAGATATCATTGGTGAAGTATACCTATGCTAGGGAAATTTATATCAGATTATGTTGTTATTGTTGATTTATGAAAAATATTAAGTGAAATTTGCAGCTATGTGTGCTATTACAAAACGTAACAGATCACATAGTCTGCAATCTCATGAATATCCTCAAAAAAAGAACACAAGCCCCGAAGAACAACTATTTTGTCTTGATGAAGACACTATATTGCAGAATATGTGAAGTGTATGGTCCCGGGACAACAAACATAGTTGCATTTTTCAAATGATCAGATTCATTATTATTATGTTTTTACTCATCAGAGTTATTGCTCTGTATTCAAAAAATTTGTTTTTAATTAATGAAATTGCATCCATCTATGCTGGCATAAAATGTTACAAGTGACTCCTTTCCCGCTACTTCCATCAAGAAAATATCGATAGACAAACAGTGACAATAATGTCTAAATGGAGGTAGTAGGAAGGTTTCAAAATGAAGAGCATATGCTAAGGTAGTCAAAAAACATACAAGGAGGCACATCTCATTCAATGATGGTTTACTAGAGTTACATGTATTCATTTTAATTTTATCTCTTATTTTAATTCATTTTATTGAGATATTGAGTTGCATACATCATTGTATAATCAAAAGAAAAAAACTGAATGCAGAAAGAGATAGTCAACTCATTATTTCAATTTAATGCTTTATTCATAAGAGATCATAATTTTTCCCACACAATCCGTGGGATGTGAATAAGTAACAACATCATATACATGGAAAAGAAAATACTGCATGTGCTAAAGAATAAGAGTAGAGGACTAAAAGTGAACCCATCATTGCCTTTTCTATCTTATTTCCCATTCCACATCATCCACATCTCCAACTTCATCTCATTCCATCTTCCGCTTCAATATCCATCTTCTTTTCACCTGAAAGACAAGGAGTAGTACCTGTCAAATTTTGAGGTCAAGGTACATTTTTATTCTTATACACCTGTTCTAGAGAAAATACATATTCTAAGTTCAATGTATCTAATGGTACTTGAAAGAAAGAAATGCAGGCACATGACACAACGTAATTTAGGGATACAAATAGGCTTAGCAGTAGAGGAGATCAGAGTACATAAAGAAAAATGAGTGGCAAAAAGAAATAAAAGAGCTAAGGATTGATAGTAGGAAAGTAGAATTTGAAAATAGCTTACGAAAGAAATAGATGTGGACATGACACATGAAAGAAATTGAAAGCAGTTTAAGGAAGAATAACGAAGAAGAAAATAAAATCATATGGATGCAAGAGAGGCCAAAAAGCCTATATATTTCTAACTTATTTCTAAATTTTGCAGGAACAGGTTGTGAGATAAGAATGGAAAATCAGTTTAACTAGTTAAGAAAGAAGCAACTACTTAATGGAAAACATAAATCATTTCTAGATTGTTTACAGGAAGGAAGAAACATCAGAATAAGTCAAGAAAGGAATATTTTTACAAATCAGGTTGAAAATATGGAAAAGGAGAGAGAGAAATAGGATTTTGGAAAAAAAATTCCATAGTCTCCACTTGTAAAATTGACTTTTGATTTAAAACAGAATTGAAGCACATGCTTTTTTAGCTACTACATGCTTTATAAGCTATCTGAACTTCAAAAGGAACAGAAATAGTCAACAAAAATACATGTTTCATCATTATTAAGAAGATATTATGATCAAATGAAACATATAGGTATTCCAAAAGTCCATCAAGATGTAGCTATTAAAGGTTCCTTTTATTTCCAAATTCAGGTGTGAATCAAAAGCCAACTACTTCACAATTTTTCAAAGATGCAATAGATCAAGAAAAGTAGCATGAACAGATTCATTCAAGTGAATAGATAATTCAGGAAGTTATTAATATCTTTTCAAAATGCTCAAGTTGCAAAAAAAAAAGGAAAGAGAAGGATTTTAGGAAAATTTTGCCAAAGTTTCCCCTTGTAAAATGGGGTTTTAAGAAAAAATAGAATTGAAATTAATGATAAAATTGAAATGCAGTTTCTATTTTATCATTTCTAAAAAGGAAAGCCATTTTACAGAAAACAACTTAATAATTTTCTTTAGGTTTCTAGAAAAAGGATCAAGTTCTTCATTATAGAAAAGAAATACAACTATCTATCCAAGATGTAATTATCTATAGGACAAAAATGAATTAAAGAAAAACTTATATCATATAGTGATTTATAGATTTTAGTTCCAGTTTGCAAAGAAACCGCAAATGCCATTTTTAAGAATGTACAAATCTACAAATGGCAGTCATTATTCTCAGTAGTAAGACAAAACCCATTGCATAAATCTAAAAGTATCAACAAAAGGAAATTTCAAAGCTATAGGGACAATGAAAATCATTACAGTCAAGATTTCAAAGCAGGCATTCTAGAACTGATTCAAACCAACAATCACTGTAAGCAAAAGGGACAAAACCCATTTCAAATCTACAATGTCGAAATGGAATTTTATCAGTTACAGTTTGCAAAAGAAATCTCAATACTTTTTGAAGTTACAGATCTACAAGCTTGACAGAAGCAGTTAGTCCTTCCAGGTAAAATAAAATGAATGATAAGTACCCAATACAGGGCTCGAAAGTATCAAGAAGAATGTTTATAATCAAGTTCCCACACAAGCCAAGCCATATTTCAAGGAGGATGAGAACGTAAAACAATTCAAAGTTTTTTTTTTAACACTTATAAATAAGCTTCAGGGAACATGGAACTCACCATGATCAAATATGAAGTTGAAGTAGGCAAATAGCGAAGTCAACTCCTCTTATAGGCTTGAGTTCGAGTTCATTGAAGCTGAATAGTGAAAACAAAAAATGAGAAGAAAAGCAAATATTTTTTATTCAACAGAGATTGAAAGATTGAGAGGAAACCGATTGAAATGAGATGAGATTCACAAATAAAATAGGTACATGAAAGCAATGACAAGATACAGGTACAAACGATGCATAATACCTTCGTATTTCATCAAAAATGTGGGCCGAAACAAATTTCTATGGCGTCTAAGGCCAAAAAATGAAGTATCCAGGCTTGAAGATCTCCAAAACCACCATGATTTCATCGAAAATACATAGAAAAAAAAAATTCTAGGGCTCCGCCGATGAATCGAAAAACCAAATGGAATGAGAAAACGTGATGAACTCATGTTTTAACTCCCCACAGAGACCGAGGGTCATTTTTCACTTAACCACAGGTGAAGATCAATGGTTAAACAAGATCAAATGGTGGAGATCCATGCTCGAGTTCCAAAATGATAACCAAAGTTAGCCACAGCGAGAAAACAAAATGCTCGGGTCTGAAACGCTAACCGTGGTAAAAGAGTTAAGGGCATCATGGATGATAGGATGAAGATCAAGGGCCCTTAATGCTCCTAAAATTTCAAGTTAACCAGGCATGGTTAGGTCACCGCCAACCCAGTTCGCAAAAGGGTTGAGTCACCATGGGGAGGGGCCAGCCCACGTGGCCCATATATTAGTCATTGCAAGTGACCTTTTAAAAATCCAAACCATAGTCCGAGCTAATAATGAATGCTTCTAAAATAATCAAAGTAAAACCATGTTATATGCCATGATCACCGAATGGTGAAATTATAATATGCCAAAGCCAAAGGTGGTGGATAGTATGGTCATTCAAATAAACAATGGTGGGCTAATCAAGGGTGGTGCCCCAAATAAAAAATGAAATCACCTAAGTCCACATGGTGGAATACCAAACCAAACAAATCAAAGGTGGTCCCCACAAGGGGTTTTGAGATGAAATTGCAAAGTATCACTCATGTGACCATTCAGAAAAGGGATAAATCAGTGCATGTGCACATTGGAGGTGGTCCCCACACATTATTTTTGTAAATATTGCTAAGGATTGCACCTTTTGATCACATACAAGGAATGATATTTTTGCATGCATTTATAACAGGACATAATAGAGAAGATGATGAATTTGCATGGAAGAAGACTTGCCTATCCAGAAAATTGTTGTTTTAGCAAATTATTCACCCTTTCTTTCATTAAAATAGAATAGTCAACTTCAGTTTTACTGTATTGTATCTAAGGTTGTTAATGCCTATTTTTATTACATTCTTTAGTTTATATTATTTTATCCCTTTATTTATTATTAAATAAAGGATAAAATTAGGACGCATGTTTGAGTACAGCCTTTAGGCTATTTTGAGGAAAGGGGTGAACTTCTACTATATATTGTGTGCTTTTGCAAAGCACAAGGGGGAAATTTTCAGACAATTTCCCAGAAAATTTTTTGATATATGAGTACTAAATCCATTTCTGCCAGTTTTTCCCTCTGAGTGTAAATTATTTTTTCCTTTCTAAGTTATTTTGCAGTCTTGTGTATGTCAACATTAGTGTTGTGAATTAAGTTCCTTGATTAACTACTTTACCATGCTGCAAATTTATCCTTTCTGCTAAATTTTATTGTTCATGTTAGCTTTCTAGTACTATTGTGAATCTCCCTCAGTACAAATTAAGTGTTTTTCCCTGAGATTTCTGCCAAAAAAAGGTATTAATTGTTTCGTGCATTAAAGAGTTTCTCACAAATGAGTTGTGTATGTCACTCAGTCAAAGTTCTCACAAAAATTTGATGTATCACCTTAGTATTATTAATTTTCAGTTATCTTTTGACCTTAAAACTCCCTAGAAACCAATTTAGTATACACCAATAAGGAACCAACCTTTTAATCCTAGAGATTCACTTCACAATAGGTATACCCATAGACCGTAGGTGTCTCCATTGTATCTACAAGAGAGAGAGATATATTCTATAGGCTTAGAAAATATGTTTCCATCTCTCTGCAGGGCACACTTTTAAGAGATAACAGAGGGAAAATACAATAATATAGTTTCCCCTCCATAGAAAACTATTTCTCCATTACGAAAAAGACACCAAAAATCCTACTATGATACCAAATCCTTGTATATCAGTAGATCAAACACAAAAAATTTATTTATTTCATACAGATCATGTTACAAATATATAGTTTCTCTCCTAAAACCACTCACCTGAATATAGGGGAGTTGTTTTAAAAACTCATATCCCTATAATCACTCCTCAATCTCCTATGTAAGTTTTATTAAAAACTTATGTATAATATTATATTTTACCATCTCACATAATTAATGGAACACTAAGATTTAATATCCTAACACATATGCCATAATTGACTTCTTGGATAGCTTGAATGTATTCATGAGGTTTAAGGAAACTAATTATGATGCCATCAAAGCCATGTTGATAGAGGATACTGCCAAGGATGTCATAGTAGTTAGTGTATTAAAGAAAAGACCTATTAAAATTTTTAGACAAGTTGGAGGGAATCTTGGATTGAGAAAGATTATCAGTTACTTGAGAATACTAATGATCACAAGGATTAGCGTCAATGTGGTCGACACAAGGAAGCTCGTGAATGTGAGAGGGTTGATCAACATGCTAAATAATGACAAAAATGTTATAGTCTTGAGTTTTCCATCGGATGAAAGATGTTAGGGATGTAATAGTGTTTATGAAATGTTTGAATGAACAAGGGATAATATGAATGGTGTATAAATCTAATGCCCCAAGGAGGAATTCAATAATTTCCTTATATTTTTACAGGATTTCATTATTATATTGATAAATGCTTTTGACTTGATTAATGATGAGTTGAGAATCCCTATATATGTTAAGGATTTGGGCTCCAAGTAAGATAAATTTTTCAATACCTAAGATGAGAGCTTCGTAATTGACTATATTGTTTGTGCATTCCAAATTTATTTTTTAAGTGATGTGGATGGAATTATTTCAAGGATGAATGATAATTGTGTCGGCACCTACTGCTTTCTCATATTTAGAGTCATAATAAAAGAGCATCATTTCAAGAGGAGAATACTCATAGTCAAATTGAAATCTTGATTCATCAAGAAATTTCTCATGAGGTAGGTGATCACCCTAAAGAGGGGCATGAACTAGTTGATCATCTATATTTTCCCCCTTGATTGAATTTTGAGACATGAACTCTAGGTCAAACTTTTTCATAAGCATGAGCCATAAAGTGATGTGATCATTGTGATATGGTTTATATTACATGGCCTTGAGAATATGAAACATAGTTAAAACATAAGTATTATGATTGAGAAGCTAATTATGAATCTTAGATGTAGCAAAGAAAATGGTGCAACACATATTTTTAGCTTTAGTGTAGCTAGTCTCATATTCGTAAAGGGTGCAACTGATGTAATATATGGCCTATGCTATACCTTTCTCATCATGATGTACAACATGGTTCCAAGAGCATGATTAGAGATATAGAAATAAATATAGAAGGGTTCCCCCTTGCATGGCGGTATAAGCATAGGATGAGATAAAATATACTACTTGAGATTGACGAAGGCATTTTAGTAATCATGGTCCCATTTAAAGTAAATATCTTGAAGAAGGATATGGTGGAAAGGATGTGTTATCCAAAATTCACCCCCAAGGTAATTTTGATAACATGCAAGCAATTATATTGATTCAGGGCAAAATGTCATGTTTCTAGGGTCCCCTCATATTTGTCTAACTCCCCTGTCCAAGAGGAAGAGAGTAAGTTCTGAGAAAATGCGAAAAAAAGGTTCAAGAAGGCAAATAGGTCGATCCAGGAAAAATCGTGAAAATTGGCTAAGTCCTGCTCAAGGTCGCCTCCGGGACATGTGGAACAGAAAGGCGCGAACCGGCCGGTTCGGCCGAAATCAGGACAAACAGTCCGAAACGCAGCAGGGGACAAATGGGACAAAAGTATGCAGCGGGCGCGAAAAGCTGATCCGGCCAAAAGAGGAAGAAAAATTGGCTAAGTGTTGCTCGGGACGTTTGGGACAAAAAGACCCGAACCAGCCGAACCGGCTGAAATAAGCACAGGCAGTCAAAAAACGATTGGGACATCTGGGCCGAAAAGGCGCGAACCGGTCGAACCGGGCGAAAAAGGTCGAGTCAGTCCGAAGGCAAATGGGACAAACGGGACAGATGGACGTGAACCGGCCGAACCGGCCGAAATCAGTCAAGGCAGTCCAAAAAAACAAAGCGGGCCAAGTGGAACAAAAATGCGCGAACCGACCGAACCAGCCGAAATGAGCACAGGCAGTCAAAGAGGCATTTGGGACGACTGGGACAAATGGGCCCGAACCGGCCGGATCGGCCGAAATCAGTCAAGACAGCACTAATCAAATTGGACATCCGAGACAAATGGAGCCGAAGGAGCCGGAGGACCAATCAGATCATGACACGTGTCGCAGGAGGAAAAGTCAACGTTTGGTCCGGAAACTTCAAACGGCCATAACTTTTGACTTCGAGCTCCGATTTTGATAAAATTGGACTTTCTGGAACGAGCAGGACACAACTAGAAGTCTTAAGGCTACATCGTCATGAGTTATGTTATGGAAATCACAAAGGGATGCAACGTCTTTGATGTGCTCTGTGGGAGTAATATGATTTTCACCAGTGAATGTAGGGAAACATTTTATGGTAGTATTGATAATATCATAATAAAATGCAATTACTAAAGGGATGCCATTAGTAAAGGTTACAAAATTCCTAGGTGTTTGAATAACCATTGGAATAACTAAAATTTGAACAAAGAGATTAATACGTGGTGTAGGAAAATTAGGAGGAGGGTTGTCAAAACCAGTCCTATTATAAGGTAAGGTATTACCAAATCTTCTTCTTCTTACAGAACTCAAAGTTAAGGAAACAAACTAAATAGGAATTCCTCTTACCGATGATCTTGTAGTCACTTTAGGAATGGAACATGTTACAAAACTGGTCTGAAATTGCTTTATAGAATCACCAAATAAATCTTTTGATCTTTAGAAAAAATTGTTGCATCTTATTGCTTAGAAAAGTGACTTTTCTATTGCTATAAATGTTTTTATTTTTCCCATAAATTTTGTTGGTACTCAAATTAGTCTCGCCCCATTTGTCATTGAAATTCCTCAATTTACGATCCATGTCATGTTTTCTATCTCCCCATATTGATGCTTGAAGAATTTTTCCTCCATTTGGTTTCCATGATCAGTCCCTTCCTTGGTCGAGGATCACTTAATGGTGCAAAATTTATTTTTCGTTCCTCTGTCCATGTGAAAGAGTCTGTAACTTGGGCATAAAACTTAGGTTTTTCCTTTCCTTCTATTTTCCATAGTCACGTTTCGTTGCTCCTGTTATTTTGTCCCAAATACCTATGGAAACATGATTGGATGTAGCTCATAGGATCATATGTGAGCCTTATAACATTTCCAAATTCTCTGTCCTTGAAGAAAGATTCATTTCCAGGCTCGAAATGGTGATTTTCCTACATTTTACAGTTTTGACGGGTGTATTTTTAACAATAAAATTTACATCTTAACATCAGTGGAAACATGGCCCTTTTTGGTTAGATGCAGCTCAGCAGGGCACTTTAACAAAACTATAAGGCTCACTTTAACCTAAAACTTTTCCATGTGGAGGAATGATGATCCTTTTAAAATTCACGTTTTGGTTTGGCCTTAGAGTTGCATAGGGGAGACACGTGGAGATTTCCACTGCCTTTCCCAGATTTAAACAATTTTTTCATGAAGCCGGTACATTTTTGGTGGACCATGGACATGTGGAGGGTTGGCGCTCATTTGAGGATCTTCCTCAAGGTCCCACCTTAACAATTGCAACAAGGAGACATGTGGAGGCTTCCACCAGCTCTTCTTTGTACTTAAAATTTTCGAAGAAATTTGGAAAGGCCTGGGACACATGGAGGGACCGCGCCTATTTGGGGACCGACCCTTAAGTTTTATTTTGAAGAAGCACCAGGAGTACACTTAGAGGCTTCCACTCACTCTTCCTTTTTCTTGGAATTTTCAATAGCCAAAGAAAAATATCTCGGACACTAGACACATGGTGCCTTTTGTTGAACCTTCAAATTTTTTAAAAAACTCTATTGGGCTGAGACACGTGTTGAGCCCACACTTTTTTGGGGTCTCTACTTTTGAGGACCATCTCAAAATGCGCCATTGAGACATGTGGAGGCTTCTGCTGGCTCCTTTTTACACTAAGAATTTTCAAAGGTCAAAAGGCATTTTTCTTTGGCCTAGGGCATGTGGAAGGCCCGTGCTTGTTTGGGACTTTCCTCTGTGCTTCTCTTTTACATTTGTGCCAAGGAAACATGTGGATGGATATGATATAAAGTGAAAAATAGGTAGAATTAACGGTTGTTGTGTATTGCGTGTATTTTTCTGACATTTTTGCTCCAAGACTCCTAGAGATGGGAATACACACTGTTTTTCATCATTCTTTGATGAAATTCCTTTTCGTCTCTATCTGTAAAGTTCAATTTTATGGATTTGGTACTTAATTTGTGATTCCAAGGATTGTTAAGTTTGATATTTTGAATTTGGAATTCCTTAGGCACTTGCAAAAATGGGAATTACCCGAGGAGATGGATGCGAAGTATAATTGCAGAGGAAAGAGAGGAAGAAAGAATGAAATGGTGAAATGGTGAAATTCCAGGCATAAAATATGAAAAAGGTGTTTCCTTGAGAGAGAAAATGATTACCTATTATATCCAGTTGTGCAGAGTCTCTGGAAAATGATTAAAAAGGTGATTTCTTGCATGACAGAATCAAAATGATTAGAATGATTTCCAAAAAATTGTGGCATGGCATCCTAGTCATTAGTCAAGGGCCCAAGAAACGTGATCAGTTCACAATTGGTCCACCTAGTAGCTTTCGGATCTGAATTTGTTAAATGTCACTTTTTGAAGAAAATTGTTAACAAGCAAAGGTCCCTTGAATATACTTTCTTTTTTGGAGGAAAATTGAGTGAGTAAAATGTATAAATGCAATGAGAATACTCTGGTAAAAGGTCAGGGGTTGAGATCTTAAGAAAATTTTTTAGAAATACGTCTCCCTGAGAGACCAAGCAGAGATAACCTGTTATTTTCTTCTATGTTATATTTTATATCATGTCAATTTGGTTATAGATGTATAGCCATTGAGATTTCTCTGGAAGCTTTCCCCTATTGAATAATCTAATCAATTTTGAAATTAATATGTGTCCAATCTCTAGAAATTTGTGTCTGCTTTGTTTCAGAATGTTTGTAAATAGTTTCTTTCATTCCTATTGCAATCTTACATTGAAATCTCTGTAGAATCACATAGGATCTTGTCGTTGTGACAGTTTAATTGTATTTGTAATTTAATTTCAAGAAGAGCCTTTGTCTTTGATGAGATAAACAATTTTCATATAAATTCACTCTCATTTGTTGATAAATATTGTCTGTAAGTCTTTGGGTGTACCTTAGGCATGATTGATCAAAGACTTAGGTGTTTAATTGAGTCTTTCAATTCGAGGCTTCATGTTAGAGTCTCAAAGATTATGTGAAAACATACTGATCTAGGCCTCCATTGAAGCAAACCTTATGGTTCAAGGAACGTCTTAACTATTCTAAAGCTTTTTGTTGTTGAGTTTTTAATTTTTGTGAAGTCCCTTCGAAGATAAACATGGGCCCAATACTTATTTCCCTTGATGGCGCATAGTCAAAAATAGAGTTCCAAGTGGAGCAGGAAAGTGCAGATCTATTATTTCTAGGGTGATGATATTCAATAGAGGAATACCATCCACCAAGAATGCCAAACAAACTCCTAGGGTAACCTTGATGCATGTGGGTGAATCAAAAAATTATAGATCTTGGCAAGTGGTCAAGTCAAATAGGATGCCAATGAATTCAAATAGATTTAGATTCAACCCAGGATGACTACTTCAAGCTGGAGTCAATGAAACAAGTGGTAATGTGTAGAGATAGGCACATAAAATTTCATTTCTTCAACATGAATTACATATCTGACATTTTTGGATAAAATGTTTTTTGCGTCTTATTGAATCACACACCTATTTTGGACTGGGATGTACTCTCCAACATAAAAAATTGAAAGACATTAATCAATTTGCAAATGTACAATGAGATGAGAATTAAAAATAGATCAAAAATAGATTTGCATGCATTTGTTTCCCTATTCTCACACGCACCCAATGAATTGTATGTCTGTTATGTGTTAGACTTTAAAATTTATTGAATTGGATTGACTCTCCCTAATTGAATCATGAAAATCTTGTCAAAACCAATAATAGGATGTGAATGCTTTAATTACAATGGACTAAAAGGGCCAGTGTATCATACAAGGTTGTGAAAGAACAAAAATATTTCTATCTAAATCTTTACTAAGAAATCAAATGACGTAAAAATTTCTTAACATGACTAACATAAAGAGGGTGTTGACAATTTCTACACTTACCCAAAAATGGTAAACTCAAAACTTTGTTACGATAGATAGAATTGGTTAATTATACCTAATCTAGGTGAATTTATATCAGATTATGTTGTTACTGTTGATTTATGAAAAATATTAACTGAAATCTGCAGCTATGTGTGTTGTTACAAAATGTAACAGATCACATAGTATGCAATATCATGAATATCCTCAGGAAAAGAACACAAGCCTCAAAGAATAGCTGTGTTGTCTTGATGAAGACACCGGATTGCAAAATATGTGAAGTGTATGGTCTTGGGAAAGAAAACATAGATGTAGTTTTCGAATGATCAGATTGATTATTATTATGTTTGTGCTCATCATATTTATTGCTCCGTATTCATCAAAGTTGTTTGTAGTTAAAGAAATTGCATCCATCTATGTTGGCATAAAATGCTACAAGTGACTCCTTTCCTGCTACTTCCATCAAGAAAATATCGACCAAATAAATGATGACAGTAATGTCTAAATGGAGGTAATAGGAAGGAGTCAAAATGAACAGCATATGCTAAAGCAGTCAAACAACATACAAGGAAGCACATGTCATTCGATGATGGTTTACTAGAGTTGCAGGTATTCATTTTAAGTTTATCTCTTATTTTAATTCATTTTATTGAGATATTGAGTTGCATACATCATTGTACAATCAGAAGAAAAAAACTAAATGCAGAAAGAGAGAGTCAACTCATTATTTCAATTTAATGCTTTATACATAAGAGATCATAAGTTTTCCCACACAAGTCGTGGGATGTAACTAAGTAACAACATCATATACATGGAGAAGAAAATACTGCATGTGCTAAAGAATAAAAGTAGTAAAACTGAACCCATCATTTCCTTTTGTATCTTCTTTCCCCTTCCGCATCATCCACATCTCCAGCTTCATCTCGTTCCATCTTCCACTTCAATCTCCATCTTCTTTTCATCTGCAAGAGAAAGATCAATACCTGTCAAATATTGAGTTCTAGAGCAAATACATATTCTAAGTTCAATGTATCTAATGGTACTTGAAAGAAATAAATACACACACATGACACAAGGTAATTCAGGGATACAAATATGCTTGGCAGTAGAGGAGAGAAAAGTACATAAAGAAAAATGAGTGGTAGAAAGAAATAAAAGAGCTAAGGATTGATAGTAGAAAAGCAGAATTTGAAAATAGCTTACAAAAGAAACAGATGTGGAGATGACACTTGAAAGAAGTTGAAAGCAGTTTATAGAAGAAGAATGAAGAAGAAAATAAAATCATATGGATGCAAGAGAGGCCAAAAAGCCTATATATTTCTTACTTATTTCTGAGTTTTGTAGGAACAAGTTATGACATAAGAATGGAAAATCAGTTTAACAGGTTAAGAAAGAAGTGGCTACTAAATTGAAAACAAACATCATTTCAAGATGGTTTATAGGAAGGAAGAAACATTAGAATAAGTCATGAAAGGAATATTTATACAGATCAGGTTGAAAATATGGAAAAGGAGAGAGAAAAATAGGATTTTGGAAAAAAAATTTCCATAGTCTCCCCTTGTAAAATTGACTTTTGATTTAAAATAGAATTGAAGCACATGATTTTTTAGCTACTACATGCTTTATAAGCTATCTGAACTTCAAAAGGAATAGAAACAGTCAACAAAAATACATGTTTCATCTTTATTAAGATGATATTATGATCAATGAAACATACAGGTATTCTAGAAGTCCATCAAGTTGCAGCTATTAAAGGTTCCTTTTATTTCCAAATTTAGGTGTGAATCAAAAACCAACTACTTCATGATTTTTCAAAGATGCAATAGATCAAGCAAAGTAGCATGAACAGATTCATTCAAGTGAACATATAATTCAGGAAGTTATTTATATCTTTTCAGAATGGTCAAGTTGCACAAAATCTAGAAAGAGAAGGATTTTAGGAAAAATTGGCTAGAGTTTCCCCTTGCAAAATGGGGTTTTTAGAAAAAACAGAATAGAAATTAATGTTAAAATTGAAATATAGTTTCTATTTTATCATTTTTGAAAAGGAAATCCATTTTACAAAAAATAACTTAATGATTTTCTTTAGGTTTCCAAAAAAAGGATCAAGTTCTTCATTATAGAAAAGAAATACAATTATCTATCCAAGATGTAACTATCTACAGGACAAAAACGAATTAAAGAAAAACTGATATCATACAGTGATTTATAGATTTCAGTTCTAGTTTGCAAAGAAACCACAAATGCCATTTTTTAGAATGTACAAATCTACAAATGGCAGTCATTATTCTGAGTAGTAACACAAAACCCAGTGCACATATCTAAATGTATCAACAAAAGGAAATGTCAAAGCTACAAGCACAATGAAAATAATTACAGTCAAGATTTCAAAGCATGCATTCTAGAACTGATTCAAACTAAAAATTACTACAAGAAAAAGGGAAAAAATCCATTTCAAATGTACAATGTCTAAATGGAGTTTTATTAGTTACAGTTTGTAAAAAAAATCTCAATACTGTTTCAAGTTACAGATCTACAAGCTTAAAAGAAGCAGTGAGTCCTTCTAGGTAAAAGAAAAAAAATGATAAGTACCTAATACAGGGCTCAAAAGTATAAAGAAGAATGTTTATAATCAAGTTCCCACACAATCCAAGCCATATTTCAAGGAGGATGAGAACGTAGAACATTTCAAACTTTTTTTAACACTTGCAAATAAGCTTTAGGGAACACAGAACTCACCATGATCAAATATGAATTCGAAGCAAGAAAACAGTGAAGTCAACTCCTCCTACAGGCTCAATTTCAAGCTCATTGAAGCCAAATAGTGAAAAAAAAAACAAAAGAAAAGCAATGATTTGTCATTCAACATAGATCGAAAGATTCAGAGGAAACCGATTGAAATGAGATGGGATTCACAAATAAAATAGGTACATGAAAGGAATTACAAGCTAAAGGTACAAACAAAGTAGAATACCTTCATATTTCATCCAAAATGTAGGCTGAAGCAAATGTATATGGTGTCCAGGGATGAAAAATGAAGTATTCAGGTTCAAAGACCTCCAAAACCACCATGATTTCATCGAAAATACAGAGCAAATTTTTTTTCACCAGAGCTCTACCGGTGAATCGAAAAACCGAATGCAATGAGAAAATGTGACGAACTCGTGTTTTAATCCCCCATAGATATTGAGGGTCATTTTTCACTTAACCATAGGTGAAGATCAATGGATCAACAAGATCAGACAGTGGAGAGCCATGATCGAGTTCCAAAACGATAACCAAAGTTAAAAACAACGACCAAAATAAATGCTCAGATCTGAAACCCTAACCGTGGTAAAAGGGTCGATGGCATCATGGATGAGAGGATGAAAATCAAGGGCCCTTAATGCTCCCAAAAATACAAGTTAACCAAGCAAGGTTAGGCCACCACCGACCCAGTTCGCAAAAGGGTTGAGTCACCGTGGGGAGGGGCCAGCCCACATGGCCCATATATTAGTCATTGCAAGTGACCTTTTAAAAATCCGAACCATAGTCCGAGCTAATAATGCATGCTTCCAAAATAATCAAAGGAAAACCATGTTATATGCCATGATCACCAAAAGGTGAAATTACAATATGCCAAGGCCAAAGGTGGCAAATAGTATGGTCGTTCAAATAAACAATGTTGGGCTACTCAAGGGTGGTGCCCCAAATAAAACATGAAATCACCTAAGTCCACATGGTCGCATACCAAACCAAAAAAATCAAAGGTGGTCCCCACAAGGGGTTTTGAGATGAAATTACAAAGTGTCACTCATGTGACCATTTAGAAAACGTGGCCGGGTTCAGAACAGTGTTTTATTTGGTAGCTGGGCGTGCAATTAAGAGGCATGGTCATCATTCCTTCTCTGCTGCAGCACATGGGACAGTATGGGGAACCTTTTTCAAGTAATGTATACCCATTCCACTCAATTTAATGCCTCTTGCAGGTGGTTGAAGGACAGATTTCAGGATTTCCATTTTTCCCTTCTCTTTTCCTTCTCATTTTTTCTATAAATTGGAGTGTTGGGCTCATTGTAAAGGGAGAGTTTTTGGGTAACAAAGCTCTATCAAAATTGCTTTGTGAAGCCAGTGTGTTGCAGGCCCTTGTAGTGGACTCCTTGCATGGTGATCCAGGCCCTTATCTTGTAATAGATTGAACTGTGCATACCAGGAAGCAATAAAATACAAGTTTGTGGATGTATCTTCCCCTGTTGTGTTTTCTTGCATTCTTCTTGCCCATTTTATCTTTCTACAAGAATATTGTGTCTATTATTATGTTCTTGCAGGAATTCATTATCATTGTGTGTGCTTGGAATATTACTGTGAATGCATTTTGCTAGATTATGGAGAACTGTCATCACCTCTTCTAGTATGCACTTTGCCTCTGTATTTCACACATTTGGAGACTACTCTCCCATCCTCCTTTTCTGGTGTATCACCGCTTTAGTGTAGGCTTTCATTTTATGTATTCTCTCTCCCTGGTCTCTTGGAAATTTAGATTAGAACAGTTAGCTTATCCTGCATTAGAGTAGATTATGGCAGGTAGTTTAGGAGCAAGAACCAGCTTTCTCTGGAGGTCTGTCTCAAGTAGCAAGTCCCACAACTTGGAGATAGTACCCATGTTATCCAATCACACTAGATGCTTAGAGTGATCAAACTAGAAATCTGATCAACATCCAGGGGTGCTGTGATTCGGTGATAACAGGATGGAAATGGTCAGAAAGGTATGACATGAAACAATGTATGGAATGAAGATGGTTTTTTAGAGTGTGAATCTACTTCAAGTTAGAAGGAGGAGGAATTTATATCATAGCCTTGTTATTGGTAGGGTCAACTTCAATACCCCTGATATAAATGATAAAGAAAATTATTATACCACGTAGCACTCCCAACACGTACTTGGATGGATTAAGACAAAAGAATAAATGAATAAGGAAATTAAATTGAATTTAAGGAAGTCAAGATGGTTATCCCAATATCTATATTTACCAAAGAGATCATCAACATAATCATCAATAGTCTTATGAATGAGATCTTGCAAAATGTAGGTCTTATATTGTTGATAGGTGGATCTAGCATTTTTCAAACTGAAGGGCATGATATGCTAGAAAAATGCACCCCACAGAGTAATCAAATAATTCTTATATTGGTCATTACATGCAATGATTATATGATTATACACAAAAATAACATCCACAAGAGAGAGAACTCATGGCATGTAGTAAGGTCTACAAGTTGATCAATGTTAGGAAGATGGAAATCATACTTAGGGAAAGAAAGATTAAGGTATTGAAATTTAGTGTAGATATGAAGATTTCAAGAAGATTTGGAAATGGGTGAAATTTTGAGAACCCATTTCAGATAGTCAATGGGGATGATTATCTTTGCTAAAAGAAGGCATTGCAACTCCTCTTTGATAAGGAGGGAAACTTGAGGGTACATGTGGTGAAGATTTTTCTTAACTAACTTTGCGTTAAGAAAGGAAACGATGTTGTGAAAAATTATTGAAGGGTCAAGGCTTGACATGTCACCATACAACCATGTGAAGGTTTGAATATATCAAAAGATAAAATCATTGAAATATTTAAGATCTTGTGGATTAAGGGATTGACCCACATTGTGGATCTGAGACTCTTACAGAGTTATTTTTTTATGTTGATTGTGGATTCATTGATAAGGGTGGATGTGTTAAGAGGTAAGGTATTATGAAAATAGGAATCTTCTTCCCCATGTAGGAGTTAATGGAATCATTGTAGGTACATTGGATAACATCAACAATAGGGGGATCTTCCTCTATCATTTCCGAATGTTGAAGAGGGAGGGATCTAGATTGATTTTCACAGTGATAAGTAATTGGCCCCAAGGTTATGGTAGAGATTAAAAAACAATATGGAGGTAATAGACATGGTGTTATCCATATCCATAACCTTTTAGGATGGAGAATATGGTGGGTCGATCACTATGAGAGCTAAGGATGGAAAAAGAGAGCCATAACGTTGTTCCTTATAATCCATCTCAAAGTTTTTCTAGGATTTGCAAGACTTATTGATGATGAGGTCATGGAATCCTTGTTCATAATGCCGCATTCCAAATTTTTTAGGGAGATTGATGAAGATAGGTATAGGAAAATTACTTCTTATAAATATAATGAAATCCATTTTTATATGGTTTACTGTGAGGCTAGATGTTGATTTGAGATGAAGGGTGGTTGAATCCACCATAGATGATATTGTTGCAAAGATGAGGTAGACCAAATGGAACGATATTATCGACATCAGGTTGACACATAGGATATTTTCTAGGTCAATTGAGTCAATTAGGTGTAGGAATATTTTTTAGTGTTAGGAGAAAATATTCCCCCAGCGAGAGATTATCCATTACCTTGTCTAAAGAGTCATCATTATGAAGTTTAGATTTAGAGATGGAGAAGATAGTGTATGGTTGAGAAGGTTCTTATGTGGGAATGAACACATCATTGGAATGATAATCCAAATGGCATGTTTTAAAATGAGGGGTGTATTTGGGGAGAGTAAGATTTTTCATTTGTGTTCATATTTCATGCACCAATGAAGTGTATAAGGAATGTAATGCATGGCCCAAATCTATGGTATTCCAAGTAGGATTATATATTGAAACTCCCCTTCTACAATATAGAACATCTCATGGAGGATTTTTTCACCAAAGAGGATAGGAAGAATAACTTTTCCTAAAGATTGGTATACAAAATGGTTGAAAGAACGGTGGACTACGGATGATTGGGAGATAATGGAGTTATGGAGCTTAAGTTGATAAAATTTATGGGATTATTTTATGTTGATGCTAGCTCCATTTTCTATCATAGAACAAGACATAAAAGTGTCATTGATGTTGACACTCAAGAGGATTGGAAGGTCATGTTCCTCAGGTGTAATGTCCAAAATTTGGGTTTCGTCAAAATATATGGATGTGGAAGTGGCAGGTGATTCAATGAGAGATGGAAATGGATGAGCCTCATCATTAGTAGTTGTGATAAGCTTAATATATTGAATGTGATATTAATTATGGTCGAAAGATGTTTGTATGAGATCATAAAGTGACATATTAATTGGGGCCTAATGGATTTACTTTACAAGAATTTTTTTGATGAGGTTTTGAGAGATCCTTAGATTTTGGTTTACTCTTAGAAAAGCAGGATGGTTGTATTTTAGTGTTGGTTTTGATTGATGATGACTTGGATGATTTAGAATATAATTTTATGATTATGGTGATAAATGATTTTGAAGGGGGAGATGATTTAGAGGAAGAAATAGGTTACTTTGATTTAGATGTAGTAAGGATCATAGATGGAGGGGCCAACCATAATATCAATGTTAATGCTACAAAGAGTGATGATTTAAAACTAGGTGGCTTAAGATAGATTTTTTAGGGAGAGACTACTCCAACTTTGTATGTGGATGGGTGAGATATTTTTGGATAGGCATTTTAAGGATCTTAGACTTTGGTTGTATGGATTTACCCTTGGAAGGGATGATGAAAATTTTTACTGAAGGATCCATTGACCAAGGAATAAGAGATGTGGATTGGGTTATAGATACATATGGTGGAAGTGGCTTTCATATGATTCATTTTATAACGTCTAATTTGGTGGTAGATTGTGTGGATTTAGGATCAATATATGTATGGATGGACGAAGTTATAGAGGAAGTTAGAATGTAATTTATAGATGCATTGAGTGTATATGATTTCATGTTTGATGATTTAGGGGATGTCTTGGATAGAGACATAGAGTCAGATGCAAATGTAGGTATATTATTAATAGTAGATGTATTAGATGTGGGAGTAGGTGAATATTTGTGAGATGAAAGTGTCAAGGAAGTTATTGGTAAACGATGTGTTATGATAGATAAGGCTTTTGATATGGATGGAGATGTAGGTGTGATTAAAGTTGATGTTGATTTCATAGTTGTGATTATAGTTTACATTGATACAATAGTTGTAGAAGCTTACAGAGCTATTATCACAAGGGCGAAACCTAAAATGGATGTAGCTGTGATGAGTTACATGGTGATGGGTATAGATGATGGGGTTATATTTTTGTCTTTAGTATTAATCGTGTGAGCAATATGTGGTTGTGATGTGAAAGGTTTAGTTTGATTTTTATGTGGATGGTTAGGGAAGGAGTCGCTTGAATACGTTAAGGGGAGTATTAGGTGGCACACTAGAATTATCCACTTCAAGGTCACCATATTCTATGATTTTTTGAACAATTTCTTTAAAAGAACAACATTTTTTAATATCAGGAATGCTAACTTGGTGATATTTGCAGTAATGTTCCTCCTGATACTATGATGGTTTAGGTAGTTGTTGAAATTTTTTGTAGTTGTGTTAAAATGGAAAACTCAAAACTTTGTTTTCGATGGAAAGAACTAATGAATGAACCTAACTAACGGGAAGAAATATAGTTTTCATTGTGTTTTTCAGTTACAGTAAGTGGATCAACAAATAAAAATACAATTATGTGTGTTTTTGAAGAATGCAATACCTCACGTATGTTGTTATTCCATGTTCACCTTCATTAAATATGCACAAAATCTTTGAAGAACTAAATTACAACCTTGAGGAAGGTAGGAATGAATGCAGACTTGAGGAGTTCAACTCAAAAAATAGAAAACAAAGTTGTTTTTTACATTATATATGTTCAGTATTAAGTTACAGGTATTTTAAATTTGATCATTTCCTATTATTAAGAGTAATTTAGTATGTTTTTGAGTTTTTTAATTCATTGTAAAATAATTACATATCATAAGAGTTGAAACTAAAAAGAAGTAAACAAATCAATTACAGAAATAATATCATTTATTCAAGAGGAAATTTAACATTTCCCACACAAGCCATCAGATGTATCTTATGATTATATAAATACAAGATACAGGTGTACAAAGAGAAAAGAAAAAGAGTATAGAAGAAACCCATAGTGTCCTTTAGGTTTTCTTCTATTCTTTATTGCTCTAGTTCAAGCTCCTCCATCTTCATCTTCAACATCCTCTTGTTCATTAGTGTACCTAAAAGAGAAAAGAAAAGAATGTCAGTCAAAGAGCTCAGGGTTTCATATTTACTCATGTGTTATCTAGCTCCAGGATAATAAATAATTTAGGATCAAAATTCATAAGGTACATAAAAGTAATAGATGCATAATTGAGAGAGAAATATCTTACAGAAGCACATATGATTCCTAGAATCATGACAGAGTGACAAAGGAAAATAAAAGAAAGACTATCAAATGCAAGAGAGGTAAAAAAACCCTATTGTTTTCTCACTAGTTTTTTTAAATGTGCAGGTACAGGTAAGAAAAAAGAAAGAAACACTAATTTTTGTGTTTTAAAAATGCCTTCCAAGAAGTTAAATATTGATGAATATAAAAGGAAACCATTCCATACATTAAAATATTCATATTTGAATCAAGAAGCTCAATACTTAGACAAATTCATCAAACATCAATGACTGAGACAATCATGAAAAGGTTACAAGAGAAGTGAAGAAATGAAGATATAGCTTCGTAATTAAGAAAGGAAATACAAGTTCAGAGTTACAGATCAAGATGGCCACTAGTTGACTCAATTTTATCAATGAATGATAATAGAAATGCAATCAGGACACTAGAAACTTTCATAAAAGCAAATGGATAGATCAATGATAGAGTATGGTTTCAATTACACATATTGAATAATCAAAATCATGATTAAAGTTGCATAATAGTGAACTAAATGATAAAAAAATTACATTTTATGTTAAAGAGAACATGATTCTAGCATATCATGAGGATAAATGGAGCTTCATACATGTAATTTGAAAGTCCAGTACCAACTTAGAAGTGATCAAAGAATGAGCTATTAGAAGAATTTCTGGACTGCTAATTAGCTGAACTAAATACATGTGTATTTGGAAACTACTGCAGAAATTATAAAGTATAGAATAAATTTTCCAATCTTGTAATTTATATTGTAAATTATCAAACAAATACAATCTTATAGATAAAAAATAAGAGTACTATGAAAAATAAGAAAGTTGAATCAAATGACAAAGGAGTGAAAACACATTTTACCTCTTAAAATGAAGCAGATGTCAAAAAATTTATACTAACCCAATGGTAAACTTTTGATCTATAAAAATGATACTTTACATATTTTAAGTGAAGTTAAGGAGCATAAAGGCTTAACAATACTAATCAAATTTTATATTCATCACAGAATAAAGTTCTATACCACGAAAGAAAAAAAGGGGTACATCTTTTTCAATTCAAAATAAATCCACTATTAACTTGCATATGCTTTTCAAAGTGAAGATACATTTTTTTGTTTCATACCATGATCACAATAAGACAATGGAACTATGCAAGTTACAAAGATAGCATTTATTATTTAAAGTTCCTAAAATCAGAGCAAAATTGCCAATAAATATCATCTTCATGAATCCATAAAAGTAAGACGGGGTACAAAGTTCAAAAATTCCTTCACTTCAATTATTGAGTTATGTAAAGTTAAAAGCATCAAAACATAACATGATTAGCACCTTTAATATGTAGATAGCCTCATAGTTAAGGGGTAATGTTTAAGGAGTTTGAATCACAATAAATTCTATCAGCACTAGAAATAGTTTCAAAAGAATAGATTTTCAGAAAATCTTCAACATATATATGAACTTCTCATAAAGTTAAGAGACAATTGTACAATAATTTATCCAAACAAAGAAGATAAAAAACTCAAAGAACTAGACAAATAAAACAAATATCTAAATATGCAAACAAAGATACCAATACTCATATAATTATTCAAGGAGAAAACCAAAGCTTCACGTATTATACAAACGATGTCCCTGAACGATCACCGATTTTTGCAAAGGAACCCAAATAATAACTGAAAGAACTAACCATTCGGGTCAAGCCTATGAAACCCTCATAAAATATTTCATAAGTGAAGAAAAAAAGATAAACAAGGGAACAAAATCCATTAGAGTTCGAGATGAACTAGTAAAAGTTACATATGAAATGCGAGGATAATGAACAGAATATCAAAGTTTGTAGAAGAAGAAACAAAACTCCAATGTTTCTAAACATGAAATAAGATAATATTACGTTCAAAACCACCTAATAGTAAAACTCAAATCTCAAAAAAACTCAATAGTTTGACTTAGAAATAGTTATGCTTCCATGCCTTTACATTTTCTTAGAGTTTCGCAAGAAAATTTAATAATACAATAGGAACTTCTCTATTTCAGAGAGATATTATTGAAACCTTTAAGTGAAGCCGAGTTAAGAGAAAAATCAAGATACCCAGAAATAGATTAAATCTCGTAGTTATAGTTTCCATGCACAAAATACATCAAAATACAAAAACATTGGTTTACACAAAAGGAAAAAAGAGCCAAAGCTCACACAGTGAAAGAAAATAATGCAAAAGTATTCAAATACCCAATCGGTTTTATATATTTTTTGAGTGAAGGAAAAAATAAAATGCTTCATATTTTTATGGTTGTTCCATAATTTATCAAAATTTTAAAATATTTTTAGAGAAATAAATGAGAACTCACCATTTGTAATCGAACAATCAAATCTTTCAACAACTAAAAGATAAATCAGGAAAAACCAAATTACCCATAACGAGTCTCAAAATAAACATTTCAAAGAGAAGTTGCAGAGTCAGTAAGCAAAAATTCAAAGCCTTCAAGAAATTTCAAGTACTAGAATAAAAAATAGATATGAATGGTGTCAAATGAAATAAATCGAGGTAAAATGAAATAGACAGAGTTCAATCAAATGGAGAAGCTTACCTTCTCAAGAAATGATGGGCATTCAGACAAAGTTCAACAAGACAGAGAAGTTAAAAACTCACAAAAATGGTGAGAGTATACATTTTTAAAATTTAAAGATCCTCATAGGCTAGGAAAATGCTAAGAACTGAGTGTATATCAAGCTTAAGTACCAAATTCATGGAAGTGAATAAAATGTTTTCCAAGGATTCAAGTATAAAAGGATAATATAAATTGAAAATGAATTACGTTTCATTTGGTTTTACCTTGACTGATTAACCATCCACACACCTCACTCAATCAAGAGTTACCACATCAAGGGTTTAAGATTTCAAGTACAAGATCAAACGAAACATAATGAAAACCACTTCCAACTACACTACCAACATGAGTTTAAGAAAATAAATTGCCGAGGTCCAGATGGTACCAAATGAAAAGATAAGAATTGTAACACAAACTCGAGCACCTTTCTTACCATGGTTTGAAAATCAACTCTTCTATTTAGAATGGTATAAGATAAATTGACCTAATTGAATCATGAAATTTAACATAATAAATGAAAACTCCATACTTATTAGAGCTCAGAGAATCGATGATCCAGATTTCACTATACCATTGTAAACAGTCACAGATCAATAAAAATTCAATTCAAACTACAGTTTGATCTAACCCACATGGTTAGGTCTAGGGTTAGCCACAATGCACCGAAAAAGGAAGGTTCGAATCATCATCATGAAGGGAACTTTCTCCCAATTAAATGAAAAATAATTGCATTGACCTTTCTAAGGTCTAAAACCATAATGCCACGAAATAATCAAATACTGAAAAGATTGTAATATATGCAATGATGATCCCAAAAAGGGGTTGAAATATGATGATAAAAAAATCCTAAAGACTAAGGTTTTAAACATTAATATTTTCAAAAAGGTTCCAAAGACTATTGTTTAGAGTATCGAGTCAAAAAAAATGGACCAAATAAACAATGATACATATGCAAAGTAAAGGTGTCAAGATGTGATATAATAATCATTTGATTATTATTATTCAAAACTAGATACATGCTTACACCAAAACTAAAGGATATTTCCATCAAGTATGTGCATGTCATGATGATATTAAGATAAAAATAAACTACATGACAAGGAGGTCGACATCAAAGCTCATGGAGACCATTTCAAAGTCCTAAATACCTTCTTTTTCACAAAATAAAGGTATTATTTTCTTGCACATTCCTACAGGTGGTTCCCACATTGCAAGTTAAGTTATTTTTCTAAGTATTTAAAAGAAAGGCATTATTTTACGTAGAATATATTTTTACATGCCTTCACAAAAAGATAGAAAAGAGAAGAATATAGAAATTCCTTTGGAAGTGGGTGAATACACAAGTGTCACACCATGCACAAAAGGACAAAGAACATGCACTTGCATTGAAGGAGACTTGCACAACAAGAAAGATGTATTTTTTCTAAATTATGAACCTAATTTTTTTCACTTTATTAAAAATATACCAATCAACTGCACTTGGACTAAAGTGCATTTTTCTAACTAAGACAATTAATGACTCAATGTAAATTGCATGGTTATTTTTATTCCTATATTTATTCATGATAAAGGCTAAAAATAACATGAATGGTTGAGTATAGGCAGCAGTATATTTTTAGGAGGGGTTGAGTGAAATATTTTTCTATATATTGTGTGAATTAGAAAGGAACAAGGAGGAGTTTTTGGATATAGTAGTGTGGAAGTTTTTTTAAATGAGTTTTTCTCGTAAATGAGAACTAGTTATTGCCTTTCCAATTATTTGCAGTGGTGTGTATATTTTATTAGCTTTTGTGAATGTTAATTTCCTAAATTAATTATCTTACCTTGATACCAATTTTATGTTTCTATATAGTTCTAGTGTGTATTTTAGTTGTAGTGTTGTTGTGATTTGTCCCTCAACACACAAGTGTTTGCCTTACGATCAAGCTGAACCCTTTGGTTCCTGTTCTGCTATTTATCCTTAGTTTATTGTGCAGGTAATCAGTAAAGTCACTCAATAAATTTTGTGTGTCATCCCATTTAAATTTTAATTACAACAATATTTTACCCTTAAAACACCAAAAAAAACCCAGCAATTAGTTTAGGATACATCAATAAGGAACCCAATTTGATATCAAATACTCACCTCAATAATAGGTATACCCATAGACCTGAGGTGTTTCTATTATATTTATAGATGTGAGGGAGAGCAGAAAGCATAGAACCCCTGCTATTATCACCCAACCAGGGTGCACTTTAGAGAGATAACATTGGTGATTCATTAAATGGTCAGATGGGAGGAATACGAATTAGATTAAACACCATCAACTTATCAAATATTGTGCCATAGGATTCCCTGAGAGTAGTTTAAATAGGTTTTTATATAGAAGTACATTTTGTGGGCAATATATGATATGTGGATTTGGAAGAACATTTAACTATGATGGTGTTAGTGGTGTTATCAGGTTTGTCACCATGTGTTGAGAATTTAGTGAATTCAGATTTGGGTTTGTTTGATCACAACTTAAAATGATATTTATCAAAGGAACGGAGATCGAGTTTTTGAGCCATGATGAATGCCTCTTCAAAGATATAAATTTATTAAATATGAAGAATGGAAGATATGATCTTCACACAATATTCTGGGAAGAGTTCAATTAATTTTTGTTTTGGAAATGAAAATGATAGTTGGGTAATGATTCAATGTAATCATAAAATGAATTCTGAGATAGATTCATCATCATATTGTCAAATGGTGTAAAGGTATATGATGGTGAACTTAATTTTGATATTTATTAAAAACATATTCAAGCAATAGTTGCACAAGTTGAATGAAATAGAATAGTGAATGTTGTGGGATACTCTTAAACAATTCCAATGTGTAACCGGATAAGGACATAGGGAATGTGTATAGTGTGAGGTCTTGATCATGGGTAATAAGGTAACATGGATTTATTAAAGTACATATAAGGTGTTGAAGGTCCACCTTACTAATTAATTTAGAAATTTTAGGAATTTTTAAATAAGGATAACGTTATTTTGGAACGAATAGTTTTATTAGCTCATTGTAGATAAATGTTCCCATGAAAGTGTGGTTGTAGATCCCAAAGTAGATGATATGAGATTATCTATTATACTAAAAAATGCTTACAAGGGATCTTTATATGGTTTATTTTGATAATTTTAAGGATTAGTTTATGAATGACACTCAGGATTCATTGCTAGAAAAATTTCAATTTCATTGTCGCAATCAATCTTTATAGCATTTTTAGTGATTCCAATAGTGGAGATTAGTCATTAAAGACAAATCGCTTCTTTACTTACGTGAGTAGATGTCATGTACTAAGCCTCTATGGTGGATATTGCAACACTTGTTTGATGTTTACTCATCCAATTTACCACTCCACCAAATAATTTGAACACATAACAACCGGTAGACCTATGCATATCCAAGTATCCACCCTAGTTGGAGTCCACAACACCTTGTAGATCTAATGTTTTACTTTCATCAGGTTTTCCTTGATAATAAATTACATAATTAGATGTCCCACGCAGGTACCTGAAGATTTTTTTTACCACATTCTAATGTTCCTTTCCAAGATTTGACATGAATCCGGTCACTAATCCCATTGCATTTGCAGTATCAGGTCTAGTACAAACCATTGCATACATAAAACTACCAACTGCACTAGCATATGGTACCTGAGACATATCATCTATTTCTTCTTCAATTTTAGGACATTTTTTAGAAGACAACTTTTCACCAACACAAAAAGGAATACTAGCAGGTTTACTTTCATGTATTTCAAACCTTTGCAATAACAACTCAAGATACTTTCTTTTATTTAACACTAGCTTGCTATTTACATGGTATGTTTTTATTGACATGCCCAAAATAAATTTTGCACCATTGAGATCCTTCATATAAAAATGAGATGAGAGTTGATATTTAACATGACTGACCAATTTCTTACTATTCCCAATTAACAACATGTGATCAACAAACAATACAATAATAACATAATATTCACCTTCATGTTTAAAATAAACACAGGGGTCAACTCCACTTCTTTCGAGCCCAATTCTCAACACATACCTATCAAATTT
Organism: Taxus chinensis; assembly: GCA_019776745.2. Taxonomy (NCBI): domain Eukaryota; kingdom Viridiplantae; phylum Streptophyta; class Pinopsida; order Cupressales; family Taxaceae; genus Taxus; species Taxus chinensis. The sequence continues at coordinate 408,295,646 of CM034155.1, forward strand.
TTTGTTCCACATTCTTGGTGATTTCTTCAAACCATATAATGAATTTTTCAGCCTACAACACCAAATATTCCTTTCCTTTGATCTTAAAGCTTTCTGGTTGCATCATGTAGATTTCCTTCTCAATCTCACCATGCAAAAATGTTGTCTTAACATTCATGTACTTTATTTCTAGATAGAAAGCAACAACAATATCTCAAAAGAAATCTAATGGAATGTAACTTAGAAACAGGAGAAAATATCTCCCCAAAATTGAGTCCCTCAACTTGAGAGAAACCATTTTCTACAAGGCGACCTTTATACTTTTCTATTTTCCCATCTGCATTATACTTCTTCATAAAAACTCATTTACAACCAACCTATTTTCTTCCAAGATTTAATTTCAACAAGTCCCATGTATTATTCTTATAGAAGGACTCCATTTCTTCCTCCATAGCCTTTTTCCAAAAATTGATTTCATTAGGTCCAAAATCCTCCTTTACAGTCTTGGCTTCATCATCGGTAACATATAAAACTGAAAAAACATAAGTAGAACGGAAATCAAGAGGACTATACCTCTCAGATGCACTTATAAACTGATATGATCTTCTTGAGATAGGACTTTCTAGTTTAACATTTTCTAGTTTCTCATCTTCTTCATCTAAATATTTCTATTGCAACTCTCTTTGTTGTTCATCTTATGTAGTTACATCAAATTCAGACACATTCATCTTCATCAATTTTAACATGATCTTCCTTTGGTTTTTCTTCTTTCTCTATAATTTCCTTAACCTCTCTAAAAATTACATTATGGATAAAAATAGCCTTTTGTGAATCTAGATTCCAAATATTGTATCCTTTTACGCCATTAGAGTATCCAATAAATATGCACTTAGAAGATTTATTATTTGACTTGGTTCTTTTCCCTTTCAGAATATACATATAAGCAATACAACCAAATACAAGTAAATGTCTAACATAGGGTTTCTTACTGGTCCATACTTCCTGTGGAGTTTTTCCTTCAAGTGAAGATGTCGGTGATCTATTAACCAAATAGCATGTAGTTGCCATTAATTCTACCAAATTTTTTTGTCTAAAATGGAACCATTGAGCATACTTCTACACTTATCCATCAACATTTTTTTCATCCTTTCTACAACTCCATTTTGTTGTGTCATACATGGAGTTGTATTCTTCCTTTCTATTCCACACTCTTTACATAGTTTCTCAAAGGCATTAGAGCAATATTCCCCACCATTGTCACTTATAAAAACATTTATCTTCCTTTCTTTTTGATTTTCCACAACAGTCTTAAACTCTTTGAATTTATTGAAAAACTTCATAATTATTCTGAATAAAATATACCTAGGTCTTTCTTGAGAAATTATTTATGAAACTAACATAGAACATGGCTTTTCCTAACTATGGAACTTTATAGGTCCAAAAACATCATTATGTATCAAATGTATAATTCCTTTTGATCTTGTAGAAATCATACAAAAATTGACTCTAGTTTGCTTTCCAAAAACACAATGCTCACAAATATAAAAATCTAAAGGACACTTAAAAATTCCTTCAACCATACCTTGTACTTTTAAAGTATGAAGTCATTTCTCTCCAATGTTTCCCATCCTTTGATTCCATATCATCGTCTTAATTACAATAGATGTAGGATTTGAATTTGGATATTTCTTCTCCTCTGGAAACACAAATTTATTGCACTCATTAGTAAAAACGCTTTCCTCAAGCTTAAACAATGTTCCAATATGGATGCATCTTTCCATTACCATTGCACCCCAAACCATCTGGCAATTGTCTTTACTAAATGCTACCTTAACACCTTCATCATTAATATTACTTACAGATATAAGGTTTATGGTCAAACCTTGAATTTTCAGAACACTTGAGAGGGTTTTAATCCTTCCACATTTAAACCTCATATTGATTCTCATAGCACCAATGATATTATAGGTTGACTTATCTCCCAAATATACATGACCTCCATTACAATTTTCATATTCACAAAACCACTCCTTGTGTGGTGTCATATGAAAGATGGCACCCAAGTCAAACAACCATACAGTGTCACATGTATTCAATCTTGAATCCACCAATAACAAAACTTACAAGTATTCATTAGAGGGGTTTTTATCTGAAGATCCACCATTGTTAGAGGACTTACCCTTTTCTACCTTCTTAGATATACAGTTTTTCTAGAAATGCCCTTTTTTACCACAGTTCCAAAATTTCCTCTTACTTTTTCTATAGTCTTCGATTTACTTTTGGACTTTGACTGTCCTTTCCTCTTATTTCATTTCTATTGGTTACGACCTCTTACAAATAAGACATCCTTGGATCGATAATCCTCAATGGATTTTTCCTCATTCATTCTGATAGTAAGGTCGTAACTACATCCTCAATTGATAATTTTGTCATAGTACTGGTAATAGCCATAACTAGATTATCCCAAGACTTAGGTAAAGAACAAAAAATAGTAATACACTTATCCTCTTCTTCCATTTTAATATCAACAGAAATAAACTTACTTACCACAGTATTAAAGGCATTCAAATGTTCGGCAACAGAGTCTCTTTCATTCATTCTTAATGAATATAGTTTTTTTTGGAGAAAACGTTTGTTCACCTAAGACTTTGTCCAATACAAAGTCCACAAATTCTCCCATAACACGTGAGCTGATTTCTCATTTGACACATTCAACAAAATTGAAACTGACAGACACACGCATGATGGATGATACTAGATCAAATTCTTAAATTGAAGTGGAAGATGGGGGATTTATTGGTTTAGAAGTAATATATTTATGATAAAGTGAGGTATTAGTTTCTACATGAGATTTAGGTTGAATGGTTTGGGATTCTTGCAAATATTATGTGGGAATCATGGGTTGGGTGACTAAAGAAGAAATGACTTAAGGAGTGGTGGTAATAATGGAGAGGGTGGATGTTTGTTGTAAAGATACACTGGAGGTGGATATGTTTTTTGATGTCATGTTTTGTTCCATTTTTTTTCTTAGGATTGTGTAATAACTTGAATGAAACAAACAAGAAAATAAAACTATGTTTTTTCTAATTAATTCATACAAGTCAAGCAACAAAATTTTATTTACCTTTATTATTAAAAATGTGATAAAGAATGAAAAACTATCTCAAAGGGAAATTATTTAAATTCTCTTTCTAAGGATGGTTTCAGGTAGTTTAGGATGGATTCCTCGATATACCCAAAGGTAAGTGAGAACACAATCTATGTTAGTGTTGTTATGGGGCCTAGTATAGGGGAATACTACCTCACTTCATGGTCTTGCATCAATAAGGGAGCCAGGTGCTTAGGAAATATACTAACATCCATTTTAATTATACTCAGATAGAACATTGAGACATCTTTCCTATTGTGTGATGAAATACCACTAGTTCTGGCAAGGAGGAAGTGTTTTAGACATGTAAATTGGTTTTTATGTTTTGATGTGTGTGATTAAGTGTATGAAATATTTTAAACCCCTAGTTAAAACTATATTTCCAAAAAAGAATGTGGGGTTCTTATTCTATCAAAATCAAAATGTGTTATTAAATGAAAGTGGCAGAAAAAGGATGTAATGTGATAAAATAAATAGATGGGGGATAAAAGTAAGCAATACATTGATATCCCTTTTCCTTTTTATCTAAATTTGAATTTTTTAGAAAGAAATAAATTAACTCTGAGCCATGCCATTTACATGAGTATGCAACACTCCTTTGTATGAGGTTTATATAAGATGAGAAAAGAAAATGAAATGAATAGTAAACGAAAATACTCATCTAAAAAGGGTGGGTCCTATCAGGTGTGCCCGAATGTTGTCCAAGTTTCCTCACTACCTGTTTTAGATTAGTGATAATGAATAATAAAATATATTTATTCAAATTATGTAGTGTTTAAAGTACCTCGAGAAGGATGACGATGTGTGGGTGAAAAATGATGGATCCTTTGCTAAAGATAGCTAAATGATTTGCAAATTAAGTAAAATCAACTTGAAAAATGGATTAGTAAATAGATAGGAGGGTTACCTGAAAATTTTAGTCCTAATAATTAAAAACTTACGAAGATGGGTGTCAACCCTCATTTTGATAAAGATAGGATAAAATCACATACTAAAAAATTGGATGTAACAGAATTTGAAAAAAAAACTAAGACTAAAAATATAAATGGAACATAGAAAATGCATATCTTATCTAAATGGATGCAAAATAAATCAAATCTAGGTGCGTTGATGGAGACATGAGGCTTCAAAGGTCTAGTTGACAATGAATGGGGCTGGACAAGGAGAAAATGCACCAAAACATGCTTGAAAGATATCACGTAACTCAATTTGAAGTGATATGGATTTAGAAGTGGATTTGAGATGAAGGAAAAACCCTACAAAATAGGACAAATCTAGATGTGGATTAAGGGATGCAAGAAAATCATGTTAACTTGTGATAAACGATATGAAAATTGTTGTAGTCAATGGAGACCATGGGTATCGACAATGACTTAATGCTCATAAAATAGATCTAAGATAGCAGAGAGGTTAATATTAAAGGATCTAAGACCTTGATGTCTAAAGAAATAGAACACTAATAATAGAGGTTATAAGTAACAAAAAAACTGATCTGATGAAGGATGGGTCTATGGTGATCTTGTCGGGTTGACAACGACTAAGGCTTGAAATAAAATGGATGGATTGAGTAAAATACCTATAGATAGAATACAAGGATGAAGTAGAGTTATAGATCACAGTTGAACCTATAAAATATGTTAGTAAGAGATATATATGATAATAATACAATTAGGAAACAAAATATGGTAAGATGAAGGAAATCTCCCAAAATATCCAAAATTGAGGCACAAAATCTCTAACAAGACCCCAAGGTGGTTGTGGTAGCTGCAAATATACTCAAAATGAAGGCAAGATCATAAGAAATATCCAAGATTCAAAACTCTCATCCTTTCTTCGAAGGGAGGTGTAAGGCTGGATTTATAAGACAATCCCAGGGATCTGTCTATATTGGTAGTGGGAAGGTGGTTTTCTTGAGAAATGAGGCCTATAAGGCACATGATTAGGGTTTATAAGGATTAGGGTAAGTTATGGTTGCATAGGATGAGTAAATGGATGGTGGAAGATAAAAATCATTAAATAAAGGCCTTGAGAAGGTGAAAACATTAAATCATGGACTAAAAAGGATAATTTAGGAGATTTATGGAGATGAAAAAAATTAAATGAGGGTTTATCATTAATTAAACATGATTAAGGATCATTAATAATGAAATAATGATAGGTGGGATAAATTTAATTTAGGAGGGAAGGAAGGAAAATTTGAAATGGAAGAGAGATATTATTGTAGAAAAGATGATTGAGAGAGAACACAGGGTTAAGGGTAGCGATATAAAAAAATTGTTTCTACACTATGTATGTATGTATATACATACACACATACAAACATGTATATGTATGATTATACAATTAAAAGTATATAAGAATGTGTTTAGATAAAACAAAATTAATTCCTATCTAAAATAAAGGAAATATCTATTTTTTTTCGGGAAAAAATACAATGAGAGATATAAGAAACTAGATTAAGCAAGATTCATTTTTCCTTTCATTACAATAAGGTTATAAATTAATCTTGGACCTTATAGACACAACACTACTTATATTGAAATCATTGGAATAAAAAAAAATATTTTCACCTAATGTTTTTTAATTACTCCAATATAAAAACAGAAGGAAAATTTGTAATTTAATGAGTATAAACATTAAATGTTATTCACAACACATATTTCAAAAAAAAAATCATAGTTGGATAATTATATAAATATATAAAGGAGATTGATGTACTTTTTCATTTAACAAGATAATTTTTTCCATATTCTACAAACTACATGAAGGAGTTTGTTAATATATAATGTAACCATTTCTTTCTTTCAAAAAGAAAAAATTTGTTGGCTATATTTTATGCTTTCATAAACCAAGTCATGGGATAAATCCCCTTCATTTAACGACTAAGATATTTTGCAAGATATTCAAATTATTTTCTAGGGTGTTACTTTAACAGCTAAGCTCATGAACCATAACTTAATTTTTTTTCCTCAAGTAAGAATATGTACGGTAAAGCAATTACTAGGATAAGTAGAGAGAGAATGCTGAAAATGGAAAAAACTTGTGTAAAGGAAACATGTTTGGAAATGAGTATATAACAAAGCTACTTAGAGCCACATGGAATAAATAAATACTTGGTGATTTTAACAATTCTTAGCAAATGAAAGTAATTTCTCTTAGATTAAATGTAAAGATAAAGGAAAGTTTACCATTAGTATTCATAGTTTGAATAGTAAGAATTTAGAAGAAACAAAGTTGAAAAAAATATTCCTTCTTATTAAATTTTCAATGGTTTAAATAATGGACATGTAATTATTTCAACACAAAGTTTGAAAAAACCATGTAAAATGTATAACATTTTTTTTTCAAAAAACTCCTAATCCCTTGACCCATAGGCCTCTTCTTCTATTTATAGTCACCATAAGGGAAATCAAAAAAAAAAAATTCTATTATACTTACATATATGTCTAACTACGAAATTGTGAGGAGTTGAACACTATCATCCAAGAAATCCTCATTAAACAGAACATATGGATTTGGAATGTTCCATTATTTAAATGTGGATAATTAAATTACTACTATAATCAATTTTTTGACTTTATCATATAACATAAAGTAACAGTGATTAACCAAATTACTTACATTTTTTAACAAATTACATTACTTGATTACATTGATAAGTAACTAAAGAAAGAGAGAGAAAAAATAAGAAGATGAATATGAAGAATATGAAGAAGATAAGAATTATTCCAATTGAATAACATCATTCTTTCTTTTCCCCTTTTTCATGAAGAAGAAATCTCCCCATACTGCATTAAATTTGGTGACTCTACTACCCGAAACTATTCATTTAATGCAAAAAGTGTTATTTCCATTTCCTCCCAAGTATCATTTCAAAAATTATATTTTTTAGATTTCATGATATATAGGATATGGGGATCTTTTTCAGATGTCCAAGATCTTGAAAAACGAGCACTAGAGAAAAACATATGGCTAATTGGGGTTTTCACCCCCCATTACTTATTACTTTCCATTAACATAATAGAGATGTGTTTTTTCATTTTTCTCTCATTTATTTCTATCAAACACTTATTTTAACGAATCCTTGATATACAAGACGTCGAGATCTCTCTAGAAATTCCAAGATCTCAAGAAACATAACACCAGAGTAAAATTTATTGGGAAAACAAGTTATAAAAATTCCCTTATTTGCATGAACGTGACCCCCCATTACTTATTACATCCATTTGTATTGTGGGATTTAACAACTAATTTACTTATTACTTAAATGAATTAATGAGTAATTGAAATTTCCTTCTTATACGATTTTAGCAACTACTTTACTTATTACTTGTAGAAGTAAAATAACTTCATTTTTCTTGATTACTCTCTTCTTTTTCATTCTTTGTAGGTTTTTACAACTAATTTTCTTAGTTACTTTTATAAGTAACGTAACTCCATTTTCTGTATTACTATCTTCCTTTTCCTTCTTTGTGGGTTTTTTCAACTGCTTTACTTAGCTAGTTTTAGAAGTAAACTAACTCCATTTTCTGCATTACTCTCTTCTTTCTCCTTCTTTACGGGTTTTTGCAACTAATTTACTTAGCTAATTTTAGAATCAACGTAGCTCCATTTTTGTGCATTACTCTTTTCTTTTTCCTTTTTTGCTAATTTTTTCAACTACTTCAATTAGTTACTTTATGAAGTAAAGTAACCCCATTTTAGCACAAAGAAGGGAATCATTTTTTTAAGTAGTATTGCTTAATTACTTTAAGGAATAAAGAAATTATGAAAACTTGATAGACGTGAAGTAGTGTAAGTCAGGTTTTAAATGATGCCTTTCTACAACTTTGAAGTAAAGAAATTTTAGAAAATCGATTACTTAACAAAGAAATTATGTAGCATTTGAGGAACTTCAGGAAAATTTTAAATGTCCAAGATCTTAAAAAATAAAGCACTAGAGAAAAACTTATGGCTAATCCTCTTGCAGATTCCAAGAAACCTTTTACAACATTATAGAGAATTCTAGAGCATATATGAAATTTATTTAAAAGGGATATCTCAATATTTCTAAGTGAAATAATTGGGGACATTGATTGGCTCTGTCTATGGACATATTTATTTCTTCCAGAATGGAATAAAAAAAGATGATATCCCATCATCTTTGGTTTCAAGTCTTGTTTATTGCGTTATAGAGTCAAGTTTAACCTTAAATAAAATGATCTTTCTATTTTAGAATTTACCTCCTTAACCCCTAAATATATTAACACTGAATTGGAATTGACAGATGAATGCTAGATAGAAATGATTTGTGTATCTCTAAATAAAGCTAAGAAATTTCTCCAACTATATTCTTTGCTTTTGAAAAGAGAAGATCACAACAAAAAAACCTTTCCAAAACCATATTCAAACATTTAAATGCATACATGTCCTAAGTGAAAACATGCAGAGTGTGTGTAAGACCTTATTTTGTTGAAAACAAATCTACCTACTCTACTTTAACTAGAGGAAAATATATCTAAAAATAATCTTGTAACAGGAAGGGAGAAATAGCTTCTTTCCTCACCAACTTAGACCATGTAATTGAATTTTTATTTAACATGATCCTTAGAAAGAGTGAAAAAATGTTTTTATTTTGTTATCCACCCTTATTACTAAAGTATGAACAATAAAAAATGAAATAAATTAATCATTTAGTTGTTTTGTATATGGATTTGAGAGGTACTTTAGTTTATATTTGGTGCATTGTATCTCATCCTAATGTTCTAAAATAAGCATGATTAGTCTAAAATTTTCAACTAACTATAAATTACCTAGATATCTTATTGGGTGGGGTCAAATCCTCATGATTTTTTAATTCCTTTGAATCTTTTCCTCATGTGTGGTGGAAAACTGGAAACTTTTTTCTATATTAATAAAGTTTTCTTCAAGTTGATCTAATCATTTTTTCATCTCCACATATCATTCTACTAAATACTATAAATTTTCCATGATGAAATTTGATTTTGAAATTGATTCATCCTAGCTATCTTGATGTAGTCATAACTTTGAAACCATGCATAACTCAATTCTCACAAAGGTTTAAATAGTTATCTTTTCTTACACTATATAAAAGGATCATGGCTTATCCCAAAAATCACATGTTTCTTCTAAATACTAATATATGAACATAGAATGAATTCTAATGCACAAGTCCATGTCCTATATCCTTCACACATTGTCATTATATGCTCTAAAGTTCAAACTTACATGAAGTGCTCATATACCCTCACCTTCCTTTAACTTTCTCTTGAACTCTTGTACTAGTCCTTAGTTCAAAGTATATTTTTGCATCCCTTTGATTAATCAATGATGTCTATTACCTCTAATATGATACAAAACCACAAAACCTTATATCCACCTCAAAAATAATCTCAAAGTCTCTCAAGTTTCAATGTTCACAAATTTGAATTCTAGACTTCCCTAAAGTCTTAATCCAAAGTTGGTACTCCACTAGTTCAACCCATTCTCTAGCTAACTCCAAAAACTAATAACACTTCCAATATTTGTATTTTAACCCCTTAGACATGCTTACAAAAAATCAAGACTTCACTTTTTTACAAACTCCTTGTCAATATTTTATACAAATTTTCCTCTTAAGCCCTTAAGACGATAAGGATTTTTCCAACTATGCTCTTATAGCTCAAGGGATTCCCATAAGGGATAAAGAGATTCATTAGCTCACTTGTATCAACCCAAAAATGATCCTAAAATTTCATTTACCAAATCCCTTTATAACATTCTTAATTTAACTTTTGGCATTATTGATTTTAGATGCCTCGCTAGGTCTGCTACAAAAAACTATCAGATATATCATTGACACTATGAAAATCCAATGGATACTAAAGAGGGTTTTTAACAACCATTAAATAATTATAAAATTACATAAAACTCTCATGATTGGAGTCTTAATATAAATATAGTTTCCTTTGTAAAATATTTCTTTGAACTTAGTGTATGACTGTGTTTTATCACTCAAGACCATATTGTCAACAAACTATTTAAAGAAAACAATTAAAAACCCAAAATTCCTTCAAAATGTCTAATATTGGACCCTTTCGACAATATCTTGAATTTTTTTGATACAACTATGGTGTTTTGGAGCCTCAACCATCAAACCCCAGCTCTAATGTGATTGTAAATGCTTAGATAATCTGAGAAGATGAAATATTGCAATAAACTTTTAGGATTAAGATTTCAAGATTTCAAATTTGGTATGAAGCTTCATCTCATGGTTTTCCACAAAGGAATATTATTAAAAATATTTCAATATGTCTCTAATATTCCAAAAACATTTTTCTCACCTTGTATAATGATAAAAATATGGGTTTAATTCTTCAAGATAGCTAAAAGACTATTTTTTCCAGGTTTTTGTTAAATACCCCTCCTCTAATATGACTTACTATTACCTTCAATGAAAATAATCATACTCCAATCACCTAGAAAGGATTCATTCATTTTAGAATACATCAACCCAAGAAATAAAATCACAGCCAAGAGAATGATCTTGTAATATTCATCATAGAACATCAAAAAATAACATATATATTTTATGGAATAGATCTTCCCTTGCCTTAGCACAGGTTTATATTCCTTCCTACAGTAATATTGTGCAATATTTCATAAGCATCAACAATATAATATTATCATCATGCCACTATGACCATGCATTTCTTGTAAAGGATAACAAAAGCGTAATTAAACCAATATGAGTTCTAATTGTTTATTGTTTCTAAGCTGAAGAATTAAATACCATCTTACCAAGGCTTCAAGATGGATTTTTCTATTGAACAAATGATTCTTCCTTTACAGCTAAATTTTTAATGAGAGTTAAAAATAAATCACACAATATTTCTCACACAAAAAAATACAAAATTTAGGACTTTCTTCAATTTACCATTGTTTCTCCATCTCATCCTTCTCAAGAGGATCCTCATATATCTCTTCCATTCCAATAAAATACTTATTTTTAATATCATCATCCCATTATTCCAAAACCTAAGTATTTTTAATGACTCATGTAATCCCTTCCATATATTATTCATAGGAAAATAAAATTTTAATAATGTTTTAAACATGTAGGTATTAATATGACCTAGGAACACTCTCTCTCTCTCTCAACATGTCTGCACCATCTTCATATTTCATTATTTACACACCTAACCCACTTATAACTCAACTTTTACAAGTTGAGAATTTAAATTACATTTTTGGAGGGAAAAGGAGTAATTAAAAATTGAGAAACTCTTAACCACCCAATACACCTTAGGGTCTCAAACAATATAATATACTCATTACACCTATGACAATGAGATATTGTACTTTGTAGTTTTATTGAGGATTCCCCTACATTATGCTCCCAAGGGGAGAAAAATATCCGTTCATGTACTTTTTTTACACGATCTTTTCTATATCTGAATCTTCAATCATTATTGTTTGTTATTAATATTTTATCTTCACTCCCAGTATCCCTCTTTTATTTAAGACCTCTAGGGTCCCATATAGTATTCTCTTTCCTTCCATTTGACTTAACATTTCTTGAATTACTCTTGATCCACACCTTCATCTTCATCATTCTCATGTTTCCATTTTTTACACCTGCACACACAAATGCAATAATAACAACTATACATTCTTCTTATTTTTTCATAGTCCCCATCCTTGTGTAGTTCACTTCTAGCATGTATCCTTCCTTTGTTTTTCCATTTCCTTAATTTTCTTGAATCTTTGTTTTCTTGAAATCACTAACCATATCCTCATGTTAATCTTCTTATCTTCTTTGACTGATTTCTATCTTTTTGTCAAATGATTTTCTTCCATAGATAGCATGTTCCGAGGATGTTACTTTCATCTCTAATGGTTCAAGGCTTTCATAGACAAACTCATGTTTTTGTATCACCTCTTCCTCATTTTTCACTTGGTGTTCTTACTCCCTTGTTATCTTTTTCCACCATAATTCACCTTAAGATAATTTTAAATACCTGAAAACACACACCTCCACATGATGTTAGAATAAAAAAATTTAGGCCTTGCTGGCCCTAGTAGTTATTATTTACATCCCATCACTTCTTCTTGGTTCTCCTCTATAACATATTCATGTAGAATTGCATGAAATCTATCAGCCTCTTTTTTATTCATCTCAAGAGAAGATAGGAATTCTTCTATCACGTCATCATCTTAACACTTTCTTATAATTTGCATTATCTCTTCATTTACTTATTTTTATTTCTTCATTTTCATCATGTTTTCCTTATTCTTTCTTAGCATCTTGTTTTTTTCTTATCTTTCCCATTACTTGAGTCTTATCTCTTCTTCTTTCAACTACATCTTTTCTACATTCTCTATCTCTTCTTTTCAATCTCTTTAATTGGCCATCTTACTTTTTTCTTCATCAAAAGTTCTATCCCTTGACTTTACTCTCTTTCCCTTAAAAGTACAACTAGCTACTCTACATCTTACTTCAACATTGTAATGTCCTTCTGAAACCATACCTCTCTTTTCTTTCTCTTTTACTTTTTGTTTTTCACTCATTTTCTTCTTATACTCTTTTCTTGTGGCTAATCATCTTAGCAATCTCTATCATCAACTCTTCTCTATCCATCTCACTTTCTTCTTCTTCTTACTCACTTTTTTCTCTCTCTACACCTCACCTAGGATTATCACCTAGTCTTTAAGTGTCTTCTCACACCCTTCTCATTATCTTTTCACTCTTTCACACTCTTATTTCTTCTAACCTGTCAATTTGGAGAAACACACTTACAATTATAATTGTTAGCCATTGTTTCACCAAATTATTGTCTGATAATATAGATAAAGTAAAAGTTCAAGGAGGAATACATTTGATTATGTTGGTCAAAATTTGAGTGCGCGCGTTAATGATTTTATCCAAGATGATTATAGAGAAATTATTTTCATCTGACAATGATTACCTATAGATACAAAACAAGACCACCTAATGATATAGCTTCCAATACACGGTCTAAAAGGAGAAACATTGGAGAAGGCCAAGCACTGAACTCAGGTAACCCTCACCGTTCCATCACTCCACAAGGTTCTGGTGCTTCAAATGTAACTCCCAATATGCAGAGCCAATCAATGCCACCTCCGAAATCCACTCAGGCACTGGTTGTGTCAACCCAAGTGTAGGAAAAGAATGTTCCAGGGAAGGGTCAGCAAAAGGATAGCTCATTCAATATCATTGAGAAGATGAAGAGAAAAAGTGTGAAAATTTTACTGTGGGAGTCACTAGCCATTCCAGGGAAAAAGGATGTATTTTAGAATGCCATGAAAAATTGTTCAAACTCAAATCAACTCCCTAATCAGCAAGAGAGGGTTCTTACCAATTCAGATCAACCTGTGAGGAACCATGGAGAACAACAAGGTAAGAACCTGAGACATCACCCTTTATATGTTTCATTGATTATTGGGGACAAGTTGGTGCACAATTGTATGTTTGATTCTAGGGCAAGTAGTTTTGTAATGCCTAAGAAAATATCTGATCAACTGGGTATCCAATATGAATTCATCTCTAGGGGAGTAGTATAATTAGATAGGATAGCAGTGACAATTGTTTGAATCATCAAAGATCTGAGCATCACCTTACATGCCTGCCCTAATGTGACTATATTGTAGAACATGTTAGTCATAGAATTGCCACCATATTTTTCTTTGTGTTTTTCCAGGGACTTCACTGCTAAAATTGGAGGCTATTTGTCTATTGATTGGTCACATATGCTCTTTAGAACAAGGTATGGGGTAAAGGACACAATCAGATTTGATACCATTACTGATTACCATATTGAATCTTATGTGCCTAGCCCAATCAATGCGAACTACTTAACTTTTGATCAAGAAGACATCCTAAATACTTGTGAAGTAGATACCAAGGTGGGACACATCCCAGACTTGACTCTAGATGAATGGGCCAACAAAATACATGCTTTTGACCCATATAAAAAGATGGAAGAATTTGAGCTAGGTGTCTACTATCTACATGAAGAGAATCATTCTCTAACTGCCCTAATTAAGCTAGAATATAAGGATGACAATGAGGTATGGAAATTATTCTTTGATGGCTTGAGGAGTAGACAAGGAGTTAGAGGAGGAGATATGATTGTGTCCCCAAAAGGTATGAAATATTATTCACCTTTCAGATTTCATTTTTCCTGCTCAAATAAAATTTTTGAATATAAGGCTTTACTCCATGGTCTTCATTGGGCAAGGAGGCTAGGAATCAAGAATTTACAATTGTTTGGTGACAGTGAAATAGTTTCCAATCAAGTCAGAGGACTTAATTCTGTCAAGAATGACCTACTCAAGAGCTATAAGAGTAGATTATGGGATCTCATGGAGGATTTCAAATCCTTCAGCATTATGTCCATACCCATGAAAGAGAATGAAGTTACTGATAGACTTACAGCAGTTGGAGCAATGTTTAATGTGGTAGATAGCATCAAGAGAGACAAAGAACAACCACATATGCATGTGGTTGTCAAGCCAGCAGTGCCAAATAATAACACATGCTAGCAAGTGTTCAAGAATGATTATCATATCATTAATTTTATACAAGAAGAAGCTGAATTTTCAGCTAATAGTCAAAATAGGCTAGAACAACAATATGGGAATCAAATAGTACTACATACAAACAAGATTCTCAAAGGCTTAGTGACATTGGAGTCCATCTTCAATCCTAATGATCAGTTTAGAAAAGAGAAGACTAACATACGGATAAGAGGAGAAGAATCATATTCAATAGCAGTTGCAGAAGGAAAAGCACTCCAAATTGGCAAAGTGGCTAATTTTCAAGAAAGGTGTGAATACAGATAACTTTTTCAAGAATTTCTAGATGTATTTTCTTGGAGTTATGAAGATCTGAGAGGGTTCAATCCAAAGCTATCACAACACAAATTGAACTAGATCCAGCTACTAAGCCTATCAGGAAAAAGTAGAGACCAGTCAATCCACATATTGAGCCTCTGATGAAGAAGGAGCTAAACAAGATGATAGAGGAAAGTATAATATTTCCAATCAAATATTCAAGTTGGGTTGCTAATCTAGTCTTAGTCAAGAAAAATAATGGGGAAATTATATTGTGTGTAGACATTCAATATTTGCATAGAGCTTCTCTCAAAGATCATTACCCACTCCCTTTAATGGAGTAGATCTTGCAAGTGGTGTCTTGATCAGAGATATTCTCTCTCTTAGATGGCTACTCGGGATACAATCAAATCATGGTGAAATAAGATGATCAGTTTAAAATTGCTTTCACCACCAAATGGGGCACCTATGCCTACAGAAAAATGCCATTTGGATTGTCTATTATTGGTGCCACTTTTCAAAGGGCCATGGATATGGAATTCAAAGTGCTAATCAACATAAGAGTACTGATCTATCTAGGTGACATTACTGTGCTCTCAAAAAATGCAGCAGACCACCTTTTTCACCTAATGAAAGTGTTTCAAAGATGCAGGAGATTTGGGGTATCATTGAGCCGGAAAAAATGCATATTCTTGGCCCATTAGGGAAGGATTTTAGGCCATATTGTGTCTAAACAGGGTCTGGTAATTGACCTAGAGAGAGTTGAAGCAATAAGATAATTTCCATTACCAAGTCACAAAAAATATCTTCAAAGCTTCTTAGGGAATATAAACTTTGTTCGAAGGTTTATCCCAAACTTTTCTGTCCTTGTTAAGCCAATAACATTGATGTTGAAGAAGAGCTTAACATTTAGATGGATAGCTGAAGAAAGGGCAAGATTTGAGGCCATCAATGAAGCTATATCAAAAGCCCCAACTCTTGTGAATCCACATTTCTCCAAAGACTTAATACTATATGCCTTTGGTGGTAGTGACATTATCTCTGCAATCTTAGTTCAGCAAAACAAAGAAGACACAGAACAACCAGTTTCCTTTTTAAGTCAAGGTATAGAAGGCTATGAAGTAAGATATTCTTTCATTGAAAAGAAATTCTTAGCAGTGATCAAAGGACTAAAAAAGGTCAAGCATCTCCTTTCGAACAATAAGATCCAATTGTTAGTCTCCCATCCAGGAGTTAAATATTTCCTTCATAGTGAGCATCTGAATGAAAAACAAGAAATATGGATCACTCGTGTCATGGAGTATGACATTGAGGTCAAGGTCACTAAGCTAGTCTATTGTAAGGGGTTATGTGAACAACTAGCCTCGGGGTAGCAAGAAGAAGAAAATAACAAAAAGGAGGTTGTTTTTTTTTCCACAAAATAGTCAAGAAGAATAAGATGTTGATGTACATGCTCCTTGTTGGAATCAAGACATGGTGCACTTCCTACAAATGGGCCTGTGTCCTCATGGGATGAGTAAAGCAAAAATAAGGAATTTGAGACTCTAGGCCATCCCATATGTTTTCATTGATGGCGTCTTGTTTAAAAGGGACATCAATGGTGTTCTGCTAAGGTGCATTGGGACAAATTAGATCGAAAGAGTGTTACAAGAATTCCATGTTAAAGCAGCTGGAGGCCATTTTGCTCCAAGGTTGAAAGCACTCAAAATTATGAAGGTGGGATATTATTGGCCTAGAGTGTTTAGTGACTTCTACACATGGATCAAAAGTTGCAATAATTGTCCATTCTTCAAAGGCAAAGAAAATCTAGCATCACTTCCATTGCACCCAATTTTAATTGACCAACCTTTCATGCAATCGGGATTTGAATTTATTGGAGTCATCATTCCAAATTCAAGCCAAGGCCACAAATAGATTCTGGCAGCAATAATTATTTCACTAAGTGGACTGAGGTAGTGGCACTCAAAGAGGCAAATCAATCTAGCATAATAAATTTCTATGAAGGGTTAGTGACCAAGTTTGGAGTGTCAGCTACCATTATATCAAACAATGCATTGGAATTCATAGGTTCCAAGGTCACAAAATGGTCTGTCAAGAATGAGATTTACCTAAGCACTTCATCAAACTATTACCCTCGAGGTAATGGTCAAGCTAACTCCACAAACAACAACCTGTTAAAGATCATCAGAAGAAATCTAGATGAAAACTAGAGGACCTGGCACACAAAGCTAAAATCAGCCTTATGGGCTGATATGACAATGCCCAAAATATCTACAAGAAACTCCCCATTCAATCTTGTCTATGAGAAAGAAGCATTGTTTCCTATATCACTAGAGTTTCCAGCAATAGAACTCAAGAGACAGCTAGAGATGTTTGAATTTGAACCAATGGAGGCCATGTATGCAAAGTTTATGGAATTAGAAGAAACTAGATAGAATGCACTTCAAACAATGGAGAAGGATCAGGCCTGAATTAAAAGATGCTTTGATAAGAAGGCTAGAGTTAGGACCTCTTAGGAAGGAGACCTATTATTGAAATGGGATGTAGAACAAGCAAAACAAGGGAGACATTCTAAGTTTGATGCCATCTGGAGTGGCCCTTATATGGTCACAAAATGTAAAAGTAGCAATGCTTTTCAATTATCTACATTAGATGGGGAGGAGTTGTAGATTCCAGTGAATGGAATCTATCTTAAACACTGTTATTATAGGGGAGGCTCCCACCTTGTACATATTAGCCTAGTTTCTTTTCCTCTAAGTTCTTGTGTACATTTTCTTGCTATAATTTAGGTTTATTTTCTCCTAAGTGCTTTGCATGCTCTGCATGTTCTACTTGGGACATGTATGTTTTTAATTTTGTATATAGTTATGGTGCTATTTTGCTGCTCTTATGCAGTCCATTCATAGAGACAGATGAATCCCTAGGTAAGAAAAATTTTCTACTATCAGAAACCCTTGTTTCAATATTTTTTATGAATACCGAGAGTGGAATTCAAGCTAGTGGATCAGATGCAGAATAAGCATTAGACTGATGTTCTTAACTCCATGCCCAGTGGATATGACAAGGTGATTGGCCTTTTCATCTAGTAGGTAGATACCCCTATGAGTCACCAAATTATTATCCATATTTCACCCCCCGAGAAGAATATTGGATCGGCCATGATCCCGTAGAGAAAGAACCTAAGAAATCACGTTCAAATCCTATGAATAGGTAGTAGAAAGACTCAGAAATGGAGTGGCGGAGGGTGAGAGATAAGAAATGACCCTATGCAAGAATAAAATGACTTTGTCAAGCTATTTCATGTCTTAAATATATTTTGCAAGCTTCAGGAAGACTCAACAATGAAATTGCAAGCTCTGATGAAGAAGGAACAGTGTCGTAGAGAGGCTAGGAGCAAGAAGGGGAAAAAAAGAGAAGATTCAAAGTTTTTGGGCTCGAAACAGTTCAGGAAAAGGTCCAAAATTGAATAAGTATGGAGAATACAACAAAGAGAGCCATGTTTCCTAATGACGCTCCTCCAAAGATGAATCTAAAAGGAGAGGGTTTCAAACAAGTGTTGCATCTCCACATGGCCCAAGTTGGAATGGAGGCAGGGTCAAATGGTCAAATATGGCAGGTCTCAAAAACTTGGCTAAGTATAAATGTGCAATCGGAGAATGCCAAGTGTCATCCTGGTACATCTCCAAGAGTTGGTCAAAGAATAGAGACCCAATTGAGCTCGAGCTCACCATGTAGCCTAGAGCCTAAAGATAAGAAGGGTCGTTGAAAATTCCATAAACCTGCAGAGGCTGCTAAGTGTCAACTCGACGCTCCTCCAAAGGTTAAATTTTTAATCAAGCTTTCAAGCAAGTGTGACGCCGCCATGTATCCATATCAAAAAAGGGGGAAAATTCAGTTGAATAGTCAATGCATAGGCTCGGCTGGTGGAGGTTTCCAAGTATCTAAATGGTGCTAATTCAAATTTAAATCCAAAAAAGGGTTTCCAAATAAGCGTGGTGTCGCCACGTGTCACACGTCAAAGTGGGCCATCAGGGAAAAAAGTTGGTTTTTTTCCTGTTACCCCAAAAAGTGTAAAAGTTTCAAAATGGGTTGCGACTCTGCCAAAGGGAAAAAGTTCGCATTTGAAGTTGAGTCAAACCAAAGTGGGCAGTCAGAGGAAAAGATGAAAAATTTCCTTTTGACAAAGGGTCACAAAGGAAAAAGCTGGAGCGTATCTCCCCAGCCAACCAAAGGGTGCCATGTGTCCAATTGGAGTAGTTGGGCCGCAGGAATTTTCTAGATTTTGTGATTCTCTTAGAAAAAGGGGGAAACTATAAATTTTGAACCCGCAAACCCCAGTTTTCCCTAATATGGCTACCACGTGTACCATATTAAACAAGGGACCCATTTTTCAAACTAGTTTTCCATCCCATTTATACGGACTCGATGCAAACTTCGAAGGGGCATATCTTTCAACTTAAGGCTCAAAATATTACAAATCTGATACCGTTGGAAATATCTCGACCTCATCTATGCCATGGAGGTTTCAAACTTTAATTTTTGAGAGGTTAGGTGGTATAAAAATGGATAAACAACTTCGAGCCTTTAATGCAGGATCTCTTTCTTCCAACTAGCAGATCGGATTCGATCTACTCCATCGTTTCCTCATATTTCAAGGCATAAAATCATGAGACAGATTTCATGGGAGTCATTAGATAGTGGTGGTTGAGCTTGGAGTTGTGTTTCCCACTTCTCTCTCTTTCTCCCATCTGTATCTGATCTATAAATACATGCTCAGTACTCATTGTAAAGGGTTGTACATTCTCTTGTCTTTTTTAGGCCCCCCTTTCCTTCTAGCAAAGGACTCGTGGAGTTTAGACCTTCCATTAAAACTAATATACTCTTTCTTGCCTCTTTGTCATTTATTAATGTATTGTATTAATCTAAAGAGTAATAAAAAATGTTTTGTGATCGATTCTAGATCCTTTCGTGTCCTCTTTGCTCTCATATGGTCTTTCATTGTTAATCTGGTTATCTGTCTCGATTATTATATGCATTTTATTCAGTTTGTGTCTATTAGCAAAAAAAGTATCCATCATTCCTTTGGTGCATCACCTCATAGTTTAGCTTTTGTTTTAATTTTTGTATTCCTTCTATGCATGTCTCCTTAGTAAATTTTAGATTAGGATTAAGAACGGACCCTCTACAAGTTTCTACGTATTCACCTAAATAGAGGAATAGGAACTAGCCTTTAATCTGGAGGGCTTTTCAATCTTTGCAAGGTCCCACACCTTGGGGAAAGCTCAATGTTATGAAATCACACTAAATGACCCTACCTTAGAAAAGAAGACCTGTATAACTCATTTCTAGGTGCTGTGATTTCACACTAATAGTAACTCAAATTTAGTATTTTATGAAAATGGAAGAAGTTATAGTATAAAAAGGAGACTTGCAAATAGAAGTATACTTTTTATTTTACAACTAAAGAAGAAGAATCAAATTTCAAGAAGCTGAAGTTAACTAGAAAGAAAGGGTTACAGCTGAAACAGAATGAAAATAAGGTTCTGGAAAAATTTTGACAGGGATTCTCCATGTAAAATGGACATTTACAACTTTTTCATCATGTTATTTTAACTACTACATGCTTTAAAATAATTACTTAAACCAGGTTAGTGATACAAAAAAGTAGAAAATCATGCCATGATCAAGATAAAGAGTTATTATGTTTTAGTTTCCAGTAACCAAATCAGCTTCAACAGAAAAGTGTTATATTTTGTATTTTGAATCAAAAAATACAGCTAGTATAGTTGGAAATGGAAGGAAGAAAGAATTCTGGAAAATTTTTGCCAGGGCTTCGCCATGAAAATTCAACATTTTAAATTTTCCAGCATGCCAAAAATATTACTATCAATGAAATAAAGCATCTAAGTAAAAGAAACAAGTTTCAGAGATCTTAACAAAGCATCTAAATCAAGGCTTATGCCTGAAAATAGTACTAAAAATAGATGAAGAACTATATGTAATTTCATGAAAGCCACTTACAAGTTTCCAAATAAGGCAATGATAAAAATCAGAATTGCTTCCATATCAAAGAGGTATGACTATTTATGCAAGGAAGTATGATATAGAATGAAGACAATTATTACTTTCAGCCCATTGTTACAAAGGGAGATGAGTTCAAATAAAGCAATAAATAAGAGGAAAAGATTTACATAGTTTTATTGTAACAGGTACAAGGTTGCATAGTCAGGGTAGAAAAAAAATGCCAACTAGATCAAATGCAAGTCAACATGTTTTCAAATCTAACTATTACAAGTTCAGCTATGCCATTTTAATAGATTTCAAAAAAAAATACACGGAAGAATACAGATGTCTAAATTGCATTATAAATCAAATTTTTCAGAGCATGCATTGAGAACTGCAAAAGAAAATTTCATTTTTTCTCCCAAAATGATTAATGGATTATAACTATTATTTTGAGATGCAAATTTCCAATAATATTGAGAAAACAATGACATTCAAGCACTCATCTCAGAAGGAATTCAATTTTTCAAGTATCTTAGATTGGAAATGGATTAAAGCAAGTATGCTCAAAGGGGTGCTACAAAATTTTCAAAGAATCAAGTTGATCCTGAACAATGAATTACAACAGAATTGATTTCCTAGAATACAAAAATCAAACCAAGGATTTCAGAATGAAAGAAGACACCAAAATCTCAAATAGAGAGAAAACCCCAAGGTACTAAAATTGAAGTGATGTAGTCTACAAAAGGGAGGAATACATGTAACAAGTGAACAAAGCCATTTTTAGCATTCAAAAGTTTGAAAATTATACAGGTACAGATAGAGGAGCTCAAAAATAAGAAAACTCATGCATTTCCAAAGCTGAATAAGATTCAAACATTTCAAAAAATCATGATCCCCATTATAAATCATTTTAAATTTACAGATCTGAGAAAGAAAATACACTTTCTGACCTTAATCAAAAAACCCATTAATGGGTACTAAAATAAGAGTAAGAAATGAGGACTTATGGTTTAAATAGAAGTTGAGAAAACCCTCGAGAGATCAGAGATCATTGAGCTCAAAAAATAGAGTGAGTTATACTTAGAGACCAATGTTATCCCAGAAATCATGAAAAGTGCAAAGAAAAACGAGTATCAGTATTTTAAAGTCAAACTAGTAAAGACAAAGTAACAGTGGTGTTTTAGAGGTTGAACATTACCATCCTCTTATCAAACAGTGATACCAGTTACATATAATCAAGTTCAATGAATTCAGAGATGGTGGCCAAGAAAGAAGACATAGATCTTATGGAAGAGACCTGAGCTTGAAGGAAATGAAACTGGTGAAAACTAATTAACTTTTGCAAAGAAAGCTGATTTACAAAGCTCAAAAGGGACAGTAATGGTGTTCACAAACATCAATGATTTCTACTAACTCAGAAAACACATCCACAGTAAAAAAACCGAGCTCGAAACTAAAGCACGAACGACCACAGAAAGCTCGAACTCAAAATGGTAGAATCCTCCAAAGAGCTCACACAAGAACTCAGAAAACAAAAATATTTGAGCACTTCCAGAACTCTCAAGCAAGACCAACCAGGTTTCCAACTCATAGAGACCAAAAAGAACAAAATTCAAACTTCAACAACTCAGAAATGGTGGCCTACACAAAATTTTCCAAGGCTTCGCCATTCCCTGTGAGAAAACTAGATGTGAAATGACTAAAATGATGGAATTTGACTTGTTTTAACTCACCCACC
Organism: Taxus chinensis; assembly: GCA_019776745.2. Classification (NCBI taxonomy): domain Eukaryota; kingdom Viridiplantae; phylum Streptophyta; class Pinopsida; order Cupressales; family Taxaceae; genus Taxus; species Taxus chinensis. The sequence continues at coordinate 408,318,352 of CM034155.1, forward strand.
TGAGCTTTTCTTAACCTAACTCACTTGGAGTTAGTGATCAAATTGTCTGAATTCAACATGTACAAAGATCAAAGGATGAGAATTGATCTCCATGTTCAATGCAAACTGTCATGCTCATGTGCCAACAACTACATTAAAAGCCAAGTGAAACCCCAAACAAAGAGTAAGATTGATTTTTCACAAGAATCCAATTGCTAGAATCAATGGTCATACCCAATCATAGTGTCTAATGTATTTAAGACAAAGTACCAGTGTAAAGTGTGAAGGGGTGAGTGACCTAGGAGAGGGGGCCATCCCACGTCATTGTTATTCAAATGAAAATCATTTTCATTTGACCTTTATAAGGTCTAAAACCTTAATACCATGAAAATCAAAACTGACCAAAAAAATTTACCATGATCACCAAAAAGGGTAAAAGATTAGACCTTAGTCATCATGGTTATTCAAAATTACAGAAGGCTGAAAAGTTTATACATACATGTGTTAATCAAAAGGTGGTGGAGACTATAGTGGCGTGTGCAATGTAAAAATGTTTGACCCTTATATGTTTGCTAAGTCCACAAATAAGGAAAAACCATGGTGAAGAGAAAAGGTGGTCCCCACTGCTGGAGGAGCCATAGATAATTTATAGCATATCACCCTTGTGACCATTAGAAGCTGAATAGATTTTGACATCAGAGCATGTGCACATGGACAAGTGGTCCCCATGGTGGAAGTTTATTTTTTGCAAATATTGCATTTATTTTACTCACTCACAAGGAGTTGATATTTTGTATGCTCCACAATAGGACACAATAGAAAAGAAAATGAATTCACATGCATAAGGAAAGAGACTTGTTCAGCAAGCAAGCTTAGAAAATTATTCACCTTATTTTCTTAAAAATAGAACAGTCAACTTCAATTTGACTGTAATTTAATCAAAGGCTATTAATGCCTATTTTTAATTGCATGTTCTATTTTTTTCCTTTATCTATTATTAAATAAAGGATAAAAATAAGATGCATGGGTGAGTACAAGCCTTAGACTATTTTTAGGAAGGGGATGAAATTTATTTTCCTATATAATGTGTGCTTTTCCAAAGCACAAAGGAGGGATTTTGGATATAGGAGTACTGAAGCAATATTGCCAATTTTGCCTTCTGAGTGTGAAGTATTTTCTGTCTTTCCAATCATTTGCAATCTTTTGTATGTTTCCATTAATCTTATGAATATGAATTCCCTGATTAATCATCTTAACGTATTGAAAAATTTAGTAATTTTTTCATGATATTAATGTGTATGCTTAGCTTAGCAGTATTGTTGTGATACTTTCCTTCAATACCTCGAAGTGTTTTACCCTTAACATTCTATAGAAAAAATTTGGTTTGTGCATCAAGAATCCTTTTGTATATCAATTGTGCATATATGCAGTCAAAGACCTCATACAAATTATTTGTATCACCTTAGTTTTAATTATTTTACATTCATCTTTTACCCTTAAACCCCATAAATTAGTTTAGGATACATCAACAAGGAACCGGCCTTGATACCAAAGACTCACCTCAAAATAGGTATACCCACAGACATGAGGTGTTTCCATTGTATCTATGAAAGAGAGAGATCAAAATTTTCAAGCTTAGAAAACATGCAGCCATCTCTCTACAGGGTGAACTTTCGAGAGATAACACTTATCTGAGGATCTTTGTTGATTCCTCATCTATATTTCACTCAAGATAAATTTATTATTGAAATGATTCATAGGGTTAGTGTGTCAGATAATGCAAAAAACTGGTAGGTTTTTAATAATGATCAACAATTTATCTCTTTCTTGAAACTTAAAGATAACTTCAATTATTTATATTTTGAAGGAAGTGAAACTCTTCTTAGAGAATATGTGCCCCCTAATCAGGAAGATATCAAGGAAGAGATGGATTAGGATGGATGTATTAAGTTGAAGGGTAACAAGATTCCCAAAGTACTAGTGAGTCTAGAATATTTTTTTGAAAAACATGATAGGTTCATCAAATCCTAAGCTTCTCAATGAACTCGACAATCTGCTAAGTATGAGAAGGTTAATATTGGAAGAAATGATGAACCCAAGGTTGTGAATATTGGAAAATCTACACTCAAGAAGAGAAGAAGAAAGAAGTAAACCTATTAAAGAAGTATGTTGATGCTCTTGCCTATTCATATGATGATCTCAAGGCTTTTCAACCAAAGGAGATGCAACACTATATCCCTCTGAGACCTGGGATCAAACTTTTCAAGAAGAAGCAAATGGAGTATAATCCTAAGGTTGTTGATACTATTTTTCATGAGATCCAGAAGTTACTAAAATCCAAGACTATTTTACCTATACATCATTCAACATGGATTTCCAACATTGTTCCTGTCAAGAAAAAGAATGGTGAGATTCGCATTTGTGTGGATTTCAGGCATTTGAATCAGGCCTCTCTAAAAGACAACTATCCACTCCCCATGATGGATCATGTTTTGCAAGTTGTCTTGATATCTGATATGTTGTCTATGCTAGATGGATTCTCATGATACAACCAAGTGGAAATTAGTACCCTGGATCAACACAAGACTATTTTTACTACCACTTGGGGCACCTTTTCCTACAAGAGGATGTCATTTGGTCTTATCAATGCTGGTGCTACTTTTCAAAGGGCAATGGACTTATATTTTTACATCCTAATGGGAAATTGTGTTTTTGTGTACCTTGATGATTTGACTATTTTTTCAAAAACAAGGGAAGATCATCTTCAGCATCTAGAAACCGTTGTTCAAAAATGTAGAGAACATAGGTGTTTCTATCAATCCTAAGAAGTGCTTCTTTTTTGTTACTAAAAGAAAGTTGTTGGGGCATATTGTTTCCAAAGAGGGCATCAAGATATATCTAGAAAGAGTTCAAGAAATCCAACAAATTCCTCTTCCCACATGCAAAAATGGTGTTCACAATTTCTTTAGAAAGATAAATTTCCTGAGGAGATTCATTCTAGATTCTGTAGAACTCACTATGAGCATTTCTCAAATGATGAAAGGAAAGAAAACCTTTAGTATTTTTCTGAAGGTAAGGAAGCATTTGAATATGTCATAAAATCCTTTGCTAAAACTCACATATTAGCATGTCTTGATTTCAGGAAAGATTTTATTATCTATTGCTATGCTACAGAGAGTACCTTGGATGACATGCTAACTCAGAAAAATTATGAGAATCATGAACTTCCAATTACCTTCATAACCTATGTTTTGAAAGCTCGTGAATTAAAATATACTATGAAGGAGAAACATGATTTTGCAGTGGTCAATGTTGTCAACCAGTTTCATTTTTATATTCTCAATTCTCACTGTGTTGTTCTTGTACCTGATACAACCGTCAAGTCTATTCTTACACAACATGAGTTTGGAACTAAAAGAGGCAATTGGGTAGAAAAATTCCAAGAATATGACCTTGATATCAAGCCAACTAAGATAGTTCGGGGTAAAGGCTTGTGTGAGCTTATTACTAAAGGGGCTGATGAAGAATTGTCCACAAAATCAATTGATGTCCCTGTTTTCCTCTTCATGAGTTCAACAGATGAGTGGTATGCTGATATTGCACATTTTCTTACTTATGCAGAGTGTCCATCCCATTTGAGTGCCAAAGAAAAGAGAGCTATTAATATAAGGTCTGTATAGTATGTATTATGGGAAAATGCTTTTTTCAAGCAAGGCATTGATGGAAGATTCCTTAAGTGTGTGGAAAAATATCAACAGAAGAAGTTGTTTTCAGCTTGTCATGATCAAGCTTGTGGAGGGAATTTATCTTCTGTTGTCACTACCCATAAGATCCTTTGTGTAGTGTACTATTGGCCTACATTGTTCAGAGACGCACCAAAATGGGTAGCTAAGTGTGAAGCTTGTTAGAATTTTGTTGGGAGACCTAAGTTGGCTGGTTTACCACTCAAACCAGTAGTGATTAATGAGCCTTTTTAACAATGGGGATTGGATTTCATTAGAACTCTTAACCCATCTTCCAGTGTTGGACATAATCACGTGTTAACTACTACATATTACCTCACAAAGTGGGTAGATGATATTCTAGTCAAAAGAGCTAGTTCTAAAGTGGTGTGTAATTTCATCAAGGAGAACACCTTGCTAAGGTTTGGGGTACCAAACAAGATTGTGACTGATAATGCTTCCAATTTTTCTTCTTCTGAAATGATGGATTTCTGCTATGGTTATGGAATTTCCCTTGCTCATTCTTCAGACTATTACCCCCAAGGGAATGGATAATAAGAATCAACAAATAATACTTTGGTAACCATCATTCAGAAGCTTGTCAATGACTCTCATAGGATTTGGCACAAGAAGCTTTATGATGCTCTCTAGGCAAATAGAATTACACCTAAAAGAGCAATTAGGATGTCTCTATTCTAGGTGGTGTATGGTGTTGAAGCTCAGCTACTAGTAACAATGGAATTGCTAGCCTTGCACTTAATGAAGGCTATTGAAGATTTAAGTTTTATCAGTTCGTTGGACAAGAGGATCATATACCTTCAAAAGAGGGATGAAAACAGGATGTATGTTTTGGATAGGATCTCAGGTCATCAGCTAAAGGTGAAAGATTTGTTTGATAAGAAGGCTAGGCCCAAATATTTTCAAGTGGGAGAAATTTTTCTGTTTTAGGACAAAAGACATGAACCTCAAGGAAGCCATGGTAAGTTTGATTCTCTTTGGCTTGGTATTATCAAAATTAGACACTTTGCTAGAGAAAATTTTTTCTACATGGATTATATGGATGGATCTTCTCTTCCACTTCCTTATAGTGGGCAATATTTGAATTTGTTCAAGTCCTAGGTGATTAGGAAGTCCTTTTGTATATACCGTGTGTTTTGTTTTGTTTCTTTCTTTATTTTTTTTGTTTTGTTTCCCTTCCATTTGTATTTTCTTCTATATAGCTTTTACCTTTGACTCTATTTGCCTAATGGATAAGGCACTAGTCTACTTTCCCATATTTTTTCTATGATTCTTGATCTTTCCTCATTTCTCTGTCCCAGCCAAGTAATCCCTAGAAAGAGCCAATTGTTGTCACCCTAAAAACTCCCCTAATTATTTAAGTCAAGTCTCAAAATTTTTGAGTTGGTTCCTTTGAGAGATCTTTTAGTAGAGTGAGAAGTCTAGAGAGATAGAAAAATTAGTGCTTTGAAGAAGTGGGTGCTCATTTGTAGTCTCACCCTGTTAATTTAGAATCTTGCAGTCCACATGGTTCCCATCTTGATGCTTGAAAATTGTTTCCTCCATTCGAATGAAATTTTCAAATCCTTTTTCTATGGTCATGGATCGCATCAATCTTGGTATTGTTTGTAGTTCTTCCTTCCACGGGGAGCAATTTTTTTTTGGGAATAAATGGTGGAGCTTCCCCTCCTCTATATTTTTTCTACAGTCATGAATGACGGGAATATCTTCCCTATCTATTTTTGGCCCTAACATCCATGAGTACATGGACATCTCTGATTGGACATGGCGTGGTGGGTTTATTTGGTGAACTTATCATTTTTTGTTATTTTTGTAACAGTGTCAAATTGGCTCCATGGCCCCGAAGGATCCTAACGGGCCCAAATCAGCTAAGTATAAAAGGACTGCGGAAGGTACCACGTATCTCAATGGTGCATCTCTAAAGGCCAAGTTCAGATCAGGATCCTAAGTGAGCGCATACGCACCACATGCTACATCGGCACAAATTCAAAAGGTACAGCCAAAAGAGAGACTCCAAACTTGCACCTTCTCTCCACGTGTCCCAGGTCCGAAAAAGGGACAAATCTAGTTGTTTAATCAACTAAGTATAGAGGGGTTACGGAAGCCTCCATGTGCCTCATTGACGAAACTTCATAAATGAGACCTGAGGGATAGACCCCAAATGAGTGCCAACCCTCCATGTGGTCAGAGCCTTAAAAATTTAAATCGACCGTTGAAAGGTCTAAGGCCAGCAGAAAGAACAATGTGTCATCTCGACATAAGTTTAGAGGTAAAATAAAAAGCTAGTCTCCAAACAAGCGCAAAGCTTCCACGTGTCCACAACCCAATATAGGCACTCCTAAATAAGTAGAAGGGACCCAACCAAAAAACAAAGAAAGAGGAGCTGGCCCAAATTGGTTAAGTATAAAAGGATCAGCGGATGGTGCCACATCTCTCATCAATGCACCTTCAAGGGTTGAATCCAAAGGTAGTTCCCCAAACATGTACTATCTCTTCACGTGACTCATCAACGCAACTTCAAAGGTGCGGCCCAAAGAGATACCCTGAACTAGTGTCATCCCTCCACATTTCTACGGTCTGATAGAAGTCAAATGGGTAGTAGGCTCGAATCAACTAAGTATAAAAGAACCAGCGGAGCTCTCCACGTGTCTCAACAGTGCACCTTCACGGGTCGAAGCCAAAGGTGGTTCCCTAAATGAGTGCTAGCTTTCCATGTGTCCCAAGTTTGAAAAGAAGACAGAGTTAGCTATTGAATCAGCTAATTATAGAAGGGTTTGTGGAAGCCTTCACGTGTCAGCTCGGTACAACTTTAAAGGAAAAATACAAAGGCGATTCCCAAATGTACGCTGTGCCTCCATGTGTCAAGGGTAAGACATATGGCCCCGCCAAACAAAAGGGACTTAGAAAAAGCACAAAGAAATAGAGAAAATCTGCAGAAGCAGCCACGTGTCTCTTCGTTTCTCTTTCTAGAGACAAATCCAAAACTGGCCCCACTCATGCTAAGGGAAAAGGTCAAATATTGAACCCACATCAATAGTCAAGTATAGAAGCGGGTCAGTGGAAAACCTTAATATTTTGAGCCTTGTTTCCATAAAAGGTGTAAAGTGATAAAGTTAACCACAACCCCACTCAAACAAAGGGAAAAATTCAAATGTTAAGCCCGCATAAAAATTCAAAGCAAGAAGGTGGGTCGGCGGAGAACTTTGAGATTTTTAGCCTCATTTCTAAAAGAAGTAAAATTATAAATTAAACTGTGACTTTGTTACCACTCAGGTAAAGACATGTGTCAGACCTATGTCAAAAGTGAAGTTGCGGGCTTGCGAGGCTGCAGGGAACTTTTTCACTTTGCATCTTTTATGCTAAAGGCGCAATTTCGATTTTTGTCCCACATATCCTTTTTTGCATTTTTTCAACATTTTTGTACAAATTTGATTCAAATATTCAAATGAGTAAAACTTTCACTCCACTACTCAAAGTTCGAAAAATTTTATACTATTGGAAATGGCTTGGTCTCCTCTATGCTATGGAAGCATAAAATATTGTTTTCATACAAACATGATAGTTGAAAATCTGGAAAACATCTTGTTGATGGTGAATCACAGCACCCCTGAACGTCTGTAACTCGATGGGTTGAGACTCTCAGTGTGATTTCATAACATGGAGCTTTTCCCAAGTGTGGGACCTTGTGAAATCAGAAAAGCTCTCCGAATGAAGGCCGGTTCCTATTCCTCTGTTCAGATGCACACGTAAAAATGCAGAGGGTTTACTCAAAATCTAAACTAACTTTCCAAGGAGACAGGGTAATAAGATGCATAAAATAAAACCTAAACTACAAAGGTGATGCACCGAGGAATGAAGAAACATTTGTCTTGCCAATAAACACAAACCATTAAAATGTAATGCAAGATCATACACAGATAAAAGATTCACAGTGAAATATTAGGAGGATGCAAATGAACATAGAGAGGGTTGAGAATCATCCACAGACATGCATTATTTTCTCCAAGATTGATACAATACACCACAAAATGCCAAGAGGCAAAGTTGCATTACAGTTTTAGATGGGAGGTTTGAACTCCACAGATTCACCTGCCAAAGAGAAGAAGGGAGGGGAAAAACAAGAATGTCCAACCTTTAGAAAGAAGCCCCTCCTTACAATTTATAGGAAGAATGAGAGAGAAAAGAGAGAGGAATTCCAAATCTACCCCAACCACCTCTAGGCTGCATTTAATTCATCTCATTATGATGGTAGGTGAGAACCCTAGAAAACCCAAAAAGTGGCGAACTATATTTTACAATTTTAAGAAATTTTTCTCACCTCATTAAAGATATCCAGTCGTAGTTAGATACAGGACCTCATAAGCTTTCCAAAAATTCCAACCTTACACGAATCTGAGCTCGTAGTCAAAATTTATGGCCATCTAAATATCTGCGCCAGGGTCTTACCTATGCCAAGGGTGCATCCATTCTCGTGTCGACACCCTCTATCGTGCACCTCTTACCTGCGCCAAGGGCGCATCCATTCTCGTGTCGACACCTTCTATCGTGCGCCTCTTACCTGTGCCAAGGGCGCATCCATTCTCATGTCGACACCTTCTGTCGTGCGCCTCTTACCTGTGCCAAGGGTGCATCCATTCTTGTGTCGACACCTTCTATCGTGCACCTCTTACCTGCGTCAAGGGTGCATCCATTCTCGTGTCGACACCTTCTGTCATGCACCTCTTACCTGCGCCAAGGGTGCATCGATTCTCGTGTCAACACCTTCTGTCATGCACCTCTTACCTGTGCCAAGGGCGCATCCATTCTCGTGTCGAAACCTTTTTTTGTGTGCCTCTAACCAACAACAAGGGTGCATCCATTCTCGTGTCGACACCTTCTCGCATGCACCTCTTACCTACGCTAATGGCGCATCCATTCTCGTGTCAACACCTTCTGTCGTGTGCCTCTTACCTGTGCCAAGGGTGCATCCATTCTCGTGTCAACACCTTCTATCATGCACCTCTTACCTACGCCAAGGGCACATTGATTCTCATGTCGACACCTTCTATCATGCACCTCTTACCTGTGCCAAGGGTGCATCCATTCTCGTGTCAAAACCTTTTGTTGTGCGCCTCTTACCTGTAACAAGGGCGCATCCATTCTCGTGTCGACACCTTCTCGCATGCACCTCTTACCTACACCAATGGCGCATCCATTCTCATGTCAACACCTTCTGTCATGTGCCTCTTACCTGTGCCAAGGGCACATCCATTCTCGTGTTGACACCTTCTGTCATGCACCTCTTACCTGCGCCAAGGGTGCATCCATTCTCGTGTCGACACCTTCTGTCATGCGCCTCTTACCTACGCCAAGGGCGCATCCTTTCTCGTGTCGACACCTTCTGTCATGTGCCTCTTACCTATGCCAAGGGCGCATCCATTCTCATGTCGACACCTTTTGTCGTGCTCCTCTTATCTACACCAAGGGCGCATCCATTCTCGTTTCGACACCTTATGTCGTGCACCTCTTACCTATGCCAAGGGTGCATCCATTCTCGTGTCGACACCTTCTGTCATGTGCCTCTTACCTACGATAAGGGCGCATCCATTCTCATGTCGACACCTTTTGTCATGTGCCTCTTACATGTGCCAAGGGCGAATCCATTCTCGTGTCGACACCTTTTGTCATGCACCTCTTACGTGTGCCAAGGGTGCATCCATTCTCATGTCGACACCTTCTATCGTGCACCTCTTACCTGCGCTAAGGGCGCATCCATTCTTGTGTCGACACCTTCTATCATGTGCCTCTTACCTGTGCCAAGGGCACATCCATTCTCGTGTCGAAACCTTCTGTTGTGCGCCTCTTACTTGTGCCAAGGGCACATCCATTCTCATGTCGATACCTTCTGTCGTGCGCCTCTTTGGTTGGAAACGCAATAAATGTCAGGGTTTGAGTTTCTTTGATTTCCATATTCTTCCGCTTGTCTATATCTACCCGGGGGGGAGATATTTACAACAATTTATTGACTCAGCAGGATCACCTACCTGCTAGGTAGAAGATCAGTGGCCTTTTAGCAATCCATTGGGTATAGAGTCATAAGAAATAACCTAAAACCAACCTGATATCTGATACCGAGCCTGATACCACAACGCCTTCTTTGGGAGCACGTTGAACTGCAGAGATTCAACCTGAGAGCAACAAAACCTATGCCGAAGCACTTAGGGAAATTGAAACCTAACTACAAAAAGACAATGTGCATACGCACTTAGAGGAATTGAAAACTTGGCTAATATTTACAAGGGTAAACCTTTTCCTTTTAGTAGCAATGTTTAAGATAGATTCCGTTAACCGGAATCGGGAGTTCTTCTCCATCCAATGTAGACAATTGGAAGGCATTACTACTTTTACATCCCTTGATCATGTAGGGGCCACTATAAATGGTATCAAACTTGGAATGCCTTCCTGGTTTTTCCCTATCTACATCCCATTTTAGAACTAGGTCCCCTTTCTGGAAGGTCCTTGCTCTTGCCTTCTTATCAAACCATCTTTTTACGAAGGCCTGATCCTTCTCAAGCATCTGAACTGCGTGTTCTCTTATTTCTTCCAATTCCATCAACTCTGCATACCTATCCTCCATTGGTTCAAACTCAGACAACTCCAACTGCTTCATGAGTTCCAATGCTGGCAATTCTAATGATATAGGCAATACTGCCTCTTTCCCATGGAAAAACTTGTAGGGGGAATTACCTGTAGATCTCTTTGGCGTTATCCTATCAGCCCATAATGTTAATTTAAGCTTGGTATGCCATGTCCTTTGGTTTTCATCCAAAGTCCTTCTAATGATTCTTAGCAAATTCTTGTTCGTGGACTCTGCCTGTCCATTACCCTGCGGGTAATACTTTGAAGAGGTGCTCAAGTAGATTCCATTATGGACAGCCCATTCTATAATCTTGGAACCTATGAATGCCAATGCATTATGTGATATGATAGTGGCCGGCACGCCAAACCTGGTCATTATCCCTTCATAAAAGTCTAGTATGTTAGACTCATTTGCCTCTTTGAGCACTATTGCTTCAATCCACTTGGTGAAATAGTCCGTTGCCGTGAGAATCCACTTGTGGCCTTGGCTTGAGTTTGGGTTGATGACCCCGATGAAGTCCAATCCCCATTACATAAATGGTTGGTCAACCAAAATTGGGTGCAATGGAAGCGCTGCTTGTCTTTCTTTGCCTGTGAAGAGTGCACATTTCTTACACTTTCTTATCCATGTATAGCAGTCGCTGAACACTGTGGGCCAATAATATCCTGCCTTCATTATCTTGAGATTTTTTACTCGTGGGGTGAAATGTCCTCCAAAATATCCATCGTGAAAATCTCATAACACCCTCTCAGTTTGACCTGTCTTAATACACCTCAATAGAACTCCATTGATGTCCTTTTTTAAACAAAACACCACCAATAAGCACATATGGAATGGCTTGTAATCTGAAGTATCTCCTTTTTTCTTTACTCATTTCTGGAGGGCATAATCCTGCCTTTAGGAAGTGTATCATATTCTGAGTCCAACAAGGAGTGGGCACATCATCATTTTCCTGTTCTTGACCATCCTGTAGTACCAAGACAGTCTCTTTTTCATCACTTGCTTCGACTTGTTGACTCAAGGCTAGTTGTTCACATAGTCCTTTTCCATGTACTAGCTTAGTGACCTTAATTTCGATGTCATACTCCATGACACGAGTGATCCATCCTACACATTTCTCATTCATATCCTTGTTTAGAAGGAAGTCCTTTACTCCCGCATGAGAGACCAATAATTGGATCTTATTGTTTGAGACTAGGTGCTTGAATTTCTTTAAGCTCCTGATCACTGCAAGGACATTCTTTTCAATGAAAGAGTACCTTGTTTCGTATTCCTCTAAGCCTTGACTAAATAAAGCAACTGGATGTTCTAATCCTTCTTTGTTTTTTTGTACCAGGATTGCAGAATTTGTGTCTCCACCGTCGAAGGCATATAGCATGAAGTCCTTGGAGAAGTCTGGATTGAGAAGAGTCAAAGCTTGAGATATAGCCTCTTTTATTGCCTCAAAACTTGCCTTTCCTTTAGATGTCCACTTAAATGTCATGCTCTTCTTTAACATCAGTGTTATTGGCTTTATGAGAGCTGCAAAGTTTGGAACAAACCTGTGGAAAAAATTGATCCTTCCTAAGAAGCTTTGAAGAGCCTTCTTGTGACTTGGCAATGGTAACGCTCGAATTGCTTCAACTCTTTCTGGGTCAATCGTCAATCCCTTCTTTGAAAAAATATGGCCTAGAAGTTTTTCTTCGTGAGCCAAGAATATGCATTTTTTGGGATTCAATGATACCCCAAATCTTCTACATCTCTGAAATACTTGCCTCAAATGATAGAGGTGATCTGCTAAATTTTTTGAGAATACAGTGATGTTGTCAAGATATATCAGACATATTTTATTGATCAACCCCTTAAATGCCATATCCATTACCCTTTGGAAAGTGGTTCCATCATTTGATAGCCCAAATGGCATCTTCTTGTAGGCATAGGTGCCCCATTTGGTGGTGAAAGCCGTCTTGAACTGGTCATCTTCTTTCACCATTAGCCTGATTATACCCTGAGTAGCCATCTAGGAGAGAGAAATCTCTCTGAACCGGATACTACTTGCAATATTTGTTCCATTGAAGGAAGTGGGTAATGGTCTTTGAGAGATGCCCTGTTTAGGTCTCGAAATTCCACACACAAACTGATTTCTCCACTCTTCTTTCTGACCGGAACCAAGTTTACAACCCAGCTCGAGTGCTTTATCAGAAATATAATGCTTGCCTCTATTAGCTTGCTTAACTCTTTCTTCATTAGAGGCTCAGTGTGAGGGTTGACTAGTCTCTTCTTCTGCCTGATGGGCTTAGCATCTGGATCCAATTCTATGGTATGTTGTGCCAACTTCATATTGAAACCTCTTAAGTCTTCATAGCTCCAAGCAAAGACATCTGGAAATTCTTGGAAAAGTTGTATGAAATCTGATTTCTCCTGCTTAGTGGCCACTTTACCAATTTGAAGTGTTTTGCCTTCCCCAACTGGAATTGGATCTGAATCTTCTCTCTTGACCTTTATGTTAGCCTTTTCCTTACGAAATTGGTCATTAGGGTTGAAGATAGACTCCAATGTTACTAAACCCTTGGGAAGCTTGTTTTTCCGCAGCTACACTACTTGATCCCCATACTGTTGCTCTAATATGTCTTGATTCCTAGCTGAAAATTCAGCCTCTTCTTGCAAAAAATTGACAATTTGTTGATCATTCTCAAACACCTGCCAGCTTGTGTTATTATTTGGCATTGCTGGCCTCACAATCACATGGATACGTGGTTGCATTTTTTCTCTTTTGATGTTGTCAACCACATCAAACATTGCTCCAACAGCTGCGAGCCTATCCGCGGCTTCATTTTTCTTCCTAGGTATGGACACGATATTGAAAGCTTCGAAATCCTTAACGAGGTCCCATACCCTGTTCTTGTAGTTCTTCAACAGGTCATTCTTTGTAGCATGTTGTCCCCTGACTTGGTTGATGATTAGCTCACTACCTCCAAACACCTGCAAGCTCTTTATGCCCTTTTTCCTGGCCCAATGAAGTCCATGAATCAATGCTTCGTATTCAGCCGTGTTGTTTGAACAAGAAAACTGGAAATGGAAAGCTGAATAATATTTGATGCCTTGAGGTGAAACAATCATAGCTCCTCCTCCTACACCTTTCCTACTCCTTGATCCATCGAAAAATAATCGCCATACCTCATTGTCATCCTTATGGTCTATTTTGGTGATGCTAGGAATAGGCTGGTTTTCTTCATGTATGCAATAGACTCCTAGCTCAGATTCTTCTACTTCTTGGTAGGGATCAAAAGCATGTACCTTACTTGCCCATTCATCAAGAGTCAAATCTAGAATGCTTCCAACTTTGGTGTCAGCTTCATCTGTGCTCGAATAATCTTCTTGATCAAATGTTGAACAGTTGGCATTGATTTGGCTTGGAGTATGAGGCTCAATATGAAAGTTTGCAATTGGTTCAGATCTGATTATGACCTTAGTACCATATCTTGTTCTGAACAACATATGTGACTAGTCAGAAGATAAATATCCTCCAATTTTGGCTATGAAATCCCTTGACAAGCATAGGGAAAAGAGTGGTGGCAAATCTATCACTGACACATCTTGCAAAACGGTAACGTTGGGGCATGCATGCAAGGTAAGATTCAAACCTTTAATCACTCCCACTATTGCTACTGTTGTCCCATCCAATTACACTACCCCCTTTGATATGACTTCATATTGGAGACCCAGTTGATCAGCTATTTGCTTGGGCATGAAAGAACTACTTGCCCCAGAATCAATCATGCAATTGTGTACTAGTTTATCCCCAATGATTAATGAAACATAGAATGGAGGGGGCTTAAAAACTTTACCTTGTTGTCCTCCATGATTCCCTTCAGGCTAAGCAGCATTTGTGAGGACATTCTCTTGCATATGGACATGTTGGTTTGAAGTTGACCAATTCTTCATGGCAGCTTGTAGAAGATCTCTTTGGCCTGGGATGGATAAAGATTCCCACATTGATATATTCACATTTGTCTTCTTCATTTGATTAATGATGCTAAATGGGGCTGAAACATCTCTTTGTTGTCCTTTAGGTGGCACATTCCTTTCTTGCGCATGGGCAGCAACAACTAGCATTTGAGTTGGTTTGGAAGGTGGTTTGGGCTGTCCTTGCATGTTTGGAGCTGCATTTTGTTTACCAACACCTTGTGGAGTGATGGAAGGTTGTAGATCACTTGGAACCAATGACTTCCCTTCACCAATATTCCTCTTCTTTGATCTTGTGTTAGCTACTACACTCTGAGAAGTTATTTGATTCATGCCACAAAAATCGTCAACTTGCCAATTCATAAGTGCGGTATTATTTGGAGTTGTGTTTTGCTCAGATGTCCCTTGTTGCTGATTTTTTTCTTGACTCACTTCACCTTCTATGCCAGTAGTTGTTACCATCAAGGCTTGGTTCAAAGCACCATTGAAGCACATAGATTGGTTGTGAGGTTCATTACATGGGAAACACCAATCATACTCTTGAGCTATATTGTTTTGGACTTGCACTAATGCCTTAGAAGTAGATACGACATTGGGGTTATAGTGCTTAAATGGTCTATTAGCGGGAGGCCTTACTTGGCTTTAATTTTGATTTACATCCTGAGCTGGTGACCTATTTTGTTGGTATGAGGGCCTAGCCTGGTGCTACGCTTAAGGTTGATACGGTCTAGCACTTTGAGCTTGTTGTCTTTTGATAGTCACCAGCTCATTTCCAAGGTTTTGCAATTGTTTCATAACCTCCTGGAGTTCATTTGAAGCACTAGAGGATGAAGTAGAAGTTTCATTTGAACTTTGATTTCTAGGAGTGGGAATAGGAGCCAAAGTGGGTGTTTGACTAGTGCTTGGATTTTCTAAGTTTGGATACAAGGGCATGGGAGGCCTAGGAGCCAGCTTACCAGCTTGAATAAGACAATTTTCAGCCCTAATGGCAATGCTATAAGTAGCAGGTAAGGTTGTGCCTCCCATAGATTGAAATAACATAGAAATATCAGAACTCAAAGCCTTAAGATAATATAGAAAATAACCTTCAGCTATTGGCCTAACGGCCACTGGTATCCTATCCCAAGACCTTTGAAATCTGAAGTTGAATTCAGTCAACTGCTCATGGGGAGCTCTCTTGATAGTTGTCAATTGTTCAAGTAGAGACAAATTGTCTCCCTTTTCCCCAAACTGCTCATGGAGAACTATGCATAACTAATTCCAATTTGTGATAAAACCGGCTCCAAGGCTCCTAAACCATTACAATTCCTTCCCTTTGAACAAAGATGCCAGCAATTTGACAACAACATCCATTTCATTTATCTCATGGACTGCACAAACGTTGGCAATGTCTTTGACATGATCACCAGGAGTGGTATGATTTTCTCCAGTGAAAAATGGAATGTTCTTAAATGCTGCAATTGGAACTGGATTCTATGCATTGAGGGCAAGTGGGCTGAGCCAATGAAATTGACAAAGGGATATAGTGGTTACGCCATTCTGACTAGCCTGAGAACCCTTGTTGATTGGATGAAAGGTCTACCAGGTGGAGGGGTTGATAAAGTCCTGTTAGGTGGAGATGGTGATCTTTGTGGTCTTCTTCCTCTCCTTCCTCTACCTGGTGATAGTTGCAAGTGGAAAAATAGCCCCTCTTCTTGAGTATCAAACCTGGTTCGAATTATTCTCATGTGCTTGGGCAACCTTCGTTGCTACACCGCTAAATTCTATCCCTTCGGAGTCACTAGATGTGTTAGAGAACGAGCCTGAAAATGCTAGATTCTGCCAAGTTACACACCAAACCTGACAATATTTAAACTCAAAATTTTGAAAGACCTGTATATTTGAGAATTTAGGGTTTGGGAATTTGATTTGGAATGACAGATCCCGAAAACCCAAAAATACCAGACTTCTGAAAATCCTGAAATCCGAAATACTAAAAACCATGAAAATTTGAAAATCACAAATTTCAAAAATACTAAGAATACCCTTTTGAAGATTATCCCGCTGATCTATCAACTGGTGAAATTTTGACTTGTTTTGAGCAAGTTAAGTCCTTGAAAATCGATTTCAAAGTTCAGCCTGGAAGGTGAAAAATTTGAAATTGTAAAACCTGTAATTTTTAGTCCAAATTTCTTGAAAATTCCTTCAAATCCTATGGAATGACCTCTTGGTCCCACCGGGCATGCCAAAACTATTGATGGAAAATCATAGCACCCCTGAATGTCTACAACTCGATGGGTTGAGAGTCTCAGTGTGATTGCATAACATGGAGCTTTTCCCAAGTGTGGGACCTTGTGAAATCAGAAAAGCTCTCCGGATGAAGGCCGGTTCCTATTCCTCTATTCAGATGCACACGTAAAAATGCAGAGGGTTTACTCAAAACCTAAACTAACTTTCCAAGGAGACAGGGTAATAAGATGCATAAAATAAAACCTAAACTACAAAGGTGATGCACCGAGGAATGAAGAAACATCTGTCTTTCCAATAAACACAAACCATTAAAATGTAATGCAAGATCATACACAGATAAAAGATTCACGGTGAAATATCAAGAGGATGTAAATGAAATTAGAGAGGGTTGAGAATCATCCACATACATGCATTATTTTCTCCAAGATTGATACAATACACCACAAAATGCCAAGATGCAAAGTTGCATTGCAGTTTTAGAAGGGAGGTTTGAACTCCACAGATTCACCTGCCAAAGAGAAAAAGGGAGGGGCAAAACAAGAATTTCCAACCTTTAGAAAGAAGCCCCTCCTTACAATTTATAGGAAGAATGAGAGAGAAAAGAGAGAGGAATTCCAAATCTACCCCGACCACCTCTAGGCTACATTTAATTCATCTCATTATGATGGTAGGTGAGAACCCTAGCAAACCCAAAAAGTGATGAACTATATTTTGCATTTTTTAAAAAAAAATCTCACCCAATTAAAGATATCCAGTCGTAGTTAGACAGAGGACCTCGCAATATTTCCAAAAATTCCAACCTTACATGAATCTGAGCTCCCAGTCAAAAGTTATGGCCATCTAAATATCTGCGCTAGGGTCTACCTCCTGTCAGTGCTCAAAATGTTGTGCCTCCTGAAGGTGCACCATAGGCACATCCATTCTCATGTTGACACCTTCTGTCATGCATCTCTTACCTGTGCCAAGGGAGCATCCTTCTCATGTCGACACCTTCTGTCGTGCGCCTCTTACCTGTGCCAAGGGCGCATCCATTCTCATGTCGATACCTTCTGTCGTACGGCTCTTAACTGCGCCAAGGGTGCATCCATTCTCGTGTCGACACCTTCTGTCATGTGCCTCTTACCTGCGCCAAGGGCGCATCCATTATCATTTTGACACCTTTTGTCATGCGCCTCTTACCTGCACCAAGGGCACATCCATTCTCGTGTCGACACCTTCTGTCGTGCGCCTCTTACCTGCGCCAAGGGCGCATCCATTCTCTTGTCGACACCTTTTGTCGTGCACCTCTTACCTATGCCAAGGACGCATCCATTCTCGTGTCGACACCTTCTGTCATGCGCCTCTTACCTACGCCAAGGGCGCATCCATTCTCGTGTCAACACCTTCTGTCGTGTGCCTCTTACCTACGCCAAGGGCGCATCCATTCTCGGGTCGACACCTTCGGTCATGTGCCTCTTACCTGCACCAAGGGCACATCCATTCTCATGTTGACACCTTCTGTCGTGCGCTTCTTACCTGCACCAAGGGCACATCCATTCTCGTGTCGACACCTTTTTTCATGTGCCTCTTTGGTTGGAAACGCAATAAATGTCAGGGTTTGAGTTTCTTTGATTTCCATACTCTTTCGCTTGTCTATATCTACCCGGGGGGGAGATATTTACAACACATCTTTTAAACCATTAATACGGGATCCAACTACTTCAAACCTGATCAGATCTGATCTGATCTTCCATCCTTTGTTCTTCATTACGCTAAAGACATGCAAAACAAAATTTGACAGATTGTAGGTGGATTTGCATGGGTATTAATGGTTGGTTGTTGAGCTTCCAAATCATATTTTCTTTCCTTCTCTTCTTCTCCTCTTTTCCGTTCATCTATAAATGTAAGAGCTTGGTTCATTGCAAATGTTTAACTCTGATACTTTTGAAGTGTGAATAGAATTGAAAACAATCGATACAGAATAATTTCCCCTTTCTCTCTATATCATCTTTTGTCTCTTCTTGCTTACCTGAAATATGTGGATCATTTATCTTCAGTAATAAGAAACTACGTGTTCTTATTAATACGATTTTTGGAACTTTGTGTCTATGGAATGATGTACTTATTGATGGCAAATCACAGCACCCCTAAATATCTGCAACTCGATAGGTTGAGACTCTCAGTGCGATTGCATAACATGGAGCTTTTCCCAAGTGTGGGACCTTGCAAAATCAGAAAATCTCTCCGGATGAAGGCTGGTTCCTATTCCTCTGTTCAGATGCACATGTAAAAAACGCAGAGGGTTTACTCAAAACCTAAACTAACTTTCCAAGGAGATAGGGTAAGAAGATGCATATAATAAAACCTAAACTACAAAGGTGATGCACCGAGGAATGAAGAACATCTGTCTTGTTAATAAACACAAACCACTAAAATGCAATGCAAGATCATGCACAGATAACCGATTTACAATGAAAGATCAAGAAGATACAAATGAACACAGAGAGGGTTGAGAATCATCCACAGACATGTATTATTTTCTCCAAAGATTGATACAATACACTACAAAATGCCAAGAGGCAAAGTTGCATTATAGTTTTAGGTGGGAGGTTTGAACTCCATAAATTCACCTGCCAAAGAGAAGAAGGGAGGGGCAAAACAAGAATGTCCAACCTTTAGAAAGAAGCCCCTCCTTACAATTTATAGGAAGAATAAGAGAGAAAAGAGAGAGGAGTTCCAAATCTACCCTAACCACCTCTAGGTTGCATTTAATTCATCTCATTATGATGGTAGGTGAGAACCCTAGCTGTAATGACCCAAAAATTCACACACAAACAACACAGTAAAAGACAGGATATTTTTTTTTTACTTGCTTGAAGATAATACGACACTACACCAGTTCTCTAGGGAAAACAACCAACTAAAGACATGCTTTCCACAACACGGACCCACACTGGTTATAGATAAACATGAGGCACACACTTAGAACACAACGGTTCATCTAAAGTATGTAATTTTGCAAACAAGGTCTTCCACAGAAAGTTTCTTTAGAATCACGTTTTAGTTGTAAGTGCTTTTACATTCTTTACTTTTCCCAGAGGAATTATGATAGGAGAAGCTAAATTTCCCCTAACTTGTTAATGTTAATATACAGTGTAAACCAATTATTGGATGGTAAGAGGTTGCTTCATTTACTTGATTAACTTATTCATTTGGGAGGAGGCGGTTAAATTTTCAAGGCTCTTAACTTCATCAATCTATTTTTGACGTTGTGTTTTTGAACATATATGTTTTATCTTTTCAAGCGCTCAATTTTATTTTATTTTATTTTATTTCAGTACATGACTGTCTAAATCTTGGATTCATCATTAAGATCTTATTAGTTGTTAATAAAGATTTCATTGGGGTCAAGAGTCTAACCAGAAATATTAAAGGTTTCACTTGGGCTTCACTTGAAGAGATAGACATAAGTATATTGTTTACATTTTCAACGGGTAAGATAGATCGAAGAGTTTCTTAATCAAGTTCCTTATATTTATTATAATTTTATTATCTTCCAAGATTTAATCATTGATTTCACCTTAAGACCGTTCTAAAGACTCACCATAATAAGAGATTGTTGATTAGTTTACGCGGGATCACAAGGTATATTTGTTTCTCTTGTTTTTTTTTTTTCTAGGTTCAAAACATAGTCCTCTACCAAACGACACATGACCAAAGGTAGCCAAAGTGATGTAAGTTGATTCAAGTTTAGATAATTATAATTAGGTTGACAATTCAAGGATAAATCATATTCTGAAAAGTGAAAATTCAACAAAGGATACGCATGTCAAAATAAGTTCATTTAATCTTATTGACAATAATATTTCTCAAATTGAATTTCAAACGATAACAACAACCTACATGAGAACAATACAAAATTATAACGCAATGCCTTCTAATTAGTCTCCACAATTTCCATACCAATGTTTTAAAGCAAAAGAAAAACATTTGTACAACAGCAGTTCCTAACAAGGTTGGAATCCACTTTCTACACATGTTTCTTTTTCTTTTCTACTCAAGAAATCCTCCTGCACATTTGTTAGCACATGTCAATTCGCAAGAACTAAGCATGATAAAAGCTATATTATTAAGACAATATGTTGTTATCTAACTGTTTCAAGGAAGAAAAGCATCGTTGATTATGAAAAATAACCCAAGGGTCTAAACAAGAGCAATTAAAGAGTTGTCCAAAAGCATAAAATATCTAAATAAAAAGGAAGGGACTAACTCTATTTAATTATCATTTTCTCATAGGAGAAGTTAACAAACATCATAGTCAATTCCACCCATATCACAATAATGACCATCATTTCAACAAGATAACATTTCGAAACAAAAACAATTACAAGAAGAGAATTGATTTCAAACGTGATATGTCCCTATTTGTTTAAGTTAGTTCACCAAGCCAAGGCTTCACTATGCCACTGGAAGATCCCAGACAATCAATCGACATGAGAATATCTAAACCAACATGACTTATTAATATTAAGATGATGTGCCTATAACAGTTAATTTTATGTCAGCACAAAAAAATAAATTGGAAAGAAAAGGAGTGAAATGCACAAATGACCCCGTATGGGCCACATCCTATCCTAACAATCCTTCTATTAAACTTTCTTCTAATCAAGAGAATGTCTTAAGAAAAAGGAAAAACTTGACAAAACCAAATGTAACCATTATAAATCTTACAGGAGGGTTACTCAATCATTCACAAGAACACAACACAGGATACATAGCTTCCAAAGGAAAATCTGTCGTCAACAACAAGTTGACTTTAACCTTTCTCGTCAACACATAGCCATTCTACTACAATGATAGCAAGGAGGTCGTATCACAACGTTCATCACAAAAACCAGTCAACCAATGAGTTTCCAAACACACCAACCTCTAAGTCACAAGAGAATGAAATTTAAACATCTTTACGAAGCAAAACGTAGAGTAATTTCTTACGCATAAAATCAATATCCCAATTTTAAGATTTGAAAACTTCCTCACTAATGATCAAGTAGATCTCGTATCCTCCAACAGGTGTGAAACAAAATTAAGGTAAGAAAAAGAGTATTTCCTCTGACATTTTAAGGTATCCAAAAAAAATGTGAGTAACGTCTAAAGAAGACATTCCATAGGATCAGGTACATTCCTCAAAACATACAACAGTCACCAAGGGAGAGAAGGTGATTCCAAAGACAACAATCTCTAAACGGTGAACATGAATTGATATCAAATTATGAAGATCAACCATGACGCTCGAAGAATAAAAGTATTTCTTCGAGCGATTCAAAAAAAATAACAAAAGCAACTAACCTAGTTGAGAGTAATATCAACTTGGCTCAATTCAAAGATCAGTCAAGCTAAGCACACACTAAGCCAACCAGGAAGGGTTACTAGAACCTAAAACAACTAAAAGAAAAGGATAGAGATAGGAATAGCATCATTCACCTATACACAATTCACTCGCAGTACTCAAACACTAATTTGCAAATACCCAACATAAACCAGAATTACAGATCTCGAACCGAAACAAGAATAAAAACAAAACAGGAACTATAAATTTGAGTCCAACAACAATGTTTGATAAAACATTCAAATCGTGAGACCAACACAAAGAACTCAGGAATTTTCATTACATGACTCCCACATCTTTTGTTTTATTAGTCTTAAGAACAAATTTCACCCAACTAATATTTATTAAAACCCAGAAAACAATATAAAAGGCTTCAACTAGCGCAATCATTTCTAACGCCAAAAAAAAAGACAAAAGAGCAAGGGAAGTGGAAACCAAACAGCATACCATCACACGAGACATTTATATGAAGAGTAGAGTTATTTAATGAATCAGTTAAATAATATCATAAGAATCAATGGTATCGAGAATATCGTGCCTGATTAAGCTCCCGCAGTCGATAACAAGATGGACATGGCCTGAAACAGCAACCCAAGCCTAATTCCATTTTCTTCAAGCTCGTTGGGCACCCAAACATCAAACATATTCACATTGGCATAGGTAGGAGTTCACAGCCAGGGTGGGTGGTCTAAAATACTTCCCATCATCCTCCCAACACCGCTCCAAGATTAGCCCTAGAACTTCTGTAGGCCCCATTTTTGGAAATTGAACTTCATCCTTCCTCATTCATCCAAACACCTCCACCATCTCCATATTCATCTGATTGTTTCTGATTTGGACCTCCTAACCTTGGTGCTCTCATATTAGGAGCAGCCCTAGTCTAAGACGAAGCAGAAGAAGATGGCTTTATAACCAAAAAGAATCTCTTGGTACAGACTCCAAGTATTCTGTGGCAAGCTTTCTGACCCAAGCTCTTGGGGGAAAGGGTAGAAATAGGAGAGCTCTTTTGAAACAATTTTGGAGTTCTCCCGATGCATTCATGTGCCATGGAGGCTATGCAACAGAGAATTTGTTGATCTCTATCAAGACTTAACCTTGTAAACAAAATCTCAAATGCTTACTGGAACGGCCCTCCAGCGAATATTGGGAGCTTAAACCATTTTTGCAAAGCTCCAGCTAGTAAGGCACAATTATACTTGCAGTTATCAGGAGCTAGAACATTCTCGATGAATTGACTGAAAACACAAGCTTTCACAATATAACCTGCCTGGCATGTGGCACATATTTTGAAAACCTTTTTTTTTCACTCAAAGACCACATTAGCACTTCAAATTTGTGTCATAGCCAATGTGGTTTTACTACTATCTATCTTCAATGTAGAAACAAGTTTGTTAATAAATGTTGTTCCATATAACCTGGTATTCTACCAAAAAAATCCGTGTGTCCGAAGCCCGTGAGAAATTGGGAAACTAAAATGAAATTACAGTCTATTAGAGGTGTGTGGAGATGGAGAAAGTCCACAAAAACGTAAGTAAACGCGACAGCATCAGGAGGTGGTCCTGTATGACGCTTCTAAGAATGTTCACACAGATTTAGAAAATTGAAGTCCAGCTGAACACGGATCAAGGACCCTCACTGTCACATAGTCGATTTGGATAAAAAAAATATCTTGAAGGAGAGACCCGAATTTGAGGATGCAGGGGGGTTTTTTTTTTATGCAATGGCAGGTGGCTATTAAAGCCACCCACCTCCAGCCAACCAAGGAAACAAAGTCAAAAGACATTAACATTCCCATTTAATTTATGTTTCTAGTCGAATCTGTGACCCTTTCTAAAATCTCCTTTTAACATTGAAGTCACTATCTTCCAAAACATAGCTTCATGTCAAATCTCACAATGATCTTGACTCCATGGGTCTTGTTTAATATAATGCCTAGGTTGTGGTTTATGTCAAAGTCGAGGTCTAGGTTATAAGTTGTTTGGAAACGTCAAGTCTTACCTTAGGAAAAATTGAAGTCCTTAGATATAGTTAACACGATATCAACAAGATACCACAAGATATGATAGCATATCATAACTGCAACCACTTAATTGAAATCACGAAGAAAGAATAAAGACTTGAAACCAAGCCACTATGTCAAAGATCAAATGAACTCAAGGTAAGATTGTCAAACAAATAAATGTCAACTAAGGTCACAAGGCAATAACGAAATTTAATACGGCAATAGCGTATTGATGAGATATCCTTCTTTAAATAGGTTTACGCACAGGACATTACACAGTCCACACACAAAGGTGTCATTAACGACTTGAGAATGCAAGAAGGAGAGGGAAGGTGATAAGACATCACTGAGACATGGATCAAGACATCATAATTACACACAGGCATCCGACACTCCACAAGAGGATCATTACGACAAGAACTAGGGTAGACGCCGAATGGGGCATTACATTCTCCTCCCCTTAAGAAAAGCATCGTCCTTGATGCGACATAACACAACGGAAAAGAAATGGTTCGCAACCAAGAACAGGTAAAGGAGAAATTACACCCTATGGTTTAAAATTTCAGTCGATTTAAAGCACGGCCACAGGGTAGCCTTAGGAACATTTGGTAGAAATTTAAACTTTCAAGGTTCTGTGAAGATTGGCAGTTCTTTCTTGTTCATCATTTCATTAGTCTCTTTCCATTATCATTATTTCTAGTTTTAGTTTCTTTTAAAAATATCATCATTGAAGGGTTTTGATTTATTCCTTATTGTGGGTGCCCAACATGAACTGCTAACACAACACCCTATCAGGTTCACAAGACCCTACAGATTCACAAGCACACAAGTATATACTTCAAGATTGTATTACACCACATAAAGGTTACTCAAATACGGAATGTAATAGGCATAGTCCACATAACATAGTACTCGACACACATCAATGACTGACATACCAAAATACTTAACCAAAACAGTACTACAATCCACCAGACATTTCGTCAATTTGTATCGATGAAAAAATTCACATAACGCCAAACAAATGCTATAGGTACATAGTGTCCACACGGGAATTAATGACATATCCACAACATCACAACACATATCCATCTGACATGAGTAACACATACATCAAAAGACCACTACCAAAACATCACAATAACTCAACATATATCCCAGAACATCAACCATACACACAAATATCATAAGCCTCCCTCAAACTCTTATGCCTCCCTCAAGTCTCTTATGCCTCCCTCAAACTCTTATGCCTCCCTCAAGTCTCTTATGCCTCCCTCAAACTCTTATGCCTCCCTCAAACTCTTATGCCTCCCTCAAGGAGGCCGGTTGACCCTATGGTCCAAGACACATAGAGTTCGAACACTCCTAACCCAAGTGACATAATAACACGTGGTTCAACAACCCGCTAGTTATCTGTACTCCTTGGGGCGTACTCCTATACAAAAAAGTGGGTCCATAGGTCCAACCATTTCATGGTGCATCCCATGACCCTATTCCACACATCACGACAATAGAACCAGCAAAACAATCCAAACCAAATGCCAAGTGGTAAAGTACAAGCCTTTGGCAAGGCAGTAAGAATTCCAAATTTAAAATAAGATCCAAAACCAAGCAAAAATAAATGGCCAAATAGCCATAGTTAGTATCAAAATCCCCATGTTAGTGCCACAAACCAAGGAAATGCCCAAAATTGTAAAGCATGGCAATCAAGAAAAGCTGTTGGTCCTTACAAAATAAAGTAAAAAGCTTAATTTACGAATAAAATCAACTCATAATAATGTCACATTACGATAACTGTGTAGCCTTATCTGGCCACCAAGGGGTACTCAACGAGTTGCTAGCACTTGGAGCATCAAGCCTCAGCTCACAAAATAAAACATCAATAGTACAATTTCATCACCTCTTTCTGAATCATCCTGCCACCACTTCGACAAGGCTAAACATAGTCATAGTTGTACTTAGGTTGCATACATACAACCACATAGGGAGAGAGGAAAGAATCACATGTTATCTACTAAACTGATTTTTGGTTCGAGTTATTGACCCATGGTACACCATTCCTCACTCTCAACATACACTTCTACCGATTTCCCTCAGGGTCAGTTAGCGTAAGGTTCACAACATAACATGTAACTACATCACTAACACAATGGTGGTACATATACAAGGTAGATCACAATCATACATTCACTGAGTGTAACACATCACTTTACCACATTCTGCACCCAAAGTGAAATCACCATACGATAGGGTTCATACACTTACCGTATGACCCCAAATCACAACATGAAGCATTACATATTTGCACAAATCATACATACGATGAACATAGTACATCCCAACATAACATCCATTGCTACATAACAAGGTGGTACACACATCTCATCAAAACAAGATAAAAACATCATGATACAACTCATTTCTTTTAACATCAATCTAGTCATACAACACATTGATACACCTACATACCAGAATATGTCACAATGATCCAACACTACGTCATCCCAATTATAATTCTTTTCACATGCCACAAACAGTAATTCACACGTGAACTCTTCATAGAATCCACAAGAAGGAGAGAGAATACTCCCATCCCTAACACATCAATATGATAACAAATATGCACAAGGTGACATACACATCACGTGCGTTCACAATATCACAATTACGACAATAATCACATCACATTTAAAGCACATTACTCTTCCAATATAAATCATCATCATGCAATACCATCATCTCCATGAAACAACATCATGTAACACCATCACCATCATGTAACATCACCATACAGCACCAATCCATCCCATAGGTTCGAGAGCATGAACCTACGCTCTGATACCAAGTGTAACACACCCAAATATTCACACACAAACAACACAGTAAAAGACAGGATATTTTTTTTTACTTGCTTGAAGATAATACGACACTACACCAGTTCTCTAGGGAAAACAACCAACTAAAGACATGCTTTCCACAACACGGACCCACACTAGTTACAGATAAACATGAGGCACACACTTAGGACACAACAGTTCATCTAAAGTATGCAATTTTGCAAACAAGTTCTTCCACAGAAAGTTTCTTTAGAATCATGTTTTAGCTGTAAGTGCTTTTACATTCTTTACTTTTCCCAGAGGAATCATGATAGGAGAATCTGTAGTTCATGTATCCTTTGAAGAATTTTCCCCTACCTTGTTAATGTTAATATACAGTGTAAACCAATTATTGGATGGTAAGAGGTTGCTTCATTTACTTGATTAACTTATTCATTTGAGAGGAGGCAGTTAATTTCTCAAGGCTCTTAACTTCATCAATCTGTTTTCGACGTTGTGCTTTTGAACATATATGTTTTATCTTTGCAAGTGGTCAATTTTATTTTATTTTATTTTATTTCAGTACATGACTGTCTAAATCTTGGATTCATCATTAAGATCTTATTAGTTGTTAATAAATATTTCATTGGGATCAAGAGTCTAACCAGAAATATTAAAGGTTTCACTTGGGATTCACTTGAAGAGATAGACATAAGTATATTGTTTACATTTTCAACGGGTAAGATAGATCGAAGAGTTTCTTAATCAAGTTCCTTCTATTTATTATAATTTTATTATCTTCCAAGATTTAATCATTGATTTCACCTTAAGACCGTTCTAAGGACTCACCACAATAAGAGATTGTTGATTAGTTTACGTGGGATCACAAGGTATATTTGTTTCTCTTGTTTTTTTTTTTTTGCTAGGTTCAAAACATAGTCCTCTACCAAACGACACATGACCAAAGGTAACCAAAGTGATGTAAGTTGATTAAAGTTTAGATAATTATAATTAGGTTGACAATTCAAGGATAAATCATATTCTGAAAAGTGAAAATTCAACAAAGGATACGCATGTCAAAATAAGTTCATTTAATCTTATTGACAATAATATTTCTCAAATTGAATTTCAAACGATAACAACAACCTACATGAGAACAATACAAAATTATAAATGCAATGCCTTCTAATTAGTCTCCACAATTTCCATACCAATGTTTTAAAGCAAAAGAAAAACATTTGTACAACAGCAGTTCCTAACAAGGTTGGAATCCACTTTCTACACATGTTTCTTTTTCTTTTCTACTCAAGAAATCCTCCTGCACATTTGTTAGCACATGTCAATTCGCAAGAACTGAGCATGATAAAAGCTATATTATTAAGACAATATGTTGTTATCTAACTGTTTCAAGGAAGAAAAGCATCGTTGATTATGAAAAATAACCCAAGGGTCTAAACAAGAGCAATTAAAGAGTTGTCCAAAAGCATAAAATATCTAAATAAAAAGGAAGGGACTAACTCTATTTAATTATCATTTTCTCATAGGAGAAGTTAACAAACATCATAGTCAATTCCACCCATATCACAATAATGACCATCATTTCAACAAGATAACATTTCGAAACAAAAACAATTACAAGAAGAGAATTGATTTCAAACGTGATATGTCCCTATTTGTTTAAGTTAGTTCACCAAGCCAAGGCTTCAGTATGCCACTGGAAGATCCCAAACAATCAATCGACATGAGAATATCTAAACCAACATGACTTATTAATATTAAGATGATGTGCCTTTAACAGTTAATTTTATGTCAGCACAAAAAAATAAATTGGAAAGAAAAGGGGTGAAACGCACAAATGACCCCATATGGGCCACATCCTATCCTAACAATCCTTCTATTAAACTTTCTTCTAATCAAGAGAATGTCTTAAGAAAAAGGAAAAACTTGACAAAACCAAATGTAACCATTATAAATCTTACAGGAGGGTTACTCAATCATTCACAAGAACACAACACAGGATACATAGCTTCCAAAGGATCTGTCGTCAACAACAAGTTGACTTTAACCTTTCTGGTCAACACATAACCATTCTACTACAATGACAGCAAGGAGGTCGTATCACAACGTTCATCACAAAAACTAGTCAACCAATGAGTTTCCAAACACATCAACCTCTAAGTCACATGAGAATGAAATTTAAACATCTTTACGGAGAAAAACGTAGAGTAATTTCTTACGCATAAAACCAATATCCCAATTTTAAGATTTGAAAACTTCCTCACTAATGATCAAGTAGATCTTGTATCCTCCAACAGGTGTGAAACAAAATCAAGGTAAGAAAAAGAGTATTTCCTCTGACATTTTAAGGTATCCAAAAAAAATGTGAGTAACGTCTAAAGAAGACATTCCATAGGATCAGTTACATTCCTCAAAACATGCAACAGTCACCAAGGGAGAGAAGGTGATTCCAAAGACAACAATCTCCAAATGGTGAACATGAACTGATATCAAATTATGAAGATCAACCATGACGCTCGAAGAATAAAAGTATTTCTTCTAGCGATTCAAAAAAAATAACAAAAGCAACTAACCTAGTTGAGAGTAATATCAACTTGGCTCAATTCAAAGATCAGTCAAGCTAAGCACACACTAAGCAAACCTGGAAGGGTTACTAGAACCTAAAACAACTAAAAGAAAAGGATAGAGACAGGAATAGCATCATTCACCTATACACAATGCACTCGCAGTACTCAAACACCAATTCGCAAATACCTAACATAAACCAGAATTACAGATCTCAAACTGAAACAAGAATAAAAAAAAAACAGGAACTATAAAGTTGACTCCATTAACAATGTTTGATAAAACATTCAAATCGTGAGACCAACACAAAGAACTCAGGAATTTTCATTACATGACCCCCACCTCTTTTGTTTTATTAGTCTTAAGAACAAAGTTCACCCAACTAATATTTATTAAAACCCAGAAAACAATATAAAAGGCTTCAACCAGTGCAATCATTTCTAACGCCAAAAAAAAATACAAAAGAGCAAGGGAAGTGGAAACCAAACAGCAAACCATCACACGAGACATTTATATGAAGAGTAGAGTTATTTAATGAATCAGTTAAATAACATCATAAGAATCAATGGTATAGAGAATATCGTTCCTAATTAAGCTCCCGCATTCGATAACTAGATGGACAGGGCCTGTAATAGCAACCCAAGACTAATTCCATTTTCTTCAAGCTCGTTGGGCACCCAAACATCGAACATCTTCACGTTGGCACAGGTAGGAGTTCACGGCCAGGGTGGGTGGTCTAAAATACTTGCCATCATCCTCCCAACACCGCTCCAAGATTAGCCCTAGAACTTTTCTAGGCCCGATTTTTGGCAATTGAACTTGATCCTTCGTCATTCATCCACACATCTCCACTATCTCCATATGCATCTGATTGTTTCTGATTTGGACCTCCTAACCTTGGTGCTCTCATATTAGGAGCAGCCCTAGTCTGAGACGAAGCAGAAGAAGATGGCTTTATAACCAAAAAGAATCTCTTGGTACAGACTCCAAGTATTCTGCGGCAAGCTTTCTGACCCAAGCTCTTGGGGGAAAGGGTAGAAATAGGAGAGCTCTTTTGAAACAATTTTGGAGTTCTCCCGATGCATTCATGTGCCATGGAGGCTATGCAACAGAGAATTTGTTGATCTCTATCAAGACTTAACCTTGTAAACAAAATCTCAAATGCTTACTGGAACAGCCCTCCCGTGAATATTGGGAGATTAAACCATTTTTGCAAAGCTCCAGCTAGTAAGGCACAATTATACTTGCAGTTATTAGGAGCTAGAACATTCTCGATGAATTGACTGAAAACACAAGCTTTCACAAATTACCCTGCGTAGCATGTGGCACAGATTTTGAAAACCTTTTTTTTTTCACTCAAAGACCACATTAGCACTTCAAATTTCTGTCATAACCAATGTGGTTTTACTGCTATCTATCTTCAATGCAGAAACAAGTTTTTTCATAAACGTTGTTCCATATAACCTGGTATTCTACCAAAAAAATCTGTGTGTCCGAAGCCTGTGAGAAATTGGGACACTAAAATGAAATTATAGAGTCCATTAGATGTGTGTGGAGATGGAGAAAGTACAAAAAAATGCAAGTAAATGCGACAGCATCAGGCGGTGGTCCCGTATGACGCTTTCGAGAATGTTCACACAGATTTTAAAAATTGAAGTCCAGCCGAACACGGATCAAGGACCCTCACTGTCACATAATCGATTTGGATAAAAAAATATCTTGAAGGAGAGACCCGAATTTGAGGATGCAGGGGGTGTTTTTTTTATGCAATGGCAGGTGGCTATTAAAGCCACCCACCTCCAGCCAACCAAGGAAACAAAGTCAAAAGACATTAACATTCTCATTTAATTTATGTTTCCAGTCGAATCTGTGACCCTTTCTAAAATCTCCTTTTAACATTGAAGTCGCTATCTTCCAAAACATAGCTTCATGTCAAATCTCACAATGATCTTGACTCCATGGGTCTTGTTTAATATAATGCCTAGGTTGTGGTTTATGTCAAAGTCGAGGTCTAGGTTATAAGTTGTTTGGAAACGTCAAGTCTTACCTTAGGAAAAATTGAAGTCCTTAGATATAGTTAACATGATATCAACAAGATACCACAAGATATGATAGCATATCATAATTGCAACCACTTAATTGAAATCACGAAGAAAGAATAAAGACTTGAAACCAAGCCACTATGTCAAAGATCAAATGAACTCAAGGTAAGATTGTCAAACAAATAAATGTCAACTAAGGTCACAAGACAATAACGAAATTGAATACGGCAATAGCGTATTGATGAGATATCCTTCTTTAAATAGGTTTACGCACAGGACATTACACAGTCCACACACAAAGGTGTCATTAACGACTTGAGAATGCAAGAAGGAGAGGGAAGGTGATAAGACATCACTAAGACATGGGTCAAGACATCATAATTACACACAGGCATCCGACGCTCCACAAGAGGATCATTGCGACAAGAACTAGGGTAGACGCCGAATGGGGCATTACACTAGTGAACCAAAAAAGTGGCGAACTATATTTCTCATTTTTAAGAATTCCAAAAAGTCCAACCTTGCATGAATCTGAGCTCCCAGTCAAAAGTTATGGCCCTCTAAATATCTGTGCCAAGGTCTGCTTCCTACCAGTACTCAGAATGTTGCACCTTCTGAAGGTGCGCCATAGGCGCATGAATATTCTATGTCGACACTCATCTTTCTGTGTGCCAAAGGCGCATCCATCCTATATGTCGACACTCCTTTCCATGCGCCATTAACTGTGCGCCAAGGTGTAACTTTTTCTATGTCGATACATCCATTGTCATGCGCCAAGGGCGCAACCTTTTCCTGTGTCGACACTCCGTGTATATGTCGACATCTATTTCTCATGCGCCAAGGGTGTAACCTTTTCCTGTGTCGACACTCCATTGTCATGTTGACCATTTCTGTGCACCAAGGGCGCAACTTTTCCTGTGCTTCGACTACTCCGTGTCGTAATGCCATTTCTATGCGCCAAGAGTTGCAACTTTTCCTGTGTCGACACTCTGTGTCGTGCTTGCCTATTTCTACCCGGTGCGCCAAGATATATACAACAGTACTATGTTGTCTATGTCGAATTACTCTGTGTCTATATCACCATTTCTGTGTGCATATAGGCTGTTGGTGACGCTATTATCTAAATTATCTTGAAAGCTACTGAGTTTCATTTGATTCCCATACTCTTTCGTTCAGTTTCTTCTATATCCTACCCGGGGGGGAAGCTATTATGGTACAACAAATACATTTCAAGCTGTCATATAGTCTAGCTCATCAGACCAAAGTTTTACATTTATATAGAGGAGGAAAGTTGCTTTTTTACCACCTATAACAGTGATGAATAAATATCACTATACGAATATTGGCAGTGGACTTGTTGACTCCACCACAACTAGAAAGTTTTGATACACAATTACAACTAGTAAGCTAACTCAACACAACCGGTACACCACTGAAGAAAAGGGGAAGCTTTGACTACTAACCAACCCCTGTTTAGAGCTAAACTGACCCCTAAAGTGCTAATAATCTAGTCCTAATCCAAAAAAATAAAAGGATAAATAATATCACTCCAATATAAGGGAGAGTCTCTACAGGGTCAACCCCTCTTAAGTATGAATTAACCAATTGAACAATGAATTAAATGAACTAAGATACATGATTGCGTAGGAACTCTTTTTCTTTGCTCATAAATGAAGTTTGTTCTTCAGTGTCTCATTGTGTTGGTGTTGGCATGCTCCAAAATTAACCGCGTCTGCAACACAGAGTGTAGGTAATTACTAAGATAGCGAAATATAACAATTTAACTCAAAAGATTTAATTAAAGTACTGTTAAAGATATACTTTGCAATCCTAGAAATGCTAAAAGAGATCGCATAACTAGTGGAAGTGAATATACCTATATTTTCTTCTAGAGGAACGTGCTCTTGAACCCATGTGCTTTGATACCAAGTGTAATGCCTACAACTTCAATGTCCAAACCAAGCCTGAGTCTAAGAATTTATTAGGGGTGATTCAGTGCCCAACTTTTTTATGTAAAAGGAGAGTTCACATGTGCTAGTGGTGCATTACCAGTTCCCAACACATGAATCCCAAAGAGAATAACCAACAAGTTGGAGCCGAAACACCCATTTAATAATTAAATATTATTAATTTATTTCCCAAAATATTATATAGTTTAACACCCTTCCATAAATCATTTTTCTTTAATAGATTATTTTCCCACCCGATTAATAACCATGGTCAAATTATTTTATTTCAATATAAACTTACTACTAATCATCTAAAAACCCCTTTGATTAGTTCTTTATTAAATATCAAGGATCATGTTATATTCATTCCTACCACAAAGAGGGTCACCACTTGTCCAGTCCACTAAGTAGCCCCATTCACTAATTAACCCGTACATTTTATTTAAATTTCATTCCCATCAAAAGGCACAACTTAATATTTGTAGGATACATCCTCCACCATTAGATTAGATTTATATTGACCCTTAGATCTTAGATTTCTAAAATTTCCTAAAATTTCTTATGTTTACTTCTTATCCTCATTTTTCCCTAATCTCACTTCATTTTTGTTTTATTGGTTTAGAAAGAGGAAGAGAGGAGTAATGGAAGCTATTAGAACTCTCGAGGGTTTTCTCTCCAACAAATTTTGTATTATTTTTGTAATAAAAGAGAGATCTCCTCATTTCTCTTTGAGTGTATTATTTACCCTATTTTCTTTATGTTATTTAAAATTTTCTCTTGCACAAGAATATATATATACATTTTGTATATTCTTTTTTAGATAAATGAGTACGAACCCCCACACACACACATATGTATACATTTATATTTATTCCACTTATAAATTTAAAATATTATATATATATATATATATATATATATATATATATATATATATATATATAATGAAGTGATGCAGCTTGTGTGATGTAAGCGGCCCGAACTAAATGTTTTGGTCGAGGCCGATATTTTGTGTAGGTTTTAGTATTACGGAGGAGGGGTTCGTTCCCCCACCCATACTATTTTATTTAATGTATGTTTGGGTGGGAGGAGATGTGGTTTCCCCACACACATTATTTATTATTTATAAAAAGGCTCCCCCACACATTTTTCTTTTTCCAAAACAAATTAGTAAAATATTATGGAGGAGCCCCCCCGCCTCCCCAACCCCCACATTTATTAAATACCTTTTCTTCTTTTATATATTTTTTATTATATATATATATATATATATATAAAAGATAAAGATGACTTAATTAATTAATTTATTATATATTATATATTAATTTATTTAATATATATTAGAATGCAACTAATATATTTATCCATGTAATATTACAACATATTTCATAAAAATATATAGTTAGAATGTGTGTGTGTGTGTGTGACTATTTTCTCTATTTTTTGTGTATTGTTTTCAAAATAGATTATATATATATATATATATATAAAAGATAAAGATGACTTAATTAATTAATTTATTATATATTATATATTAATTTATTTAATATATATTAGAATGCAACTAATATATTTATCCATGTAATATTACAACATATTTCATAAAAATATATAGTTAGAATGTGTGTGTGTGTGTGTGACTATTTTCTCTATTTTTTGTGTATTGTTTTCAAAATAGATTTTTAGATAGATTTATTTGTATAAAGATATAGTGAGATATATATGTTGATAGGTTCAAAGTTTGGAGGAAAATTTCACAAATATCTGAGAAGAATTTTCTCTTTTAACCAAATAATTTATTGTGTTTGCAATACTCTATTATGAATGTGAAAATATCTTGTTAAATTCCCACAAATTAAGTAAT
Organism: Taxus chinensis; assembly: GCA_019776745.2. Classification (NCBI taxonomy): domain Eukaryota; kingdom Viridiplantae; phylum Streptophyta; class Pinopsida; order Cupressales; family Taxaceae; genus Taxus; species Taxus chinensis. Next base: position 408,353,485 of record CM034155.1, read on the forward strand.
TTACAGCTAATATAAAATTCTTATTTTTGTTTTGTTGAATACAATGAAACATGATAAGATCATTTCAAAAGAAAACCAACACATACTCCTTTGTAGTTCTAGTACAATAAAATAATTTCCATTAATAAATCAAATGCACTCTTGATATAAATTTTCAAGTTGGAGGAGATATAAAACCAAACAAGTTGAAACTTCACATGCCTCTTTTCCAACATAAAATTTTCTTAAATAATAATACAATCTAAATTTCCATAATACTTTCACAAGGACATCTACTTTAAATGCAAGATTCAAAAGCCCTTCAATTAGGTGGAGACAACATGGCCAACTTTACCAAATTCAAAATTCCTCCATGGGATTAAATACACAAGTCTTCACTTCAAGATCATTTTCCAACTTCAGAGCTTCAACTTTACACTCCTTCACCTCTTCAAATCTTGAACCACAGTACAAAGAGTGGGGAGTAGGTGACGTTCTCCACCCAACCTATAATCGAATAAGAGGAGAAGGACTCTCGTTATTGACACCCCGAGCTCCAACCAAAGAATGATGAGGGGTAGAATGAAACTTTTGAAAACTTCATAAAAGACTTCCACAATATGCATTCCACAAAATAACACATTCAAATAACACATTCAAACAATACACTCAAACAATATTACAACTTTCCCAACAAGCACAAAGGCTTGATAACAACAAGCCAACAAGGAGTAATGGAATATGGGCATTACCTCCTTTTATCTCCCAAGTGATGTAGGATTTCCACCCAAAATCCTCCATGTGCATAACTCAAAACATAATCAAATCCTTATGTCTACACTTACAAGTATGCGAAATATGTCGAAGTTATCCTTTTCACTCCCCATAGAAGGAAATCAAAATCACACTCCATCCACAATGTATGCATCACATCTTCCTTTTCCCTCACCAATTGTCCCATAAATTCATTTCCCACACCCAACTTAAGGAAAACTACCCAACCACGATAAAAAAAAATCAAAACACTCATGCAATATGCAAACAAGCATAAATTCTACATCAAATACATTAATACAAATATAAAAATAAAAGGAGAGTCTACCTCTCCATCAACCTTCCAATTTCTTTACTCTATAAGCTTTGAATCCTTCACACTAAGCTCAATCCAATAGGAAACTCTAAAAATAACTCCAAGTATCAAAACCACCACAAATTTTTGAAAATGCGAGAGGAGCGAATAATGCAAGTAACCCAAAATCCATTAAATTCATCCAATAAATAGAAAAAGGACGTGAGAATGATGAGGTGGCTCCATTTGGATGCCGCTTCATCATCCCTCCATTCCAACACATAAATCAAACACAAAACCCAAAGTAATTAAATGTACATGTAAGACTTATGACATACCCACATGAAACTCCAACTTGCACACCATGCCTATCAACGACAAACCTAAATGTGGTAAGTAAATGTAACGCCTACGTTTTACACACATAAATACAACGGTAAAAATATCAAGATATTTTTTTGACTTACATTGCTCACTACACAACACCACAAGGGCTCCAAGAAGATAAACTCAACAATGAAAAAGACACTTGCATAAGTCATCGAATCACATAGACACATGACAACACCATATACATGTCAATGTCACACTTTATCCAATGAAAAACTTCTAGCAATAACTTAGCCACAAGAAAAGGTACTCAAGGATTGGCAAACCCACACCACATCATTACCATGATTACATCTTCGTTATGATTAACATTCCAATAACATTATTATCTAAGTATAATTTTCTCCTTTTTCCTCCTACAGATTCATAAGTTCATTTCACATTCAACTTAGAGTTAAACCATCTAATTTTTCTCTTTATCCCTTATGACAATCTCTATAGCTTACATAATTATTTTCCATATTTGAGATTGCATAAAAAGTTCCTACTTCTTTGTTCTTATGAAAAAGGTTTGTTTCTCAAAATATGTTTAGTTGACGTTTAATTTTACCCTCATTAAGAAAGGGGACCAACCATAAGTTTTCGAGGCAGAAATAATACGATTCAAAGGAGGTGAAGGTTCTAGTTTCCCTTTCCTATAAACCTCCTTCCATTTGAAGCACGTTTGTTCTTGTACTATGGTGGTTTTAGTTCAAAAATTTAGTTTGATTCAGTTAAGCATTTACAAGACATAATTTTATTTTATTTTATTTTTAGTGGACTCTATTTTGGCTCAAATGCCTAGTCCCACCAAGAACAATTTGTATCCATTCTTAACAAAAAGTGAATTCTTAAATCAACCATAAGGACTTAAAATAAAAATTTGTTCCTAAACCATTATTACCTATACTTTTTTTTTTTCATTAACATTGTTTCTTAGGTCTTCTTTTGGCATCACTTTAAAACATGAAGAGTTACGAAAGTACTAGTATAAAATTTTGAAGAAGTATACCTTTTTTTTCTCAAATTTTACTCTGACTAAGGAGATTTATATTCTTTTTACCATAAGTAAATGTCTAATTGAGATATAAGAATTCCAAGAGTGACATTATTCCTAACCTCAAGTATCATTTTAGTCTTACATTATTTGCTCTTAGATTGCACTAGGGTCTCATTATTAACATTGTTTTATCACATTTGTAAACAAAATAACACATAATTTTCACTAATCGATTCACTACTACAAGGAGTGTAACCTAGCACGAGACAGATCAATGCCTTTCTCTTATACATTGCAGTGTTAATGCATGATGCAACCAAGACATCCACTTGTGTAATTTAATCCCACCATGAGATCAATCGTAGGAATATCATAGGAAAACTACCTTTGTTTTGTTTTGGGCCACTCACTAGGGTACAAAAGGGCAACTGGGCACATGGGCTAATGATGCCGCACTTTTTTTTACTACACTTCTCTTAAGTAAACTTATTTTAAATACGATATCATGTTTTAAGAGTTATGTACTGTTAGGAAATAAGAGATAAAATATGCGGAATAATCCATCACAGAATCGCAACAGTAGAAAACTAATATGCAGAAATTATTATAGATCTCAAATAAAATTACAGAATAAAATAACACAACACAAAGAGACAGTATTCAATGTGGTTCACCCAATTTGGGCTACGTCCACCAAGAATCACTTGCTAAGATTTTATTACAAGCCACCGCTCTCTCAATACAATACCCAGATCTGTTTGGAGCTATGCTAAAAAAAATCTAAAGAATTCATAGCCAAATTCAAAACACATTTGCAATACATTTACTTGTACATCTATCATATGCATAAGACCATATAAATAGACAACTACTTCAGCAGTTTTAGAAAAACCATGGGTATCAAAACCATGGGAAAAACCCATCCCATAAAACTATGGGTTAAAAAAATCACCCATATGAGAAGAGCACATTTCCCGATATGTCGGGTGCATTCTTTGAGGCCAAAAAATTTACGCCTAAAAAAATAATTTCGGGGGTTGCGCCCCCAAACCCATGCTACCAGGGGCTGCCGCCCTCAGACCCCCGCTCGAGGCCCGGCCCGGCCCTGAACCCCGGCGAGGATACATGAAAACTGTACAGTACTCTTAGTGTACAGTCTTCAACACTTTCACACATGAAAACAGGCTCCACAACCTAACAATCTCCCACTTTGAGACTAGTTTTCCTCTGAGCAAGCTTCTCAACCCTTCACTAGTTTCCGTGAAGACCAACAAAAGTTGAACACAACTTTAGTTTTTCCCTTTTGACCACCTTGGTCATCATGTCTGCAGGATTCTGACTGGTATGAATCTTCTCCAACTTCAACTTCTCTTCCTCCAAAGTTTTCCTAATGAAATGGTACCTTAACTGTATATGCTTCATCCTGGAGTGGAAAGCAGAGTTCTTAGCTAGGTGTATAACACTCTTACTATCACTATGCAGTTTACATTCCTCCTGCTTATGCTCCAACTCCTCAAGCAATTGTTGTAACCAAATCATCTATTTTCTTGCCTCTGTTACAGCAACATACTTAAGCTCCATGGTTGACAAAGCCACCAACTTCTGTAGTCGTGGAATCCAACTCCCTGCTGTCACATCTATAGTGTAAATATAACTTGTCGTGCTCCTCCTATTGTCTACATCTCCATCCATGTCTGAATCTACATAACCATGTAAAGTGGTGTTTGATCCACTATAGCAAAAAACTGTCCCCATGGTCCCTCTCAAATACCGAAGGATTTACTTTACTTCTTGCCAATGCTCTTTACCTGCATCACTCATAAATCTACTCACAGCTCCCACTGCATGGGCAATATCATGCCTAGTGCACACCATAGCATACATCAAACTCCCAACCGCTGAAGAGTAAGGTACTTTGGACATTTGGTTTCTTTCCTGCTCTGTCTTGGGACACTGCTCCTTTGATAACTTAAAATGGCCTGCCAAAGGAGTCCCAACCGGTTTAGCATCCTACATTTTAAACCTATCCAATACCTTCTTAATGTACTCTTCCTAAGATAAAGTTAGCTTCCATTCCTTCCTATCCCGAGTTATCCTCATTCCAAGGATTTGTTTGGCTACCCCCAAATCCTTCATATCAAAGGATTCGCTTAGCTATTTCTTAAGTAATTTTATTTCCTGCATGTTTTTACCTATAACCAACATGTCATCAACATAAAAACACAGGATAACATAACTTCCATCCTGAAATTTCTTTGTATACACGTAATGGTCAGAATGACATCTAATATAATCTTGCTCCATCATGAAGCTATCAAACTTCTTATACCATTTACGTGGAGCTTGTTTCAGGCCATACAAGCTCTTCTTCAGTTTACACACCATCTCCTCATTACCTTTGACTTCATATCCTTATAGATGCTACATATATAGCTCCTCCTCCAAATCACCATGGAGGAATGCAGCCTTTACATCTAACTGTTCTAAGTGTAAGTCTTCTGCTGCCACTATTCCAAGAAGAGTTCTGATAGAAGTCATTTTTACTACAGGAGAAAAAATCTCACCAAAATCTATACCTTGATTCTGTGTAAACCCCTTGACCACCAAACGGGCCTTATATCGTTTCTTTCCTCCTTCTTCATCTTTAACTCTGTACACCCACTTGTTCTGTAATGCTCTCTTGCCTTCTGATAGCTTCACCAAATACCAAGTTTGGTTCTCCATGAGAGACTTATGCTCCTCATCCATGGCTTTCTCCCACTTCTTACTGGCATCTACCTGCATTGCTTCATCAAATCTCTCTAGCTCTCCACTATCAGTGAGTAATAAATAATAAAGAGAAGGAGAAAAACATTCAGGTTCTTTTCTTACCTTAGAAGACCTCCTCACTGTAGGAGTTTGGGGTTCCTGTTGAGTAGGTTTCTGAACTAATTCATGGGTCACTTTTCCATCAAGAAGATACTCTACTACTGCATATTCTTTCTTGGATTCTTCCCTATTTTCCTACAACTGTTGCTTATACATGACTTTCTAATTAAAGACCACATCCCTAGATCGAATGATTTTCTTTTTCTTAATACTCCAACATTTATATCCAAAGTCATCATCACCATAACCAATGAAATTACATGTTTCTCATTTAGTCTCTAGCTTAGTCCTATCATCGTTGTCTATATGAACAAACACCTCACATCCAAAGACTCTAAGAAATGAATAATCAACTTTCTTACCATACCAAGCCTCCTTAGGTATACCTCCCTACAAGGCACTTGAGGGTCCTCTGTTTATCAAGTACACAGCTATGCTTTCTGCTTCAGCCCAAAAAGAAAGAGGCAGTCCTGCATGTAACCTCATGCTCCTAGCACGTTCCATTATTGTTCTGTTCATCCTTTCTGATACCCCATTCTGCTGCGGAATTCCTGGAACCGTCTTTTGCCAGCGGATTCTATTCTTAGAACAATAATCATCAAATTCATTGCTGCAATACTCCCCTCCATTATCTGACCTAAGACATTTTTAGCTAAAGACCTGTTTCATTCTCTACCAAGGCTTTCCATTTAACAAAAGTGTCAAATACATCATATTTGTTTCTAATACAATAAACCCACACTTTCCTTGTTACATCATCAATAAAACTAAAATAATAACTTGAACCCCAAAGAGATGATACCAGATATGGCCCGCACACATCAGAATGTACCCACTCTAACTTACTCTCTTTCCTTGTAGGTCCAACCTTGAGAAACCTTACTCGCTTCTGTTTCCCATATATGCAATTCTCACAGAAATCCAAACATATCCCTGTATATCTAGGAAAATTCTTCTTTATGATGTTCATGCCCTTATGGCTCATATGACCAAGCCTATAGTGCCATAATGTTATATCTGCATCTGAAGCCACAAGATTACAATCATTAGTACTATCATTGGTTAAATACAAGGTTCCAACCTTCTTACCTTTTGCAACCACAAGAGAACCCTTGGTAACCTTCCAAGAGTCTACTGTAAATATCACAATACAACCATCACTTCCCAACTGCACTACCGATATCAAATTTCGTCTTAATGTAGGCACACGTCTAACATCCTTCAATAGCCAAGTATTCCCATTCTGCATCTTAACCTGAACAAAACCTTTTCCAACTATGCTGCAAGGCTCATCATCACCAAGAAAAACATGCCCAAAATATCCTTGAACATAATCAACAAAATAATGCCTATGTGGAGAAGCATGGAATGAAGCCCCTGAATCTAAAACCCAAGATTCAGTAATATTGTGCAAAGAAAGAATCAAAGCATCTTGACATACATTATATGTTGCCACATTTGCCTCTTTGTTTTCTTCCTGTTGTTTCTTCTTATCCTGAAGCTCCCAAAAGTCCTTCTTTGCATGCCCAAACTTTCCAAAATTCCAGCATACAATCTTGTTCTTGGATTTTGACCTTTCCCGATCTTTTGATTTTTCACATTTTCCTCTATTCTTCTATCTCCCTCTAGTTTCCACTTTCAAAGCATTCCCTGAAGTAGAAGATTCCCCAGAGCTTTTTCTTCACATTTCCTGACTTAGAATCACCCCTACAACATCCTCAAACTTCAACTTCGAGTTAGCTGGAACCGAGCTACTTACCGCCATTACCAGGCTATTCCAACTCTCAAGTAAAGAGCACAGAATTAATAAATCCCTAACTTCCTCATCAAATTCTATTGTAACCGAAGCAAGCATATTCACAACTGTATTGAAATCATTTAAATGATCTGCTACTAAACTATTCTCAGACATCTTCATATTAAAAAACTTTTTCATTAAAAATATATTATTAGAGGCAGAGGGTTTTTCATACAAAATTCCCTAATGCATCCATTAGATCTTTTGTCGTCTTTTCCTTTGAAACATTAAATAATACCGAAGATGCAAGACACAGCCGGATCATTCCAAGTGCCTTCTGATCCAACAAATCCCATTCCACATTTGTCATACTCGAGGATTTGTTCACCTTTTTAGACAGCGAAGTATAAAGATCCGTCTGATAAAGGTAATCTTCCATCTACATCTTCCAAAGAATAAAATTCTACCCATTGAATTTATCAACCCTAGATCTTCCATCATTTGCCATAGTTCCCACTCAAGCTAAAAAACTTTCCCTGCGATTCAACACTTTAGGAAACTAAACCAGGCTCTGATACCAATTGTTAGGAAATAAGAGATAAACTATGTGGTATAATCCCTCACATAATCACAACAGTAGAAAACTAATATGTAGAAAATATTACAGATCTTAAATAAAAGTGCAGAATAAAATAACACGACACAAAGAGACAGTATTTAACATGGTTCACCCAATTTGGGCTACGTCCACCGAGAATCACTTGCTCAGATTTTATTACAAGCCACCGCTCTCTCAATACAATACCTAGATCTGTTTGGAGCTATGCTCAACAAACTCTACATAATTCACAGCCAAATTAAAAACACATCTGCAATACATTTACTTGTACATCTATCATATGCATAAGACCATATAAATAGACAACTTCTTAAGCAGTTTTAGAAAACCGTGGGTATCAAAACCATGGGAAAAACCCGTCCCATAAACCTATGGGTAAAAAAAATCACCCATATGAGAAGAGCACGTTTCCGGATATGTCAGGTGCATTTTTTGAGGCCAAAAAATTTACGCCTAAAAAAAAATTCGGGGGCTGCCGGCCTGGCCCCGAAACCCGGCGAGGATACATGAAAAGTGTACAATACTCTTAGTGTATAGTCTTCAACACTTTTACACATGAAAACAGGCTCCACAACCTAACATGTATAATTTCCACCCATAATTTAACCCCTTAATCATCCGAGGTTTGGTATAATTCTAATTGCACCTAAGGATCTCCATCCCAACTATATATGAGTTAAGGGTAAGAGTACTTATTTATGCTAAGAAACCTTTATGAAACACGAAGGTGTTATGTTGTTAGTAACAAAGGTGACACATTTAGCTGAGAGAAACTAAAGAGTTTATTACAAATATTTTAAGTCATAGCACATCTATTTCACTCTCTCCATTTGTGTCGTCTAGGGGTCCCATAAGTAAATTCATTCGATGAAAAGAAAAAATTCTATATGTAAATTTGTAAGACTTGGTATTCCACTAGGATACTAAGGGACTAATAGCTCTATGTACTCCATGAATGGTAAGGCTACACTGCATAGTCATTGCTTCAAACAAGGACTCTTAAGGTGACTTCCCAGGCAGTCTTCACCACTCAATACGGTGTCAGACCTAAAGAGATTACATTCTCCTTACCCCCACACATGGTTACCAAATCTAGAAGGAAACCACATACTCTGGAAAAAGTTAGACCATGTCGTTCCAAAAATATTGGTTCACAACAATGTCGCCAAACTTACCAACTATGACGCTAAACTCAAACTAGGGGTCTTATTTACCTATACTAGAAGGTGTCATTGAGCACAAGGTTTAAGTTCATTCTTTGGTTTCAATTTCTTCTACGCTAAGAAAGATCTCACATGAAGACAAATTATGCACGAATCTGATACTAGGGTTTATTGTTGTGGTTAGATACCTTTATTACATTTTCAAGATAAGGAACTCAACACCAATTATTTTATCATCTACTGCACACTAGAACACACAAAAAGACATTAAATTCAAATTCATGTAATTTTTATCACCGAATCACAGCACCCTTATGTTTATACAAGTGCATATACTTGAACTCACGGTGTGATTTAATAACATGGGTAATATCTCCAAGTTGTGGGACTCGCTACTTGAGATAGACCTCCAGAGAAAGCTGGTTCTTGCTCCTAAACTACCTGCCACAATCTACTCTAATGCAGGGGAAACTAACTATCCTAATCTAAATTTCCAAGGGACCAGGTAGGGAGAGTGCATAAAATGAAAGCCTACACTAAATTGGTGATACACCAGAAAAGGAGGGTGTGAGAGTAGTCTCCAAATGCGTGAAATATAGAAGCAAAGTGCACACTAGAAGGGGTGATGACAATTCTCCACAATCTAGCAAAATACATTCACAAAAATATATCAAACATGCACAATGCTAATGGATCCCTGCAAAAGCATAAAAATAGACACAATATTCTTGTAGAAAGATTAAAGGGGAAAGAAGAATGCAAGAAAACACAGCAGGGGAAGATACATCCACAAACTGATATTTTATTGCTTCATGATATGCACAGTTCAATCTAGTACAAGGTAAGGGCCTGAATTACCATGAAAGGATTCCACTACAAGATCCTGCAGCACATTGGCTTCACAAAGAAATTTTGACAAAGCTTTTTAATCTGAGAACTCTCTCCTTACAATGAAACACTCCAATTTATAGAAAAAATGAGAAGAGAAAGAGAAGGGAAAATGAAAATCCCAAAATCTGTCCTTCAACCACTTTTAAGAGGCATTAAATGTATTAAAATGATTATATATTTCTTGCAAAATGCTCCCCATACTGTCCCATGTGCTGCAGCAGAGAAAGAATGATGACCATTGCCTCTTAATTGCACTCCCAACTACCAAATAAAACACTCTTATGAACTCGGCCACGTTTTATAAAAAATATCCATTGATCACTCACCAAATCTATAATTTCTTGATTTTTGTGCATCGGGATCAGAGCCATGATTCCAACGAGACCAATTTTGTGCAATTTTGTTGAGAAATGCAAAAGTTATGGCCTTCTAAGTGCGGGCAGCTATTTTGGGTCTAGCAGGCGTTTTCGGTCATTTCACGGGAATGAGCATTAACTGACTGGAGCCGAATATTTTTCTCTTATTTAAATATATCTATCCTCATTCTAGAAATTCCAATTTTATGAAAATCGGAGCTCAGAGTCAAAAATTATGGCCGTTTGAAGTTTGACGAGTCAAACGTTGACTTTTCTTCTCTGCCTTCGGCCAATTCGGCTTTTCACATCCCTCGCGTCCCATGCGTACCTTTGCCCCAACTGTCCCAGGTGAAAATCTCCTGTTTCGTCTGATTCGGCTGGTTCGCGTCCTCTGCGTACTTTTGTCCCAACTGCTCGCGCTGCCTGGGAAAGATATTTCCGAACCACCCGAAATGGACTGTCCTTCGGATTTTCAGCCGGTTCGCGTCCCGCGCGTACCTTTGGCCCAGATGTCCCAAACCGCGGGATAACAAAACTTGGCGACTTTTTCCCTTTTCGGCCGGTTCACCTTTTCACGTCCTGCGCGTCCCGACGTCCCAACTGCTGCGCAGACTAGGACTTAGCCAATTTTCTTCATTTTTTCGGCCCCAAGCTTGTTTTTTGCAATTTTTTCACATTTTTAAAAGTTGCTGGGTTTTTCTTCTTGGACAAGGGAGTTAGAAGGAAGCCGAGGGGGCCCCAAAAACATGATTTCGGGTCTTAAATCAATCTACTTGCTTGGGACTAAAGAATTTGATGCATGTTATCAAAATTACCTTGAGGGGTGAATTTTGGATAGCAGTAACACACACACACAAACACACACAAAAACCCATATATATATATATATACCATACGTAACTATGAATCAAAATTGCACCTATGAATAAATGCACATTTCCCAAGGTATCCCTACAACTAACATCTCATACATATTAACAAATTTAAAACATAAATTTCTTTAACATGACCATACATTATTTATATAACATTTTCCAATAACAAATATAAATTACAATAATTTTCTAGGAACACATTAAAACCTAACAGTTATCCAAAAAATTGCGACTAATTTCTTTTTTGTTTAAGTCAAAAGGTTACAAGGGTGTTAACCCCTAGGGTACATTAAATTAACTTACACCACTAAAATCAACTTTATGATTGATAGGTTAGGTCTAGTTAAAATATTAAATATTAAAATTACTTTACCTCTAAGGTCAAATAATTATTAGTCAAGTAAATATTAAATAATTTACTTGGTTAATTGTTTTCTCTTCTTTAGTTGATGTTCAATCCTAATATGGTTAACCTCATGCTTAATTACTTTAGTTTCCTTATCTTAATAGCTTAAAGTCCTTTGTTTCAAATTCTAAAACATGCTAAGAACTAATAAGGATTTGGAACCCTAGAGAAATTAAATGGCCCCATTCACCCATCTACACATACCCTTAAGGATTTAATTTAGACATTTAAAAAATATACATTTCTACCAAACAAAATTAGGGTTGATCCTCCACCTTAGATCAAATCAAAATTGACCAAGAGATCCTAGGGTTCCAAACTAACCCTAAAATACTTAAGCATTCTTATTAAAACCTCTTCTTACCCTATTCTCCTCATTTGGTCTGTTTTCTTTTATTAAAATAGCAGGTTGGAGAGAAGGAAGCCATGGGAGCAAGAGAGGAAGAACCATGGACGAGTCTACAAGGAGATCAAGCTTAGATTAGTTTAGTTTGTAGTTTTCATTGTTGTAATCTCTCTCATGCAAGGATTGAAGGGATTTCCTTTCCCAATTTAGTTTTTTTTAAGACTATTTGTATTTGGGGTTCTCTATTTAAGGAAAACCCTACCCCCATTAATATAAACGAGAAAGAGCGTTATTATTTTACCATTTATAGATTATTTTTCTTTCAACAATAGGATTTATCCATTATTTATTTGTTGGAGGTGTCCTTAGTGAATTTGCAAGCTTAAAATTTCATTTTTACCAAGTTCAATTTTACACAGGCGCGGGTCTGAGAATTTCCGTCATCGGTGACAGAACTGCCGCCCAGATTAGGTCAGTGGTCCTGGGACCGCTGCCCTAGTTGGGTGACAAACCATGAACCTCCACCTTATGAAGCAGTGGTTCTAAGACCACCACCTTGACTGAGTGGTGGTTACGAGACCGCTGCTCTGCACAGGGCGGCAGTCATGTTTCATAAAAATATAACCTAAAATCTCATATTTTCACAAAAAACAAAATTTACTACAATGTTCTAAAATACATTTTCAACTTGATTTTATGCACTTCAAGTTTCCAATTTTGGGATTTCATTCCATTTGTTCATTTCTTAGTTAAAACTACTCATTTTAAAGTATTATCTATTCCAATAAAAGCACAACTACTTACAATATCATTTTCATTTTTTTCTATTCATTTCCTTTCAATTCCAAGAGTAAAAAGGATCTAAATCTACTTCTAACATTTTTATTTTTATTACTACAAAATGCAACATTCCCTATCTCAAATTTGATGTCTCTTTCATTTTCACTAAAACTCATGTATTCAAAATAACCACAACCACTTTGTTAAACATTAAATTTTACTATGCATACATTTTAAACATATTACAACTTCTATATTACTTCTTTATCTTTTACCATAATGCAATTTCACAATGAATGTAAACTTTGTTTTCCCATTGAGTGTAGCTCATTTCTTTTTACAACAAAGAACTTATTTTCTCACAACCAACTATAACTTCAAATAAAGACAATAAATTTCATTTCTATTTTACAAGACTAACTTTACAACAAAAAACTTTATTTCTCCTTCACAATATACAATACAAATTTCATATCCAATAATTCATTGTAACTTTATTTCACAAGATCAATACAATGTCCTCTACTTAAAGTGGGAAATCATACAAGAATAGAAGCTAAAATGGAATACTATATTACGATTTCCTTCACTCTAAGTGGGAATAACACTAAGGAATTTTTATCACAAGAAGGATTTCATAAGGACTCCAAAAAGAGCTCCAAGCTTCACATCACCAACAAGAGAGGTCCTTTGTGATTTTCTTGAACCTAAACAAAATGGGGGGAGAGGCAACACTCTCAACCCAACCAAAATATCCAATGAGGAGGAGAAGTCATCCTCCTCATTGGCCCCTGAGCCCCAACCACATTACAATGAGAGGTGATTCCAACACATGGAAACAATAAGCTTCCACATTACAAGCCAAGTATTTCACAACCATTCCAAATGCACATTCAACTCAAAACTACAAAGACAAGAAGGAAGTACAATAAAATAAACAAGGCTTAAAATGAAAGTCAAGGAGCAAGAACCTATAGGGATGACACTTATGCCTCCCAATGGAAAATGGATTCCCACCTTAAAAACCTCCAATACATATCTCAAATCCCCTACATACTCTCATGCCTCCCTTAAGTACCTCTTATGCCTTCCACATACTCTTATGCCTCCCTCATTCTCTTATACCTCCCTCATACAAGAACAAGTAAGAAATGGAAGCATTCCTTGTCTAAGGTGGGGCACTGAACCCAAACTCCTTCCAAAACATGAAATAAATCTTATGCCTCCCTACATTAATTCTCCCCATAGTCCCATCCTACACCACACTTAGGTAATCTACTTAAGCACCCAAAAATCATATCTAAACATTCACAACAAGAACATGCACACAAAATAAATGAAGAAAAATATGAAAGAGTATAGATCCTACCTTTCCATGGTACAAATTGTTCCAAGAGTCAATCTCCAAGATCCTTCCAATCCAAGAAATCACCAAAAAGATCCAAAAAAGACCAAAAGCATTCAAAAATCTTCAAACTCACTAGAAATGTAAGAGCATAAAAGAATGAAGTAACCACTAAACATGAAAAATAACTTGAATAAATAAGAAAGAGAGGGAGGAGGGTGAGGTGGCTTCATGTAGAATGCCACATCACTCATCCTCAACTCCACCTCACAAGTCAAACGTCAACCCCAATGCAACATAAATTGGTGGGTGAGGGAAATGAAAAGTTACTTACACACACAAACCAAGCCCACACCCCCTAAGGACAAACTTAATTACATTAAAGAAAGTGCAATAAACATTTTACATTTTTTTTCTCTTCCCAAAACACCTAATGGGGTCTATTTTTGACCCTCCAACCCACAAGTAGGGTTGGCACAGAAATTTAAGAGGTGTGGGACAAGTTTAACTTGTCCAACAAGCCTTCAAAATTGGCCCTTAAGGCCAGATTTCAGTTTCCATGAGGGGGTAGAGTGTAAAACACTCAAGATCACAAGCACTTAATCTTAAAACAAAAAACCCAAGAGCCATCTAGACTAATAAATGAGAAAATTTGGTGACATCCAGAATTATTTAATAACAAGATTAATTAACTTTAATTGAGACACTTAAACCCATTAAGATAAAGGGGAAGATTACATAATTTTATAAATAATTAAAACAAGGAAATTACATCACTAAAAATCACATACTACATTAAATAAATGAAACTAAAGAAAAGACAAGAAATAACCCCTTGGTCACAATTTGCCCCTAACAATAATTCAAACACACACACAAATACATGTTTCCATGGTTACCCTTGTTCAATTCACCTTTAATTCTAATGTGGTTGGTCTCCAATCCCCCCATTGTTTGGTGTGAATACCTGCAAAAAACATAAATACCTCATTCGGCCTCATGGCCACATCAAAACATCCACGATTAAAAAAAATGAAATTTAAATCGACAATCATCTATATATGAAACAATTCATCATCTAGGAAATTACAATATCATTTACAATTACTAACATCTCTATTCTATATTTCATCCATGTCAAAATGATCACAAAATTAGTTCAATTATCAAGGCCTACTCAATGTGACGAAAATATCGCATGTCAGAACTATATATAACCATGTCAATTGCATATCATCATCAATATCAAAATATCTCCAATAGTCCACACGCATCAGATATGAGTAAAAATAAACAATAGTCCAGTATCTCTAACATCTACATCATGCTAAATCAAAATCTATAATAATATCCCTAAGTATGGTCGACAATATTGAAATAAATAACAAAATATGTCAAAGGGAAGTGGGCACTAAAATAATAAACAATGATTTACACCACGCTTTTTAACCATCTCACTTCCATCTTGCAAAACCATGTGAGTATGAAATCAACAATAAATCGTTGGCATGGTATCCACCCTAATCTAAGATAATTAACATCTTTATTTTCCCATTTATATAATGAAACTAATAATTTGCATTGGAAAGGAAAAGGGTTAGAGGCATGTATTCATTTTATTTCATTTCACTTCATTTCGTAACAAAGGAGAGAGAAAGAGAGAGGAAAGAGAGAGAAACACTATTTTGTCAAAAGTTCCATTTCACACAAGTCACACTATAGAGTTTCAAATAGTTATTTACATGTGTCAGAAAATTTCCATAGTGGTTTGGCAACCCGACAAGGGTCCTACAACTTTCTTTTTACGTTTTCCTCCTAGTTGCATCAACGGTCAATTTAGACTCAGAGGATAAGAAACCACTTTCAAACGTTGTCTTCAACTAAGCAAACACACCACGGTTAAATTTCTACGTGTCCATTTATATACCAAGAGTCCATAGGAACTGACAGAATTTGGAACTTGTGAATGGTTTATGATTGGTGGCTAGTTTGTTTAGGCCATCAGTCGTAATTGACTTAGTTGTAAATGATCAAAAGTTAGCTCGAGGGCTCAGAAAACCATGTCCAAAACTAACTTTTGATGGATGAATGCACCACGATAAATTTTATATGAGTTCCACCATATATGGATAATTCATCAGAGTCATTGGAACTGAAAACTAGGACATGGTTTTAAAATGGTGACATGATTTCTTAAGCCAACAGTCCTAATTGGTCCAGTTTAACCTAGTCAAACTGTGACCTGAGGCCTACAAAATGGCTTTGTCAAACTATACAGAAAAGTGTTTTTCCCTAAACTGCTAAAAACACTAGAGGTTTGCAAAGACAGATAATAATTTCGCTATCTTGGTTTCAAATGGACGTTCAAAACGAAATCCAAATAATTATATTTAGCAGCTTCCTACTGTTGTAAAACATTGTAACAGGGATCCTAAAAGGGTGTCAAAAGGATCATAGATGATTAATCGAGTTCAATCTAAGGATAGAAGTGAATCTTCACATATCAAGGAACACAGAAGAAACTTAAGATCTCTTTTAGGGATATAACAAGGTTATTTTACAAGTCTCCCAAAATCATGATTTACTGGCTTTAGCAAGGGAATGGTAAAAATATTTACAGGGAGCTCAATCTTAACCTGTCAATAAAAGGGTACTCTAGCTATCTAGTTTTGTTGGGACGTTTGCTAGATCATCACAAAGTGAGGGTTTAAGTTCATTATCTACCAAGGAATCTTAAATTAGTAAGTTACGATGTAACATTTTATTTAATTTTTAACGAATTTTAAATTTAATACAATCGAATATACGAAAATCCTACAATATATAAATTTTATTTTGTTGAAAAATAAAAACTAAAGAACAAAAATTATGAGAGATGAGGAGAGATGAACCATGCCTGGTATAATTAACTATAGAAGATAAGTGGTTTGGGTGTTCCATGAATTGGTTGTAGATGTTAGAGGGGTTTCAAAACATTTTTCACCAAGCCCATCTCGTATCTTCTGATGATTGGACCCCCCTCTTTCATATAATGCCCTATCTTCATTCATTTTTCCTCCATGTACCTTCTGTAATAGTATAGATAAGTTTTTTTCCTTCATTACGATACATTTCAGGTGGGCATTGAGTAGCATCAAGTCCATAGTGATTTGTTTGACAACAAAAACCCTCCATAACTAGAGCTCAAAAGCACATATATCTCACCAAGCAATCAACTGATATAGGTTAGGCCATTAAAGCTATGATAATATAGTAAAACTGAGCCTTTTGGACACAAGGGAAAAGCTCATCAAGTGGACATAGAAACAACATGCGTCACACAGAGGGTTGAACCATGATAAATTTTTGAAGCAATTGCAACAATACCAATCCATGTGATATATAATCTAATTTATGATACATAATCAAACCCAGGGAAACACCAGATGTTAGCCTTGATGCAATATAGATTTATATCAAAGTGTGATCTAAGGGTTCCAAGCACTGAGTTTAGGAAAAATGGCGAGTAAAATGAGCATAGCCCAAACATTTATATCTCACATTGAGCCATGAAATCTCAAGCCCTCGTAGCAAGAATGTCAGACATGTAACCCAAGTCGCACAAGAACTAAGTTAAGATCCTGCAAAACAATACACATCAATAAACTTTAATAAAAAAAATTGATCCAGAATTTTTGTTTTATGGTGACCCATCATTTCAGTCCATGAGGCCATGCTTGAGGAACTCAACCAAATAGTTCATAGCCAAACACATGCTTCCACATTTTTCATACACATTCACCAAATCCTTTCCAACTAAAAAAACTAGCAAAATTCCTCTATCTTTTATGCTTGATGGATGTCCATACCCATTTCCAAATCTCCCATTTTGGCACAGGTTAGGAGTGCATAGGTAAAAGATCAGGGTAGAGACCTATTTGTTACATATTGAAATAATGCGACTGTCTCGAGAGGAAACCATGCTCGCTGGTATTATGTCATCGCTGCAACCATTCATTTTGTGCTAAACTTGCAATGCTAACTTGGGTTTCTCCGTGGTTGAGGCACTTGGATAAAAAACAAGGTGCTTTTATCATCATGCAAGGAAAAATGATAGGTCTGACTGGCCATTAACGCTATCCATGTCCCTTCACATGGGGGGGGGGGGGGGTCACCTACTCCCTTCACATCTAACTCTACGTAACACACCTTCTCTAACTTTTTCAAATTTTTATTTTTAAATTATTATTTTCTTTTGTTTTCTGTCAGTCATTCTTTGTGTACTACAGTAAACATGTGCAATTATCTACACTTTTTCCACTCAATAATGTATCAAAATGTTCAAAATATGCCCCATACTTCATAAGTAGGGTTGGTAGAAGAGTTTGAGATGTGAGGGACAAAGTTAAATTATCCCTCAAGTCTTGAAAAGTGGCCAGCAAGGCCAAATTCGAATTTGGGAAGGATGGTGGAGTACACACCACCTAAATGCATTTAATTCAATTTACATCGTGCACCAAAATAAGGATTTAAGTTAAATGAGTTAATTAAGATACATTAACAAGTGTTAATAAAGTGACAATATTTCCCAATAATTAAACACATGCACAACAAATTAAAACAAAAAAATTAAATGAAAGGAAACACATTACACCCATGACCACATAAATGAGCTTACCCCCTATGGGAACCTCCTAACAAAACATGCAACAACCTCCTAACAAAGCATGTAACAACACAACATAACATTATACATAGGTTGTCAAATTTGGCCATGTTGCACAACCCCTGACATCCTTCTGTGGTTGGTCCCCTATACCCTTTCGATGTATATGATATAATGTCCCTGCAAACACAAAAAAAATTACCCGTATGGCCTCAAAGTCATATCAATATGTCACGTGAATCAATGTATATAAAACATCCGTCATATAATCCTCATCATACATCGAGCAATACAACACACACATATATTTATCAATTAACATCATCGTATAATGTAGCTAAATCATTATCATCAAATTTACGAATTTCTATCAATTATTTAAAATCACTTAACATTACAATTCTACTCCAATTCACATTCTACAATAATCACGAAATTCTATATATCTATTGTAGCTCCTAACTACTATATACATTGAAGAACATATTACTGATCTCTAATACCATCATATTATTAGCAATTCACAAATCAATTAGACCACATGGTAAGACCAACACTCCGAATATACTCAATACGTCAAGAATCCAAACGTCACTATACAACAAGGTAACCATTCTAGATTATCATCATATCCATAATGTCCATCAAGGTCCACAATGCATCCATCCATATAGTCTAGAGTAACAATTAGACACAATAGCAATAATGATGTCTCACGTATCATAATCAACATGCTAACCAAGATATAACAATCAAGTCCATGTCTCTAAACAATTAAAGTTAAAATCTTAGAACAATTAGTGTCAAAGAGGAGTGGGCATTACACATTAAGCTCAAACACACGTTTCTTTGCATCGTCAAGTATCCTAGGGCACACTTCTTCAATGTTCAGATCAATGGAAAGAGGCTACCCATCGACTCGGAGAAAATGATGTTGAATATGTAGGGCAGCGGCGGGACCAGACTGAGCTCAATGGTGCGATAGACAAGTGCATACACAACAAAAAATCTAAACAACTGAAAAGTTAAACACTGACACCATGGAAAAGTACCGATTCCAAATAAAAATAAAAAAATAACAAAATAACAAAATAAAAAATATGTTGACGATACGGCCCAGGGGTTAAATTTGATGGCCGTTTAGACATTTTTCGTGTTTTTAGACGTAAAATACTTCTAAATATTTTATCTAGCCGTCACGCACGACTTGTACATTTAAAACGTAACCGTCAATTTTTATATAGGTTTGTATATAAATTATAAAAATATATGTAAATATATATAAAAAAGATATAATAAATATAGAATAATTAGTAAAAAATAACATTATTTTGTGTTTTTGAAGGGCAGTATTGAAAAATTACCGTCACCTGAAAATTGTTTGATAGGCATAAGTGGCCATCAAATTTAACCCCTGCGGCCCCACGCCAATCCCAACTTATAAAACGCTTTAGACATAAAAATCAAACATTCTAGGGTTGCGTAAATAATAATCTCAGCCTCAAGTCACCCATGCATGGCATTACAATTGAAATAACAATAAATATTAAATGATTTATATATATGAGTGGGAGAGCCTCCGAAGACTCGCTCTCACTTGTATGCCCACAAGGCTTGGAAATTGACATGCTGTAGGCCATTTTGTGATTTTAACCATATATTACATGTGAAAATTTTAAAAAACCTTAGACAATGGTAGGCTGCCAATCTTGAAAACAATAAGTTTTTTAAAATGATTTATATAAAAACATAATACATATATATATATGAACAGATTGTAGATATAACTATAAAAATTACTCGAATTTACAGCCGAGTGAAAGAGCTAAGCCGTCAGCGAATTTTGATTTGACAGGCACAGATAATTTGAAATTTTAGGTGTGACGCCCACTAACACGAAGCTCTTTGCTGCATAAGCAGGATACGACCAATAGGACAAACCGGAATGGGTTAAATTTTACGTTTCCATTCTCGCACGTTTCACTTGCATTTCATAGGTGGATCTTAAACGACTGGTACGCAATATAGCCACTTGTTGCCCACGTGTGTACTGACTTCAGCGACAAGACATTCTGATTCGACATTAGTTGCAACTTGCTTGACATAATCCCATTCACTGTTCACGAATCACACCCACAACGAAAACAACGAGCGGTCATTCAGATCTGAAGATTGGTTCAGGTTGTTTCGTCACTGCGGCGTAAACAGAAACTCGCACAGACGATCGCCACGTGGATGGCTACGATAAGTGAGAATTACTCTTTGTCAGTTGGCCTTTGATTCCACGTCATTTGTAAATCATTTCTTCGTTTTCGTACACGACACTGGAGTTTGGAAGGCATTGGAAGTTCTTCAAAGGCTGCAACTGCTTATCTAATATCTTAGCGTACAAGTTTTATCTGATGAAATCAGATAAGATCAAACGGTCCAGCTCTCCCTTCTGTGTGGGTCTGTGGGATGCTATAAATATTTCAAAACAATGCAGACACCTATGAGTCAGAATTGAAGGAGGATTAAATGCTTGCAACTAAAGGGAGATGGACATGAATTCTGAAATATGGGGTAGGCTACCCGAAGAATTAGTAATCCTTGTCCTGGCTAAAGTGCCCACAGTTGTGCTTCAAAAGTTCAGGGCTGTTTGTAAACAATGGAGGCTGCTTCTATCACCATCTCAAGCATTCCAACGGATAACGCCATTTGTTCATCCTTGTTCCACCCCTGCTTTTCTCATCGGCCGTCTACATCCATCGAGTTGGATAGATTCTGTCAATAACAATTTATATCTACTCCAAATACTGCCGAAATTTCACATGTACAAAATCTCCTTAGAATTTTTGGCGCCTGCCTTTATCAATGTGGTAACTGCCTGCAACAGCGTCCTCTGCTGCTCCAAGGACGGATCACCCACCTTGTTTTACATTTGCAATCCTGTAACCAAGACATGGAAAAAGCTTCCCCCTGCTACTCAACTCAGACGATATGATTTCATTGCAATGGGCTTTAATACCTCTACAAAAGCCTGCATCTTGATCATTGGAGGAAACAACATCATGGAGGAGGAGAACAATATGGTAGTCGAGGTTTATGATTCCGAAACCAATGCCTGGACCAAATTAAAGATGCGTACACCGAAATCAGTTTACCCCTTGGGGGAAGGGATATACTCTAGAGGGAGATTTTATTGGATTAATTCAACCCACCATGGTCTCAGCAGGTGCAGACTGGACGTTGCAGTATTAGATTTGAGAAAGAGATATTGGAATGTTATTAGGCATCCACAGCATTCTCAGAATTTTCATTATTGGCGCTTAACTGGATATGATGGGAAGGTGGTTCTGGTGTACAGTAAGGATCTGTGTATGTGGAGGTTGAATGAAGGTGATGAGGATGAAAGATGGTCAAAACTGCCAGATGTGTTTACGTTGCCATCTGCGGAAATTGTGGGTGGTCGGAGTGGGAGTGATTTTGGCGGCCAGAGAGGGCCAGAGGTGGTAGTTAACAATGGTGGGTGGGTTTTACTGCACCTGCCCAGGAATAAGATTGGTGTATTTGATGGAGAAGGAAGAATGATACAAAGATTAGAAGGAAGACAGATGAGCATGTTTACGCAATCATATCCAACATCTGTTCGGCCTTTTGAGATCAACAATGTTTGGTGGCCGCCTTGATATTCTTCCATGTTCTTCGCACGGTGACACGGTCTACACAGCCAACTTTCTTGTTAATAGCTTTACTTTTTTGTATCCAAAGTGCACATGTTTTTGTTATTAGAAATTCCGAATGTATACAATGGGAAAAAAAGAAGGCTCGTCAAACTCTATCTCATAAGAGGCTGTGATAAACAAATTTTAAGTTGCTCACTAAGCACCTCATAAGTGGAGACCGTGAATCCTAAGGAATTAAAATTTCTTAAAAATAATTTAATAAATTAAAGAAAAACTTGTTTTTTTTTTTTGGATTGATAAAGCGGGTTGAAGGAGCCCATTCCCTTTGCAAATTAAATGAGGCCAAATCCTCAAGAAAAAACAAAGACCCTAAAGGCTAAAGAAACTGCAGGAAAACACCCTACCTACAAAAAGCAAAAATAAAACCCTATTTACTTCTCATCATGCGATGGAAAATAATCTTCAATGTTGCCCATTCGTCCCATTTTGCTTTTCCGCCTCTTCACTTCTTGCCATTTTCCATAATCAGACGCAATAGCCAGTGCCAGATCATTGGGATTAACCGATGCTATCAAATTTTCCAGACATGGAATCCCGATCCGATTCCGAATTTTTAGATAAATGCCCCCTTTTTGCTCCACCTGTAACTTGGCCATTTTCCTGTATTTCCATCTCATTACCGATCTTTTATGTATCTAAGTTACCCTCGGTGGTAGGTTTTCGCAGATTCATCCTTGAATTTTGAAGCAAAAACCAATTCCGGAATCAAGGTATCCCACCCACTGGAAGAAATCGATCCATTATGTTTTGTAGATTTCTGATTCTTGTTATAAGGACAAGAGGCTTTTAGGTGACCCAGATTTCTACATAATCTACATCTAAAGGAAGAACTCTCATAGTCTAAAATTTGGGAATGCTGAAACTTACCAAATTTAAGATTAATTCGATCTGGTAAACCCTTGCTAAAATCAATTTCAACACACATTCGCGCAAACAAACACAGACCTGAATCCGTTCTATCCAAGTCCTCTTTTAAAAACTTTACCAAAATGTCTCCAATGTCCTCTAAGGCATACCAAAGATGCAATGGGAGGTTGGGAAGCCTGACCCAAATTGGCATTTTGGTAACCAAATAAGAATTCAGATCGAAATTTGGAAACCATGGTATTAAAAATAACCCATCATGTCCCCAGAAACCACGGGCCCTCTGAGAAGTAGCACTGATAATCCTCAGATTTCCTAAAATGGACAACGAAAAGTTCCTTGGAGCAAAGAGAGATTTCACATTTGTTTTTCCAATTTTCGAAGATCCATTGATAAAGAGCAGAGGAGGATGGCCAAAAACCATTGAATTTTCTGATCACAGCATCCTGACATAGATTTTTATAATATTCCTCTACTTCAAGGTTCTCTATGATTAAAGAAGGGATATCCTCAGCCATATCGACCAAGTAGGTCTGCTTGGTCAGAGGATTCGAACCAAGAAGTCGAATACCATAATTTTCGAATATGTCTTTAAATGAAGTAGATTAATTTGAGTGACACAGGCTCATACAGCCTGTAGCCCCCCATTCATCTTGTTAAAAATCCTGCCAGATCCAGCAATCCTTATCGAAGGTGAGTCAACAAATTTTTCCCTAGGGTTAGGGCACGACTCCTCCACAAACCTATCCCCATCGCCACTACCCTCTTCTCTGTTATCAGGCCGCATCCCCCCCTTTACCAGGCCATGCCTGAATGATTCTCCTTGCGGCACTAGTCAAAACCCTTTCATGACCAAGGCCACTGACTCCCTTCACCGGATTCACATTTTTTCCTTTCATTGCTCCCGAATACTTAGGAATGTTGTTTACATAAAGTAACCCTATAAAGAAAGAATATTAAGTTATAAGGACAATAGATTATCTACCCCATAAGAAAAACTTGTATTTTATTGCTCTTATACAATTAATTTATTATCATTTTAATATCTTCTACCATCATGTGTTATCTTATTTTTCTACCTCTATTGTACCAAATAGATGCATGTTAAGCAATGTCTACAGTCCTTAAAGAAGAGCTAAATTTACATCCATATTACTTTCTCTAAGGTTTTAACCATCTATTGAACACACAGATCCTCTAAAACAAAGTTTGAACTCTATGCGGGGATATATCCCGTTATTTTTTAGTTATCATAGATATTTGGGATATTTCAAGGACCTAAGGACAAGGAACAAACATCATGCCATTGACCCTCCTATGCACAAATGAGGACATTTGTCTCCAATATATTCCTTTTATTAAGGGGATTCATAAACACCCCAAATAAAAGTCAATTCTATTAAAAAAAATTAATTTAAAAATGTAAATACTACTTTGACTTTTTAAATAGATTTATTGCGAAACTACTAATATATATCAATACCAAGGTGATAATCTTGGATTCCTTGCATGGTTTATATCATTAAAGAATTCCACATTGATTAAGGAATTCATCACCTTGTGAATAAATTTCATAATACATTGCTAGTAAATGATCTCAATCTAGTAGCTCTATTATAAAAGGCCTCAAAATAATTTAAAATTAAATATATTAGAAAATTATCTAATATATTCGAGAAGATTAAGATTATTTCCCGAAACCACTCATTGGTTATGATAATCTAGCTATGAAATGAGAAATACCTCCAAAGATATAATACAGAGGAATTGAAGAGTAATTGAAATTGACAAAAACATAATAGTTTGCAAAAAGAGGAAGCAATAAAATATTTTACAACAATATTCTAATAATATACTAGAATTGACACCTAAAGGTGCTCGTGAATGGCCATTAGGTACAAAAATTTATAGTCGTATTAAGTTGGTCTTGTAAAATAAATTGTATAACAATTAACTCTTTAGAATTAGGCCAATAAGCATATTAATAAATGTATGTATGAGACATTTGCAAACACCTTTAAATGTTGATACTAGTTTAACTAGCAGTTGCTCCCTTTTTGAGGGGAGCAAATATACGCCGTGGAGGATGGTGGCGAAGGCCATTTTCTGCGATGGAGAGTGTGAATGAATATACAGCAGATTAGATGCGTCCCTTAATACTGTTTATTATTATATTGTATATTTGTTTTTCTTGAAGTTGGGTTTGTTAGGTGGGTGCAGTTTCTGGGAGTGGTTGTTGCTGAAGCCAGGTTTCTTGGTGGCCTGCAAAGAATTACGTGGTGTGTAAATGATCATTCAATCGATTAAAGGAATTTGTAAAACAGTTGGAGAGAAACTAATGTGAAGTTTTATTTAAGGAGGATTGTGAAATTGAGGAGATGGCATTGTTTGGTTATGTCCATGTGACGAGCAAAAAACAAAACATAAGTGGAGGTTTGTCAGAAACTAGACCACAATATGCATATTCTTCAGGCAAATGTTGAGAATAACATGCTTCATAGCAGGCTCATGTTGACTAATTTTACAAGACACAAGGGTATAATTGAAGTGTAAAAAAATATGTAGATCTATGGACCAAAATTTCCCTCTCAAAAAAACTTTTTATTAATTCGAAACCAACCACTGCAATTTGCAGAGACATGTGAGTTGTAAACATTTTTCATAGGGTCTGCAAATAGTTTAGCCAAATATTAAGCATAACATGGTTGGTAGCAAGGTCATTGGAAATTTAGTTTCTGTGGGATTTTCCTGAAAGTGAACACAATGGCTTCTCTAAAACAATCACAAAGTTTACAGATGTAACAAACTACCAGAATAGAAACTTCAGAAAATGTTATTATTTAAAGCATAAAATAAACAAATTGGATTTGCCCTTCAAGAATTTTGGCAAACATTTGTCGTAATGCGATTATTGCAGTCCCCGACACTAAATTTCGTTTGGACATTTTGTCAAACATCTTGCGTGCATCGTTTCTTCAGTTGAAAATTTTGAGAAATTGAAATCAGCAAACATAAAGCTCGAAATTGAAGTAGCTAGAAATTGAAGTAGTGTCAGGAAACTATCAATTTATAGATTCAAATCTTTTAATTTTTGCTACAACTTTGCCTATGCTATTTTTTTTGCCTAAGATTTGGAAATTTAAAAACGTGCAGATTTCACAAATTTGTTATGTTTGTAACCATTTACATTGGATTGAATCACATTAAGACCGCAAAAAATTATAAAGAATACACTCTAATCCAAAAACTTAACCAATAAACTGTGAAGCTCCCTCTGACTGCGTGTTGTACAGGATGGTCATCGCAATTCTAGAAAGCAGACATTAGAGCCAGATGAAACTATTATCTTCTGTTGTTGCCGTTATTAAAATCCTTGTGTGGGTACCCGAAAGCCATCCCTCACAAAAGTGAATACATGTAGTAAAAAACAAAATAGCAGCCTCCCATAACTGTTATCAAACAAATGATCTTGGAAACTAAACAATTGATCTATAAAATCTGCCATGGTCATGAATAAAAAGATTGCAACCAATCTCCTGGGCACCTGAGGTTGCTGCACCTTCTTTGTATATATTCCCACTTCCTGATTTTGTTGTTTTTGGGGGGTCTCAACTATAGGGTTTTCTTCCTTTATCTGATTTCAAATCTGTAAGAGATTTGTGCTTTTTGTGAAATTAAAATTGTAAGAAGTGGCTCTAAAAAAGCAAATAGTCGACAAAGTACCATAGCAACAAAATGATAGAACACAGACCTCATATTGAGGCTGTGATGAAAAAGTGTGTAAAATGAGCTGTGCCTATCAAATGAAAATTAG
This sequence comes from Taxus chinensis, assembly GCA_019776745.2. Classification (NCBI taxonomy): domain Eukaryota; kingdom Viridiplantae; phylum Streptophyta; class Pinopsida; order Cupressales; family Taxaceae; genus Taxus; species Taxus chinensis. The sequence goes on from CM034155.1 coordinate 408,380,337, forward strand.
CTGACGGTTTAGCTGTGTCAATTGGCTATACTTTCCAGTAATTTGTATACATATTTGTATATTCTGTTCATACCTGGTGCGTTTAATTTGTTGCAGCTGTAACATACAATTTAAATCACAAAAAAAATGGTGTACAGGCTTGTATCAGTAATCGAAAGATGTTTTAAAAAAAGTACTGTATCTTGTCGTATAGTAGCAATATGAATAGCAAAAGACTAGATGTGATAAATACTGTGAGGATAGCAGTAAAAAGTATACAATTTTATTGCATAGATAAGCAAACATTGCTTGCAAGTTTGATATGTGAATTACAGTAAGCACAAAGTTTGTTAAATACAAGCTCTTTTTTTTTTGCAGGAGGGAGTATAGTTATTACAGCCTAATTGGGAAGCAAATTACAACATGTACAGCATAACTGAGTATACACAAATTGATCTCTAAATATGCCAAGGAAAATTATGGGAAAGCATAATTTTTTTTTCTAATATACTCCTAGCCTGTGCTGAAATGGGAGCTGTGAATTTTCCAAGCACCAAACACCAAACGGCACAAAGTTTGTTAAATACAAGCTGTTTCTCTTTTGCAGGAGGGAGTACAACTAGCAATCACATGACAAACCATGTGATGTGGACGCCGTAAGGGATCCTAGGAGTTTTATTAGATTTTTTCCGTAATTTGCTTTACATTTACATGCGAAGAAAAAACAAAACATAAATAGGATATGTTTAAGCAATTGTATATATAAGCACTTTACTATGAATATTGGGCATGCTAAAAGCTACTTCTACATTGTCGATACAGGATATAAGCAACAATGAAATATGAAAGAGAAGTTTGGGTATTGCAAAATACAATCTAAATAACAATTTTGTTAAAAAGTTTCCAAATTTTGTTGTTGTCAAGTCTTACAAGTGACTTCTCCATAGTCTCTAGCGTCTCCAAGATGTGACTAAAACATGTTAATAAAACTCTGATATATTTTATTGCATCTTTATGTATTTTGCAAATCTCATTCAAGAAATTTTTTCTCAAGGAATACTTACATGCATGAAATCACAACAAGAGGAATAACGTGAAATAAAAACCCCAACCAACATCCGAGGGATAATGGGACAATACAGTCAAGACCAAGAGTTTCCACCGAGGAGCAAAAGTACTAACCTTGTGCCGCCTGGTTCTACCGTCACAAAGAAAAACAAGGCACCAAAAAGCCATTGAAGCATATTAACAAAAATTCAAAAAAAAATTGTCAACAAATTCTTGGAACTCAAAGAGTCAACAAACTCTTGGAACATGGAAAAGCTTAGATCATCCTCTATTCTAGAGTTTCTATCTATGAAGTTAGAAACTTGTGTTAGTTCGTTAATAATACAAAGCTGATATGAAAGATAGTTAGAATTCAATAAGGGCTAGTATGTGAAAAGAATGCATGTAAAGGAAAAACTTAATAAATAAAAGTAGTGATGTCTACCTTTGACAGTTCGAAATAGAAATGAGTTAATTGAATTATTATGCAATGTTGTGCGCCAACATCTATAATTGTCAGCGACAGGCTCAGGTGATACAGAATGCAATGTTGCAATTGGTTCTTGATTTTCATAGGCTCAAATTCCTCATGGTTCAATTCAACATGCATGACGCCCACACAACATGATAACAACTCTGATAAAGTTGGCTTGATCTGTTGTAGGGTCTTTCTGAAATTCAGTCCAATTGCACCTGTTCAAGTAAACAAGCCCCAGAAAATAATTAGCTCAGGGAGGGTGGTAAATTTGTGCATTTGAGGATTTTGAGCTAACAACTAACAATGTCATTGTTAAGATGGAAACAATAACTACACTGTATTTGTATCTTCCCATGCTAAATTATATTTTTTATCTTTGTCATGGAATTTTTGAATCTACATCAATGTTTACAGTTGAATGTTTTGAATCAAGCTGCAGGATTGAGGACAAGTTACATGCAGCTTACATTTGACACTATTTCCTTTAGCTTTATCTGTGTTATCTATATCTCTACGTGTGATCCGTTGGAATATGAGATTGATTTTCCCCTCTTTTTAGGATAAAACAGGAAAAAAGAAGTGAATGGAATGAATATTGATTCTTCTATCAAAAGTGCTTATCCACGGAAAAAATCACAAATATAAACACGAACCTTATAAAAAAGAATGTGAAATCATAAATACAAACACAAAACTTCAAATAAATAGAAACTGTGGGAAATGAAAAATGACTTGAAGGTTGTTCTCATTGCCACTCAAAAAGCTCAAAATGGGCTTCCGTTCATAATAAATAACAGATGAAGATAAAATTTGAAACGTGTTCCACATTTCATCGAAATTCAAGTATAGAAATAACTATGATACAACCAACCTTGAGAAGAAAGATTTGAAACGTTTAGATAATGTCTGTATGCTTCAATTGAGGGCAAGAAGAAAAGATCCCAAATACAGAATCACCAATGCAGGACGATTACGAAATGAATTTGAAGGAAATGTACAGGATGAGCCGGCTCCCACGAGATTCCATGGGCCCCATGTACGCAGCAATCCAATTCAATTGCCGCATGAATCACCTTACAACCGCGTAACCCGTGAGGCAACCATGGTTAAGCGTTGAACCGTGGTTGGATCGATTTTTGGAACCTACAGTTGCCAATAAAGAGTTCATGTTGAGGACCAGAGTATCATGGCGCCCTCACAAATAATGCTCTGTAGTACAGAGGTAAATCCAATTTGTCAGATTAATGGTTAAAATTGGAATTTGTAGGATTAATTGAGAAAAATGGACATTAATTAGGGCTAACACTCATTGAGATTTCTGCTAGAATTCAAATGTGAATCGATTGGATTACTTACCGGTATTGTTTCCGTGCTTCACATGTTTCATTTTCGCTAGCTCCACCTGCGTCTGCATCAAGAGCTGCATTCTCTGAATCTCCATTTCCCTCATGAATTCCATGCGCTGTTTTTCCAGATCAATGAAGTTTTGGAACTTTGAACTCTCAACCCATTCGTACACTTCGCCGAAATGCATGAGAGGACTGACACGGCCCTGAGCAGGGAAAGACACCATGACCGCATGTGGTGGACGTGTCACCTAACCATAAACTATCTACTTCCTCCGTTGGATTTCAACGATGCTCTAAGGATTAATGTTATCCATTCGATTTTTGACATTTGTCAGAATAAAAGGGTTCAACTTCACTACAAGAACGCCTTACGGTGTAATAAACTCTTAGATCTTTTTTACATGGTAGAGATCACGTCGATATAGAAGTTCAATGAATTTGATAGTTTCTAACTCAAGTTAGATAACTTCTCGCTCTAATGAATAAAAAGTTTGAAATAACATATTATATCAAAAATTAGATATTTTGGCCTTCAAAAAGTTAGGAATTTTCTAAAATTTTAATTGTGAAATATTTATTTTAATTAAATAAATAATTATATAATATTTTTAATATTGATTTAAAATATTTTTTATTTACCATTAATGTATATTAATAATTATAATATGATGTATAACATAAATAATTTATTACAATATCTATTGATTTAATTAAAAAATTTAAATAATGTAACGTATAACATAAATAATTTTAATAATTTATTACAATATCTATTGATTTATATTAAAAAATTAATTTTTTTTAATTGTAACATATAATATAACATTTCTAAATAATCTATTACACCATTATATATATATATATATAGAGAGAGAGAGAGTTATATATAACTCAATAGGTTTTACACGGCCATACCCCACAAATTAGGTAGGTATATTATTTTTTTAATAATTATCATATTTAAATAATTTAATACCAATATTTTATAAACCATTAAAAATTTACTATTACAATTACATATGGTTTAGGCACTAGGTAAAAACAAAATAAGCAGAAATTATATGACAAGTTTAATGGAACAATTGATAATATACGGGATATCTTTTAATACAAAATATGTATTACATTAGCTAGAAACAATGAATTTACTGGTTGTCATTTTAGTATTTACTGCTACAATTTATTATAAATATCTCGAATTCTCCTTTTTATAGTTCTAATTTTACCGGTGAGGAGAACGTAGATTCGTGCTTAAGAAGGACTTCTTATGATGACGCCAATTTTTTATGTTTTTCGCGATACCGTCAACTGTGGTATTAGTTTAGGGACGTCACAGCACATCATGACAGAAACTTCACGGCCGTTAGATGAAGGCGATCGACGATCTTGGGACATCCACATGGTCTATAGAGCTTCCTGGTAGTTTTAATGCGCAATCGTAGTCGCATTGACGGTCCATGGATATTCATATTCATATTCATATACCATTCGTATCTGACACGTGATGAAATCTGTTGCGCCACGTTGGAGTTTCCTTTATTGTAGAGATTTTCGAAAGAAGGGCACAGTGCAATTGGGCAGCAAACGGCGAAGGAGGCTCGACACAGCTGAAGGGAAATGAAAAGCTTCAAACCTTTGTTAACGAAGCAGGCTGTTTTGAAGCACATAATAAGAATTTGAGGCGGCGCGAGGAGGCGGAGACTTGAAGAAAGCCGCAAGAATTTATTTTACTTCCTTCATTTGATTGGGCTATGGCGGAAGAAAGAGGAGGCATATGGGAACTGGATCAGAAATTGGACGAGAATATCGACGCCGAGGCCGGAAGAGTCCGTACCATGGAACCACGCAAGGTTCCTACCTAGAACTGATCCCCATAATTTTTAATTGTAGTTTCAGTCTCCATGTCTGAAATACTTACGCAATGTTTATATTACATATATACATATTCCATGGTTTGAATTTTTCTTTCTTTTTTCTTCATGAACCCATGAACCAGGCTGTGGGTCAATACTGTTTCCTTCCGAAAATAATGAACGCCTGAAGTTGGGTCAGTTTTTTTTCTTTCTTTTTTCTTTTCCCTTTTGCTTTGGGTCATCATAACAGTAAGCTGAATTGCTGTCCTATACATGTACAACCTTGAAGACGCTCATATTGTATTCAAATTTCTCAGATAATTCGAGAATTGAGAAGCCTTTTTTCACCACACAGCTTATCCAATCCCTTTCTTAGTCGTGGTTGCAACCTAGAAACTAATATGTTGCTGTTATTGATGCGACTAAGTAGTTGGTTTGCATGATTATATTTAGAATGGAACAAAATGAGGGGGCCACCACTGGAAATGTTGCACAATCAATAATTTTTGCAGGATTAGCTGTCTCCAAGTTTTTTCATATGTTACTATTCTCGGACCCAGGCACTAGCTTAATTTATAATTACTTCATATCTTTTGTTGTCATGATGGTCCTCTCTCCTCCACTCGTCCAAAATCAGCGGTCGCAAATCATTTTCTTCTTTCAGTTAGTTCAAAGCTCCGGAAATCAAGTGCAGCCATAGTAATTGAAGCAATAGGGACCGTCACTAGTTAGTGCCTGAAGGAAAAGGCAAAATCTGTGATTCCCCGGGCAGGCATTTCTAGAAATAAACTATATTTTGTGGTAATCGACAGATTGTCTATTATTTTAGTGGGACATTGGAATTAAATTATTATTAGATAACGCCTCGCTCAACTATGCACCCACCTAAATATTCCAGAAAGTGTTAATTATTGTGGGGATCCACAGTTTGTCCTGTTATTAACGGGGGACATCGTAATTAAATTAATTAGATAGCGCCTCACTCAACCATGTACCCACCTAGATAATTCAGAAAGTATTAATTTATTAATTATTTCACGTGAACAAAAAAACTAAATATATCCGTAATACACCCAGATACATGAAAAGGTGAATGCTTGGAAATTGACAGCCTGTAGGCCGTTTTTTGTGATTTTAACCCTATATTATAGGTGAAAAAATTAGGAAACCGTAGACAATAACGGGTTGAAAATTTAAATAACTGAATTTTTTTAAAAATGATTCATATAAAATATAATACTTATTTACATATATGTGAACAAATCAGAGAAATATCTATAAAAATTATTGGAATTTGCAGCCACGGGAAAGAATTAAGCCGTCATCGAATTGTGATTTGACAGGTAGTGATAATTTTTGCTGGTTAGTTTTGCGTTTGTAATAAAAATATAAAATTCGCAGTAGCTAGCCCAACCAAAATACAAACTAAAACAGAAGTGTATCGGCCTACAGATTTTCAATGGCTAGACCACTACCTCCTATGAATTGGGTTTAACTCAAAGCACCATTAACCTCTCCTTTTATCTAGACTGTGGTAGTCTTTTATTTTCTCATACCTTATGTGATTGACGCAAAATCATTATTCCAGTCTCTCTCAAATAGAATACAACATATTATTAACCACGTGGGGGTGGCCAATGTTTGGGAAGATTTGTCATTTATAAAGAAAGATAAAATTACTAGTTTTTAAATCTCGATTCTCAATTAATAATAAAAATAATCATATTACTTTTTTTTTGGCCATAAGGTGCACAGCCAAGAAAGCCATACAGTTCTTGGCTTTAGCCCAATAAGATTGGACAAGCTGTCTTAAAACATCGTCAAACTCAATGCAGATTCACCTCCTATATAAAAATCTTTTACGTAAAATACTATTGAAATAAAAGGAAGAACAATGGAACTGTGATTAAGAGGGATTGATCGACTGGTTACTCTTCAACCCATGTTATAAAACAACCAAGGGAGACACCCTCTGTGAATCCATTCTTAGAGTCGGTAATAATGTGAGGCATTGTGATCTACAACCGGCCAGCTGAGCAAATTGACTACTCCTATTCCGTTCTCTCCCTGCACCCTTAATGGGATTCCATATGCATAGAAACACACAATAAGATAAACAAGGTAATCTGATAATCTGATGTAAGTAGAATAGAAATATCTTTTATTACCAAGCGATTGCCTTCTGCTGATAATAATACGAATAGTCATATATTAAAACTCCAGACACTTACCTAATTTAATAGCTTCTTCAAGGCCTTGAAATATACTTCAGATTTGTGTTTATGTCTTATAATTTCTGCAACAAAGAGTAACAGGGAAAATCTTGTTAGTTAATTTGTTATAACAAAAACTGCTGCTGCAACCATCATTCTCATCCCCACACCGTGTCTTCAATCTCACAATGGTTATTTATTGCAACTAACTACTGTAAAATCATTAATTTACCTGCGTCTGCATGAAGAGCTGCATTCTCTGAATCTCCATTTCCCTCATGAATTCCATGCGCTGTTTTTCCAGATTGATGAAGTTTTGGAGCTTTGAACTCTCAACCCGTTAGTACACTTCGCCGAAATGCATGAGAGGACTGACATGGCCCTGAGCAGGGAAAGACACCACGACTGCATGTGGTGGACGTGTCACCTAACCATAAACTATCTACTTCCTCCGTTGGATTTCAACGACGCTATTAAGGATTAATGTTATCCATTCGATTTCTGACATTTGTCAGAATAAAAGGGTTCAACTTCACTACAAGAACGCCTCACGGCGTAATTATTACAGCCCAATTGGGAATCAAATTACAACATGTACAGCTTAACTGAGAGTGTTGTATTTACACATATCTTCTCACGTGTAATTAACAGTAATATTGCTCATAGGCCTTGTTGCGCACAATGTCGTATGTATCTTCGACGGCGATCATGGCATGTAGCAGTATTTGAGCTGTATCTTGGAGTTTGGCAATAGCAAGTTGGAATGTGTACACATCTTCTGCGGCTATGAGCTCTGTGCTGCGTGCACAGGCTTCGATTGACTCACACACAAGCTGGTGGAGAGTGTTGGTGTCTTCTTCCAGTTTGGTGGCTAATTTGTAGTAGACATCACTGCGGCCTCTGTACATGTGCTGTTTTGGTGCTTGGGTAGTGGCCATGCCTGTGAACAACAGTAGTATCAACATAACAGATCATAGCAGTAGGAGTAAAGTTTATTTTTTAGGTGTTTTTTTTGTACAAACATGCATGTGTAAGGGTTTTTACCTGACTTTGCAGTGGCTGGTGATTGGTGGCTCGTATGCTGTAGGGGCCTTGCCTTTGTTCTTTGGGAAATGGTTTTTTTGAGGTTCATTGCTGGACCTGTACATAGCAATGATATTAGAATAGTGGGGGTTCTAAATAGTAGTACAGCTGCTGGTGTGGGTAGAGGCAATTACAGTGGGGGGATTGATAGGTAGGGGGGGAGTTTATAACAGCATGGATGCAATGTTTTTTATGCGCAGTTGGTGCTCAGCTTCTTTTCGGGTGCCCACATATTTGTTGAGCGCTATGCGTGCGTAGCATTCAAATGAGAAGGGAGGAGAAATGATTAGGTTCGAAAGGGCTTGGACTCGGGAAATAGCTGTGAAAGTGAGTCCTACCCAGTCAGTAGGGCCAATGTCTATTGTGGCTTTATTGAGGGTCATTCCTTGGGCTTTATGAATGGTTAGAGCCCATGCCATTTTTAGTGGAATTTGTCGGCAGTTGTTTCTGGTGATGGGCGGAACAGGTATGTGGGTTGGATTATCTATATCCCAGGGTGGGCCTAAGTAGGCAGGGAAGGTAAGAACTACGTATAGTGGGATGTTTGGGGGTTCTGTAACTCCTTTGTAAACTATGGATATGACTTTACCTATTGCGCCATTGACTAGGCTGGCTTCTATCCATAGATTGGTTGTTAACAGTACTTTTGCTCCTTCGCAAAGTAATAGTATAGGCTCTAATTGGGTGGGAGCAGCAAGTGATGTGTGGGAAACAACATGTTACTAGCTTTGGCTCAGTGCAATAGGCATGTTTAGGGATTTAAGTATGCATTTGTTATGGACTGCTGCCAGTTTATTAGTAGCGTATAGGTGGGTATCCATTTTAAAAGTTTGTTGCTCTTCTTTGGTAACTATTGGGGGGGGGCCTAGTCATAAGCAAGTTCCAGTCAGATTCTGTTGGGTCTGCATTGTGAAGGTTTAAAAGTAGGCTTCTAAATCGGGTTTGGGTAGGTGTGCTGCCAGATTGTCAGAAATTAGTGTCCAACATGATTACTGTGGTGAATTTATTCCACAAGGCATGGCCAATTGTGGTGCCTGCATACATTGGCACATCATTTATTGGAGGTAGTTGGGCGAGGTCACCGACGAGGATGATTGAACAACCACCAAAGTCTTGGTTTGCGGTTTGTGGGAAGCCTTGACGTAAGCAGGTGTTGATATCATTTAGTAGGCGTGGGCCAAGGAAACTCATTTCATCAATTAATATGTAATCTATATATTTCATTTTCTCTTGGAAGTGTAGCAAGGTTTGGCCTTGAAGAGGTTGCACATCATGGATTGGTATGGACAACCCTGCATGAATAGTGGTGCCTTTAATGTGGAAAGATGCGACACCTGTTGGGGCTAGGAGTAATAGGCGAGTGTGGTTTGCAGGTGAAAGCGCTTGTAAGGCATATGAGATTTGTGTAATTAGATATGATTTACCAGTGCCAGCTGTACCGGTAATTATCATTTTTAATGGAGGGGATGCACGGTTTGTGGTGGCATGGGTTTTTATGATTTGTAAAGCGGTTGTTTGCTGAGTGGAAAGCAAGTACAGGTCAGTAGTGGGTGGGGGGCTATGTAAAAGTGGGGGTGTTTGAATTTGGATTGTTTCGATAAACGTTGGCCTCGTTTCTTGCAAGCCACAACTTAAGTGACACTGTCCCCAAGGATGGGTCGTGTCAATTTCTCGTAGGCCGAGCATGGCGAGGTCATCGATTTGTATGCCACTGGTTGGGTGGATGCGTGAGAACAATTCCCATTCTTCCATTTGCTCTTCCTCAAAAGTATCCATATCTGTTTCGGAGCTGCTGCTGCTTGCTACATTGTCAATTTGAATGGGCGCTCTTTGAATGTGCCAAGGCTGATAAGAATGTTGAAATAATTCCCATTGTTGGCAGATTTGAGAAGGTGTAGCGCCTATGTCATTTAGAATGTTTCGGAATGGTTTGTAGAGAATGAGCTCACTGAAGCAAAATGCTTCATAGGTTGATGAGTTATAGAGCGGAATAACTGAGTAGCGAGGGTAAACACGTACTATAGCTACTGTGGGCCTTGGGCGCCATTGGTTTGTACGCCTGTGTACACTGTATGACCAAGACCTGCAGACTTCTATGAGTGATAGCCCTTCTAAGTTTGGCAGCCAATGTGTGTAGGACTGAATGATTGATGGAGTTGTGATTTGGCCTGTAGTTGGAGCTATAATGCGCTTGAATACTTTTTTGCCTACTGCTAATGATATAAAGTGCCGACTACACACGGAAAGGGGAAATTTTTGTAGCATGTGACATGTTTCTTGGGCCCCGATGTCACGATCTACTAACATTTCTGTTAGGAACTTACTGTATACAAGTGTAGCGGAGCTTTGAAGGTCAGCATCAGCAGAGATTCTGGTTAGCATGTGGTGATAGCTTATAGATTTCTGCTCCACTTTCGCTGCATATTTTGCTATATATCGTAGCACTGCATGTCAAGATTCCAGAGCTAGCCGTTCCCACTCTTGAAAATAAAAAGTGTTTCTTCATCAATGCTCAGCCCCCTGATGTGAGATTCTTACTGAGAATATCTGTTATCCCTGATTTGGCCACTACTCAAGCTACAACCACTGAAATAGACGATGATCTTAATATGGCCAAAAAGATCATAAGAGAATCATCTAAGCCTAAAAATTATAGTTCTTCTTAGATTACTACTGATCCTATGATTCAGAAGATGGATAATGACTTGATCTCTTTAAAGAAGCAAATGTCACAACAAGCAACCAACATTCCTTATCGGGATATTCCTAGACTAAATTTCAACAATGCCAATGGCACTCCCACATGAGATAGGAATCAATTGATAGCTGCTCCCACCAAGATGGCCATTAAAGCTCCTCCTATCAATGCAATAGTTGAAATAGTTGAGGATGGTGAAGAACCAGAAGATCAAGATTCTCATGAAGCTTTCGAAGCTTTAGGATATGCTAATGAGTCTTTTTAACTTGCGACTCCAGCATTGGGTACTTAGAGTACGAGGAAGACAAAAGTGAGCATGATGGTCAATAATTTACAGTCTTCACTCGATCCCAATCTCAGAACCCCAAAAATCTGGTTGAAGGCTCTAAGAAGAAAAGTAATGAAGCTCTCATGGTTATGGCTAAAAAAGGCTCTCCTATCTCAGCGCAAACTGAAAAGGAGACAAATAAAAATGTAAATTCATCTCCTAACTCTCTTTCTCCTACCCGTAAGGCCAGTACCTTGGCTTAAACCATTCCAACTAGAACTGAGCCCAACATCATTCCCTCATATACTGCTTTCGACATTATTGATCATGCAAAGAAAACCAAAATCCAAATTTGGGAAGCTGAATACCTGTAGTTTAACCCTGACCAATTTGAGAAACTTTCCAGATTCATTAGAAGTAAGGATATTATTCCTTCATCTTCAAAAGGCATCTTGCCTAGCCCCACTTATCCTTTACCTCAGAGTAATATGACCTCTTTTGCTTCTTCAGGAAAGATCGAACTATTTTATTAGTCCTTACTTATAAATGGTTTGAAACTCAGCAATTGCATAATTTACTCAGGATCGTCTGATAACGTAATGCCTGCCAAACTAGCTCATGCCCTTGGACTCACCTTGACTAAATCTTATGGGCAGTGTTATTCCATGGAAACCAAACAGGTCCCCTTGATTGGCCAAATCAAGGATGCACAATTTACATTTTTTGCCTTCCCTGAAAAGAGAGTGAAAATGACTATCCTGGTTGCTGATATCCCAAATGCTTATGGTATTCTGTTAGGAAGAGGTTTTTACAAAGATGTTGGAGGAGAAATCAACATGGATTGGACCAAAGCTAAAATTCCAATAAATGGAGTTCCTCGTGTCCTTCACCCTGAAGCACAAGAAAAGTACCTTGTCACTAAGTAAGACGATCCCAAGGCTCAAATTCTCTTTGAAGATGTAGGCTTAGGTAATTATTTCATGACATCTAAGGTGCCCTCTGTTGAATTCAAATAAGAAGATCCTAACGCTGTTTGGACCCTTGAGTTCGACGGGAGCTATTCAACTACTGGTTCAGGTGCTGGCGTGGTTATTATATCTTCAGATTTCGAGATTTTTTCTTTTGATTTCAAGTTGCAGTTTGATAATACTAAGAACATAGTCGAATACAGAGATTTGTTATTAGGATTAGAAATGGCAAGACAAAAAGGAATCTTAAATCTTAAATTGTAGGGAGATGCTGATTTGATTGTGAATCAAGTAAAGGGGACCTATCAGGTAAAAAATGATCAACTAAGACATTACAGGAATATGATTTGGGATAACATAGAATTCTTTAATGCTTTTTCCATTAAGGCAGTCTTAAGATACTATAATGATAAAGCTAATTCTTTAGCCGTATCTGCATCTCTTCTCCTTCCTCACCCAAAGTTCAAACAAGACATGTATACCATTGAGATTGTGTATCACCCAAGTGTTTCAGATAATTCAACACATTGGCAAGTGTTTAATGTTGATCAACATGTATTATCTTTTCCTGAGAAAGATGATAATTTCAATGAGCTTTGTTTTGAAGAATCACAATCAGATTTCTGTGAGTCCGTCTCAAATTCATATCAAGAAATTGATGGTGAATTCATCCAACTTAAAGGCAATAAGATTCTGAAGGGATTAGTTTCTCTGGAAGGACTATTCAACAAGCATGACCATTATATCTAGAATAAAAGGCAAGCTGAAGGCACTTCCTCATCAGAGGTAGATCAAGTTAATCTGGGCTCTTCTGACCAACCATGAATGGTAAACATTGGAAAATGTTGTTCTCTTGAGGAAAAAGAAAGATTCACTTCACTCCTGAAGAGATATATAGATGTCTTGACATGGTTCTATGTGGGCCTGAAATCTTTCAAGCTCAAGGATGTACAACAAAACATTCCTTTAATCCTGAGGTTACACCCTACGAGCACAAGAAAAGGCATTACAATCCAAAGATCTCAGGGACAATTCTTGCAGAAATTCAAAATATGTTATATGCAAGGATCATCTTTCCAATCCATCATTCAACCTGGGTTGCTAACATCATTCCCATAAAAAAGAAGAATGGTGAAATCTAGATTTTTGTCGACTTCCAAAACCTCAATCAGTCTTCATTGAAAGACAACTATCCATTACCCATCATGGACCAAGCATTACAGACTATCACTGGATGAGAAATGTTATCCATGCTTGGTGTATTTTTAGGGTATAATCAGGTTGAGGTAGTTGCTGAAGATCAACATAAAGCAACATTCACCACCCCATAGGGAACCTTCTCTTACAGGAGGATGCCTTTTGGTTTGATTAACGCCGGAGCCACGTTTCAAAGAGCTATGGATTTAGATTTCAGAGATTTTATGGGCAAGGTCATGGTTGTGTATTTGGATGACTTGATGGCCTTCTCTAAAAAGTGAAGTGATCATTATGATCATCTGGAACAGGTACTCTTAAGGTGCAGGTGTCATGGGATTTCATTAAATCCTGAAAATTCCATGTTCAGATTAAAAAAAGGAAATTTTTTGGGTCATATTGTGAATAAAGAAGGAACCAAGATCAACCCAAAGAGGGTGAATGCCATCCAAAGTATTACCCTACCCACAAGAGGGTGCACTCCTTTTTCAGGAAGGTCAATTTCCTAAGAAGATTTGTACCTGAATTTTCTTATAAAACCAAGGATATCCTTAGGATGATGAAAGGTAAAAATCCATTCTGATGAAGCACTGAAGGGAAGATTGTGTTTGAAGAATTAAAAAGGGAAATTGCTCACGCTCCCATCCTAGTGTGCCCAAATTTCAAAAAATATTTCATCATGTACAGCTATGCATCCGCACATACAGTATCATCCATCCTGATGTAGGAGACTGAAGAAGGAATTGAAGCTCCCATCTCTTTCATGAGCTTCCCGTTAAAGGAAAATGAATTGAAGATGAAAAAAATTGAAAAACATGCTTAAGTAGTGGTGAGAGTAGTGAAGCATTTCAGGTATTATGTGTTGAGTTTTCACACTCTCGTTCTTGTTCCTGATACCGCAGTTAAATCCATCTTGAATCAATAGGAGTTGGGTAGTAAATGTTGGTGTGTGTTATTTTCCACATCATTAGGTGAGTCATCTCACTTAGGTGAGACAATAGGTCCATGTGTCATTTAGGGGTCATTATGAGATTCTCTTATGTGTTAGTGCGTAAGTGCATTAGTGCATCAGTGCATCATATGTGTCATTGGGAGATACACTTCTATTCTGAGAATGTAACTCCCCCTCTCTACTCAAGTTGTCATGATTGCAGCATTGGGGGTTACTCAACACCTCCTATATGTACACCCCATTTGATCTATGAGATAGAGGAGAGTTTTATGTCTTAACCAAGTTCTGCCCATCTTTCAAATCTTTGCATGCACATTCGATTGATGCTCACTCCTCTAGAGATCTCTTCACACTGTCATTTGCACATCTATTGATGTGCACGTCATCCCTCGTGATCCTTGCTTGCAGGTTTTAAACCCTCTTTCATGGTATCAGAGTGAATCTTGTGGATTCGTGCACTCCTCGGTGTTGCTCATGCTTTTTCTAGCTTCTGGTGTGATATTCAGATCTCTTTCAGCATGTGTCATAATGTATATTCCATTTGTGTGATTATTGCATTGATTCCAGGTTTCATACCTTCATTTTCTTAGTTGTGGGTTCTAGTTTCTTGTTCGAGTGTTTGATGGTATTGTTCAAGTTTCTAGTTTTTTTTAGACTTAGCTTCCTTGACCGCTCGACTCTATGGGGTTTCATGTGTGTTTTGGGGTGTTTTTTATGAGGTTACTATGTTTCAAGGTACAGATCTGAGTTTTTTTGTATGGGTTTTGCGTTTTGGTGGGCTCTTGTTCCTTCGACTCATGGTTCAACTTGTACACTGATTCATGGACCTACTTTTTTGTACTTGTTATGGGCATTTTCTCTGAAGACCTTGACCGCTTGTTCTTCCTACAACTCACCTCAGTCTGCCTGATGGGTGTTTTCAAACGTGTCTTGGCCACTCATGTTACGCCTTTTCTTGAGCTCTCGGCCTTTTGTTGCGACTGGTTCTCTATCCTCGCCTTTGCTTGCCTTTGATCTCGTTGTTTGGACTCCATCCAATCTACCTTGCATTGGTGTTGCATGTCGTGTTCTTATTTTCTTTGCCCAATTCAAACCTGCAGCTTCACTCACCAACCGTTTCAAACCTACAGTCTCTGTGCTCGTTTCAACATGTGGCCTCCCTACCACGTTTCAATCTCTGCCACGACTCGTTATTTCTTCCATTCTCTCCATGTTGTGGTCATTTTCGGTTCCTTACATTGCCAGCTTGGGACTGTGCAGTGGATTACACCTTAAACAACATGTTTAAATTGTAGATTCAATGCTTCTAGGGTTTTACATTCACGGCCGGTGAGATTTGAACTATGTGCCTTCTGAAAAGGTCTGATGTTCGTATAGAAAAATCTCATGTAACTCTCGCATTGGGATCTCCTGCCCAAGATGTTACCCTTCCTTGGAATCTTCAACGACTCCTCCAGCTTGTGCAGACCTGCAGCATTCTCCACATATGGCCTCACAATGAGACCCGCTTCAGACTTCCACCTACTGCTCCATCGTTTCAATCTCTACAGACCAGTCAGCAACTTGCCTCAATGTGGGGAGTGGAGTCTCCAACTTGAACACCTGCTCCTCACATGGCATTTCATTTGCATAGCAACAACTTCTCCCTTTTAGCATTGTTTAGAGGTTAAAACAACCCCTTTAATGTTTTAGGGTTAAAAACATTCATTTCACATTGGAATTTTATTTTTTTTCTAGGCTTTATTTGCTTGTTTAATTTCCTTCCTATGAGCTTCGAAGACGGAGGGTGAGGTCTGGGATTGGCCAAGAGGCTAATCCCCCCTCGCAACCCAAAAAAATATGCCTAAAATTTGATGACATTTCCAATGAGTAGTCACATGATACCCTTTGCACTCATTTCAAGCACTTTTTAAATCCATTTGCAGCATTTATTGGCATTTTCCATCAATTGTGGGAATCGTAATAATGCAATAACTTTTGACTTGCAGCTTGTTTTTGAGTGTTTCCTTGGTCAAAGTTGCATGATTTATGACACTTTACATGATGGCATTGTCTGTTTTTTTAAATGCCCTAATTTATAAAGTGCCACATTCTGGGGGGGTTGACTATACTCTTAGGCTTTCACACGTAGACGCATTATCGGCCAAGTACGTTACGTCTTACATTTTTCATCATGGAGAGTGCTCTTTCTATATTTGAGCTTTATACGATCACCTTAGAACCTCCGCCACTTCTCACTAGGAGAGGGGACTATTCAGCTTGGCATGCTTCCATGGAACATTATTTCACCCACGAGGGTCTTTTAACCTTCTTACTTGGGCCAGTTCCTGCACCCGTTAATCATCATCACCTAGAGGACTTCCTCGACACTTGTAACCACATCTTTGGTCACATGATGATGCATGTCTCTAGATCTCTCTGGTTTCACATGGTAGACTCAGATCAACCTCACCATGTCTAGAGAATTCTTTAGTCCCTCTATGGAGACCCTTCACATATTGCCACCATTGTTGCTGCTACTGATTCAGTTGTCTCCTCCATTTCTTCATGTGATGGTAGTTCCACTGACATAGACTTGTTTGGTTCTACTTCTGATGACGAGGATTGTGCACCCAGTTCTGATGCAGAGAGCATTACAGAGGACTTCTCTCCTCTTTCTCTCACTATTCTAGAGAGTGTTGGCACATCCCACATCTCATCAGATATCGAGCAGTATCCTATACAGTGTCATACATTCATCACACCTACCTTCTTTCCACTTCTAGTGTGTGAGGCCCCTTCCACTCCTCTACCTTCATTGCATGACTTATACCTGTTTGACATCACTCTTCTGTTTGTTGAGCCCCCTCATTGGAAGGAGTATCTACCTGACCTTAGTCATCTTTTCATAGAGTCTACTTGTGATGCACTATAGGCCCCTCATCCATCTATAGGTGTTTCATAGGAGTTCATCATCTCTGTTGTTGGGAGTGACTCTTTCGGGGAATCATGTCACTTCCACATTTCCAGAGGACCTTCATTGATCCACCCTCAGCGGTGGATCCCTTTTCTGTTGTGGAGCATGTTTTGTTCCCATTCACATAACTTAGACATCATTTTTGTGGGTGTTCCTCTTTTTTCACTCTAATATTTCTACGCACGTGGAATTACCTTTGGTTCCTTGGAACTCATTTGCTAGACCTATGTCAAACTTTTATGGACCAGACTCAGAGTTCTTCGTGCTACTACCTTCAATTTCCTTCGTGGAGTGGGTAGAATTTCAACACGTCATTTTTTTCCTTCCTAAGGGTAGGCACATAGTTCGGTGTAGGTGGCTCTTCTTCAATCCAGTGGCAGAGGATCTCATCATCGACATTCTTTTTGGGAGACCTCCTAGAGCTGTAGAGTTCAGATCCGTCCATGGCATCTTTTGCATTCCTCTTGTCTCCCTCTTCTTCTCTCTTCTTCTTATTTTTGAGAGATTTCCTCTTTGTACATGGGTTACCTTTTCAGGCTCGTCTATAGCTGGGACCCATATTTGACATCTTTCTTAGATTAGAGAGTGTTATGTTCTCTTCTATTGGATGTTTTTCCCACTGGGTTTTCCTTCACTACTTGGGACTTCCTTCTTGTACATGGTTACCTCATCAAGATTTGTGCCGGGGACCTATTTCTCGTTTCTGATTTTCTCACCTCATCCTAAGTTACGATGAAGGGGGGGGTGTTGGTGTGTGTTATTTTCCACATCATTAGGTGAGTCATCTCACTTAGGTGAGATCATAGGTCCACGTGTCATTTAGGTGTCATTGTGATATTCTTTTACACGTCAGTGTGTCGGCGTGTCAGTGCATCAGTGCATCAATGCATCATATGTGTCATTTGGAGTTACAATTCTATTATGGGAATGTAACTCCCCCTCTATACTCGAGTTGTTATGATTGTAACACACTAGCGGGTTACTCAGAACCATTCTATATGTACACCTATTTTTATCTAAGAGATAGAGGAAATTTTTATGGGCTTAACCACATTCTGCCCGTGTTTCAAATCTTTGCATGCAAATTCAGTTGATGCTTTCTCTTCCCGAGATCTCTTCACATTGTTGTTCACACATCCGTTGATGTGCACATTGTCCCTCATGATCCTCGCTTGCAGGTTTCAAACCCTCTTTCATTTAACGGTGTAACTGGATAGCCAAAGTCTAGGAGTATGACTTGGACATCAGACCTACCAAGTTAGTACGAGGAAGAGGCTTGTGCCAATTGATCAGCAGAAAATAATACTGAGATAAAATGCAAATAAACTAAAGGTACTTCTTTAGAATTATGCATGGCACTTTTTGTAAGCACAACAGATGAATGGTACATGGATATTGCTTTCTTTTTAACTTATGGTGAATTCTGTCTACATTTAAGCCAAAATGAAAAGAGGACAGTTAGGTTAAGGTCTGCAAGATACATTATGTGGGATAATGGTATATATAAGAAGGGTATTGATGGTGTATTCCTTGGACTATGTGATGATAAGTCTCAGCAGGTGAGATTGCTAGAGTCCTTCCACAATCTAGGATACAGATGACATTTATCTTCCTCCATAATGGCATACATGATCTTTCGGGCCAAGTACTATTGGCCTACTCTCTTCCGAGATTCAGCTAAATGGGTATCCAACTGTGAAGCTTGTCAACATTTCATTAGTCATCCTAAGTTGGCATCTCTTCCCATGAAACTTGTGGTGATTGAAGAACATTTTCGCCAATGGGGAATTGATTTCATTAGAGTGTTGAATCCTGCCTCTAGTGTCAGTCATAATTATGGGCTCACTGCCACAGACTATTTCACCAAGTGGGTGGAAGTAGCACCTATCAAGCAAGCAACCTCCAAAGTTGTGTGTAACTTTCTCAAGGATAATATAATTGTTAGATTCGATGTGCCTCACAAGATCATTGTTGACAACGCTTCCAATTTCTCATCCCATGAGTTGAAAAAAAAAATTTATGGCTTTGGGATCACATTGGCTCACTCATCCGATTACTACCCCCAAGGCAATGGTCAGGCTGAATCAAGCAACAAGAACCTGGTGACCATAATCAGAAAGTTGGTTGATGAGAATAAGAGGACATGGCAAAAAGAATTGTATGATGCATTATGGGTAGATTGGATTACTCCTAAGCGAGGTATTGGAATGTCCCCATTCCAAGTGTTGTATGGGATTGATGTTGAGATTCCTATCTCTATAGAATTACCAGCCTTACAGTTGGCAAAAGCAATCAAAGATGAAACTTTTCAAGATTCCATTGAGAAAAGGATAAGGTACCTAGCTAGGATAGAAGAAGAAAGGAGAAAGGTGGTGGAACACATTCTAGATCATCATAGCAAAGTCAAAAATATATTTGACAAAAAATCAAACCAACATGATTTCTAGGTCAGAGATCTAGTACTTCTATGGGACAAGAGAAGAGAGTAGAAAGGGATGCATGGCAATTTTGATTCCTTATGGAAAGGTCCTTTCAAACTACATCAGCTGAATGGTGAAAATAGATTATGTCTATTGTATTTCCATGGAGAGTTACTCCCTCTACCTTTCAGTGGTCAACATCTGAAGTTGTTCCATCAGTAATGCAAGACGCTCTCTTGCACCTTATCATAATTTATTTTTTGTTGTGTGTCTACTTTCTTTTCTTTCTTTCTTTCTTTGTTTTCAGTTTTTCTTCTTCAAATTTCATAGCCCAATGCATAAATATTTTTGATATATGAGTTCTCTTCCTTTGATGTCTCAAAGAAAGCCCGCAGCTGGAGCCATCTGTTATCTCATTTTTATTGATTTCAGCTAAAATTGAGATAACCATAAGAAAATTTTAGACAAAATCTCCTAAAAATTCCCTTTGAAGGAGATTTTCAGGTTTTTTGGGTTTCCATCGCATGGAAACATATCATTTGCATGCTTCATGTCAATTGTTTCCTGAAACCCAAAACACGATTACAAGCCAGTGTATCAGGTTTTTAGGACTCAGAAGCATTAGAACATATGTTGTAAAATGCATGCTCCATGTCACTTGTTTGCCGAAACCCAAAACCTGAAATCATCCTTTGTGTTGGGTTTTCAGAACTTGATAACATCCAAACATCTCATGCTTCATGTCAGTTGTTTCCTAAAACCCAATTTGATAGTAAAAACCTTTATATCAGGTTTTCAGACACTTCCAGCATGATGACATGGCATTAATTTTGAGTTGTCTGGTAGTTGGCACATGTGTTGGATGAGGTGTAATTAATGCTAGGGATTTATAAATAGTTTGATTTTAAATGTCATTTTCACCTAGTATATTTTCACTGCGTGGATTTTTCATGCATGTCCGTTCCACCTCCAAACCTGACTGAACCTCTTGATTGATTTCGTGATCCATCTTCGACCATTGTTCGAATTCATTAAAGGTATTTTTCTCTTCTTACCACTTTGAGGTATTTGGGGTTGTTTGTGAGGTGTTCATTTGGTGTTATTCCCCTCTTTTATTTTTCTTCCATGTAGGTTTAAGGTTTTGGGTTATTTTCTTCATTTTTTGTTGTATTCCCATGAAACCTCTTGTCTGGTATTCACCCTTTGGGTGTTTTCTTATTTTTCCCATGGGATATACTCTTTTTATTTTTTAGAAGAATATAAACATCCTAACATACAAACTTGGCAGGAATTTTACGTGTTCTGACATCCCAGAAACCTGACACCTTTGTTTCAGGTTTTACAGGGTGTCTGACATCTTCCAACCTCCGTAGAGTATCAGGTTTCTCCAAATGCTCGACATCGTTTAAATTCCACAATCTATCAAGTTTCGCAAAGTTTTCAACATCACCCTGGCTCTGTTTGTATCGGGTTTTGTGAAGTTCTTAACATCCCGTGAGTTCCGCCTTTGTGTTTGGTTTCGCAAAGTGTTCGACACGAACTAATTTCTAATATACATTGTAGTGTGTCGGGTTTCACAAAGTGCTTCGCAAGTCCCAAAGCCCAGTTAGTGTGGTGGGTCTGTAGGGTTTCTCAGGAAGCTTTCAAGCCCGATTGTTCAACCAGAAGTCATTTAGGAATTCTTTCTTCAAGACTTCTCATCTCAGACCCTGGAAAATTTAGGGATAAGTCAGACAGTTTAGGAAAAATGAAGTACAAGTACCGGAAGATGGATTCCCCTTCTTACATAGATTACAATTATGACATCTAAGACATGGAGCTTGGTAATGTAGACATGGAAGACTTTTGGAACAGAACCAAGGATTCTTCTCAGAGTCCTTGGAAGAAGTCAATAGCTGGCATTGGCATCCCTCTTGCAGCAGGATTCCCAATTTCTGCTCAATGCCCTGAGTTCATTTTGGCCTGCACTACCAATTATGACTCGTCTTCCTGCTTAGTGAGAAATCAAGTAGGAGAAACCACAGTGAATTTGGATAGAGGTTACTTTGATGACCTCTTAAGATTGCCTAGCTTTTAAGAATATGTTGATTTATACCTTTAATCAATGCAGAAGGCCTAGGACAACGATCAAGAAGATTGCATCAGGCATGTAAATAAAAATTTCTTTATCAAGGGAAAGCCATTCATCTCCAGGTTTCCCAAGTTTGTCCCTGGGAGTGATTTCATCCTTGAAATAGTGATATCATCACCATGCTAATTTGAGTATTTTGACTCCCCAATTCTAGAGACTTCCAAGGGTGGATGTATCAATTCATGGTCATCAAAAAGAATAAAGACCAAGGGATCAATTGGAGTAGTCTTATAAGTGATGAGATAGACTCCCAGATGAAAATAGTCTTGTCTACTGGCAAGTTCTATATGTCATCATACGTCACCTATGCAGCAGCTGGCATGAGAAATTATCCAAGGTTAGATGCAAATGGAAATAGGGCAATAGAACACATATATCAGTAATTCCCTTAACTAACAATGAAGGGGTCTAAGGATAAATTCAGAAGAGTGAATGACGCCTTATTTTATGAAAACATCTACATGATGAACCCTGATCTAAGGAAAAGAAGAGTCTCTGATGAGGCATGGGATGAAGTATCAAAATGGGGTTGTATCTTCTTCTAATTCAAGAAGTTCAAATACCTTCGGTTTTCATGTACCTAGGTGATCCTTTCCATTTTCCCAGGTTCCCAGGTGATAAGCTAATCCTGATAAAGTTGGTTAGACAATTGTTGGATTTTCAAAAAATCCAACAGAGAAGCACAAGGCCGCCATCTCCTTCCCTATTTCGATCAGAAGGTACATGTGCTCAATAGTGGTTGAATCCAAGAATGTGGTGCATGAGCTACAGGACAAGTTGAAGAAGCACATGAAGCACAAAGATGGGTTTGATATTTGAGGAGTCCTTAAGTCGTACGTGACCTTATATCTACATGTGACCAACGTAGAAGACATTTGGGTTGATCTTTGGGATGAGGTTGCCATCCGAGGAAAGGACAATAGCAGGTTAACACTTAAAGAGATTCAGATGTTAGATCTATCTAACATCCCAGAATGAACCATGGAAAATGAAACTGTCCTTGACGGCTCATATGATGGTGGGTTGAATGAAGACCAATATGTATTCCCAACCATTGATTGGTCCATTACTGAGAAATATTCTATCGCAGGAAGCGCTACTCACATTCTTTCCCGTACTAAGGTGTGGCTCATTTCTTGGGGAATGAGTTATAAGGAAAAGAGTTTTTCAAAGATAGCTACTTTGGAAGCGGGACCCTCCAAGGGAAAAAATAAAAAGGATAAGGACCCTTCTAAGATGCCAATAAAGGTTAATTTTGATAGAAAGGGAGAAGAGCAAGTGACCACATCATGGGCCACTCTCCCACAAATGGTTGAGGTACTTGATTCACCTCCACCACCAGAACAAGGAAATATTCCTTCAGGATAATAGGTTGTTGAACCTCTCATTCTCCTTTTGGTTGGCAGTTCATTAAAGGTAAGTCTTCCTCTTACCTCTCAAGCTTAAATTTTAGAATAATTACCTCCTCTCATTCAGCCTTCCTTGCTTTATATTTCTTCACCAAATTCCTCAGCCATGGCCAGCATCTTATCTGACCTCTCACCTTTCCCTGCTAGACCCAAGTTAACCATGGATATGCCTCCTCCTTCTGTACCTTCATTCCTTGAGTCCATTCCCATGGACACTACACTCACAGTGATCACCACTCTAGAAGCAAACCTTCCTCCACCTGCAAATGTGACCGTAACACCTACGATGGGAGTAACTTGTTCTAGTATGACTCAATGGTTAATAGATCAGACCCCAAGGAAGAGGAAGGTGGTAGTTCCCCTACCAACCTTTGATTTCAATTCCCTCAAGGTCACTTCTACCAAGTCTACAATGAAACCCAAAATGGTTTCAAGGGTTTCAGTGGATTCCTCAGGGCATAAGTTTGCCGATATTTCCACTCCAGTGGCTGACAAAACCAAGAAAAATATAATGGTCACCAATTATCAGATCACAAGGGTTGATCTAGGAAAAACAACAATGAAGGGAGCACAATAGGACACACAAGTTGCCATGAATGTGTTGTTTCAGAAGCTAAAGGAAACGAACGAAAGCAGAGATGAGCTAAAAGAGAAAGTAGAGCAGCTGATAGAAGTAATACTCAAGCTCTCAAATCTTTGTGAGTCAACACTACCATCCTCTACCCCTACTCCTATTAGGTTCGATTTCTCATTGGTACCCTGGATTGAAAATATTAATGAGAAGGGGAGAACGGTTGATGAATGGATCTAGAGGCTATTCCTACAAGGAAAAGATGTCATTAATGACACCGTCAAATTCTACAATTCCTTGGAGAATATAAAGAAGGATGGCAAGAAAATGGATGATGATTTTTCAGCAGAAGTCAAGAACTTAGAGTTAACTTTTGAAGCTGTCAATATGCTGAAATAGGTTCCGTCCCACATCTTGATCAAAGAAGGAATCATTCCACATGGGTACAAGCATTTTCAACTAACCAAATCCATCAGGTTCGGAATAAAGAGTCTCAATGAAGCTTGCAACAATTGAGGGAATCAAGAGATCAATTGATTGATACCAAAAATGACATAGAAGAATATCTAACCAAGATCTTCTCTAAAGTGTTGAATGAAAGCTTGAGTATTCTACCCGCTGACAATATTTACAAGTAGATCCAAGAATCAATTCAGCATGAACCAACTTATGGCTTTAGTCTAGAAATCATTGATAGGTTCGTGAAGATTGAACATGCTTTGGAATCACTGAGGAAACTCAACAAGAGATTGAAGAAACTTCCTGGTAACGGGAGCGATACTCCAGAAACATGTGAGGTCTTGAGCGACCACTCCTTTGTGCCTGATGAAGATGAGATGCAGGGCATAATCTAAAAGTTCCAAGAATTTTGGGACAAGAAGGCTTTGCTGGAGGAAGACAAAGATGACGAAATATAATAGGCATAATGTTTCATGTCATTTCAATCATGAAATTGACATGTCTTTTTCATTTTCGTTTCGTCATGTAGGAAGCAATCTTTTACTTGGTCTGCTGTGTGAGAGTCAAGAAAAATATGACTCTCATTAAAATACTATTTTCTAGGATTTATCCTATTTTCTCTCAACTCTTTTTATTATAAATAAGGGATACTTATGCATTCCATAGGGTTGATATTTTTGGAATATTGAGAACTATTGTGAAGAAAAAATTTTTGTTTTCTTTTAATCATTTGAGGAATAGAAACTGATGTTATTTTACAATCTTTGTGTTGTGAGATTATTCTCTCTTAAGATATTGTTCTCATGTTTAAAATCTTAAGCTATTCTTTGTTTAGCACTCTCGATTATTTTATTTATTTCAAACATTACAGTTGTTATCTAAAACTTGTATGATTATTTCATGATCTATGTTAACTCAAAAGAAAATACGTTCCCCTCATTTCCTTTCCATTGTGTTTCTTCCATAATAATAATTTCCTTTCCAATCCATTCTATTTCTAAAACTGCAACATCTTCACCTAGTGTGGATGTGGATTTCGGGATTCTATCTCATCCCCAATGGTTAGAATAGTGTGAATATTATATATATATTTTTTTCTTTGTTTTAGATTAGTAATAAACAGGAAGCCTCACCTGTCTTTGAGGAGGGATCTAATCCCATGTACTGTGGTTGAACCTCATATTTTGGCTTGAAAAAATATCCAACCAACATACCCCTAGCTAAGAACTCTTCCTTCTACTCTAGGACGAAGCATAAATAGTTAAAATACCATTTTATTAGGAAATATTGAAAGAAGAGAGGTTGAAGCTGGAGAAGATTCATACCAGAAAAAATCCTGTAGAAATGATGACCAAGGTGGTAACAAGGGAGAAACTGAAGCTATGTTCATATTTGGTTTGTCTTTGTGGACCATAGTAAAGGGTTAAAAAGAATGTGTTATCACTGAATCACAGCACCCCTGGATGTCGGTCAGATTTCTAGTTTGATCACTCTAGGCATCCAGTGTGATTGGATAACATGGGTACTATCTCCAAGTTGTGGGACTTGCTACTTGAGATAGACCTCCAGAGAAAGCTGGTTCTTGCTCCTAAATTACCTGCCACAATCTACTCCAGTTCAGGTAGGCTAACTATTCTAATCTAAATTTCCAAAGGACTAGGGAGAGAGAATACATAAAATGAAAGCCTACACTAAAGCGGTGATACACCAAAAAAGGAGGGTGTGAGAGTAATCTCCAAATGTGTGAAATACAGAGGCAAAGTGCACACTAGAAGAGATGATGACAGTTCACCATAATCTAGCAAAATGCATTCACAAAACTATTCCAAGCATACAAAATGTTAATGAATCCCTGCAAGAAATAATAATAGACACAATATTCTTATGAAAGATCAAAGGGGCAAGAAGAATGTAAGAGAACACAGCAGGGGAAGATACATCCACAAACTGGTATTTTATTGCTTCATGCTATGCACAGTTCAATCTACTACAAGATAAGGGCCTGGATCACCATGCAAGGAGTCGCAATACAAGGGCCTTCAACACACTGGCTTCAAAAAGAAATTTTTTCAGAGCTTTTCTACCCAATAACTCTCCTCTTTACAATGAGCCCAACACTCCAATTTGTAGGAAAAATGAGAAGGAGAAGAGAAGGGAAAAATAGAAATCCCGAAATCTGTCCTTCAACCACCTGTAAGAGGTATTAAATTGAGTGAAATGATTGTATATTTCTTGAAAAATGCTCCACATACTGTCCCATGTGCTGCAGCAGAGAAAGAAGGATGACCATGCCTCTTAATTGCACTCCCAGCTACCAAATAAAACACTGTTCTGAATCCGGCCACGTTTTCTTAAAAATATCAATCAATTTATTATCAAATATGGAATTTCTTGATTTCTGTGCATCGGGCTCGGAACCATGATTCCAACGGTACCAATTTTGTGCGATTTCGTTGAGAAATGCAAAAGTTATGGCCTTCTGAGTGCGGGCAGCTATTTTGGGTCTGGCAGGCGTTTTCTGTCATTTGACGGGAATGAGCATTAACTGACTGGAGCTGAATATTTTATTTTATTTAAATATATCTACCCTCATTGAAAATAAGAAATCCTGGGATTTTTGGCGTAGGAGGACGTCGTGCTCATTCCAGAAAGTCCAATTTTATGAAAATCGGAGCTCGGAGTCAAAAGTTATGGCCGTTTGAAGTTTCACGGACCAAACGTTGACTTTTCTTCTTCTGCCTTCGGCCGCTTCGGCTTTTCGCGTCCCTTCGCGTCCCTTTGTCCCAAATGTCCCAGTGCTGCATGGGACAAATTCTTCCGGACCGCCCGAAATCGGGCTTCCATGTCCCTTTTCTGCCGGTGACACGTGGCGTGATCTGATTGGCTTTCGGCTCCTTCGGCTATCCGCGTCCCGGTTCGCGTCCCTTTGTCCCGCACTTGTCCTAGACTGTTTCGGGAAGCCTTGACCCTGTTTCAGCCAAACCGTCCAGTTCGCATACTTTTTTCCCACGCGGCCCAGACTGTTTCCCTTGACTCATTTCAGCCGGTTCGGCCGGTTCGGACTTTTGTCCCGCGCGTCCCAGACTGTTTCGGGCTGCCTTGACTCATTTCGGCTGGTTCGGCCGGTTCGCGTACTTTTTTCCCGCGCGTCCCAGACTGTTTCAGGCTGCCTTCACTCATTTCGGCCGATTCGGCCGGTTCGCGTACTTTTGTCCCGTGCGTCCCAGACTGTTTCGGGCTGCCTTGACTCATTTGTCGGCCGGTTCGCGCCCAGATGTCCCAACTGTCCCAAGGACCACCAAGACTAGGACTTAGCCATTTTTCGTGATTTTTTCTGGCCCGAGCTTGTTTTTGCAATTTTTTACACTTTCTCAGAACTTTCTCTCTTCTTCTTGGACAGGGGAGTTAGAAAAAATATGAGGGGACCCTAGAAACCTGACTTTTTGTCCGGACTCAATATAATTACCTTGGGACTAAAGAATTTGATGCATGTTATCAAAATTACCTTGAGGGGTGAATTTTGGATAACAATTTTGGCGACTCAGCGGGGTCATCTACCTGCCAGATGAAGAACGGCCAGCTGCTTGTAGCAATCCATTGGGCATGGAGTCTGTTTGATAACCTCTCAGCTGATCTGAAATTTGAAAACATGTGTCCTTGAGCCATTAAATCATTCATTGAGCTGGTTTTCTTGTGGCTGCAAATCTTTCTCAGGAGCTTGATGAACTGCAAACATGCACATACTAGAAGCAATAGGACATGTGCACAAGCACTTAGGGAAATAAAAACTACTCTAACAGCAGTACAATGTGCATAAGCACTTAGAGGAATGGAAATTCTAAATTAATATTTACAAGGGTGAAAGTCTATCTTTCTAGTAGCAACGTTTGAGATAGATCCCATTGACCGGAATCTGCAATTCTTCACCATCCAACTTAGCCAGTCGGAAAGCATTGCTACCTTTGCATTCAATGATCATGTATGGGCCACTCCAGATGGCATCAAACTTGGAGTGCTTTCCTGGTTTTGCACGATCAACATCCCACTTCAGTACCAAATCTCCAGTTTGCAATATCCTGGCCTTAGCTTTCTTGTCAAAACTCTTTTTGACCAATGCTTTATCCTTTTCTATGGTCTGTATTGCGTGCTCTCTTGTCTCTTCTAATTCCATCAGCTCTGCATACCTGATTTCCATAGGTTCAAACTCAGCTAGTTCCAACTGTTTTATGAGTTCCAATGCTGGCAACTCGAGTGATATAGGTAGAACTGCTTCTTTCCCGTACACAAGCTTGTATGGAGAGCTTCCTGTAGATCTCTTGGGCGTGATCCTATCGGCCCATAGGGCTGATTTGAGCTTTGAGTGCCAAGTTCTTTGATTTTCATCAAGAGTCCTTCTGATGATTCTTAGTAGATTCTTGTTTGTAGACTCGGCTTGGCCATTACCTTGAGGGTAATAGTTCGATGAAGTGCTGAGATACACACAATTCTTGACAGCCCATTCAGTGATCTTTGTGCCAAGGAATGCCAATGCATTGTCTGATATGATAGTGGCAGGGGCACCAAACCTCGTGACTATCCCTTCATAGAAATCTAAGATATTAGATTCATTTACCTCCTTGAGTGCCACTGCTTCAGTCCACTTGGTGAAATAGTCTGTTGCTGTTAGTATCCACTTGTGGCCCTGACTTGAATTGGGATTGATGACTCCAATGAAGTCCAGTCCCCATTGCATGAATGACTGATCCACTGAAATTGGACGAAGGGGCAACGCTGCTAACCTTTCTTTCCCTGTGAAGAAAGCACATTTCTTGCATTTCTTAACCCATGAGTAGCAATCATTGAACACAGTAGGCCAATAGTAACCAGCTTTCATGATTTTGAGAGCTGTCACTCGTGGAGCAAAGTGGCCTCCTGCTTCCCCGTCATGGAACTCGTGTAAGATCTTCTCAACTTGACCTGTTCCAATGCATCTTAATAGAACACCATTGATGTCTTTTTTAAACAAAACTCCATCAACAAGCACATATGGAATGGCTTGTAATCTGAAGTATCTCCTCTTTGCTTTGCTCACTTCTGGAGGGCACAAGCCTGTTTGGAGGTAATGCACCAAGTCTTGAGTCCAACATGGGATGAGTGCATCATCAGCTGGTTGTTCTTGATCATTCTGTAGTAGCAAGACAACATCCTCTTCACTTTTTGACTCGTCTGGTTGTTTGGAAGCGAGCTGCTCACACAAGCCTTTGCCACGAACTAGCTTGGTCACTTTGATTTCAATATCATATTCCATCACCCGAGTGATCCAACCTGCTCTCTTCTCATTTAAATCCTTGTTTAGGAGGAAGTCCTTGACACCAGCATGAGACACCAGCAGTTGAATCTTATTGTTTGAGACCAAATGTCTGAACTTCTTCAAGCTCCTGATGACAGCAAGGACATGCTTTTCGATGAAAGAATACTTTATTTCGTAATCTTCCAAGGTTTGGCTGAAGAATGCTATGGGCTGTTCTGAACCTTCTCTATTCAGCTGTGTCAAGATAGCTGAGATTGTATCTGATCCTCCAAATGCATACAACATGAAGTCCTTTGAAAAATCTGGGTTGATAAGAGTTGGAGCTTGTGATATTGCATGCTTGATGTTTTCAAAACTCTCTTTGCCTTCTGCTGTCCATTTGAATGCCAGACTCTTCTTCAACATCATAGTTAGAGGCTTCACAAGAGTGGCAAAATTAGGCACAAATCTGCGGACAAAGTTTATCCTTCCTAAGAAGCTTTGGAGAGATTTCTTGTGGTGTGGCAATGGAAGCGTTCGGATGGCTTCAACCCTTTCAGGATCAATTGTTAGCCCTTCCCTAGAGACAATGTGGCCCCAACAGTTTGCCTTCGTGTGCCAAGAATACACACTTCTTTGGATTCAATGACACTCCGAACCTTCTACACCTCTGAAACACTTGTCTGAGGTGAAAGAGATGGTTTGCTGCATTCTTTGAGAAGACAGTGATATCATCTAGGTATACCAGCACTATATTGTTGATTAAGCCTTTGAATGCCATATCCATAGCTCGCTGAAATGTTGCTCCGGCATTTGACAGTCCAAATGGCATCTTCTTGTAAGCATATGTGCCCCATTTTGTAGTGAAGGCCGTTTTGAATTGATCTTCTTCTTTCACCAATATCTGATTATAGCCTGAATATCCATCTAGCAATGAAAACCTTTCTGAACTAGCTACAACCTGCAATATTTGTTCCATTGATGGAAGCGGATAATGATCTTTGAGTGATGCTCTATTTAGATCGCGAAAGTCCACACACAATCTTATTTCTCCGTTTCTCTTTCTTACCGGCACCAAGTTTGCAACCCAACTTGAGTGTTTGATGGGGAAGATGATACTGGCCTCAGTGAGCTTTCCTAACTCTTTTCTCATGAGAGGTTCGATATGGGGATTTACTAGCCTTTTCTTTTTCCTGACAGGCTTGGATTCTGGATCCAACTGAATAGTATGTTGTGCCAAATTTGGATTGAAACCTCTTAAATCTTTGTAAGTCCAAGCAAAGACATCTGGGAACTCTTGACAAAGCTGAACAAAATCAGATTTCTCTTGTGGAGTACTTACTTTGCCAATTTGCAATGTCTTGCCTTCTTCCACTAAAATAGGTTCTGAATCTTCACCCTTTACTTGAATGTTCGCTTTCTCCTTCCGGAACTGATCATTCGGGTTGAAGATTGACTCCAAGGTTATGAGGCCTTTTGGTAATTTGTTAGTCCTCAGCTGCACCACTTGGTCACCATACTGCTGCTCCAGCTTGTCTTGATTCCTGGCGGAGAACTCAGCTTCTTCTTGTAGGAAATTAACAATTTGCTGATCATTCTCGAAGACTTGCCAACTTGTGTTGTTATCTGGAACAGCTGGTCTCACAACCACTTTGATATGAGGCTGAGTTTTCTCACTTTTGATACTTTCTACAACATCAAACGCAGCCCCAATTGCTGCCAGTCTGTCAGCAGCTTCATTCTTTTTTCTTGGGATGGAAATGATGCTAAAAGCTTCAAAATCTTCAATAAGATCCCATACCCGATTTTTGTAGTTCTTCAACAGATCATTTTTGGCAGCATTTTTTCCTTTGAATTGGTTTACGATCAGCTCACTATCACCAAATACTTGTAAATTCCTGATGCCTTTCTTCTTTGCCCAGTGCAGTCCATGAATTAAGGCTTCATACTCAGCTGTGTTGTTTGAACAGGAAAACTGGAAACGGAAGGCTGAGTAATACCTTATACCTTGTGGTGAAATGAGCATAGCTCCTCCTCCTGCACCTTGTCTACTCCTTGACCCATCAAAGAACAATTGCCATACTTCATTCTTGTCTTCATGATCTGGCTTGGTGATGCTAGGGAGAGGTTGATTCTCTTCATGTAAACAATAGACTCCCAGCTCAGATTCTTCTATTTCTTGATAGGGATCAAAAGCATGCACCTTGCTTGCCCATTCATCGAGAGTCAAATCTGGGATGCTTCCAACCTTGGTGTCAGCTTCATCAGTGCTTGGATAATCTTCTTGATCAAACGCTGAACAGTTGGTATTGATTTGGCTTGGAGTGTAAGGCTCAATGTGAAAGTTTGCGATAGGTTCAGACCTGATTGTGGTTTTGGTTCCATATCTTGTTCTGAACAACATGTGTGACCAATCCGCCGAAAGATAGCCTCCAATTTTAGCAGTGAAGTCTCTTGACAAGCACAATGCAAAGAGTGGTGGCAGATCTATGACCGACACATCTTGTAACACTATTACGTTGGGACATGCGTGCAGTGTGAGGCTCAATCCTTTGATTACTCCAACCGTTGTCACTGCTGTCCCGTCTAATTGCACTACACCCTTGGAGATGACTTCATATTGGAGTCCTAGCTGATCAGCTATCTGTTTTGGCATGACTGAGCTGCTTGCTCCCGAATCGATCATGCAATTATGCACCAACTTATCTCCTACGATCAATGAAACATAAAATGGAGGGGGCTTCAACATTTTACCTTGCTGTCCTCCATGATTTCCCTCAGGCTGGGCAGCATTTGTGAGTACCTTCTCTTGCATTTGGACCTGTTGATTTGAAGTTGACCAGTCCTTCATGGCAGCTTGTAGCAAATCTCTCTGTCCTGGGATAGATAGTGATTCCCACATGGATATGTTTACATTTGTCTTCTTCATCTGATCAATGATACTGAATGGAGATGAAGTATCCCTCTGCTGTCCCTTGGCCTGCACGTTCATTCCTTGCAAATGAGCGGCAGCAGCTGGCATCTGAGTTGGTTTAGGAGCTGGTTTGGATGCTCCTTGTATGTTTGGAACTACAGTTTGTTTGCCAGCAGCTTGTGGAGTGGTAGAAGGTTGTGGATTACTCGAAGCCAATGGCTGTTCTTCACCCAAATTTCTCCTCTTTGACCTTGTGTTGGCTGCAACACTTTGAGAGGGTATTTGATTCATACCACAGAAATCTTCAGCCTGCCAATTGACAAGAGTAGTTTCGTTCAGAGATGTTCCTTGCTGAGGTGCTCCTTGCTACTGGTCTTCTTCGTGGCTGGACTCTTGTGACCCACCAATGGTTTGCACCATCAGAGCCTGATTTAATGCACCGTTAAAGCACATTGATTGGTTATGTGGCTGACTACACGGGAAACACCAATCATATTCTTGGGCCATGTTATTTTGGACTGGCACCAAAGCTCTGGATGCAGATGTAGCATTGGGATTATAGGGCTGAAATGGTCTATTAGCGGGAGGCCTTGCTTGATTCTGATTTGCAGCTGGATTGGGTGGTCTTATTTTGTTGGTATGGGGTTGCCTGTTAGGCTGAGCTTGAGGCTGATACGGTCTAGCACTTTGAGCTTGCTATCTTTTGATAGTAACCAGCTCATTTCCCAAATTTTGCAATTGTTTCATGACCTCTTGGAGTTCGTTTGAAGCACTAGAGGATGAAGTAGAAGTCTCATTTGAACTTTGATTTCTAGGGGTGGGAATAGGAGCCAAAGTGGGTGCTTGACTAGTGCTTGGATTTTCTAAGTTTGGATACAAGGGCATGGGAGGCCTAGGAGCCAGCTTACCAGCTTGAATAAGACAGTTTTCGGCTCTAATGGCAATGCTATAAGCAGCAGGTAAGGTTGTGCCTCCCATAGATTGAATTAACATAGAAATATCAGAATTCAAAGCTTTAAGGTAATATAGAAAAGCACCTTCTGCTATTGGCCTGACTGCCACTGGAATCCTATCCCAAGACCTTTGAAATCTGAAGTTGAAGTCAGTCAGCTGCTCGTTGGGGGCTCTCTTGATAGTTGTCAATTGTTCTAGAAGAGACAAGTTGTCTCCCTTCTCTCCAAACTGCTCATGGAGAACTATGCATAACTGATTCCAATTTGTGATAGAACCAGCTTCAAGGCTCCTGAACCATTGCAATGCCTTCCCTTTGAACGATGATGCCAGCAGTTTGACAGCCACATCCATTTCATTTATCTCATGGATTGCACAGACGTTAGCAATGTCTTTGACATGATCACCAGGAGTGGTATGATTTTCTCCAGTGAAAAATGGAATGTTCTTCAATGCTGCAATTGGAACTGGATTCTGTGCATTGAGGGAAAGTGGGCTGCTGCCAGTGAAATTGACAAAGGGATTTAGTGGTTGCGCCATTCTGATTGGCCTGAGAACCCTTGTTGATGCGAGAAAAGGTCTACCAGGTGGAGGTGTAGACAAAGTTCTATTAGGTGGAGACGCAGATCTTTGAGCTCTTCTTCCCCTTCTTTCTCTGCCTGGAGATAGATGCAGATAAACAAACAATCCTTCCTCCCTAGTTCTTGACCTGGTCTGTATTCTTCTCATAAATTTTCCAGGCTTGGACTGCAGAAACCAGCAGATTATGCCTCTTTTGGAGTCGCCAGATGTGTGATTTTAAAGCTCCTTCAAAGTTGGAACTTACAACAAGTGCACATCAATCTTGTTGCAATGAAAGTGAAGACCTCTAAGTCCCACCGGGCGTGCCAGAACTGTTATCACCGTATCACAGCACCCCTGGATGTTGATCAGATTTCTAGTTTGATCACTCTAAGCATCCAGTGTGATTGGATAACATGGGTACTATCTCCAAGTTGTGGGACTTGCTACTTGAGATAGACCTCCAGAGAAAGCTGGTTCTTGCTCCTAAACTACCTGCCACAATCTACTCTAATGCAGGATAAGCTAACTATTCTAATCTAAATTTCCAAGGGACCAGGGAGAGAGAATGCATAAAATGAAAGCCTACACTAAAGCGGTGATACACCAGAAAAGGAGGGTGTGAGAGTAATCTCCAAATGTGTGAAATACAGAGGCAAAGTGCACACTAGAAGAGGTGATGACAGTTCACCATAATCTAGCAAAATGCATTCACAACAATATTCCAAGCATACACAATGATAATGAATCCCTGCAAGAACATAATAAATAGACACAATATTCTTATAGAAAGATCAAAGGGGCAAGAAGAATGCAAGAAAACACAGCAGGGGAAGATACATCCACAAACTGGTATTTTATTGCTTCATGATATGCACAGTTCAATCTATTACAAGATAAGGGCCTGGATCACCATGCAAGGAGTCCACTACAAGGGCCTGCAACACACTAGCTTCACAAAGCAATTTTTCTAGAGCTTTGCTACCCAAAAACTCTCTTCTTTACAATGAGCCCAACACTCCAATTTATAGAAAAATGAGAAGGAAAAGAGAAGGGAAAAATAGAAATCCCGAAATCTGTCCTTCAACCACCTGTAAGAGGTATTAAATTGAGTGAAATGATTTTATATTTCTTGCAAAAGGATCCCCATACTATCCCATGTTCTGCAGCAGAGAAAGAAGGATGACCATACCTCTTAATTGCACTCCCAGCTACCAAATAAAACACTGTTCTGAAATCTGGCCACGTTTTCTTAAAAATATCAATCAATTTCTAATCAAATCTAGAATTTCTTGATTTCTGTGCATCGGGCTCGGAACCACGATTCCAACGGTACCAATTTTGTGCGATTTCGTTGAGAAATGCAAAAGTTATGGCCTTCTGAGTGCGGGCAGCTATTTTCCTGGCAGGCATTTTCTGTCATTTGACGGGAATGAGCATTGACTGACTGGATCGAATATGTTTCTTTTATTTAAATATATCTACCCGCATTAAAAATAAGAAATCCAATTAACTGGTGTAGAGGATTCGTGCTCGTTCCAGTCCAATTTTATGTCGGAGCTCCAAAAGTGGCTGTTTGAAGTTCCACGGGTCAAACGTTGACTTTTCTTCTCTGCCTT
This sequence comes from Taxus chinensis, assembly GCA_019776745.2. Taxonomy (NCBI): domain Eukaryota; kingdom Viridiplantae; phylum Streptophyta; class Pinopsida; order Cupressales; family Taxaceae; genus Taxus; species Taxus chinensis. Next base: position 408,415,679 of record CM034155.1, read on the forward strand.
CGGCCGCTTCAGCTTTTCGCGTTCGCGTCCCTTTGTCCCAAATGTCCCAGTGCTGAAAAATTCTTCCGGGCTGTTTGGGCTTCCATGTCCCTTTTTACCGGTGACACCCATGATCTGATTGGCTTTCGGCTCCTTCGGCTATCTGCGTTCGCGTACTTTTGTCCCACGCGTCCCAAACTGCTGAAGTTCTTATTTCGGCCGATCCGGCCGGTTCGCGTACTTATTGCCTAGATGTCCCACTTTTCTTTCGGACGTGTCCGGGACAAATGTTTCGGGCCCTTGACTCATTTCGCCCAGTTCGGCCGGTTCGCGTACTATCCCGCGTGTCCCAGAACAGTTAGTCAATTTTTTCATTTCGGCCAGTTTGGATTTCCGCGTCCCGCGTGTCCCTTTGTCCCATATGTCCCAAATGTTGCGCAGACCGCCTGGTGGCCTTTCGGCCGGTTCGCGCCCAGATGTCCCAACTGTCCCAAGGACCGCCTGGACTAGGACTTAGCCATTTTTTGTGATTTTTCCTGGCCCGAGCTTGTTTTTTGCAATTTTTTCACATTTTCTCAGAACTTGCTCTCTTCTTCTTGGACAGGGGAGTTAGAAAAAATCTGAGGGGACCCTAAAAACATGACTCTTTGCCTGGACTCAATATAATTGCTTGGGACTAAAGAATTTGATGCATGTTATCAAAATTACCTTGGGGGTGAATTTTGGATAACAGAAGTTTTCATGTGTGGAAGTGTTGAATACTGTACAATAAAATTATTGTACACTCTCCATAGTTTTATTTCCTCGAAAAGCATTCCATATACCACGAGAGTTATGCTCTTCTTATATGGGCTGTATTTTGACCCATTGGTTTATGGGGCAGTTTTCACCCACAATATTGTAAAATTACTTATGTAGTTTCCTCTTGGTGTTCTTTTTGTATATATGGTAGGTTTTTGTACATTGTAGATGTTTGTGAGTTCTAGTGTTAATTTAGGGGAGTTTGTTGAGAACAACTCCAAACAGATCTGGGTATTATATTGAGAGAAAGATGGGACTTGTAATAAACTATGAGAAAGTGATTCTTGGTGGACGTAGCACAAATTAGGTGAACCACTTAAAATACTTTCTTTGTGGTGTGTTCTTTTATTTTCTGCATTTTTATTTAAGATATGTGATATTTTTTACATATTAGTTTCTACTATTGCGATTCTATGTGGGATTGTTCTACATATTTTATCCCTTATTTTCTATAATTTTGCTAGTTGTCCTATGTCCATTGCATATGCAGGTTCCCGTACTTATTAGAAGAAAGATCCACTATATTTAAGTCACCGAATATGACCCAATAAGCATCGAGAATTTCATTTACTATCCACCACTAAAGATCAGCTCCTTCAGCCACATCATTAGAGGCATAAGTATTGATGAAACCTAAAGGGAGGCTTTCAATATTAAATAATTCCCATATCGCACAATTGATGGGGTAGACACTGTGGTCTATAAAGAAAATTCACCATTCAAAGAAAAAAAGGGAGATCAAATAACTAAGCTCATTCCGATGATTACTAGTAACTATTAGGATATCAAGCCAGATGGATTTACAAACAATCAAAAACTGAAAATCCTATAACCTTTTAATTCTTTCAAAAATAACATATCTAGATTGGAAATAATTTAACAACCATCATGAATGATATACTTACAATTGGATTCTATGAGACCCATCACATTCCATGACATGTAATTTGTGAGAAACGTTGCTCAAGGTCCATACCTTTCTCCTCAAAGCCATCCAAGGCATCAAAGTGATTTTGCTGAAATTGAGAATTATTGTGCTTCAAAAAATCCTGTAACTTGACTTTCCTTACCCAGGCATACTCTATATTATACTTCTTTGTAGATTCCACACTGTGTGTTGGGTTATTATCATGACTATTCATGGAGTTACGAGAGGTACTTTGAACTCTTTTGGTTGGGCCCTATAAACCAGATGTTAACTTTATGGCATTCAACACAAACTCCTTCAACTCTTGGGAGAGGTCAACTTTAACACAAACTCTTTTATGAGGGTGAGCATTTTAAAAGTGTTGGGGTTGTATGAAAAGCACTCGCCCTATGGAGGAGGCAATTTGGTGCAGGAAGTGAACACACGGAAATGAAAAACCAATGGATTCGACCCACATAGGAACTTTAAAGGAAACATACTCAGATACATGAAAATATTTTGTCTATCGAGAATATACTAGAAGTGAGTTACACACATACTAAATGTGTGAGAAGATTAAAATGGCCAGGGCATGCAAAGGGTCAGAAAAATGAAAAAATGAAAAATACTCTGGTCATGTTATGCACACTTTCAAGCGGGATGTCGTGAACAGCTGTGTCGAGTTGGCGCATGAATTTTACATGGTTTTAGATGGGATGCAGCCAAAAAAAAATCCAATTAGGAAGCATTGTTCTAAGCATTAGCATGCAATATTAAATTAAGGAATAGGTAAAATTACATTAAGAAGAGATTCATTACCTCATGAATGACCTTTAGAACAAACTTATGGGGAATTTTCTGTAGCGGTACCATTTTTAGAATCTCCACAAGCTCCACCCATTGTACCAATAGCTGGGATTGAGGTGGAAGGAGACATTATATAGGGGCTTCCATTGGGCGAAAAACCCGAGAGCTTACTGAAAAAGGAAATCTAGTAGTGCCCGAAGAGGTCATACTATGACATTGAAATAAAAACCCTAGTAGGGCGAGTCGATCCTAAGCCTCAGAAGTTTATTTAATTACATAAAAATAAAACATAATATCAATTTGTATAATTATAGTAACAATAATAGTTATAATAGTCTTATTAAATATTATTAATTATTTTTTATTATTATATACGGTAAGAAAGTAGGGATTATGACTCCCAGAGGCTAGAAAATTGAGGAGGAAAAAGATATTACAATGAAGAAAATAAGAGATGGCGTCTACCAGTAGCCAAAAAGGACACCAAATCCATGAAACAAACGAGAAAACCTCCACCAGCAACAAAAAAGACAGTCAATTAAAATTTGGAAATGAAAAGCCCCATGACCCCAAAACGATTCAAGCCCCACTCTAAGACACTCGTGTCGAACGCCTCATTTTCTCAGGATGGACCAAAGTCCACCCATTCCCATCACGCATGTCCCCAAAGGTCCTGCCCTCCAAGCTCAGCCTCAGGTCCACCTCAATCACTCCATACAAACAGGTCTGGAATTTCAAATTACCTATCCCTGTCAAATTAAAATTACTTGACGATTTAACTCTTCCTTGTGGCTATAAATTCCTATAATTTTTTTCGAGATATTTATATAGTCTATTCATATATATAAATAGGTATTAGTTTTTATATAACCCACTCAAAAAAACTAAGGGTTTTTAAAATTTTCACCCTGTCACTGTGTACGGTTTCTAAATTTTTTCCCCTGTAATATATGGTTAAAATCATAAAAAACAACCTGTCAATTTCCAGGCCTATGAGTACGAAATAACCATCGGTCATTGAGAATCCCGATTCCCTAGCAACTGCACTCCCACTTGAGTCAACATCCTTCCTTTTTAATTGTGTGGCAAGCCTCGTCCCTGACTATCCACATCTCCACACGGACATCGACCACGTTTCCGTCCACATTATTACCCATCACGGATCCAATGACATTGAATTCACAGGGGTTTGAAATTTGAAATGTTTCTTCTCGTTCTTTGTCCCCGTCCTCCCTGGTGCCCGCTCAATGGATCTCAACTTCTCCACTTCTGCCATCACCACCTGTCAGGGAGCATACAGCCCACACCCCGATCGCCAAACTTTTAGTCGGAGTAAACTGAAACAGGTGGCACCACCCCCGTCATGTGGGCACCATCTTCATTCGATGACCCACCAACACACCCGGCTTCCACAGCCTCCGCAAAGGTGCACACAAGTGTTATTTTCCTCAGGAACCAACTCATCATCTTCTCAATAATCATTGAGAAGATTCACAGGTAACCGGTCCTCTCCACCATCCTCTATATCGATCATGCCAGCAGCACAACGGTATGACTTTGCTTCAAACCCAACCCTCCTGCATTTACCACAAATAATATTTGAATTTTCAATCTCAATTTTCTGTTCAGATTTTTCATAATAAGTATCCAAAAAAAAATTCATAGGAACTATGACTCTAATAGAGACGTTGATGCACAACCTCATAAATACTAATCTGGATCTGTCATTCATAGCAGGATAAACAAAAATGAGCACACCCATGGTTTTCGTTATCCCTAAAAACACCTCACGCTCCCATAACTCCAAGGGAAGAGTTGGGAGATGAATCCAAACTAGAGGTTCAGGGAAATAGTATTCCGTAGTGAGCTCAGGTTGCCATCGGATAGGGTCGAGAGCCATTTTCCCATAAAACCAGGGTGCCCCAAGGAAAAACCTTTTCAAGTTTTGTTCATCCTGCAAACAAAAGATTAAATTCCCGTTCGCCAACGCGTAATCTTCCACCTTGCAGATCCACTTCGTTTTGCACCAATCACGCAAAAAATCGATATTCAGTCTGAGACCTCAAAATGTACCCACAACTGTATATTTGAATCTATTTTTTTGGCCCTGTCAACAATGTTCTCAGGGATTTCTAGATGTGGAGTGTCTTCATTTCATGAGGGCATTAATTTTAATCGCTCCCGTTGAGGCTCACCATAGAACCTCTACACCCAAGTCCTGCCTAAAGTAGGAGGAGTCGAAGGGATCAACGGTAGGACCATAAGCACTCTTCTCTTCTAGCTCTGCTCGTTGCTCTCCCTGCCATGGTAACAATGAAGATATTAATTATTATTATTCCCATTTCATATTATTGTTATTATTGTTACATATTTTCAGCTTTTTGTGATATATTTATAATTATATTACTATTATTATTAAATTTAAAAATATTAATATAATTAAAATTTGGTATAGATATAATAATAAAATACTATCCACATATTTTTTCTTATATTTATAACTTTCATTAATCATAATACTAAAATTTGTAATATAAATAATAAAAATACTTTATTTTTTTTTAATTTTAGATTTTATAGAAACCATAAAATCTACTTATGCAATTTCCTATTGTTGCTCTTTTGTTTGATATGGTAGCGTAATATACATTTTATATGTGTTCGAGTTCAAGTGTAAATTCAAGAGAGTTTGTTTAGAAAATCTCTAAATATATCTAGGTATTGTATTGAGAGAAAGAGGTGTCTTTTATTAAAATCTGAGCAAGTGATTCTCGGTGGATGTAGACCAAATTGGGTGAACCACATTTAATACTATCTCTATTTTGTGTTCTTTTATTTTCTACACTTTTATTTCATATCTGTGAAATTGTTTCTACATATTCATTTCTAGTATTGCGATATTAGGTGGGATTGTTTCAAATATTTTATCCCTAATTTCCTCATAGTTGGTATCAGAGCCTGATTTGGTTTGTTGAAATGTTGAATCATAGGGAAATTTTTAATTTGAGTGGGAGCTATGACATGATGGAATATTAAAGGTTGATAAATTTAACAAGAAGACCTTTTGTCTTTGGAAGATGTAGATGAAAGATTAAATTTATTAGAAGGAGCTTTATATTTTAATGTCTGAAAAAGAGAGCCAACCCTTGATCATGATCGATTCAGAATGATATTTTCTTAATAGGAAGGTATTTGGTACACTCCTATGACTTGCATCTTGTATTATCTAATGTTTTAAAGGAAAATACTACAAAAGAACTTATGGATGCATTAGGGATTTTATATGAAAAACCCTCTCCATCTAACAAGATAATTTCAATGAAAAGTTGTGTAATATGAGGATGTAATAGAATGGTTCAGTAGCAGAACATTTAAATGATTTTATTATGGTTGTGAATATGCTAGCTTTGGTTATAGTAGAATTTGATGAATAAGTCAGGGCTTTATTAGTTTCTTTTCTTTATGTGAGAGTTAGAATAGCCTAGTAATGGCGGTAAGAAACTCGGTTCCATATATCTCAAAGTTAATATTGAGAATGTTGTAGGGGTGATTCTACGAGAGAAAATGCAAATAAAAATATCTGGGGAATATTCTACTTCAGGGAATGCTTTGATAGTTGAAACTAGAGGGAGACAAAAGAATAGAGAAAGTTGTGGAAAATGGAAAGATCGGGAAAGGTACAAATCCAAATGCAAGATGGTATGCTGGAACTATGGAAATAATTCTCATGCTGAGGAATGTTGTGAGCTTTGGGATAAGAAGAAACAACATGAAAAAAAAGGAGGAAAATATTGCAACAGGTAATTTCTGCCAGGATGCTTTGATTCTTTCTTTGCATAATATTGTTGAATCTTGGGGTTTAGATTCAATGGCTTATTTTCAGGCTACTGAACATAGGAATTATCTTTTAGATTATGTTGAGGGGGATTTTGGGCATGTGTATCTTGGTGATGATAAGCCTTACAACATAATTTAAAAATGTTGTGTTCAAGTGAAGATATAGAATGAGAATACATGTCTATTGAAGGATGTCAGACACATGCCTATATTAAGACAAAATTTGGTATCGGTGAGGTAGTTGGGAAATAATGTTTGTACTCTGATATTTATAGCAGACTCTTGGAAGGTTACCAAGTGTGCTCTTGTGGTGGAAAGGGGTAAGAAGGTTGGAAGCTTTAATTTAATCATTGATCTAAATAATTATTTCAATCTTGTGCCTTCAGAAGAATATACAACATTGTGGCAATGCAGTCTCAGTCATATGAGCCGTAATAAAATGCATATCATAAAGAAGAATTTTCTGAGCTATACAGAAATAGGTTTTGGTTTTTGAGAAAACTTTCTGTATGGAAAACAGAAGCGTGTAATGTTTCTCAAGGATGGACCTACGAAGAAAGAGAGTAATTTAGAGATGAAAAATTCTAATGTGTGGGGACCATCTCAAGTATCATCTCTTGGAGGATCAAATTACTACGTAACTTTTATTAATTATGTAACTAGGATAGTTTGAGTATATTGTATTAGAAATAAATATGATGTACTTGACACTTTTGTTAAATGAAAAGCCTTGGTAGATAATGAAACAAGTCTTAAAGTAATATTTCTCTCATCAAATAATGAAGGGGAGTATTGTAGCAATGATTTTAATGATTATTGTTCTAAGAATGGAATCTATGGGAAAAATAAAATTCCTTGGCAGGAAATAAAGTGGATCCTTTGTTACTTGAGCGGGACCAAGGGGACATATTTTTGATATAGTTGATGAGATATTACTTTGTGTGGTTATGTAGATTTTGACATGGCTAGAGATGTAGACAACAAGAGGAGCATGAAAGGTTATATTTTCCCTATAGGTGGGAAAACAGTGAGCTATATTTCATGACTATAGAATCTTGTGGCTTTGTCAACCATGAAGGCCTAGTATGTTGCTACCAAAGAGATGATTTAGTTACAAAAATTGTTTGAGGAGTTTGAGCATAAAAAGGAGGAAGGGAAGCTACATAGTGATAGTCAAAGTGTTATACCCCTAGCTAAGAACTCTTCTTTCCACTCTAGGATGAAGCATATAAAGTTAAAATACCATTTCATTAGTACAGCTTAAAGGAAGAGAGGTTAAAGCTAGAGAAGATTCATACCAGACAAAATCTTGCAGAAATGATGACCAAGGTGGTAACAAGGGAGAAACTGAAGCTATGATCAGCTTTGGATTATTTTCACAGACCACAATAAAGGGTTAAAACGAATAGTCAAAGGAAAACCAGTCTCCAAGTGGGAGTTTTTTATGTTGTGGACATTTTTTAATGTGTGGAAGTGTTGATTACTATACAATAAAATTATTGTACACTTTCCATAGTTTTCTTTCCTCGAAAAGCATTCCATACACCACGAGAGATGTGCTCTTATCATACGGGTGGTATTTTGACCCATAGCTTTATGGGGTGGTTTTCACCCACGATATTGTAAAAATACTTATGTAGTTTCCTCTTGGTGTTCTTTTTGTGCATATGGTAGGATTTTGTACATTGTAGATGTGTGTGAGTTCAAGTGTTAATTTAGGGGAGTTTGTTGAGAACAACTCCAAACAGATCTTGGTATTATATTGAGAGAAAGAGGGGACTTGTAATAAAATATGAGAAAGTGATTATTGGTGGATGTAGCCAAAATTAGGTGAACCATGTAAAATACTATCTTTGTGTTGTGTTCTTTTATTTTCTGCATTTTTATTTAAGATGTGTGATATTTTTTTGTATATTAGTTTCTACTATTGCAATTCTGTGTGGGATTGGTCCGCATATTTTTTCCTTTATTTCCTATACTTTTGATAGTGTTCCTATGTCCATTACATATGCAGGTGCCCGTACTTATTTGAAGAAAGCTCTACTATATTTAAGTCACTGCATATGACCCAATAAGTATCGAGAATTTCATTTCCTATCCACTGCTAAAGATCATCTCTTTCAGCTGCATCATTAGAGGCATACGTATTGATGAAACCTAAAGGGGGGCCTTAAATATTAAATAATTCCCAGATGGTATGATTGATGGGGTTGACATTGTAGTCCATAAAGAAGGGTCTCTATTTGAAGACAAAAAGGGAGATCAAACCACTACGTCCATTCTTATGATTACTGGTAACTGTCAAGATATCAAACTAGATGGATTTACAATCAATTAGAAACTAAAAACCTATAAATTTCACTTCTTTCAAAAATAACATATCTAGATTGGAAATTGTTTAACAAGCATCATGAATGATATACTTATAATTGGAGTCTATTTGACCCATCACATTCCATGTCATGTAATTTTTGAGAAACATTGGTCAAGGGCCATACCTTTCTCCTCCACACCATGCAAGGCATCAAAGTGATTATGCTGAAATTGATAATTACTGTGCTTCAGAAAAGCTTGCAACTCGACTTTTCTTACCCAGACATACTCTATATTATACTCCTTTGTAGATTCCACAATTTGCGTTGGGTTATTATCACGACTATTCATGGGGTTACAAGAGGTACTTTGACCTCTTTTGGTTGGGTCCTATGAACCTGATGTTAACAACAACTGTGAGGTCATAAGAGTTGAGAAAATTTGTATGGTGTTTAACGGTTCACAAAGAAATGAGGTCGCGTAGGACATGCTAGAAAACTTAGGAAAAAGGACTAACAATTCATTAGAAGCTGGATCCTTGAAGATATAATGAACTGTAATGCCCACTTCCCTATGACACTTAGTTGATTACCATTTTGAGTTATGCAGACTTTGGATATGGACATGATTTATACTTATGTTGATTAGCATGATGTTTTGTGACTAGATGCATTTGGATTATGATTGGATTTTGTTTTCAGTATGATCTACACTGACTCATGGACAGACTATTGGATACCGATATTATTTTATATGGATATATTGCATGTTTTCTAACATTGGATTTCTTCGCCATGATGAGTAGAATGTAGTTGTTGAATTTACATTACTATAATTTTGGATAATGATGAAATGCATAATTAAGTTGTGAATTAGACCTAGAAATAATGATTGCTTGAATTACGTATAGATGTTAATAAATTTCATGCATATGATTATTTTGGATATTTTGACATGGCCGCAAGGCCGAAGAGGTATTTTGCATATTTTGCAGGAAACACAGCATGATCACAACCATGAGGGGGATTGGGAACCAAACACAACAGGATGTCGGGTGGTTACAACATTTGGTCGTCAAGGCAACTAGTAAATTGTATTGTGTTACTTTTATTCTTTTATGTGTTGAGAAAATTTCCATGAGGGGGAAATTTTCTAATGTGACCAAGGGGGTAAGAATTTTAATTGTTTGTTTTAATTTACTTTAGTAGGTGATTTCTTTTGTGATGTCCTTTTTTAAATTACTTTTGCTAAGTGTGTTTAGATTAATGTAATATCTTGTTTTAAATTTTAAGTTTTGGAGGGAAGTCAAGTGGGTGTAATAAATTTGATTGTTGGCTCCTTGAGCCTTGTGTGTCCTCTTGTATTGAATGCTTGGTTTTGAGTGTTGACCACTCCAAACTCTTTGAATCTCGAATTTGAGATTGAGGGCAATTTTAGGGGACTTGTGGGACAAGTTAAACTTGTCCCACACTTCCCAAAACCCCTTACCAACCATATCTATGGGTTGGGAATCCAAAAAGGGGATTATTTATTGTTTTGGGAAGGGAAATATGACTTTGGAGTGCACTTTCCTCATTTTGCATTTAATTGTGCCTTAAGGCACATGGGAAAGGGTTGGATGTGGAAGAGAGTTGTCATTCAACCCAACCACCCATTTATGGTGTTTTGGGATTTGAGTTGACCTTGGGAGGTGGTTTGAGGATGTGTGATGTGGCATCCTACATGGAGCCACATCACCCTCACCCTTTCCTTTGGTCTATTTATTGAAACTTCCTCTCTTGTTGAGGGGGTTGGAGTTTTGTTTTTGTTTTGTTGAAGAGTTCTCCTTTGTGATTTTTGAGAGAAAAGAATTGGGAGAAAGAAAAAAAGAGAGTGCTTGGACTTGCATGCTTGGATTGAATTGGGAAGGAGCTTGGACAAGTTTCTTGGTTTAGGCTTCTCCAATGGAGAGGTAGGGAACCCTCTCCTTTGTTTTTGCTTTCATATTATTGTTGCTTCTATGCTAAAATTGTGAAAAATGCATGTTTACTTTGGTGTATTGTGAAAAATGGATAGAATGCTTATTGTGTAGTATAGGAGAGGTCTATGGGAATACTCATGAGGGAGGCAAAAGAGTAGATTAGGATATTGTGGAGGGAGTTTGAGAGGGATGCCCATCTTGGGTAAGAATGTTTACATTCTACCTTGTCTTTGAGGGAGCCATAAGAGGAGGGAGGCATAAGAGTATGGGAGGAAAAAGGGGTACTTGAGGGAGGCATAAGAGTCATAGGGGCTTGTGTTTTATTGTGGAGGGTTTTGGATGGGCATCTCATCTCAATTGGGAGGCATAAGGAAAACATTCCCATAGTTCCTTCTCTTGTTGGCTTGGATGAAAGCCTTGTTGTGCAAATGTATTGTGTTATTTGTGTTTCCTTGTTGTTTTCTCTTTTACCCTTGAATGTTGTGAAGAAAATTGTATTGTGGAAGCAAGTATTGTTGCCTTGAGTTGGAGACCATCCTTTCATTGTGTTGTGTTTGGGGCTCGGGGGGTCAATGGAGGAGATTGCTTCTCTTCTCCATTGAGTTTTGGTTGGGAGGAGAGTGTTGCCTCTCCCCCTATCTTGGTTGTGATTTGAACTTCATGGAACTTGGAGCATGGATGAAGAACACCTTGGAGCACAAGAACCTTGTTGTTGACAATGTAAAAACATCATGTATTTACCCACCTTGAGTGGAGGAAAAATGTAATATTGCCTTGTTTTCTTTAGCTTACATTATTGCAAATTGTTTTCCACATGAAGTAGAAAGTGTTGTGACAAATGTTGAATGAAAGTTGTTCTTTTTGAAGTCCAAAATAAGCATGTAAAATATATAGAATCAAAAGTTGAAAGGATGACAATCTAGCTATTCTCCTTCTTACTTGATTTGGAACTTCTCATGAGTATGCCAATTTTGTTTACATGTTAGTAGACCTTGCTTTAAAATTAATGGAAGTAATTTTGGAATCCTCTTGAAGAGTGTTGGAAATTGGTATAAAAGTATATATTAAATTTCATCTTAGTACTTGAAGGAGATGTGTTGAAAGGATAGGAAAAATAGTGCTTTATTCCTTCTTGTATACTTGTAGGAAAGACTTAAGTTTTTAATGATTTGTAAATGCCAATAAAACACTTTTCAAGCTCTAGTTCCTTTATGTTTCATTCATCCTTGAATTTATGGTAAAATCCATTGCAAATAAATAAGGAAATGAAATCAACTTGCTTAAAAATCCATGCAATGTCCATTGAATTGGCTAGAAATAGATCTGTAATGGTAATACTCTAAACTTATCAAGATTTGTTCAACACTCCTTAATATTTAACAAGGGTACTATAGTATGAATACCATTCTTATTTATGTAATACTACAACTAAAGAATTTATTGATAATAACTTATAAAGACATTAAAAGAACCCTTAATTATTATTTGTTATATACATATACCTCAACACACTATCACTAACACATATGTTAAATAAACCCCCATCCAATTTAATAATCTCAATGAATAACATATTCAAACCTACGTAGCCTCCATACTTATAATAATAAAGCATATTCGCCTCTAGTATATTCTGGCATGAAACCGATCCACCTCTATGAGAATTCCTATCCGGGTGACCTTCTCGCTGTCCCCAATCGATGCTGTTCCTTTCTGTACGCCCTTCACAGTCCATCACCCTTTAATCGTGTCCAAGAGAATAACTGCTAATATAAAAAGAAATGATGATACGTTTCAGTAGATATGCCTGACAGACAACTTGAAACACAATGCGCTGACTGTCACAGCGAATAATTAAATTGTTGCAATGTTTACCAATAGTTTAAACACTTTTTTTTAACAGATTAGGACACTGTAGTGGTCTTAGCTTCACAAATATCAAGCTGCATGACAGGCCTTGCAACTGCCGAAACAAATGTGAAGTTAGTCTCAAAATCTAGACCAGTCAATCACCCTTAATTCGTGACTAAGAGAATAACTGTTAATATAAAAAAAATGATGATACGTTTCAGTAGATAAGCCTGATAGACAACTTGATACACATAGCAACGACTATCACAGTGCGAATATTTAAATAGCTGCAATGCTTGCAAAGGCGAGTTCTGTGGTCGCCTATTTAACAGTGCTGCAGTAGACAAGCAGTAGTCGTTGGTATAAGAAGTCCATAGTTGACAGATGGCATACCCAGAACCTTACACTCCTACAAAAACCTGTATACGGCGATGATATGAAACTCTGACCCACCTATGTGAGATTCACCCTTCAGGGGTGGGGCGACAGTGGAATGATGAACCATCCTCGAATCACCAGGCTGCACAAAATTTGCAAGGAAATATGGGTTCTCTGCAACTGAGGCATTGGTGTTGGAATAATAAATACCACAGGGGGGGACTGTACACAATGCCCAGAGAGGAGTCAATTTACCCAGCAGAGGATTGCGGCCAATGGCAAGGCGCTAGAGAATTTAAAAAGAGAGGAAACCAGACTTATCACTGCGAGCCGGAGACAGGTGGTGAGAACAGTTTTCAGACCCGCGCAATTGTAGGCGTTCAAAGGATAAAAATATGCATAGATATACTGAATCCTTTTCTTTGACCACGCCAGGGCTAATCGTTGGAAAAAACTTCTTGCCTACCATAAACTAGCCTGGAAATCTATGTTGCGACCGTGTGGACCACAACTACCATCTTCTCATGCGCGGCTAGGACAAGAAAAAGAACCCACTGCCCCAACTGTAGCTTTGACAGTGGCGAGATCTATGATCTAAGTTGCAAATTGGTAAATGGAAAAAAAGTAGTGTATGCGATAATAAAGCTATATGCTAGGAGTTTTATGTAGTACATGGATAAGTGATGGAAAAGAGCTTCCACCGCCTCCAACCATTAGCATTTAATCATAGCTGCTATATACAGACAGGTCAGTAAATGTAGCTATCCAATAGGCTAGGAATTATTTAATCGACTAGGTATCGTAATATAGTTACATTAATACAATTATTCATATAATAATCTACAAACCTAGATATAAATAATGGCATGATTGTACATATACCTAATACACATGAAGATCATACAATTAGTGGATTATAGTGCTCTGAAGTATGTATATCTTATGTAGAATGCTTTCCTTTCTTTCGTATATGTTATATAGGTATATATATATATATATATTAAATATGCATAATAGGAAATATGAGATACGTAGTTGGTAAATGGAAAATAAATAGAAAGTCAATTAAATTGAGTGGTTTATGTGATTTTCTTCTAATAATAAATTATAAATTACATCTAGGGTTAAAGAGATTTGAATTAAAAGGTTATTGCTATTCACGATATCACCTGACATCTAGACAATCTAACTCGAAAGACGACCCTCCTTTCCGTCTTGTGAAATGTCGAATGAGATGAATTTAAATATCCTTAACCTTGAATCACCTTCGTTCCCAAAGCATTACGGGATTTTTTGTTTTAGTTCGAACCGAGTATGCAAACGCACCCGTCTCAAAAAAAAAAAAAAAAAAAAATTTGTCGCATTTTCGGTTGGTCGTTGGCGTGAGTGCGTTGACGTCTTTTCCTGGCGTTACATTTTTGGTATCAGAGCCAGGGGTTCGAAGCTGGGACCCTTGGGCACACGCTGAACACGCTGAGCAGGAACACTTCAACTTAGTACAGAACATTATTTTTTTTTAAAATATGAAACCATATTGTTGATAATTATAGTAAACAGCAAATTTTGAAAACGAGCACAAGACCTAGTACAGTGAACTAACTCTCACCTTGGTCTGTGTAGGAGGCACGGATTGGGCGAGGGGTCTCTTCACATAGACCTAGACATACCACCGCCAGAGCAGGCCGTAGTAGCCCTTCTGCCTCAGATTTTGCAGACACTTCAGGATGTCAATGCCGCTATACGCGGAGAGCCCTTGGGAGGGCGACTTGCTAGACGTAGCCTAGAGCCATCAGTAGATGCTCAGGCATCCCCTCGACACAGCGAGGAGCACAGAGCAGAAAATTTCTGTGCAGAGTCGGCTAGGGCAGAGTCACCACAGAGGGGATATGGGGACAGGATCTCAGGACATAGGGACAGGTCTCGGAGCCCTAGACAGAGGGAGGAGCATACAGAGAGACCTAGGATTCGTACATACATCAGCTGCAGACCATATCAGGGAGATCCTGAAGCTGCGACCATCTCAGTATTCAGGAGATATAGGCGGTTTTCAGGCAGAGGCCTGGTTGGTGAGCTTGAGCGGATGCTTCAAGCTCTGTCCTTGTAGTAGCAACACAAAAGCTCGTGTTGCGATCCATCTTCTGAAGGATGGAGCAGGAGTCTGGTGGAGGACCGAGGAGCAGAAGCTTCATGTCGACTCAGAGACGATTACCTGGGAGCTGTTTGAGGAGCGGTTCAGGAGTAGGTATTTACCCAGGAGGTTTATTCAGCAGCGTATAGATGAGTTTCATGACCTCCGTCAGGGATCGATGACAGTAGCTGAGTATGAGAGTCGATTTCTGGACCTACTTCAGTACGTCGACTATATGCAGGATGAGCAGGTACGGATTCACAGGTTCATCCGGGGCCTGAACTTGGATTTAGCTGGCGCAGTGCGCATTCACTGCCCACAGACATTAGCAGAGACCGTGGAGAAGGCCTATATTGCAGAGGAGACACGGGGGAAGACACAGCAGGCTAGAGATAGAGTTCGGAGCCGTATCCAGCAGATGCAGGATAGTAGGTCGAAGGGGTCAGTTCCTCCTCCATGGGGTGGACAGAGTTCAGGGCAGGCTTCATTTAGGCCACCACAGCAGCAGCAGCAGCAGCAGACCCGCCCACCTTACCGACCTCCTCATAGATTCGATGCACAGAGAGGACGTAGTATGGGGCCTCCTCCTAGGGGTCCCATCAGGACACAGGGTGCACCGAGAGCTCAGTCAGTCGGAGCTCATCAGCAGAGACCTCAGCAGTCCATAGCCGGATCATCAGGATCGGCATCTCAGTCATCTAGAGTACCAGCTGGAGCTGCTTCCCACTGGAGAGGATCAGGCGGCTGTTATGGTTGCGGAGTCGTTGGGCATATTTGGAGAGATTGCCCACTTAACCCTACCAAGGGTAAGACACAGAGCTCAGAGCCTACTGTTGGAGATATGGCACGGAGTCATCGGATTTACACAGCAGTTGAGAACCGCCAGGCTGAGCATCAGAGTACTGTGATTGAGACGACAGGTAGTGTTGGTGGTATTTCCACCTCTATAATATTTGATTCTGGTTCTTCTGATTCATTCATTGCACCATCTTTGGTAGAGCATGGTAGGCTGGTGGCAGTTAGGCAGGGCCGTAGTTGGGACGTAGAGATGGCTTCTGGAGCCAAGATTTCTGTAGACTCCTTAGTCAAGGAGTGTGTAGTGGATTTGGGACCCTTCACCACTACTTCAGATCTTAGGATCCTTCCACTAGGATCTTATGGCATCATTTTAGGCATGGATTGGTTGTCCGCTCACAGAGCTAGAGTGGATTGTTACCACAAGACTATTGCTTGCGTAGATGATCTTGGGGTAGAGTCAGTGATATCAGGAGTTAGGAGACCCGTTTCTATTCGCACCATCTCCGCTATGCAGCTTAAGCGGTGTGTGCGACGGGGTTGCCAGTTGTATGCTGTTACAGTTAGTGACAGATCAGAGGATGAGTCAGGGGGACCTTCCCTCGATGATCATCCCATCTTATCAGAGTTCGCCGATGTGTTCCCAGGGGAGCTACCGGGATTACCTCCCCCACGTGAGATCAACTTCCATATAGATCTAGTTCCAGGCGCAGAGCCTATCTCACGAGCACCTTATCGGATGACTACCCCTGAGTTATGTGAACTCAATTTGCAACTGGAGGGCCTTCTGGAGAAAGGCCTAATCCGTCCTAGCGTATCCCCTTGGGGTGCACCAGTTATTTTCATAAAGAAGAAGGATGGGTCTCTTCGGTTGTGCATTGACTACCGTCAGCTGAATAAAGTAACGATCAAGAATCGTTACCCCCTTCCACGCATTGACGATTTGTTTGATCAGATGAAGGGGGCTACCGTTTTCTCCAAGATAGATCTTAAGTCAGGGTACCATCAGCTCAGGATTGCGGAGACAGATATTCACAAGACAGCTTTCCGCACGAGATATGGCCACTACGAGTTCACAGTAGTACCTTTCGGCTTGACGAATGCCCCCGCAGTGTTTATGAGTTTGATGAATGGGGTATTCAGGACCTTCCTTGATCACTTCGTGCTCATTTTTCTTGATGACATTCTGATTTACTCACGCACACGTGAGGAGCACGAGGAGCACCTTCGCCAGGTTCTTCAGTGTCTTCGCGAGCAGCACCTTTACGGGAACTTGGAGAAGTGTGCGTTCTTTCAGACTGAGGTGCAGTATTTGGGCCACGTTATTTCTGGGGAAGGTATCGCAGTCGATCCTTCCAAGATTCGAGCCATCATGGATTGGCCAGCACCCACTAGTGTGACCGAGGTGCGTAGCTTCATGGGATTAGCAGGATACTACAGGAGGTTTGTTCAGGACTTCTCTCGGATTGCGCACCCCATCACTTCTCTTCAGCGGAAAGGGAAGAAGTTTGTATGGACAAATAATTGTGAGCAGGCCTTCAGTACACTGAAGGAGTGCCTTACGAGAGCACCTATCCTTGCAGTGCCAGATCCTCATGGAGAGTTTTTTGTATGCACAGATGCTTCCTTGGCAGGAATTGGAGGAGTGCTAATGCAGGAGGGTAGAGTAGTTGCCTTTGAGTCTCGCAAACTCAAAGATTATGAGCTCAATTATCCGACCCATGACCTTGAGCTTGCAGCAGTAGTACATGCCTTAGTGCGATGGAGACATTTTCTTCTTGGCCGGAGATTTACACTCAGGACAGATCACTTGAGTCTTCGCCACCTCTTCACGCAGCCCAATCTCAACGCTCGTCAGCGGCGTTGGATGGAGTTACTTTGTGAGTATGACATGGAGATAGAGCATGTGAAGGGAAAGGAGAACGTGGTGGCAGATGCCTTGAGTAGACGGAGACATGTGGCTATGGCCACCTCAGTGGGCACAGATTTGCGGAGTAGAATCTTGCAGCAGCTTCCTCAGGACAGCTTCTACCTCGCAGCCAGAGCAGAGATTGAGTCTCAGAGACCCCTTGAGGGGAGATTTGATGGATTCTCATTAGAGGCAGATGGTCTTCTCAGACACAGAGGTCGAATATATGTTCCCAGAGATGGAAGCTTGAGACATGACATTTTGACAGAGGCTCATCGTGCACCGTATTCAGCCCATCCCGGGGTGAAGAAGATGCACGCCACCTTGAGACAGCTGTACTTTTGGAGAGGACTTCGGAGAGACATAGCTTCATTTGTATCCCGTTGTTTAGAGTGCCAGAGGGTGAAGGCCGAGCATCAGCATCCGGCTGGCCTTCTCTATCCGCACGCCATACCGGAGTGGAAGTGGGACACCATTTCTATGGATTTCATTGTTGGGTTGCCAACGTCGAGATACCACCACGACGCCATCATGGTCACAGTGGATAAATTGATGAAGGTAGCTCACTTTTCTCCAGTGAAGACTACCTATACAGCAAGTGCAGTAGCACGAGTATACCTTGATGAGATTGTCAGATTACATGGGATTCCGCGGAAGATCATTTGCGACCGCGACCCTTTGTACACCTCCCATTTCTGGACCACCATGCAGTATGCCCTCGGGACGAGGATTAATTTCAGTACAGCTTATCACCCTGAGACAGATGGACAGACAGAGAGGGTGAATCAGATTCTGGAGGACATGCTCAGGATGTACGTGATGGATCATCAGTCGAGATGGGAGGAGTATCTGTATTTGGTGGAGTTTGCCTACAATAATAGTTTCCAGAGTTCTATAGGCATGGCTCCTTTTCAGGCATTATATGGTAGAGAGTGTAGGACACCTCTTAGTTGGGACAGGATTGAGGACAGGGTTTCTCTTGGGCCAACATTATTACAGGATATGGAGCAGCAGGTTACCTTGACTAGACAGAGATTGCAAGAGGCGCAGGATAGGCATAAGAAGTATGCAGACCAGCATAGGACAGATCGCAGTTTTGAGGTAGGCACGAAGGTGTTTCTTCGTGTCAGGCCACATAAGAGCCCTATCCGTTATGGAAAAGGTTCTAAGCTTGCTCCTAGGTTTGTGGGACCCTTTGAGATCTTGGAGCGCCTCGGCCCCTTAGCCTATCGTCTAGCACTGCCACCTAGCTTATCACGCGTCCATGATGTATTTCACGTTTCTGTGCTTAGGAGATATGTTTCTGATCCTTCTCATGTATTAGATTGGACTGCATTGCAGGTGCAGGACCAGGGGCAGGTGATGGTGGAGCCCGTGCGCATTTTAGATCGCAGGACCCTGGGCCTTCGCGGCAGAGAGATTGATCAGGTCCGAGTCCAATGGGACAGATACGATGAGACTGCTGCTACTTGGGAGGATGATACATCATTGCGAGCTCAGTTTCCACACTTATTTTAGTGACTTCCAGGAGGAAGTCTAGCCTAAGGGGAGGGGGATGTAATGCCCACTTCCCTACGACGCTTAGTTGATTATCATTTTGAGTTATGCAGACTTTAGTTATGGACATGACTTATACTTATGTTGATTAGCATGATGTTTTGTGACTAGACACATTTGGATTATGGTTGGATTTTGTTTTCAGTATGATCTGCACTGACTCATGGACAGACTATTGGATATTGATATTATTTTTATATAGATATATTGCATGTGTTCTAACATTGGATTTCTTCGCCATGATGAGTAGAATGTAGTTGTTGAATTTACATTACTATGATTTTGGAAAAAGATGAAATGCATAATTAAATTGTGAATTAGACCTAGAAATAATGATTGCTTGAATTACGTATAGATGTTAATAAATTTCATGCATATGATTGTTTTGGATATTTTGACATGGCCGCAAGGCCGAAGAGAGGTATTTTGCATTTTGCAGGAAACACAGCATGATCACAACCATGAGGGGGATTGGGGACCAAACACAACAGAATGTCGGGTGGTTGCAACATTTGGTCGTCAAGGCAACTTGTAAACTGTATTGTGTTAGCTTTGTTCTTGTATGTGTTGAGAAAATTTTCTTGAGGGGGTAATGTTCTAATGTGACCAATGGGGTTGAGAATTTTAATTTAATTGTTTTAATTTACTTTAGTAGGTGATTTCATTTGTGATGCCCTTCTTTTATTACTTTTGCTAAGTGTGTTTAGATTAATGTAATATCTTGTTTTAGGTTGTAAGCTTTGGAGGGAAGTCAAGTGGGTGTAATAAATTTTGATTGTTGGCTCCTTGAGCCTTGTGTGTCCTCTTGTATTGAATGCTTGGTTTTGAGTGTTGACCACTCCATGCTCTTAGAATCTCGAATTTGAGATTGAGTGCATTTTTAGGGGACTTGTGGGACAAGTTAAACTTGTCCCACACTTCCCAAAACCCCTTACCAACCATATCTATGGGTTGGGAATCCAAAAAGGGGGCTATTTATTGTTTTGGGAAGGGAAATATGACTTTGGAGTGCACTTTCCTCATTTTGCATTTAATTGTGCCTTAAGGCACATGGGAAAGGGTTGAATGTGGAAGAGGGTTGTCATTCAACCCAACCACCCATTTATGGTGCTTTGGGATTTGAGTTGACCTTGGGAGATGGTTTGAGGATGTGTGATGTGGCATCCTACATGGAGCCACATCACCCTCACCTTACCTTTGATCTATTTATTGAAACTTCCTCTCTTGTTGAGGGGGTTGGAGTTTTGTTTTTGTTTTGTTGAAGAGTTCTCTTTTGTTATTTTGGGGAGAGGAGAGATTTGGGAGAAAGAAAAAAAAAAGAGCTTGGACTTGCATGCTTGGATTGATTTGGGAAGGAGCTTGGACAAGTTTCTTGGTTTAGGCTTCTCCAATGGAGAGGTAGGGAACCCTCTCCTTTGTTTTTGCTTTCA
Source organism: Taxus chinensis (assembly GCA_019776745.2). NCBI lineage: Eukaryota > Viridiplantae > Streptophyta > Pinopsida > Cupressales > Taxaceae > Taxus > Taxus chinensis. Next base: position 408,436,331 of record CM034155.1, read on the forward strand.
TATTATTGTTGCTTCTATGCTAAAATTGTGAAGAAATGCATGTTTACTTTGGTGTATTGTGAAAATTGGTTAGAATGCTTATTGTGTAGTATAGGAGAGGTCTATGGGAATACTCATGAGGGAGGCAAAAGAGTAGATTAGGATATTGTGGAGGGAGTTTGAGAGGGATGCCCATCTTGGGTAAGAATGTTTACATTCTACCTTGTCTTTGAGGGAGCCATAAGAGGAGGGAGGCATAAGAGTATGGGAGGAAAAAGGGGTACTTGAGGGAGGCATAAGAGTCATAGGGGCTTGTGTTTTATTGTGGAGGGTTTTGGATGGGCATCTCATCTCAATTGGGAGGCATAAGGAAAACATTCCCATCGTTCCTTCTCTTGTTGGCTTGGATGAAAGCCTTGTTGTGCAAGTATTGTGCTATTTGTTTTTCCTTGTTGTTTTCTCTTTTACCTTGAATGTTGTGAAGAAAATTGTATTGTGGAAGCAAGTATTGTTGCCTTGAGTTGGAGACCACCCTTCATTGTGTTGTGTTTGGGGCTCGGGGGTCAATGGAGGAGATTGCTTCTCTTCTCCATTGAGTTTTGGTTGGGAGGAGAGTGTTGCCTCTCCCCCTATCTTGGTTGTGATTGAAATACTTGGAACTTGGAGCATGGATGAAGAACACCTTGGAGCACAAGAACCTTGTTGTTGACAATGTGAAAACATCATGTATTTACCCACCTTGAGTGGAGGAAAAATGTAATATTGCCTTGTTTTCTTTAGCTTCCATTATTGCAAATTTGTTCCACATGAAGTAGGACAAATGTTGTAAAAGTTCTTTTTGAAGGAAAAGTTGCATTGAAAATGATAGTATTTCTTACTCTATTTGGAAATTTCATTGGAAATGTTGTTGAGATTCTTTAAAATTGTGGAATAATTTTGGAAAGAAATTACAAAAGAAAGTATATATTAAATTTCATCTTTGGTACTTGAAAGGAGATGTGTTGAAAGAATAGGAAAAATAGTGCTTTATCTCCTTCTTGTATACTTGATAGGAAAGACTTAAGCTTTTTTTTTTTTAATGGATTTTAATGTCAATAAAACCTTTTCAAGCTCTAGTTCCTTTATGTTTTCATTCATCCATGAATTTATGGTAAAATTCATTGCAAATAAATAAGGAAATGAAATCAACTTGCTCAAAAATCCATGCAATGTCCATTGAAATTGGTAGAAATAGATCTTAATACAAAATACTCTAAACTTATCAAGTTCAATGTTCAACACCCTTAATATCTAACAAGGGTACTAATAGTTTGAATACCATTCTTATTTAAGTAATACTAAAACTAAAGAATTTATTAATAATAACTTATAATAATATTAAAAGAACCCTTAATTATTATTTGTTATATACATATACCTCAACACACTATCACTAACACATATGCAAATAAACCCCCATCCAATTTAATAATGTTCAATGAATAACATATTCAAACCTACGTAGCCTCCATACTTATAATAATAAAGCTTATTCACCTCTGTATATTCTGACATGAAACCGATCCACCTCTATGAGAATTCCTATCCGGGTGACCTTCTCGCTGTCCCCAATCGATGTTGTTCCTTTCTGTACGCCCTTCACAGTCCATCACCCTTTAATTGTGTCCAAGAGAATAACTGCTAATATAAAAAGAAATGATGATACGTTTCAGTAGATATGCCTGACAGATACTTGAAACACAATGCGCATACTGTCACAGCGAATAATTAAATTGTTGCAACGTTTACCAATAGTTTAAACACCTTTTTTTTTACGCAGGTTAGGACACTGTAGTGGTCTTAGCTTCACAAATATCAAGCTGCATGGCAGGCCTCGCAACTGCCGAAACAAATGTGAAGTTAGTCTCAAAATCTAGACCAGTCAATCACCCTTAATTCAGTGACTAAGAGAATACTGTTCTATATATAAAAAAAAAAGATGATACGTTTCAGTAGATAAGCCTGATAGACAACTTGATACACAAAGCAACTTGACTGTCACAGAGAATATTTAAATAGCTGCAATGCTTGCAAACAGCGAGTTCTGCAGATCGCCTATTTAACAGTGCTGCAGTAGACAACGCACGGATAGTCCTTGTTGGTTAAGTCGTTCCATAGTTGACAGATGGCATATCCAGAACATTACACTCCTACAAAAACCTGTATACGGCATGGTATGAAACCGATCCACCTATGTGAGATTCATCCTTCACGGTGGGGCGACAGTAGGAAATGAACCATCCTCTTTGAATCACCAGTGATCACAAAATTTACAGGAAATAATGGGTTAATCTGCAAGAGAGGCACTGGTTGGTGTTGGCTCACGCACCACAGGTGGAAGGGGACTGTACACAATGCAGAGAGGTCGTTCAAACCCAGCAGAGGTGCGGCCAATTGGCAAGGCGCTAGAGAATTTAAAAAGAGAGGAATAATGACTTCCCACGCGGCCAGGGATTATGAAAAACAGTGTTTCCATGTGTTAATTGACGCGTTCCAATGTTGTAGGTGGCTGATTGACTGTAGGGATGTGAAATTTTTCAATACCTAACTGATTAAATATTGTTGCGCCGTGTGGAAAAGGACCTTCATATTTCGCCAGGTTTGAAATGGGCCACCCACTGCCCCAACTAGGTAGCATTTAGTGACAGTCCATAAATGTTATTCTTGCAAGTTATTTGTAAAATGGAAAGTTTTAGATAGGCAGCTGTGTAATAAACGCTACTCTAGATAACAGTAGTTTATTTATAATATAAAAAAAAAATATTTCACATAATCATTCTCCTAAATGCAAACAGGGTAATGCGTTTTCCAAGTCGTATAGGAATTCTTAAAATACGATGAAATCGTATTCATTTTCTAGTACACTTAGGACATGTATAATGTGACTCCTTATATTTGATATGCATTCATGAGTATATATATGCTCTATATATGTATATATATTAATGTATTAAATTTCGAAGTAACGTATACTTATTAGAATAATCTAGTAAACATCTAATAGGTAATATATATATGATATATATATAAAAAAATAATAATAATAATAAATAAAAATTGAAAGTGGTTAATGTATTCATTTCAAAATAAATTGTATCGTACCCTCGGGTTACCCTTCTAAATAATTTTGTCCACACGATAGTACCAGACATTAGATCAATCTAACTCAAAAGACGACCCTCCTTACCGTCTTGTGAAATGTCGAATGAGATGAATTTAAATATCCTTAACCTTGAATCACCTTCGTTCCCAAAGCATTACGGGATTTTTGTTTTAGTTCGAACGAGTATGCAAACGCACCCTCTCAAAAAAAAAAAAAAAAAATTGTCTAATTTTCAGGTCGTTGGCGTGAGTGCGTTGACGTCTATTGTAATGGCGTGGCATTTAATAATTAAGTTTAGCTTCAATACATATTTCATAAAAATATGAAATTCAAAATCGCAGTCCCTATACTAGATTTGTACATTAAAAATTGATATTTGTTCATTGTATCATTCAATGTCTTTTACTTTCTTTAATGTAGATTTTTCATATTTAAATTGCATAAGCAAGATGTTTAACAAATTACATTCCAACGTGAATATGTTGACTTCTTATTTTTATTTTTAAAAGTTTGACAAGTGTGAAATTTAATATTGATTAGTAAATGTAAGTACCTAAAATTTCTAGTTATGGTTTATCTAAAATATGAATATTTCAAACTTTATTTTTTGGAGATATCAGGAAAATGATTTTTTACAATAAATTTATTTTAAATAGATTATTCACATTTTTATATGAATAATCATGTATTGAAAATCCACATTTTTTGTTTGAGAAAGTGAAATAAATTAGGAAAATTTACACAATGAATAAACTTCATATATATCTCTAGCATAATACAATATCTATGAATATACTTGGAGGTAGGAAAACTACCTCCTACAAATAAGGAAATAAATAACCCATTTATAATATTGTCAATTAAAATTTAACCAACCATACAATATAAACTAACTTATTTATGTAAGCACTAATAAAAATTTCCTAACACTTTCATGTTGAATGAAAATTGTGGAATATCCACACTTATTTCACAATAACTTTTTATAAGGGGATACCATTGTGAATAAAAGGTCTCATTTCTAGTAGTGTATATAGGTAGTATAACAAATAGAATTTACGAGGAATAAAGTTTCGTAATAATTTTACATATAGATGAAAAGTTTGCATGTCGATGGAGTAAAAGAATATGAACTTTTACGGAGAAGATTTGATGAAGGTGGTGGCATAGATAAAACAATCACAAAAATGCATGCACCATATTATAGTTGCACCATATTAAACATGAGGGAGAAATATGAATTTACTCTACAAGATACCCAATAATGGGTAATTTTCCAATGGAGGATGACAATCTAAATGAAGGAATCCATGTCAGCTTTGGTCATTTTTTATGATGACGACTTTGTCAAGTAATGGTTGCACAACTTTTGGAACCCAGACATGCCACAGTAAATATCGAGAATTGCCTACACATTTTCAATGTTGATATTCATAATAAAAAGAGGAGAGAGTCATCAAAAAAATAAGAATCAAGAACACGATAACTCTTATGGAAGGGTCTTGATTCCTTTTAGAAATTATTTTGATGATGAGCTTGTTAGAGCATATAATGTCAAAGGGTTGTGACACCCTATGACAAACAAGAAGGGGTGAGTGGATAATCTTACGAATGGAGCATTGAAATTAATGGGACATGTGACGTTGCCGTTAACCATGACATCGATCTTTGGCTTCAATCAAGACTCATTTGAATGTATTACCTAAAGCGGGGACCAAATCCTAGCCAATAAGCATTTAATGTACTATCCATGAATTCAATCGTATGACATCAAAACCTATTTTAACTAATATTGTATATTGATCATTATCTTATACCCATTGGGTGGTTTTTGATACATAAAGAAGTCTTTCTAATTTATATATTTACCTTTTAAGAATCGAGTTTCGATGGGCGAACAATATCTTGAGGTATCAGTTTAAAATTCATAACAGTAGCCTTTATAATGATATTGTAAGAATCGTTGAGAAGAGTACATGGAGAAACATATCCTATTCTTGTTTCTCCAGCTTACATGTTTAATTTTATCATGTCACGATAAATGATATCACCAAGGATCAACTAAACTTTGCGAACATTATAAATATTACCACAAGTTCATCTTGGAAATGGGATCATAGAGATTGGAATAATTCAGCTTGGAGACCACAACATAAAGGGCAACCACATGACACTCTTCATTGCTATAAAGTGTTGATTCAAGATTAATTATAGTGAGATGTTACTTAAGATAATGACAGGTAGCCTGATCCACCTTTGTGTAACGACCCAAAAGATTCACACATGAACAACACAGTGAAATACAAGATAACTTTTTTCTTTTGACACTTGACACATAACATGACACAACATGTCGTCACCAAGGGTACAACTAACACTGTTTAACAACTTGATACAAGGATGGCCATAAAAGGCAGCACGGAAACATTCACATACTTACTCAAGGACAATTTACTTTTCTTTTAGACATGACAACATAGAATTCCGACCACAAAACACACTTGGGAAACAGTTAGGGCAAGTCACAGTAAGAATGATTGAAGGTTATTTATTTTGATAAAACACCCTTTAATCTCATGACTTATGTTTTCAGAAAGATTCAATATATGATTCACACAATTTCAGACTTACAAACTGAGTTATTTCCTTATACAGGCTGCAGAGTAGTTCACTTAAAGTTTTCTTCTCCTACTTGCTAAATCTTATTATCTTCCAGAAACTAACCATTGTTTTCCCTTAAGCTTGTTTAAGAGTTCACCCAAAAGGGGTAGTGTTCACTAGTTTAGCTAGGGATATCAATTTATAAAATTTTACTTTACAAGGATAGTTTCACCTTTGAGTACTTCAGGAATCTCTTGTTCTCAAGTAAGTCATCTCTACATTAATTTATCTGAATATATATATTTTAGTTAACTTCTATAAGGGTTAACCACTCCATTTAATTTTACTTATATCACATCATTACAAGGTGTCAGAGAGTTTTGACTTAACACTTTATTCTCAAAAACAAGGTTTTACAATACTTATGCCAATGTAATGATTGAATATCATTTCTCACCAAGGTAAGTTACTAGTCTAACAACAAAAGGGAAAGAACACTTCACCACGTAGTTTTCCGAACATACCAAGGCAAGAGATCTTCTAAACTCCTTGCAAGCAAAGTTACAAAATTTACAACGCATTGAACTTTCTACAAAGAACTTCATAATTTGAACTGATGAAACTTTTACACTCTTTTCCTTTAATCTACTCGCATAATCCATCTGCACAAATATTTACTAGAGTCAGTTCGCTAGAACTGAGCATGATAAGATATAAACCTCACCTAATAATTTATGCCATCTAGCATTTAAATAAATGAAAGTTTGCAATACTCCTTATCAAATAAATTTCTAACATACATTTAAAACTTAACTACACATCTCATGATAATACATTTCATACTCATTAATGTTCACTTGCTTAAGATCTGCTTACATAAGAACACAATTCCAAGTGACTAGATATACAACCTTAACCATGCAATCAATCATACTTAAATTACAATAACAATAATGACGCTCACCTAATACCCTCAACCTACTTCGCATATTTAAGTATCCAACAATATTATCTTTCAATTAAATAAAAGCACCAACGACATTAAGTTATATAATAAATACAAGTATCAATTTTATATTATTCATTGATATTACCCAAGTATCAAACCTTCATAGATAATCAGTGATATGTAAGTATAATTTGGATATTTATCCTCACAATTTTAAGGATATACTTATGTTAACAAAGATTCCACCAATCCACAAGTTCATATATTATTTAGGTATCCTTTTGGTTGCTTATTACCATGTCTTTATATGTTTCTTTTAGTACAAGAGTCCAACTCATTGGAATGAGCTATGATCAACAATACTGTCATCTGTTAATACTATGTCAAAGATACATTTGACTAGCTAAGATATGTAAGCGCAGTCCAAGCCACTATAAATACAAGTATCAACATTATCTCAACTCCCAATTGAGATGCAAGTATCAATTTTTAGCTAACATAATAATCATCGTAAATGCCAGAAAATATTCCACTCGTTAACCAAGTATTGAAATAACATATTTATCCTTACTGGTTACCTGATAACATAATATATCATGTTATATAATTCAACCTCTACTTGCATACCCCAATTTATGGGTATTAATTATTGTTCTAAAAAATGAAGTTAAATAATTTCAGGTGGACTTATATCCTTACTGTCGTACATGATATGCACAGTCCCATTATGGTAGTCTGTTACCTTTACTTAAGGCTGTGCATGAATCCATTTTAGGGTAGTTATCTTAACTTCCCTATTCATCTGTTTTCCTACCAAAAAGTCATTTCGACAAGCTTATAAGTCAAAGTATAAGATAAATTTATAATTTCATATTTCAAGCATTTCCTGAATTCATATGCATGAGGGCCATCACATGTCAATCAAACTTGAAGAATGACATTCATAAGAGTTCGATGTATCCAATATTACTTTAACTGATTCGAAGGATCCAAGTAGTGCCTCAAAAATTAAGCCAAATAATTATCCACACAGGATAATGACTTGAGTGCTTAACATATTCAAAAAGGTCACAAAGAAAACCCCATTAACGCATGCTTCAGGAGGGTTCCAATCTAAAAATAATAAGCTCATAGTAATAATAATAGTAGAGGGCCTGGTGAGGGGTTTTCAATAATCCCCAAGGTAAACGATAATCAAATGACTCAGATGGAGTATCTAGAAAGACCAATTAAACTAGTATGACTCTTCCCAAATAGAAGCCCCCAATCCTAATGGGGGGGTTTATATTATTATCAAACCACATTAAAAGACAAACACAGTCATATCGAGAAAATTCCCTTTTTCAAGCCATGTTCTACATAATAAAAACAATACAAGAAATATTCTAAACCTCATTCACACACCACAATATTTTCTACAGAAACCACTGTTCACAGGAGTAATCATGGCAAAAAGATAAACCAACTTTATAAGATCAGTAAGCAAGAATCACTGGAGAGAGATTTCTTCTTGTCAAAAAGTAATTAAGATAAACTGTAAAGGGGAGAGAGATCAGCTCATGCAATTATGATTAAAAGTCATTTGGAAAACCCATCTCTTTTTGGGCATCTCTTTCAAGAAAGAGTCAATATGTGTAAATACATGTTATATAATATCCAGAGTCCAAACGCTATTTATTTAGTAAAACAGAAACACATCAACATTCCAAAAGAACACCACATCTACAGCATTTGAACAAAATTGCAAAGATTGATTTACTCAAATACTAAAAGGGATAAATCATTAAGAGAGAGGGTTAGGTCTTATCATGCCTGTTTTAAACGCTATATCCACCATGCAACACATAGCAGGGACTGAAAAGCCACTTCTCCCACATCCAATTTTAGCTTTCCAAAAAACACCACTCTAGGCTCACCCAGACGGTGTCAGCCAGGAGGATACCAGCAAAAGAGAACAATATCCATTAACCCGGTTAACCCACTGGGTGCTGAGCTCCAATGGTTTCAAAATCCCCAACAACATCCTCCCAAACTCACGTGGCCTACACATGCGAGCCTATGATGGTATTTACGACAGCCACTCCCTTGGTAACTCAACTGGAAACCATACACGTGTAGACAAAATCATCGGCCCACCAAGGTGGCAAAACGAATAATTAACGTGGCAGTAACCACGTATCTCCAGCAAGGGGGGGTTCAAATAATTGCAAGCAAATTGTGCTTCATGAATATTCTGATAAGAAACAGATCCACCTCTATGAGATTCTCTTCCATGAGTTACATCATAAACTAAGTAAGGTCTCAATAGAAAATCTTTGTAATAAATTTCATCAGGTCTCCTGGTAACACTCTCACTGTCACATAGTCGATTTTGATAAAAAAATATCTTGAAGGAGAATCCTGAATTTGAGGATGCATTCGATACTGAACAGATAACAACATAGTTGGACATCCTGCTTGTTGGAAGCGCTCAAAAAGGCTTCTACTATACTGCAACATGCCTGCCACCTGGCTAATTCCTGTTGCAGGTTGTTGCTGTGGATCCCCGACAAGAACACACCTCGCAGCACCCAAAGAAAGTGGAGGTAACATGCCTACTTCACTAGCTTGTAGCTTCATCTAAAACCACCATGTCAAACCCATAACTGTGCCCAAGGAGGAACCAGTGAAGCAAAAAGATTCTCTGATTAAAAAAAATGAGTTTCCAATCGACTACACCAAGCAAAAAAGAATCCAGGTCACCACACAACTCACAGTTTGGAACAGGTGCAGAAAACAACAAGCAGACCACGAGCGATAGCAGATTGTAAGATAGAGGAAAATCTCCAATAAACGGGGCATGTGCGGCCACCAACAAGGAAGGTTGACCAAGCCAAGAAGGATGCAAGGGTTTTTAATGCAATGGAAAGTAAAAGAAAAAAACAAGGAAGATCAATAATAAAATCTGATTTTGAAAGCTAAGCATGCCAGTAGGGAGGAATCACCCATACGGTGAGGTGGAGAAAATAAAATAAGTTTCATTAAGGTTTCTGTAGTAGGACCATAGGCCAACACAACTGCGCACCAAAAGGAAATAAATAACACTCAATATGGCAGGAGGCCATACACTCTACCACGCATCCCTCTTGCCCAAGGAAAATAAGCCCAACCCTCCACCCCATGCCGAACATTGAAGGAATATGAACCATAAAGGTAGTTCAGTGGTTGAAGGCACACTTCCATAATTATGAAATCCACCGTACTCCCATGGATGCCTGAAAAGGCTTAGTTTGTTCGGCATAAAATTTTATTAATTATTCACACAATTAAAGTATAATTGCATATTCGATGGTTATTTATTAGTCCAAACGCTTATTACACTATAAAATGTCATGACACCTAAACAGGGTTCGAATAATCGCTTAGGACCTCCAATCATGATAGCAGACAATCAATAAAATAATTTGATCGAGGGGTCGAGCACAAGAGCGATCAACACTATGGTTAAATATCTTGCAATTAATTAATACAATATTGCTAAAAGAAATGAGCGGCTAACATGGATGAATAATACGGTAAATTGACAAAATAATTTAACCATTTTATTTTTATCATTATTTTTATGATAGATTTATTTTTGCACGAATTTTATGTAAAAACATAAAATTATTAATCATATTACTAGCAACCAAGCTAGTTAAACTTGACAAGGTGAAGCACTAACTTGCTTCAAAGGAAACACAACAACGTTCAACTCTAGAAGCACGGTCGTCGCAGAAATAAAGGCGCAACGATGAACGGGGCATTAAAAAAGTAACATAAAACTGATTTCATTAAAAAAATGTATATATTCATAAGGAAATTTTACAAGTTTCCAACACAAGCCATGGGATATAACTGAAAGAAAAAGAATGGAAATAATTTTAAAATTGAGAATGTAAATAATAAGGGGACCAATCATTTCCTGGTAGACATGACCCCCTCTCGTGTAATTTATTTATCCATCTTCATCCATTACTTCTCCACATACCTAAAAGAGAGTTCCACAGCTAGAGATATCTATTAGAGCTCATGATTACATCTAAAAGTAACTTTGTAAATATTTTGAGATTCGAAGTTATTTTCATTCTTTATTGAACAAACAAGGGAGTGGAAAAAATCTCATAGATCGAAGTTCATCTACAGACGAATTAATTGCAGAAAGTCTTTCTGTAGTACCCACTTCCCTATGACACTTAGTTGATTTTCATTTTGAGTTATGCATACTTTTGGATATGGACATTACATATAATTACATTGATTAGCGTGATGTTTTATGAGTAGATGCATTTGGGTTATGATTGGACTTTGCTTTCAGTATTATTTACGCTGACTCGTGGATAGACTATTGGATACTGATATTATTTTTATATGGATATATTACATGTGTTCTAACATTGGATTCCTTCGCCATGATGAGTAAAATGTAGTTGTTGAATTTACATTACTATAATTTTGGATAATGAAGAAATGCATAATTAAGTTGTGATTTAGACCTAGAATAATGGATAATTGAATTATGTATAGATGTTAATAAATTTCGTGCATATGATTATTTTGGACATTTTGACATGGCCGCAAGGCCGAAGGAGGTATTTTGTATTTTTGCAGGAAACACAACATGATCACAACCACGAGGGGGATTGGGAACCAAACACAACAGAATGTCGGGTGGTTACAACATTGGTCGTCAAGGCAACTAGTAAATTGTTTTGTGTTACCTTTGTCCTTTTATGTGTTGAGAAAAATTTCCATGAGGGGGAAATTTTCCTATGTGACCAAGGGGGTAAGAATTTTATTTACTTGTTTTAACTTGCTTTAGTAGGTGATTTTATTTGTGATATCTTTTTTTTTAAATTTCCTTTGCTAAGTGTGTTTAGATTAATATAATATCTTGCTTTAATTTTTAAGTTTTGGAAGGAAGTCAAGTGGGTGTAATAAATTTTGATGGTTGGCTCCTTGAGCCTTGTGTTTCCTCATGTATTCAATGTTTGGTTTTGAGTGTTGACCACTCCAAATCCTTTGAATCTCGAATTTGAGATTTTGGGCAATTTTAGGGGACTTGTGGGACAAGTTGAACTTGTCCCACACTTCCCAAAACCCCTTACCAACCATATCTATGGGTTGGGAATCCAAAAAGGGGATTATTTATTGTTTTGGGAAGGGAAATATGACTTTGGAGTGCACTTTTCTTCTTTTTGCATTTATTTGTGCCTTAAGACACATGCGAAGGGATGGATGTGGAAGAGAGTTGTCATTCAATCCAACCACCCATTTATGGTGTTTTGGGTTTTGAGTTGACTAAAGGGAGGTGGTCTTGAGGATGTGTGATGTGGCATCCTACAAGGAGCCACATCACCCTCACTCTTCCTCTTGTCTATTTATAGAAATTTCCTCTCTTGTTGAGGGGGTTAGAGGTTTTTTTTGAAGATTTTTATTTTCTTTTGGAAGGGAAAGGATTTTTGGAGAAAGAGAAAAAAAAGAGTGCTTGGACTTGCATGTTTGGATTGTTTTGGAGAAGGAGCTTGGAAAAAGATTCTTGGTTTAGGATTCTTCAATGGAGAGGTATGGACCCTTCCTCCTTTGTTTTTCTTTCTTATTGTTGTTGTCTTCTATGCCTAAATTAGTAGAATAATGTATGTTTTTTTTTTGTGTGTTGTGGGAAAAATGGATAGAATGCTTAAGGTGTGGTGTAGGAGAGGTCTATGGGAAAACTCATGAGGAAGGCATAAGAGTAGAATAGGTATATTGTGGAGGGAGTTTGAGAGAGATGCCCATCTTGGGTAAGAATTTTTACATTCTTACCTTGTCCTTGAGGGAGCGATAAGAGAAGGGATGTATAAGAGTATTGGAGGAAAAAGGGGTACTTGAGGGAGGCATAAGAGTCATAGGGGCTTGAGCTTTATTGTGGAGGGTTTTAGATGGGCATTTCATTTCAATGGGGAGGCATAAGGAAAATTTTCCCATAGTTCCTTCTCTTGTTGGCTTGGATAAAAGCTTTGTTGTGGAATGTTTTGTGCTGTTTGTGTGTCCCTTTTTTTTGTTTTATGTTCCTAGTCTTGAATTTTGTGAAGAAATTTGTATTGTGGAAGCAAGTATTGTTGCCTTGAGTTGGAAACCACCCTTTCATTTTCTTGTGTTTGGGGCTCGGGGGTCAATGGAGGAGATTGCTTCTCTTCATCCATTGACTTTTTGGTTGGTAGGAGAGTGTTGCCTCTCCCCCTATCTTGGTTGTGATTTGAAATACTTGGAACTTGGAGCATGAATGAAGAACACCTTGGAGCACAAGAACTTTGTTGTTGACAATGTAAAAACATCATGTATTTACTCACCTTGAGTGGAGAAAAAAATAAAAATGTAATATTACTTTGCTTCTTTAGCTTCTACTATTTCAAATTTGTTTCCACATGAAGTAGGATATGTTGTAAAGAGATTTTGAAGGAAAGTTGTTTTTTTTTTTGAACTTCATTTGTGAGCTTGTAATGGGGATGGAATTAAAAGTTACAAGAAGGATAATCCATTCATTCTCTTTTAACTTGTCTTAAAACCTCTTATAAATGTATTGATCTTGTTGAAATGTTGGTAGATCTTGTTTAAAACTTAATGGAAATATTGTAGGACTCTTTTGTGAAATGTTAGGAAAATTCACAAAGAAAAAATATACATATTAGATTCCATTTTATTGATTAAAAGGAGAGGTACTGCAAAGTTGGAATACTAGATCACTTACCATTCTTGTTTTGTTGATAAAAGACTTAAGTCTCAATAGTTTTAAATACGCCAATAAAGAAGTCCATACTCTAGCTCTAGTATGCTTTTCTGCATTTAGGAATTCGTTGTGAAATTAATTGTGAATTGTAAAAGGGGAAATTAAACTAAATCTTTTGAAAACCCATTGCAAATTAATAAAGGAAAAGAAATCAACCTATTTGGACTTATTAAGGAATTAGTGTCTTGGAAGAACTCCTAAATTCTATAAATAACTACTAGGAAGTAATTTTATAATTATACACAAATTTCGAAAGATGTAAGTAAAAATGTCATATTTCAATTTAAAATGAAAACATAAAATCAACATTTAATTATATATCTTCCTGCAAAATAAGATATAATTTGAAACTTGGAAGACTTTATTTTGATTGAGCATGTGTCACCAGTAATGACATCTTTCCCTAATATTTTTTTTTACCACTAAACAAACTCTTCCTAAAAATTAGCTGCGAAAGAAAAAAAAACTTTACCAATAGTTGGACAACTTTACATCTATGCCCAAATTATTGGTACGTTTGTCCACGTGTGATAGATGGAATTTCCATCGATTGAGTACACTCCTGGGTTCAATTTTTTTTACGGTGTATGGGAGAAAAAATTTCATATGAAAGCCAAGCAAAACAAGTTTTATTTGGTTTTATCTATTTTTTCAAATAGAGTTTGGTACATGTGGGCGGCGGAGGGGGTTGGTTTGAATCGCCATGATTATCACGTTCAAAACATTATTGGGTTGCGGAATTACATCTAACTCTTCCCAATGGTGCGGAGAGATTGAGATTTATTTGTTATTTATAGGTTGGAAGACGTTGTGTGTATAATTCAGTCAGCTAAGAAGATTTACCGTGCAACATGGCCTCCTCAAAGATTATGCTGGCTGAGAAACTCCATCATACTTTGCAGAGAGGCTGACGGAACATTATGGAGGGCCTCATAGTTATCTGAAAAGGGAAGATCTAAATCATACTGGTTCGCACAAGATAAACAACGCAATTACACAAGCACTCCTGGCCAAACGCATGGGAAAGAAAACAAATGATGCCAACCTTAAATTTGCAAAGGGCAATGGGCGGAATAGGTAGGAAAATAATAGAAAAATGAACAGATAACAACATAGTTGGCATCCTGTTTGTTGGAATCGCCCAAGGGGCTGTCTCTTTCACGCGGTCTGGACGACCTACTGCTGGTGCGCCACCTCTACCAGACTTTCTATGCGCCTATGACCTCTGTTCCTTGCCCCCTTCTCTACTTGCATGGCCAAGAGCCAATTCAACATGACCTCTCGCCCGCCCTTGGATCCGTTGCTTCTTATCCAACCATATTTCCTTCCGCGCGGCCCGGGGTAGGGACAAAATGGGTCGCACACATCTCCTTCTGGCCCGTGGTTTTATTTTACAACTACCATACTGTTTGCACGCGGCTAGGACTGTGTAGAAACAGCAGGCCGACCTTGTAGGAATCTTGATTTGTAAAATAAAGAGTATTCAATGAGGAGATGCTGCCAGATTTGGTGGAGATTGCACATCAAAATGGAGTTAATACCTTGCGGCAGGTGGCTGGAGCTACCCACTCCCAAACATGACTTTTTTTTCCCCAATTTGACTCTTGTCATTAAAATTCAGATTTCAAATATGTGGATAAGCTTATACACGGATTTGTATATATATAGTTTGTTAATATATCTTTGTATACCACTTAATTTTAAAAGTATTCAATCCCTTTAAAGAGATGTTCGAGAACATACCTTAAAAGACTTCTAAGCGTTGAAATGCTATACCTTACAAGTCTGTTTTTAGAAAATGAGGATAACTAGTTAGGTGGCGGAGTGTTAATTACTATGTTAAATAACAGTGGTATGAAATGTAATAAAATTTTCAAATAATAATTGCACTAGATATAAATAAGGCATTACATATACCTAAACATATAAAATTATACAATGAAATGGGTTAGTACCTAAGTATGTATATCGCAATGTGCGACTCCTCTCAATATATATATTATAATGTATTAGATCGCGATATGCATAATATAATTGGATAGAGAAAAAAAAAAAGAAAAAAAAAAAAAAGAACTATGTATATATATTATAATGCATGTTGATGTGGCTATTAATAAATGGATAAATTACATCATGAATATAATGTATGATAATTATAATGTATGATGATATAGTTAAAAAAAAAACTAGAGATTGAGTGGTCAGTGAATTCTTCTCATAATAAATTACATCATACCCTAAAGTTAGCATTGAAAACATTGCTATTACGACTTCACCAGACATTAGAAAAATTAACTCAAAAGATGGCCCTCCTTATCTCTCGTGAAGACGTCGAGTGAGGTTAAATTAATCATCATCATTCCCGAAGCATTACCGGTACTGTTTTAGTTCGAACCTGTATGCACGTGCATCCATTAAAAAAAAAATTATCGCATTTTCAGGTTGCATGGTTGTCGTAGCATCGTCATCTTTTTCCGGTGTTACATTTTTGGTATTAGAGCCATGGGTTTGAAGCTGGGACCCTTGGGCACATGCAGGAAAATGCAGAATAGAAACATTCAACTTAGTACAGAGCTAATACCTTTAAAATATAAAGCCATAATATTGATAATTATAGTAAATAGCAAATTTAGAAAACTGGCTCAAGACCTAGAACAATGAACTAACTCTCGCCTTGATCTGTGCAGGAGGCACGGATTGGGCGAGGGGTCTCTTCATATAGACCTAGACATACCACCACCAGAGCAAGCCGTAGCAGCCCTTCTGCCTTAGATTTTGCAGACACTTCAGGATGTCAATGCCGCTATACGCGGAGAGCCCTTGGGAGGACGACTTGCTAGACATAGTTTGGAGCCATTAGTAGATGCCTAGGCATTCCCTTGACACATCACGAAGCACAGAGCAGAGAATTTCCGTGCAGAGTCGGCTAGGGCAGAGTCACCACATAGAGGACATGGGGACAGGATCTCAGGACATAGGGACAGGTCTCGGAGCCCTAGACAGAGGGAGGAGCATACAGAGAGATCTAGGAATCGTCATACATCAGCTGCAGACCATATCAGGGAGATCCTGAAGCTACGACCATCTCACTATTCAGGTGATACAGGTGGATTTCAGGCAGAGCCCTGGTTGGTGAGCTTGAGCGGATGCTTCAAGCTCTGTCCTTGTAGTAGCAACACGAAAGCTCGTGTTGCGATCCATCTTCTGAAGGATGGAGCAGGAGTCTGGTGGAGGACTGAGGAATAGAAGCTCCATGTTGACTCAGAGACGATTGCCTGGGAGCTGTTTGAGGAGCGGTTCAGGAGCAGGTATTTACCCAGGAGGATTATTCAGCAGCGTATAGACGAGTTTCATGACCTCCGTCAGGCATCGATGACAGTAGCCGAGTATGAGAGTCGATTTCTGGATCTACTCTAGTATGTCGACTATATGCAGGATGAGTAGTTACGGATTCACAGGTTCATCCTGGGCCTGAATTTGGATTTAGGAGGCGCAGTGCGTATTCACTGCCCACAGACGTTAGCAGAGGCCATGGAGAAGGCCTATATTACAGAGGAGACACGGGGGAAGACACAGCAGGCTAGAGATAGATTTCAGAGCCATATCTAGCAGATGCAGGATAGTAGGTCGAAGGGGTCAGTTCCTCCTCCATGGGGTGGACAAAGTTCAGGGAAAGCTTCATTTAGGCCACAGCAGCAGCAGCAAACCCGCCCACCTTACCTACCTTCTCAGAGATTCGATGCACAGAGAGGACGTAGTATGGGGCCTCCTCCTAGGGGTCCCATCAGGACACAGGGTGCACCAAGAGCTCAGTCAGTAGGAGCTCGTCAACAGAGACCTCAGCAGTCCATAGCCAGATCGTCAGGATCTGTATCTCAGTCATCTAGAGTACCAGCTAGAGCTGCTTCCCATTGGAGAGGACCAATCAGCTGTTATGGTTGCGGTGTTGTTGGAAATATTTAGAGAGATTACCCACATAGCCCTACCAAGGGTAAGACACAGAGCTCAGAGCCTACTGTTGGAGATATGGCACGGAGTCATTGGATCTACGCAGTGGTCGAGAACTACCAGGCTAAGCATCAGAGTACTGTGATTGAGACGAAAGGTAGTATTGGTGGTATTTCCACCTCTATATTATTTGATTCTGGTTCTTCTGATTCTTTCATTGCACCATCCTTAGTAGAGCGTTGTAGGCTGGTGGCAGTTAGGTAGGGCCATAGATGGGACGTTGAGATGGCTTCTGGAGCCAAGATTTCTGTAGACTCCTTAATCAAGGAGTGTGTAGTGGATTTGGGACCCTTCACCACTACTTCTGATCTTAGGATCCTTCCATTAGGATCTTATGGCATCATTTTAGGCATGGATTGGTTGTCCACTCACAGAGCTAGAGTGGATTGTTACCATAAGACTATTACTTGCATAGATGATCTTGGAGTAGAGTCAGTGATATCAGGAGTTAGGAGGGCCGTTTCCATTCACACCATCTTCGCTATGCAGCTTAAGCGGTGTGCACGATAGGGTTGTCAGATGTTTGCTATTGCGGTCAGTGACAGATCAGAGGATTTGTCGAGAGGACCTTCCCTCGATGATCATCCTATCTTGTCAGAGTTTGCCGATGTGTTCCCAGGAGAGCTACCGAGATTACCTCCCCCACGTGAGATCGACTTCCATATAGATCTAGTTCCAGGCGCAGAGCCTATCTCATGAGCACCCTATCAGATGACTACACCTGAGTTATGTGAGCTCAAGTTGCAGCTTGAGGGCCTTCTGGAGAAAGGCCTAATCCGTCCTAGTGTATCCCCTTGGGGTGCACCAGTGATTTTCGTAAAGAAGAAGGATGGATCTCTTCGGTTGTGCATTGATTACCGTCAGCTGAATAAAGTAACGATCAAGAATCGTTACCCCCTTCCACGCATTGATGATTTATTTGATCAAATGAAGGGGGCTACAATTTTCTCCAAGATAGATCTTAAGTCAGGGTACCATCAGCTCAGGATTGCGGAGACAGATATTCACAAGACAAATTTTCGCATGAGATGTGGCCAATACGAGTTCACTGTGGTACCGTTCGGTTTGATGAATGCCCTCGCAGTGTTTATGAGTTTGATGAATGGGGTATTCAGGACCTTCCTTGATCGCTTCATGCTCATCTTCCTTGATGACATTCTGGTTTACTCACACACACGTGAGGAGCACGAGGAGCACCTTCGCCAAGTTTTTCAGTGTCTTCGCGAGCAGCACTTTTTTGGGAACTTGGAGAAGTGTGCGTTCTTTCAGCCTGAGGTGCAGTATTTGGGCCATATCATTTTAGGGGAAGGTATCGCAGTCAATCCTTCCAAGATTTGAGCCATCATGGATTGGCCAGCACCCACTAGTGTGACCGAGGTGCGTAGTTTCATGGGTCTTGCAGGGTACTACAGGAGGTTTGTTTAGGACTTTTCTCGGATTGCGCACCCTATCACTTCTCTTCAGCGGAAAGGGAAGAAGTTTTTATGGTCAGATAGATGTGAGCAAGCCTTCAGTACACTGAAGGAATGCCTTACGAGAGCACCTATCCTTGTAGTGCTAGATCCTCATGGGGAGTTTTTCGTTTGCACAGATGCGTCCTTGTCAAGAATTGGAGGTGTGCTAATGCAGGAGGGTAGAGTAGTTGCCTTTGAGTCCCACAAAATCAAAGATTATGAGCTCAATTATCCGACCCATGACCTTGAGCTTGCAGCAGTGGTACATGCCTTAGTGCGGTGGAGACATTTTCTCCTTGGCCGGAGATTTACTCTCAGGACATATCACTTGAGTCTTCGCCACCTCTTCACGCAGCCCAATCTCAACGCTCGTCAGCGGCGTTGGATGGAGTTACTCTGTGAGTATGACATGGAGATAGAGCATGTGAAAGGGAAGGAGAATGTGGTTACAGATGCCTTGAGTAGGCGAAGACATGTGGCTATGGCCACCTCAGTGGGCATAGATTTGCGAAGTAGGATCTTGCAGCAGCTTCCTCAGGATAGTTTCTACCTTGCAGCCAGATCAGAGATTGAGTCTCTGAGACCCCTTGAGGGGAGATTTGATGGATTTTCATTAGAGGTAGATGGTCTTCTCAGACACAGAGGTCGGATATATGTTCCTAGAGATGGAGGCTTGAGACATGACATTTTGACAGAGGCTCATCGTGCACCTTACTCAGCCCATCCCGGGGTGAAGAAGATGCACGCCACCTTGAGACAGTTGTATTTTTGGAGAGGACTTCAGAGAGACATAGCTTCATTTGTATCCTACTGTTTAGAGTGCCAGAGGGTGAAGGCCGAACATCAGCATCTAGCTGGCCTTCTCTATCCTCATGCCATACTAGAGTGGAAGTGGGACACCATTTCTATGGATTTCATTGTTGGGTTACCGACGTCAAGATACCATCACGACGCTATCACGGTCACGGTGGATAAATTGACGAAGGTAGCTCATTTTTCCCCAGTGAAGACTACCTATACAGCAATTGCTGTGGCACGAGTATACATGGATGAGATTGTCAGATTACATGGGATTCCACCGAAGATCATTTGCGACCGCGACCCTATATACACCTCCCATTTCTGGACCACCATGCAGTATGCTCTTGGGACGAGGATTAATTTCAGCACAGCTTATCACCCTGAGACCGATGGATAGACAGAGAGGGTGAATCAGATTTTGGAGGATATGCTCAGGATGTACGTGATGGATCATCAGTCGAGATGGGAGGAGTATCTATATTTGGTGGAGTTTTCCTACAATAATAGTTTCCAGAGTTCTATAGGCATGGCTCCTCTTCAGGCATTATATGGTAGAGAGTGTAGGACACCTCTTAGCTGGGATAGGATTGAGGACAGGGTTTCTCTCGGGCAAGCATTATTGCAGGACATGGAGCAGTAGGTTACCTTGATCAGACAGAGATTGCAGGAAACACGGGATAGACAGAAGAAGTATATAGACCAGCATACGACAGATCGCAGTTTTGAGGTAGGCACGAAGGTATTTCTTCATGTCAGACCACATAAGAGCCCCATTCGTTATGGAAAAGGTTCTAAGCTTGCTCCTAGATTTGTGGGTCCCTTTGAGATCTTGGAGCACCTCGGCCCCTTAGCCTATCGTCTAGCACTACCGCCTATCTTATCGCGCGTCCATGATGTTTTTCACGTTTATGTGCTTAGGAGATATGTTTCTGATCCCTCTCATGTGCTAGATTGGACTGCATTGCAGGTGTAGGATCAGGGGCAGGTGATGGTGGAGCCCATGTGCATTTTAGATCGCAGGACCCTAGGCCTTCACGGTAAAGAGATTGATCAGGTTCGGGTTCAATGGGACAGGTACGATGAGACTGCTGCTACTTGGGAGGATGCTACATTATTGCGAGCTCAGTTTCCACACTTATTTCAGTGACTTCCAGGAGAAAGTCTAGTCTAAGGAGAGGGGGATGTAATGCCCACTTCCCTACAACACTTAGTTGATTACCATTTTGAGTTATGCAGACCTTGGATTCGGACATGATATATACTTATGTTGATTAGCATGATGTTTTGTGACTAGATGCATTTGGATTATGGTTGGATTTTGTCTTCAGTATGACCTACACTGACTCATGGACAGGCTATTGGATACTGATATTATTTTTATATGGATATATTGTATGTGTTTTAACATTGGATTCCTTCGCCATGATGAGTAAAATGTAGTTGTTGAATTTACATTACTATAATTTTGGATAATGATGAAATGCATAATTAAGTTGTGATTTAGACCTAGAATAATGGATAATTGAATTACGTATAGATGTTAATAAATTTCGTACATATGATTATTTTGGACATTTTGACATGGCTGCAAGGCCGAAGGAGGTATTTTGTATTTTTGCAGGAAACACAACGTGATCACAACCACGAGGGGGATTGGGAACCAAACACAACAGAATGTCGGGTGGTTACAACATTGGTCGTCAAGGCAACTAGTAAATTTTTTTGTGTTACCTTTGTCCTTTTATGTGTTGAGAAAAATTTCCATGAGGGGGAAATTTTCCTATGTGACCAAGGGGGTAAGAATTTTATTTACTTGTTTTAACTTGCTTTAGTAGGTGATTTTATTTTTGATATCTTTTTTTTTAAATTTCCTTTGCTAAGTGTGTTTAGATTAATATAATATCTTGCTTTAATTTTTAAGTTTTGGAAGGAAGTCAAGTGGGTGTAATAAATTTTGATGGTTGGCTCCTTGAGCCTTGTGTTTCCTCATGCATTGAATGTTTGGTTTTGAGTGTTGACCACTCCAAATCCTTTGAATCTCGAATTTGAGATTTTGGGCAATTTTAGGGGACTTATGGGACAAGTTGAACTTGTCCCACACTTCCCAAAACCCCTTACCAACCATATCTATGGGTTAGGAATCCAAAAAGGGGATTATTTATTGTTTTGGGAAGGGAAATATGACTTTGGAGTGCACTTTTCTTCTTTTTGCATTTATTTGTGCCTTAAGACACATGGGAAGGGATGGATGTGGAAGAGAGTTGTCATTCAATCCAACCACCCATTTATGGTGTTTTGGGTTTTGAGTTGACTAAAGGGAGGTGGTCTTGAGGATGTGTGATGTGGCATCCTACAAGGAGCCACATCACCCTCACTCTTCCTCTTGTCTATTTCTAGAAATTTCCTCTCTTGTTGAGGGGGTTGGAGTTTTGTTTTTGTTTTTGGTTGAAGAGTTCTCTTTTGTTATTTTGGGAGAGAAAAGAATTGGGAGAAGGATAAAAAGAGAGTGCTTGGACTTGCATGCTTGGATTGTTTTGCAGGGAGCTTGGACAAATTTCTTGGTTTAGGCTTCTCCAATGGAGAGGTAGGAAACCTTCTCCTTTGATTTGCTTTCACATTATTGTTGCTTCTATGCTAAATTTGTGAATAATGCATGTTTACTTTGGTGTATTGTGAAAAATGGATAGAATGCTTATTGTGTAGTATAGGAGAGGTCTATGGGAATACTCATGAGGGAGGCATAAGAGTAGATTAGGATATTACGGAGGGAGTTTGAGAGGGATGCCCATCTTGGGTGAGAATGTTTACATTCTTACCTTGTTCTTGAGGGAGCCATAAGAGGAGGGAGGCATAAAAGTATGGGAGGAAAAAGGGGTACTTGAGGGAGGCATAAGAGTCATAGGGGCCTGAGTTTTTTTTGTGGAGGGTTTTGGATGGGCATCTCATCTCAATTGGGAGGCATAAGGAAAACATTCCCATAGTTCCTTCTCTTGTTGGATTGGATGAAAGCCTTGTTGTGAAATGTTTGGTGTTATATGTGTGTCTATTTATTTCTTCTATTTTTAGCTTGAATGTTGTGAAGAAAATTGTATTGTGGAAGCAAGTGTTGTTGCCTTGAGTTGGAGACCACCATTCATTGTGTTTTGTTTGGGGCTTGGGGGTCAATGGAGGAGATTGCTTCTCTTCTCCATTGAGTTTTGGTTGGGAGGAGAGTGTTGCCTCTCCCCCTATCTTGGTTGTGATTTGAAATACTTGGAACTTGGAGCATGGATGAAGAACACCTTGGAGCACAAGAGCTTTGTTGTTGACAATGTAAAAATATCATGTATTTGCCCACCTTGAGTGGAGGAAAAAAAAAATGTAATATTGCTTGCCTTCTTTAGCTTCCACTATTGCAAATTTGTTTCCACATGAAGTAGGATATGTTGTAAAAAGATTTTGAAGGAAAGTTGTTTTTTTTTTTTAACTTCATTTGTAAGCTTGTAATGGGGATGGAATTAAAAGTTGCAAGAAGGATAATCCATTCATTCTCTTTTAACTTGTCTTGGAAGCTCTTATAAATGTATTGATCTTGTTGAAATGTTGGTAGATCTTGTTTAAAACTTAATGGAAATATTGTAGGACTCTTTTGTGAAATGTTAGGAAAATTCACAAAGAAAAAATATACATATTAGATTCCATTTTATTGATTAAAAGGAGAGGTACTGCAAAGTTGGAATACTAGAGCACTTACCATTCTTGTTTTGTTGATAAAAGACTTAAGTCTCAATAGTTTTAAATATGCCAATAAAGAAGTCCATACTCTAGCTCTAGTATGCTTTTCTTCATTTAGGAATTCGTTGTGAAATTAATTATGAATTGTAAAAGGGGAAATTAAACTAAATCTTTTGAAAACCCATTGCAAATTAATAAAGGAAAAGAAATCAACCTATTTGGACTTATTAAGGAATTAGTGTCTTGGAAGAACTCCTAAATTCTATAAATAACTACTAGGAAGTAATTTTATAATTATACACAAATTTCGAAAGATGTAAGTAAAAATGTCATATTTCAATTTAAAATGAAAACATAAAATCAACATTTAATTATATATTTTCCTGCAAAATAAGATATAATTGGGAAACTCGGAAGACTTTATTTTGATTGAGCATGTCTCACCAGTAATGACATCTTTCCCTAATATTTTTTTTAACCACTAAACAAACTCTTCCTAAAAATTAGCTGCGAAAGAAAAAAAACTTTACCAATAGTTGGACAACTTGACATCTATGCCCAAATTATTGGTACGTTTGTCCACGTGTGATAGATGAAATTGCCATCGATTGAGTATAGTCTTGGGTTCACTTTTTTTTACGGTGTATGGGAGAAAAATTTTCATATGAAAGCCAAGCAAAACAAGTTTTATTTGGTTTTATCTATCTTCAAATAGAGTTTGGTACGTGCGGGCGGCGGAGGGGGTTGGTTTGAATCGCCATGATTATCACGTTCAAAACATTATTGGGTTGCAGAATTACATCTAACTCTTCCCAATGGTGTGGAGAGATTGAGATTTATTTGTTATTTATGTTAGGAATTATTATTAGTGCTCACATTATTATAAAAGTTAGTTTATAATTATGTTGAGTTAATATTACAATTATTATAATATATTGTTTTAACAATATATTATTTTAGAGTTTTGTTGTACCCGTAAAGTTATAAACGGGTAAGTGGTTTGTTGACTTTCCTATTTTATAGGAAGACAGTTTTCCTATGTATATGGCTATTTAATAGCCTGTGTATGTAATTCAGAAAGACCATATACAATATCAATTTATATTTCCTTTGTTAATTTGTTGCTGCTCTAAGATTTGGTATCAGAACGATGGCTCCCTGAGTTTGTGAGGGGCTGATTGTTTCTTGTTTATGGTCAGCCGTATTATGAGAGATTCATTTTATTAGTTTTTGCAGTAATAGTTTATAGGTAGTTTATTGCAGACCTGGACGTGTCATCCTGCATAGATAATAGTGGATCGTGGTTTCTACCTCCAACGATTCTGACAAATCTGGGCGTTTCTTTGCATGCCCATGGCTATCATTCACATTATTTTATGTTGTAGAATATATTATTGTTTATCAAATAATCTCCTTGCAACAGAAGAAATTTGGGTGGTGCCTCTTTGAGTTTTGCATTGAGCCGATCTAATCTGGTTTGCAGATCTTATGCAAATAAATGTTTTTTCGAGATAGGACGGCCTGTACGTGGGAATAAACAAATTGGTGTTTTCTTTGTGGAGGCAGCGCTTTGCTAAGTTGGTTGTGTTTTCTCTGTGGAGTCCTGCGACCTGCGTATTGCGTCGCCATTTTGGTAACTGTGATCAGATTTATCGCTGTTTTGGGCATTTTCATTTTTTTGCCGTTTTTGGACATACTGAAAAAAATCGCAAGTATAAAAAAAAAATTTGCCATTTTTGGAAAGGGTCCGGAAAGAAGTTGGACTTAGAACTTAAAAGTGTTATATCTTTCACCTCGTAACTCAGATTGAGGTGATGTTTTTTTTGAAAATGTATGTTTTTTAAAGATCTTTGCATTGATTATATGCTTTTTGCTGCTAGACCAATTTTTTATTTTTGGAAAATATTTATAAAAAAAAAAAAAAAATTGTGTCACTTTTGTATGGACGCACTTTCGCTTGTACGCGACGTCCATAGTGAGGGGGTGCATTATTGGTTGAAACCGACACCCAAGAGAATTGTAATATGAGCCTCAAAGATAAATTTGCTAACTAAGTAGCAAACTAATGGAGGAAGGAGGCATCGGAGGCTGGAGGTCAGACAACGACCTCTCGTCAGTCACCAACGACGGGGCCGTGCAAAATGATTTGGTGGCACTGGTGTGCAGTGTGAGTATTTGATTTTCAGTGTGGTTTCCATTTTCTCAGAGTGCTTCTATTTGCAGTGTTCCTGTTTTGTGTGGTATTTGATGGATGTTGGAAAGAAAGTTGTGTTGGAGCACAAATGACTGTCAGTGATCCTCTGACTGACTTGGTCCTCTGACTGCCGTACTTCGTTGGAAGATGGTCAGCTAGGAGAATACGTTCACTAGCATTAGTGACCATGTGCAGCAAGACCTAACTAGCAAGATCCATTCAGGAGTATGTTCTTCTATGCAGTTTGCTTCTCAGTATCTATATGAGTGGAATTTCACATTGTGGGGGGGAATACATACCAATGTTCCATTCCCATTCTGCACCCAAAACGACTTAGTCAAGGAAAGCTTCCAGTGGCAGTGGCGGTTTTCTATGCTGTTCGAGATCGAGTGGCAGCGATCAAAGACAGAGACTACAATTAAGAACATTACGATTCTTATAGGAAGTAATGTGAAATTTTTTCAATATATCTTCTATTGTGCAGTTTTGTGATATGCATGTTGTGTTTCCTACATAATTCCCTGATGTATAAGCATAGTGGTGAACAGTAGCACCAGAGTAAGTCAGTTCATGGATCTTGAAAGGGTTTGTGGGAGGATCCAGAAAACCACATGAGGTCGACAGTTGATGAGGTTCCTGTCACTTCAAGGTTTGTGGTAAGCCTGTTTAAAACCATGGAAGGAGCGAGCCTTTCTTTTGGATCAAGGTCATGAGTCACAGAGTTGGACATGCCACAGGGGTGAGCATACTGCAGAGAAGTGTGTGGATGTTTTTCTACCATGTTCGCACTAAGGGGGGGAATGTTAGGAATTATTATTAGTGCTCACATTATTATAAAAGTTAGTTTATAATTATGTTGAGTTAATATTACAATTATTATAATATATTGTTTTAACAATATATTATTTTAGAGTTTTGTTGTACCCGTAAAGTTATAAACGGGTAAGTGGTTTGTTGACTTTCCTATTTTATAGGAAGACAGTTTTCCTATGTATATGGCTATTTAATAGCCTGTGTATGTAATTCAGAAAGACCATATACAATATCAATTTATATTTCCTTTGTTAATTTGTTGCTGCTCTAAGAATTTATAGGTTGGAAGATGTTGTGTGTATAACTCAGTCAGCTAAGAAGATTTACTGTGCATCATGGCCTCCTCAAAGATTATGCTGGCCGAGAAACTCCATCATACATTGCAGAGAGGCTGACGGAACATTATGGAGGGCCTCATAGTTATCTGAAAAGGGAAGATCTAAATCATACTGGTTCGCACAAGATAAACAACGCAATTGCACAAGCACTCCTGGCCAAACGCATGGGAAAGAAAACAAACGATGCCAACCTTAAATTTGCAAAGGGAAATGGGTGGAATAGGTAGGAAAATAATAGAAAAATGAACAGATAACAACATAGTTGGCATCCTGTTTGTTGGAAACGCCCAAGGGGCTGTCTCTTTCACGCGGTCTGGACGACTTGCTGCTGGTGCGCCACCTCTACCAGACTGTCCACGCACCTATGACCTCTGTTCCTTACCCCCTTCTCTACTTGCGTGGCCAAGAGCCGATTCAACATGACCTCTCGCCCTCCCTCAGATCCATGGCTTCTTATCCAACCATATTTCCTTCCGCACGGCCCGGGGCAGGGACAAAATGGGTCGCACACCTCTGCTTCTGGCCCGTGGTTTTATTTTACAACCACCATATTGTTTGCACGTGGCTAGGACTGTGTAGAAACAGCAGGCCGACCTTGTAGGAATCTTGATTTGCAAAATAATGAGTATTCAATGAGGAGATGCGGCCAGATTTGGCGGAGATTGCACGTCAAAATGGAGTTAATACCTTGCGGCAGGTGGCTGGAGCTACCAACTCCCAAACATGACTTTTTTTTCCCCGATTTGACTCTTGTCATTAAAATTCAGATTTCAAATATGTGGATAAGCTTATACACGGATTTGTATATATATAGTTTGTTAATATATCTTTGTATACCACTTAATTTTAAAAGTATTCAATCCCTTTAAAGAGATGTCCGAGAACATACCTTAAAAGACTTCTAAGCGTTGAAATGCTATACCTTACAGTCTATTTTTAGAAAATGAGGATAACTAGTTAGGTGGCGTAGTGTTAATTACTATGTTAAATAACAGTGGTATGAAATGTAATAAAATTTTCAAATAATAATTGCACTAGATATAAATAAGGCATTACATATACCTAAACATATAAAATTATACAATGAAATGGGTTAGTGCCTAAGTATGTATATCGCAATGTGCGACTCCTCTCGATATATATATATTATAATGTATTAGATCGCGATATGCGTAATATAATTGGATAGAAAAAAAAATTGAAAAAAAGAAGAAAAAAGAACTATGTATATATATTATAATGCATGTTGATGTGGCTATTAATAAATGGATAAATTACATCATGAATATAAGGTATGATAATTATAATGTATGATGATGTAGTTAAAAAAAAAAGAGAGATTGAGTGGTTAATGAATTCTTCTCATAATAAAATACATCATACTCTAAAGTTAGCATTGAAAACATTGCTATTACGACTTCACCAGACATTAAACAAATTAACTCAAAAGACGACCCTCCTTATCTCTCGCGAAAACATTGAGTGAGGTTAAATTAATCATCATCATTCCTGAAGCATTACCGGTACTGTTTTAGTTCGAACCTGTATGCACGCGCATCCATTAAAAAAAAAATTATCACATTTTTCAGGTTGCATGGTTGTCGTAGCGTCGTCATCTTTTTCCAGCGTTACAAGATGCTAAAAAAAATAACTTCACAAACAGGGTAAAAGTCACCTAACGATAGAAAAGGGAGCTCAATTCAACATTCAATGACACGTAATAGGACAAGGATGTAACAATGAATGTCGATGCCAAACAGGGCATTACAACTCCCACTTGAAGGCCTATGCACATGCAATGAAAATGCACGCATTTTTTACTATTACAGCGCCCCCAAGCTCTCTGTATGTGCTCAGTAAGTAGCAAGTACACAAGTGTTTCACCTTCATCGTCAATGTTATTTTCCTCAGCAACCAACTCATCATCTTCTGAATAATCATTGAGAAGATTCACAGGTAACTAGTCCTCTTATGCCAACAACACAGTCGTATGACTTTGCTTCGAACCCAACCCTCCTATATTTATCACAAATAATATTTGAATTTTCAATCTCAATTTTTTGTTCACATTTTTCATAGTAAGTATCCAAAAAAAATTCATAGGAACTATGGCTCTAATAGGGACGTTGATGCACAGCCTCACAAATACTAATCTGGATCTGGCCTTCATGACAGGATAAACAACAATGAGCACACCCATGGCTCTCGTTATAACTAATAAAACCTCAGGCTCCCGGAACTCCAAGGGAAGAAATGAGAGAAGAATACAAACTACAAGTTCAGGGAAATAGTACTCCGTAGTGAGCCTAGGTTGCCATCGGATAGGACCGAGAGCCGTTTTCCCATAAAACCCTTTGCAATATTTGTTCCTTCTAGAAACAAAATATAAAATCCCCCTTCACCAACACTTGCTCTTCCACCTTGCAGACCCACTTCCTTTTGCACCGATGATAAAAAAAATTGATATTCATTTTGAGACCTCCAAAACTACCCACAGTTGTATATTTGAATCTTTTTTTTGGCCTTGTCAGCAATGTTCTCAGGGATTTCAGATGTTGAGTGTCTTCATTTCATGAGGGCATTACTTTTAATCTCTCCCGGTGAGTGTCACTATAGAGCCTCTGCACCCAAGTCCTGACCAAAGTAGGGGGAGCCGAAGGGGTCAATGGTAGGACCATAAGCACTATGCTCTTCTAGCTCTACTCGTTGCTCTCCCTACCTTGGTAACAATACAAATATTATTTATTATTATTCTTATTTCATATTATTGTTAGTTGTTTTTGCTTCATATTTTCGACTTTTTATGATATATTTATAATTATATTATTATTATAATTAAATTTAAAAAGATTAATAATATTAAAATTTAGTATAGATATAATAATGAAATATTATCCACATGTTTTTTCCTATATTTATAACTTTCATTAATCATAACACTAAAATCTGTAATTGAAATAATAAAAATACTTTATTTTTTAAAATTTTAGATTTTAAAAAAATTAACTTTAATTTTAATTAACAAGCTTATTGACCTGTTAATAGCACCTTTATTACTATTGCTAGATTATTAGTAATGTATATATTAACATTTTTTTGTATTATTGGAGGGAAATATACATAAATTAGTATCAAGATAACATCTTTATCCTCTTGTGGTGCTGCTAAGTTACCCACTATTGTGTACAAACCCACATCTGGGTCTCAAAGTCCTACTCTATTACAATCCATTTTACCATCTACCCATTGTTTGCCTCTATCTTTGTTTTGAGCTCATCAACTCATTTCTACTCTGTATTGGAACCTCAATTCAAGTCATACTCTCAAGATTCATTTTATAATCTTGTCTCATTTTTTAGTAAGACCATCCTTCAATGATCTCATATCCCCTTTCCTTCTAGAAAAAAACTATATATCGAAGGTCAATGTCATTTTGTGCAGCTCAATGAAAGTATGGAATGCAACAGTTGTTTTACTGATAAAATTATATCCTTGCAACATCTTGATGATGGATTCAATATGAACCTCGATAGTACCCAAAGATTTAACAATCTTAGAATGTTTGAGGTATTACTAAAATTACCTAGAAATAGTTTTCACTATTTTAGAAATATGAAAATATTGTGTTTACAAGAAGTTAAAATAATGGGATTTTTTTTCCATTTTATGACCCAGATGATTTGTTCAAGTTGCATATGTCAAAGATCTAGTCATAACCTCGGTAGAGGATGCTTCATTACATTTCTTTCACCAGATATCTTTTAGAATATTGTCTTGAGGGGATCTAACCCTACCCATCTATTCATATGGACCATCTTTTATTTCGGAGGTCATATTCTTGTACTCCCCAAAATTTATGCTTTCATAGATGTTTGTCAAAATCACTTTTCACTGCCCATTGGGTCATTTGTGGGGATTTAAACATGGGTGTATCATACAATGACAAAGAAGATCACCTTCTAATGAGTTGGTGGGATGGAAAAATGGAGTGCATTTTTTTATATACATAAACAACTTGGGATAATTTTCTTAATTTCATAGAATTCTAAGGTAACTAAATTAAGAGAATCGATTGTGCATTATTAGATGAGAAATAACTATTTTCCTTTTTCTATAAGAAGGGCCTCTATATTTCTATCATTAAGGAGTCACCATATGTAATGGGCTTCAACCTAGCCCAAAATCCATAAATATCAATTCTATCTCAACAAAACCCATCTCAAACATAAGAAGTCTATGGGAATAATGGTATTTCCCAGACCACTGATTCTTAGAATATATTAAATAAGTTTTCTTATTTACAGATATCCCTCACATGAACTTTCTTAGTGCGAATTTCAAATCATATCACAAGACCTCAATAATTTTCCCTTCAATTTCTATATTTAAACTCATGCTTCCTTTAGGAGGCATAAACTTAAGGCTGATGAAGTTTACAATGCTTTTGGTGCTCAATTCTAAGCTCATATTAGATAAAAATATGGGATAAAGTCACCAAATAATTTTTTTAACTCCTTCACTCTACAATGGATTTCAATCAAATTAAGGAGATAAAGGATTCTAAATCTAGATTTACTAAATTACCTAACCTTCTGAGCACCTTTTTCCATCATTATAATAGTGTTTATTTTATTGAAAATTACTATCATGTTAGGGATACCATGTTTGAATAGTGCCTCAGAGTTGTCCCTTACAAGCTATCAGAAACCCAAATAATGGTATAGAATATAATTTTTACTATCAATGATATAAATTAATCCACCATGCATATGGCTAGTGAAAAATATTCTAGCATTAATGAATTTTTGTATAAACATTAGCATACCCTCTAGGACATGGTGGGGCCTAATATCGACAAACATTATTTCGAAGCCTTGTAGGCTAACACTCTAGGTCATCTTATCAAAAAGGGAAATATTAAGTTCTTACCTGAACATGAGATCTATATCAAATCAATAACTTATATCCTATTACCTTTTTAATTATCTCATGTAATACCATTGTCAAAGCTTTGAAACTTAGAGTAAGGGATCTTATTCCTCCAATTATCAGAAGTGAGAATACTATTTTCAATCAATGTAGATACACTATTAATAATTTCATTGTTTCCAAATAACGTAGAAAATGTATTCATCTTTCTAATCAAAAAAATCTTTTCATCAAAATTGATTTTAAAAATGGCTATGATAAGATCGAGTAGAGTTTTATCATATGCATGCTACAAGCCTTAGGATTTTTCCCTAGATTCATTCACACTTTCATCATGCTATTCTACAATTCATCCACCTATATCATCACTACTAGAGCTCAATTGCATAGATTTGGGTTTTTTTAATCAGCTCTCTAGGGCCATTCACTTTCACCTCTATATGTGCTTATGAACGATGTTTTTTTCTACCTTATTGCCAACTATTATTTTAGGGGAGTATTTAATGTTATTTTCCTCCCTCATAGTTACCAACAACTCATTAATATCCATTTTTCTAATTATTTTTTTCCAACTTTTCCTGAAGAAGAGAAATCTATCTCTAAGGATATGAGTGATTAGAGAAAATTTTGGTTAGCCTTTATCTCTTCTATTTAATGGGATAAAAAAATAGAACATAGATATTTCATTTCCTCTCCCCCAATTTTGATATATAATTTGAAATTTTACATGATACATCCTATGTTAGTGTGTGGGATCCTATGTGACCTCCACTCACATATGGAGGGTCATCTCACTTGGGTTAGGTTTAGGGTTTCTTGTGTGTCATTCACTAGAGTTACTTAGCACTCTATATATATCCCTTCATTTGAAATTTATGAGTATGCCAAGACACTCCGATGTCTTTCTCTACATGTGCAAGCTTTACTATGTTATGCAAGTTATTCAGTTGATTGATCGATTCTTCCTTGTGATTATGGTGGAGCTATTACGTTTCCTTCAGAGTGCTACTTTATCGTGGTGCACAATTTCAATATGATTCTCGCCAACTCTTTCATTGTACCAGAGCTGAGATCAGGTAAGCATGCATTAGTCATCTGAGTTGTGATTACTCTTGGTTTCATTATTATTTACTCCTCGTGCAATTTTTTTTTCGATCATTATCTTTTAGAAATTTATTGCTAATGTTCTTGCTCTTGGAAATTTTTCTGTTTTGTTGTTTTCTTCGTGCATGTGTAGATCTCCTCGTGTTTTCAGGGGTTTTGTAGGTACATTTAGCTAGCTGCAGCTAAATCTAATAGATAAACCAAAATAGAGTATTTTCTAGTTTTTATTTTATTAAACTGGAAAATTTGTAGATCTCTTGTTTTCTTTCCCTCTCTGTGTTTTCCTGGTGTTTTGTAAAAATTCATATTTAAAATTTCAGGTTTTAAGTGTGGTGTTTTACTTCATTGGGCTCCTTATCTCAACCAAGCTCCTCACCTCGCTGCGAGCTATCTCTTGGTTGAGATTTTTTTGCCTCCGAATTGCTTTGTTATCTTCCTTGTGGCATCGACCCTGCAAGAGATTTGGTTGTGTGGATGTTTCCTGGCCGAGCCCTGTCCTCTCTCTCTGCGTGGTGGTCTTAACTCTCTATCATGGGTGTGCCTTCCTCTACCCGCATCTCCACCTGTAGAAGTCTCCAACTCACACGTCGAGCAGTCTCCAACGTCCTGTAGCTCTTCTCCCGTCCACGGAGGTCTCCAACAACCTCCAGCAGGCTCCTCCCCCCATGATCGTTCCAAAAAGATACCAAACATTTTTTTTTGCAATAGCAAACTCTATAAAATTAAAATAAAAACAGCAAAGCCATTCCACACAAAAAGCATTCCAAATAGTTTTTTTTTTTAAATCCACAAACTCCAAAATTTTTGGCAAGTTTTGTTTTCAAACGGTAATAAGTATTTTTATTTATTTCCTCACCATAAGTTTTTTTTGTAAAGTTTCTAAAATTTTGTATTTTATTTACTAAGTTTTAAAATTTACTTTTTTTCTATAACCGTAAGTTTTAAAGTTTTCTGGTTTCATTTAAGGCAAGTTTTCTTTTTTTATATAAATGGTAAGTTTTTTAAACTTTTAGGTGCAAAGTTTTTTTTTTTAAAAAGGCGAGTATATTTTAATTAGGATTTAATTTTTTTATTAGATCTTAATTAATTTCTTTTGTAATTAATAAGGATTTAATTTTTTATTAGATCTTAATTAGTTTTTCGTATTTAATTAGATTTAATTAAATCTATTTGTATTAAATATAATTTCTCCAAAATGATTAGTCAATATTTTTAAAAAAAAACGTCTTCATAGTAACGTTTTTAAAGCATTTTTTAAAACTCTGAAAGATCTTAAATTAGTTAAATTAGATGTTTCAAAATGCCAACTTTTTAAAAAGTGTTATTGTCGATTTTTTTTACTAATCGTGCACTCAAGTGTGCAGTATCACTCTGAGCACCTCTCTATCCACATTGGTGTGGGGAAGAGATTTTGGTTTGGGGTTTGGGAGAATGTGTTGATAGCTGGATGCTTGTCTTTGTTACAAGTTTTCTTTAACTAAAATTTCTACCTGGCTATTATTGTAACCTACTCCCGTAAATTTTGGGTGGATGCATGAGAATATTCGGTGGTTGAAAACACATATTCTTTGACATTTGTGGACTGCCTATCCCACTCTTCACTGGCTATGTGAGAGTATCTGGTGAAGGGCTGCGTTTGAAGGTTATTGAAAAGGTTATGAGACTTTTAGATGAACATGTTAACCTTGTAATAAAATGATGTTTGGTGTAAGTTCTTCCACTTTCGTGCCTTCTTCCTCCCAACTGCGTCAAGCCAGGGGAGTGGGGAAACCCTAGGCATCCTGCATGTTAAAACAAATAAATTTTCACCATGTCCGGCTGTTGCAAGAGCATGGTAAAAAAATTTTTGGTAAGTGCTGGAGATACACAAGCATCATAATTTCTTCTCATCTGTCTACTATGCTGACATTAACCCTAGCATGAAAGGAATTGATTTTATTTGTTGAAGTGGTTGTTGTTTGGTGTTTTATGGTTGTTTGCAATCAATTTTCAGTTATTTTTGTTGTCACCTATATATCAGTGGTTGCTTAAATACTTAAGTTTATTTTGGTTATTTTTGTTTGAATTGAGTGGGGGATAATGAAATTAACTGACGGTGCTTCTATTTGTTCAATTTGGAAATGATTTTAATATACATATTCTCTGAAAATTGATACAATGTGAATTCTATTGTGCAAAATAGAAATCAACTTTATACTTTCATATGTATATATTTATATTCTCTCGAAATCTATTGGTTGTGAATGGTATTTTTATAAATAAAAAAGGGGGTATTAAATGTATACTCTCTGAAATTTGTTTGTTTTGTTTTATCTTGTGTAAATTAGGAATGTGTATGATATATGCTGTGATATATATTTCCCGTGGGATCGACTATTATCCAATTTTTCTGCTCAGGAAAAATAAATCAAACACGACCTTCTACAGGAGAAAGTTGAAGGGTTGTTTTAGTCGTGTGAGCTCATATTCGACCGCAAAAATAAAGTTACGGGTGGGCTCGACAATGGAGAAGAAGGGTTGGAAAATGAATGGCCAATAGAAATGTTGAAGAAAAGCTAACTCGGTAAGTAAAAATCGAGCCCAAAGCGAGTCGACTTGAAGCAAAGAAATAGAGCTGTGGAAGGTGCCATGTGTTAGCTCAGTGCACTTTCAAAAGTTGTAACAAAGTGGAAACTCTAGGGATGCGCTTGACCCCCACATGGATCTCAGCACTTAGCAGGCTCGCGGACGATGCCAAGTGCCTAACCACTGCAACTTCAAGAGGGAAAGGAGGGAATAACTTCAAGTGCCCAAAGGGTTTCCGCGTGGAGCTAAGTCAAAATGTCAGTGCAAGCCTCCACATGTCTCTTCGATGCACTTTTGGTATGGTGCTCAAAAGTGGGGTCCCAAAATGAGTGCATGCTCTCCATGTGGTTAGAGCCCGAGAAAGTTGTAGTGGTCATTGCAAAGTCTAACCATGGGAAGAGCCAATGGAAGCTTCCATGTGTCAGCTCACTGCACCTGCAAAAGTAAAATCCAAACGCAAGTCCCCAAACGTGCATTGGCCCTCCTTGTGTCTAGGGTCCAAAATAGTTGCTCCTAAAAAGAAGGGACTTATCTAAAACAAAAAGGGAATGAAGCAACATGTTCACAGATGGTGCCAAGTGTCGGCATGTCACATTCCTAGGACCCTAAAAGGCAACAAATATCTTAATAATATGTGGAGCTTTAAAGTGTATCTTGCACGAATAGAATTCAATCCCAAGGAAATGTTCACTTGAGGCCTGAATCAGCTAAGTATAAAAAGGCCAATGGAAGCCTCCATGTGTCTCTTTGGCACACTTTTGGTATGATGCTTAAAAGGTAGGTCCCCAAACGAGCGTAGGCCCTCCACATGTCTAGGATCCAACAATGAAAGATGAATCGCGTGGAACGCCTGACCCTGACCTTCAAATGACTATAACTTGCTATTGGAAAATAAGATTTGAGCAACAAAGGAATTTTCAGAATCTCTTGATGTCTACTACTCACCTACTATAAATTAGTGAGACCAAGTCAAAATCGACAAATACAGTCTGCCATTTTTGAGGATGTCAGGCTTCTCGCCTACCACCATAATGAAGCATGGGCTTCCTTTCTTTCCAAACAAGGAACAATCATGGAGGCATGGCTTTTGCAGTGGTACCCATCACTGTTGTGGGAGAATTAAATGTGTTTCTTGGGTGGTTGGAGCAGAAATCTGAATTCTCCTTCTCTTATTCTTCTATATATTGTAAAGAGGGGTGATTTTCTAAGAAGTAGGTCATTTTTTCTCTCTTTCCCCCCTCCCCCTTTCTTCTCTAGGGTAGAATGTGGAGTTTAAGCCTCCTCTCTTTGCTTTGTAATGTTGTTTTCTTGCCTCTTTCCCACTAATGATTAACTGTGTGAACTCATGGAGTAATAAAATCTATTTTGTGATGCATTTTGTCCATCCTTTGCTTATTTTATTGTCTCTTCTTTCCTCTCACCATTATAGGGTATATTGTGCATATTTCTAACATCTATTACAGGTTTTGAGAGATGTGTCTAATGGTTTTGAAGTTGTTTTCTATGTGAAATCTATCTTTGTTCTGTGATGCAACTTGTTCGTCCTCTCCATTACTCAACTCTCTCCATTGCATGTAGTTGGATTTGTGATCATCAACCTCCTCTTCTGGTGTATCGCCACTTTAGTATAGCACTTGTTTTCATGCACTCTCTTTCCCTGGTCCCTTGGAAATTTAGATTAGGATTAGATAGTTTTCTTGCATTAGAGTAGATAATGGGAAGTACATTAGGAGCAAGAACCAACTTTATCTAGAGGATCATCTCAAGCCCGCAAGTCCCATAGCTTGAGAGATGATTCAATGTTGCACAAATTACATCGAATGCCCCACTCACATCTAGGTCCTTTTGGGTGTGATGTAATTTCGTATCAACATCAACCCTATTGTTTTTTTAATTATGCCTTTCGGAGATGAGCTTTTATATTTTTTTATGTTCCCTTGAAAATGATGTACTATGTGGGTTGATACTTAAACCACTTAGTTGCTTTTCTTTACAATAAATAAAAAGGGGTATTGGTGAAGATGGGTGAATGCATGGTTGTGTGTGTTGCTGGTTTGAACGTAGATGTGCTAGTAATTACTAATTCGGTTGGACTTAATCTATGCTTTTCCATATGGAATGAATGAGGGGTTGTTTGTTTTGGGATAGGTAGAAGGTCGGTTATTAAAATTTGTCTCGGGTCGATCTATGTGGTCACGGGAAGCCTCTACCTTATCTTACAAGTTACGATAAGGTAAAACTCAAGTCTAACCCTTTCTCTTCTTGGGAGGGCATAATCTTTTGCACCTTTCATGTTCTTATTTGAAATTTCGACCTGGATTTATAGAAGGGTCGACGGAAACCCTTATCCATATAGCAATATGGCTTGCAAATAGTGTATCATTTTGGTATG
Source organism: Taxus chinensis (assembly GCA_019776745.2). NCBI lineage: Eukaryota > Viridiplantae > Streptophyta > Pinopsida > Cupressales > Taxaceae > Taxus > Taxus chinensis. The sequence continues at coordinate 408,474,101 of CM034155.1, forward strand.
AAAATCTACTCCAACCTCTAGATAGATGGTTATCTCGTCCCATTTTGTGAAGTGGAAATTTCCCTTGTACATATAGGACGATATGTTGTTGGAATAATGTGTGACCTCCTTTGTAAACCATGTCATTATTTTGTTATAAATGTTATCCTTGTAGCAATGATGAATTTTTTTTGGTCGAATTGATTTAATTAAAGTAGATGTGGAAAATTAAAGATGAACGATTTGATTTAGATATTATGAATTGGCTAGGATACTCATTAGTGTTGGGTTTTATTAAGGTAGAATTTTATTCACCTTGTTTTTCCTGGCAGTAAATCCTTTTTAAGTTCATTTTGGTGAGATAAGATTGAGGAATGGAGGTACTTAGGAGTGACGAGATTGAATAATATGCTTCTATTCAAAAGAAATAAGAGAAGAAATTTTATTTTTTAATATAATGAATTGTGATTCAGTTGTTTAAGGTATTTGACTCAACGAGGTTGTTTGAATAAATTAAGGAAGCTTGGCATTTTTTTTGTGATCTATTGGAGGTGTTATGGCTAAGTGCAATTCATGTAACATCATCATACATGCTCCTTTGGGACGGTGTGCTTAAATTTTATTGATATAGGTTCAAGGGTAATTTTATTGATTGGTCTGTAATTTTAAATCTTGGTAAGACAGTGGCATTAGATTTAATATAATTGTTTAATTTACTAAATATGGGTTATTCCTTTTATCTTACTTTTGATTGTTGTACATATCATGGTAAGATGTTCTTATGTTGACTTTTTCCTTTGAAGGGGAAGATAGTGGTTAGTATGTGATGTTCAATTTCTAACTTTAAACCTACTAGATCATATGGCTTATTTAAGGAAATTTTGATTGACATTTGAGTATTGAGGCTTCAATCATATATTACATACAATTACATGATTGACATCCCAATGCACTCATCACTTTGTTTTGAACTCATTAGGTGATTGACCCCCACTAGAATTATGGTTAGACTTTTGGTTGTTTTAGGAACAATGTTCAAAACATATTTTTATGGCTTCATCCTTAATCTGAAAATACTAAATATTCTAGCATGATTAAAGAAGTTGTAGAGGTCTAGAGCTTAGCAATATTTAATTAAATAGAAGGTTCATTTCATGATATTGTTAATGGTAGCATACTAATCATATGTGTAGTCTTTATCATGCTTAGTTCTCATGAACTGAATAGGCTATAAATGTGTAGATGGCCTTCATGGGTAAAAATAGGAGAGTTCTATCGATGTTTCTTCGAAGCTCGTTTGTTTGTATATGCTTTATTTTTGTTGAGAGTCTTTAATTTTTTTTTGGTTGTTTGAAAAAATTGATGGGCCCAGTTTGTACTATGGGTAATGTTGTCACTTGTGTCTAAAAACAGAACTTGTAAATAATATTGTAAATAATATAACCACATCACAATTTTTTTTGAGTAATTAATTGTATTAAAGCAAATTTGAAAGATATCTTAGCTTGGATTTGACCAAAATTATTACCTTTTTGTTTTCAAGTCAAAGTTCATTCGAATCCTTCACCACCTTTGGGTTTGTATGTCGTGGTGGATAAAATGTGTAACCATGTATAGTTTTGCAAACATGGTGATGATAAACATATCTTTGAGTAAAAATTTTGTGTAATAGCTCCCTCTAGGTCATGGCATAACTGTAAACCTAGGCATAATAAAGTGGGTTAGTAATCCTTATAAAAGTTATGAAAATAAAATAAGAATAATGTAGTTGTGATCTACTTGATAATAGTTGAGCCATTAAGTGTTCAAAGAAGAAACTTTCTTTTGTAAATAAATTTTTTACACCTTACTACCCTAGCTAAACTAATGAACATTATTCTCCCTCTTGGTGAGTTCTTAAACAACCTTAAGGTGAAATCAATATCTAGTTTTTGGAAGGCAATAAGGTTATAATAAGTAGGAGGAGAATGATTAAAAACCATTCAATCTAAATCACCCCTTGAAAACGTAATGTGTATACCTATGTCAATCTCATGGGGAGAATCCTAAATGAAACCCTTAATCATTATGGATATATCCTTAGCCAAAAAAAAATATCAAGACTAATTACTAATGATGCCTTAAAGATGAATGCAATTCGATCTCCTTCCTCTAACTTATTCAAAAGTGCTTATTAATCTCCTCCTATTTGTTGTTTAAATCGTTTGGTCGTTTTTTAGAAAGCTTGGTCTTAAGCTATTTAGTCAATAGTATAAAGGAAAGAAGTTCTCTCTTTTGAAAATAATTGTGTGAATCATTACATGATTTTTATAAGAACGTGAATTAAGAATTAAGAGACGTATTATTAAACAAGAAACCATAATAACACTTTCCTTGTGGGATGCCCATAAATCTAAAAGCATTCAAATCCTATAATTGGTTGCCAAAAAGATTCGGCCATGGAGTGGCGGAGGCCAAGAAAGATCAAAGGATCCTACACAAAAGAAACAACTTTGTCAGGCCGTTTCTACATCTTAAATCCATTCCCCGAGTGTCAGACAGACTCAAAGTGAGATACCAGGGTCAGTTAAGAAGGAGAGATGGTGTAGAGGAACCAAAAACAAGAAGAAGAAGAAAGGGTGAACATTTGAAGTCCCCAGGCTCAAAATGGTTTGAGAAGAAGCCTAGAAACAACTAAGTATGGAGGAGGAAGTGGAACAGAGCATGTGTCCTAACAACGCTTCTCCCAAAGTGAATCCAAAGGGAGAAACTCAAACTTGCGCCATCCCTCCATGTAGAAAATCGTCAAAGAGAGTCAAGGGGTGGAGAGGAAAAGCTTCAAAATTGGATGAGTATAGAAGTGTAAGTGGAGAGTGTGAAGTGTCAGTATGGCTCATCTCCAAGAGTTGGTCCTCAGCTGGACACCCAAACGAGCACGAGTTTGCCACTTACCTCAATGCCTAAAAATGAAAGGGACCATTGAAAACTCAACTAATTAGTGAAGGTCGACAAGTGTCAACTCGATGCTCCTCCAAAGGTAACTTTTGGTCAGGATTGCAAACAAGCGTGGTGCCTCAACGTATTGTAAAAGGGGGTAGAGTTAGTTGAATAGTCAATGCACAAATAGGCCGGCGGAGGCTGCCAAGTGTCTCAATGGTGCTAATTCAAGGGTCAAATAGAGAAAAGGTTTCCAAACGAGTTCCAGACTAGCGTGTGTCCTAGAGGAAGGCGGGGTGTCGGGGAAAAGGTTAGTTTTTCACCCTTTTCCCCAAAAGGTGTAAAAGTTGCAAAAAAGTCCACGACTCCGCCCAAGGGAAAAAGTCAACATTTTAGCCAAAGTCAAAACCAAGGTAGGGTGTCAGGGGGAAAGGTAAAAATTTTCCTTTCATCCAAAAGGCACAAAGGAAAAAATGGAATCGCATTTCCCAGCCAACCAAAAGGAGCCATGTGTCCAGGCAGAGCTTCGAGGCTGCTAGAGTTTTTTAAGCTTTGCATTTTTTGCACAAAAAGGGAAAAAGGTAGATTATGGACCCGTGAACCCAATTTTTGTTCCAATATGGCTGCCACATGTCCCATACACAATGGAGGACCCATTTTTCAAGTTGTTTTCCCGCCCATTCGTATGGATTCAATGCAAACTTCAAAGGGGCATATCTTTCGACTCAGGGCTCGAAATATTGTAGATCTAAGACCATTGAAAAGATCTCGGCCTCACCTATGCCATGGAGGTTTGAGAATTTAATTTGAGGAGGTTAGGTAAAGGAAAATGTAGGAAATGTCTTCAAGCCTTCAATGTTGGATCTATCTATCTCAACAACCAAATCAGATTCAATCTGTTTCTGTCGTTTCCTCTTTTTTCAAGGCACCGAATCAAGGGATCATGCAGTAAAGATGGATTTGGGACATATTTTGTCAAAAGCATTAATAGAAATGGTTGAGCTTCAACCCACTTTTCCTAGTTCCCTCTCTATTTCTTCTCTCTGATCAAATCTATAAATACATGGGCAGGATTCATTGTAAAAGGTTGTTCATTATTCTTCCCTGCCCCCCTCTCTCTTTCTTCTCCAGGGTTGAATGTGTAGTTTAAGCCTCCTCCCTTGGATTTGTAATGGAATTTTCTTACCTCTTGCCCATTAATGGCGTACTTTGTGAACTCCTGGAGCAATAAAATATGTTTTCATGATGCGTTTCGTCCCTCCTTTGCTAATTTTGTTGTCTTTTCTTACCTCTCACCATTGCAGGGTATACTGTGCATATCTCTGATGTCCATTGCAGGTTTTGGGAGCTATGTTTAAGGGGTTTGAAATGGTGTTCTATGTGAACTTTATCCTTGGTCTATGATGTATCTGTCCATCCTCTCCATTGCTCACGTCTCTTTATTTCAGGCAGTTGAGTTCTTGATTAGCATTTCTCTTGTCTCGGTGTTATCACCTCTGTAGTGTAGGATTTCTTTATTTTCATGCTCTCCATCTCTCTCTCCCTGGTCCCTTGGAATTGTTAGATTAGGAGTAGATAGTCACGTTTCCTTCCTTAGAAGTACTTTAGTGCTAGGATAAGGAAGAGGAACTAGCCTTCTCTGGAGGATCATTCCCATTTACAAGTCCCACAACTTGTGGAATGATCCAATGTTATGGAAATCACACCAAATTGGTCTGTCTTAGAAAAACATATTTTTAGAGCTCATTTGGGAGTGTTGTGATTTCACGTTAACAGTTATTGATGAAGCATTAAAATTCTAGAGGCTTGCCATTCCTGTTTTAGATTTTAGAGCTCTAAATTCTCTCATCATCGCTTGATTTATTTCCATAGTTAAAATCTAAAGGAGGCATTCAAACCAAGGAGAATTTGCAAATAATTATTCAGGCTATAATTTCTAAAACAGACTTGAACAACTCACAACATAATTTCAGGGAGCAAGTAAAAAAGTTAAACCAAATTACACTTCCCTATAAAAAAACCGAGTAGAGAGTGGTGTATTTTTACTATGAATTGCATACAAGATTTAATGAAAAAATATCTATTCCCTTTTTATTCATAGGCCAGATCAGCATGCTTTCTTTGACAGTCTGTTGCACGTGTATCTCTAACAATCTATTGTAGATTTACATTTGTATATCCTCTATTCCATGAAAGTCTACGATTTTCCTCCGCCATGTATGTGGAAATTTTCTATAGCATATAGTTTAATTATGTTAAAGTTCAAATTCTATTTGTTATAATATTTACTTTTGAGTCTCTATAGCCTAAGCCGCTAATAAATATTTTTTGGGAGTCATGTCTTGTCTATATTTTATTCCATTCCTTTTAAATCAATTTAGTCATTATAGTCTGTATGTCAAGTTTATGTTTTGCAGTATTTTAAACTTGTTTTCTAAGTATAGCCTTATGTTATATTAGAATGTCATGTTTTTAGCTATTCAATTTTTGTAAAAAAATTCACATAGTCAATGTGATAAATTATCGAGTCTAAAATAACTTGTTGTTATTATTAAAGTAAAAGAGTAATTACGGTCAAGTCAAGTCAAGTTAAGAGTTGAAAATTCCAAACTTAAAAAAAAATGCCTCACGAACACATTTTTGGTGTTACCCAACGTCTGAAAAATAAAGTGTTTCATATTTTTGGAGGGAAGAAAAGAATAAGCTCAATGTGGAAAAAAATGTGCTTCATGTTCATATTCTGCCGAGTTAGCACCATGAACATTAGAGGTTGGAGGAAATGAAGGATGAAGGTCAATTGGCGACCTATCATTAGTCGCCAACGATGGGTCCGCTTCACTGATTTGGTGGCACATGTGTGTTTTTTCTTTAGAGTGGTGTGCCTTCTTTTGGCATGTAATGTGTTTGATTTCAACATTTCAACTTGGTATAGATTTCAACATTGTGTGAAAAATAAGAACATATGTGGTATATTCCTGTTCACTTATGTATGTGATTATTCCTACATAATTCCCCAATGTAATAACATAGTGAAGAACAGATAGCACAAATAAATGCAACATAATGAGTCTTGAAGATCTTGATTAGTCAAATGTATTCTTGTTCATACTTAGGTTTGTGGTTAGCCTCTATAAAATGATTAAAGGTTTTTTTGTTGTGCCCCTACTTGAGTTCCCACACTGTTAGGTTAGATGTGTTCCCTAGAGTGACTGGTTGATAAGAAGATGATTTTTGAGCATGTTCCCAACCTCGTCGGTCAGATGTGTTCCCGACAGTGCATGGTTGATAACAAGTTCATGTGTTCCTTCTTCTATCTTCAGTTTGAGTGTTGTACCAATATCATGAGCAAGCATGGGAGGAAAACTGTAGAAAGAAGTGTGAATGATTTTCTACCACGTAAACACTAAATGGGGGAATGTTAGGAAATTTATTTTTTACATTGGCATATGGGTTTTACCGTACAATAAATTATTATTTACTATGGTTATTTGTAGTTAATTAAATATATTGTTATAACAAACAATATATTTTATTATTTTTTTATACCTCTAAATCAAATAAATGGGTAAGTTGTTTTGTTGACTTCTTATTTTTTAGGAAGCAACTTTCCTATTATGTTGGATATGTATTAGCAAAATGCTTTGTGCATCAATATAAAAAATAATATTATTATTCTTTCCAAGGTATTCGACTTTGTGATCTTTCATAGCTCCTTGAAAATAAATGGAGAGACCATTATTTGAGAAATGTTGGGGAAGAAGGTATTCAAGACGAAAGAATACATTTCCCTAAGTAAAACTCCTAAATTCTAGATTGAAATGGCTTCCCACATGTAGAAAATTAATTAAGGAAACAATATGAATGGGCCCACATAATTTGAAGGATACCAGAAGAAAGAGTGTTACGGCCTATAAAAGATCCTTAGTACCATCATGCCATTGTAAAGTTGATAAAATAAAAAATTACACAAGGATCCAATTGTTTTCTCTCAGGTTCACCTTGGTGTTTCAGCACTTAAATGCACTTTCTATGGCCACTTAGAAACCTTGTGTCACCTTTTCTGGTACTGTCGCAAAGCCCAAAAGGATTGGAATTGATTCATTCTTTCTTCCTCCCCTTCTAACAAGAATGTTTCACTTGGCAGCATATTCTTTTAGGAGATAATCCTCAGATGCCTCACAAGTTTTCTCAAAGTTGGCATGCTTTTAGAGGGAAAATCTTTTTTTGGCTTTGGAAAGAAAGGAATTATTTTTTATTTCCTAATGTTGAAGCTGACCAACAATTCTATATTTATAACAAGTTGGTGGTCATCGCAAATGTATTGTTGCAAATTCAAGTTCAAGTGAACAGGTGGTGCTCGAGGTGGAACAACTTCAAACTCTCATTTGGCACTGGGCAACAACCCTTGCAATGTTACACGTTAACCATTGTCCCCTTCTCGCTGCTCTCCGCCTCAAGGAAGTTTCAGTGGTCACCCTAGAGGTGGCAATCATTGGAGCCACTCATAATGTCGCTCGTTTACTTAGGCTCGCCAGTCCTCGCACAGTCAAACTCCATGGAGGAGCTTCTCCCCTCCTTCAACCTGCCATAGGGGTTGGGATGCCCCTCATTTGCCTGGCCAGCTCAACTAGGGATCACCGGATACCCCCGACCCATGCACTCACGATGGTTAGAGCCTCCCACCTCCGTCGATAAATTTCCCAGGTTATCTATTGCCATCTTTCTGACATGGGCAACAACAGAAGATACTAATGAAATAATCCAACCCGGCTCTGGTTGGGACATGCCAGATAGTAGCAAGGACCTGCCTAGTTCTGGCATGCATGATCAAGATCCACCCCTGCATGACAACAATTCATAGCGGTGGATTATTTTCTTTGGTTCTCTATTTATTGATGTTTTTTAATCGGATGTATTCCTAGACTTTGTATTTGCCTAGTTTGAACTCGTGACTTTGGGGCGTACTTCCATACCACCGGATATTTTGTGAATTATCTTGTATCATTTTACTTGTTAATATAAGATCTTATTCATCCAAAGTAATAATAATAATACAAGGATGCGCGAAAGAATTTTTCAAACTTTCAAATGCTATCATAGGAGACAATAATTTTTATTAAATAAAAATGTTTTCCAATACATAGATAAATGTGCACAAAATAGTTAAATTAGTGCTTAACACATGAAAATGGCCGATGTTTAGGCATCTACATCATCAAAAGATCACTTCCAAAATTTACATTCCCAAAATCTTAGTGACAAGGATGACGGAAGTAATGATTCAGGCCTTCGTAAGTTATCGTAGGAAACAATTACATGATACATGGACAAATCTGTCAAACGGCCAATTTTTAAGCTTCTCTATCGTCGATACATCCCGTACAGGCTGGAATTGCAATCCTAAGATCATAATTCCTCTAAAGCAAGTTGTTTGTTTACCTATATCGACAATGGTTACATGGATATGTATACAAATGGATACCAGAACGTTAAAAAAAAGAGTATTAAGGCCACCAAACATTGTTGCCCTCGAAAGCGCGCACACATGATGGCCATGTTCCATCCTGTGCAATCATTTTTATCTTCATCGCCTCTCTTTCGTCGATCCTGCTCACTGTTTTTCCTTTTTCGTCAACTATGACCATTCCCTTTTTCTTTGCGAGATACACCAAACTCCACCCACTCCCATTCACAACAGCGTCTTTGCAGTACTCTCTACCCTGAATCTCAACAACCCATTTTATCATTTTATTTCTGCATCTTGCACCTCCGTACTGTTCCAGACGCCACACGCAAAAACCATTATATTTATTTACCAACATTAATCTCCCATCAACGCCACTCAAACACCACGAAACTAGATCTTGTCTATTCACTTCCACATTACGGGGCCGTTCAATTATTTGCCAACTTCCATTCTCCGCATTAAACATCGCCACATCCCCTTTTGAAGAGCGATAATCTTCTGCATTGATCCAATAAAACCTTCCTGTGGAGAAAACCCCTTCACCTCTGGGACAAACTTGCGCACTGCCTGCACATATGTGGAGGTTAGTCCATGAATTTGAGAAGGAATCAAACATTTCTATCTCCATATCAGTTTCCTGTTCTCCTTTAATGGACCCTCTTCCGAGCAGTATTCTACACCGTCTACCAGCTGAGTCAAAAGATAGAGCGATAAAATCCCACCACATGAGACGATGTGGAGAAGGGAGCTGCCTCCATGTTCCGATGGCTGGATTGCACACATACAACGATGGGGACTGTTTCACTCCATTATGTTTACAACACAAAACCACGCTCTTGTAAACAGCTATTATATTAACGGGACATGGTAGAAAGTCTAAAGGAAGTCTGTAGATCTTGCAGTTTCGACCTTCGATCATCCAGAGCGTGGTTGTAAAAATAGTAATTGGTCGATTCCAGAAGGACACATATCGAAGTTCGATGAGAAAAGCAGGAGTAAAAGAAACTGGCACTCTTGTGGCAAGTCGCTGGAAAGTAGAGTTGGTGGAGGAGATTAAAATGTTCCATTGCTTGCATACGACCTTAAGCCTTATGAGGATTGGAATTGTCAACCGGGATAAAATCATGACTATTAATTCCTCCGGCAGTCTTGCCCATGTAGATTCATCCATACTGTCATCCAAGATCAAACAGAGGAGAGGAAGTGATCCATCAGAAAGATTGTAGAAATCACTTGCAAGTTATGATAAGGAAATCATGATGCGCGGAAGAGTGCGCTTAGGTGACGTGAAGTGGAGTCTACAATACTAACTCCTAACAACCATTTCTTTTCGTGTTCTCGAACTCACAAGAAATGGAATAATATTACTTGCAATGCGAAATTTCGTGTTATCGTTCTTCCCTCCTCGAACCCTATGCAAATAGTATCAAATCACATTGGTGAAGATAATATATATAAAATGTTATGCAGTCAAAAGGGCTCGTAATTCCATTGGTAGTTTTGTTACAATCGTTTATTTGTTTGAAATGTAAACCTGTACTAGTCGCATTTAACTAGTCATATTTTTAGACTAACAATAATACTTCATATATTGACAATTTTATGCGAATAAGATCCAAGACATAACGATATAAAGGAGTCCGAATTTTGCAGGATTTTGTGTTTTTTTTTAAGTTTAAATCTCGTGTCGCAACAATAGTTAATTCACTTACTATCCTTTTCAGTTACATGTTTACAACGAAAAACTTATTGGCGTTACAAATATTAAATGTAGCAAAAGTCTCCCAAAAATTGTAGCCAATAATTCAGTTGTGACGACAACGTATGTAATGCCCACATTTTCAACACCAAAATATAACAGTAAAATTATCAAAATATTCTTTTTACCTTTAAAGTATGCTACACAACACCACATGAGATGCAAATAAATAAACTCGACATAACGTAGGACAATTACATAAACATGAACCCACTCATACAATAGGACAACATAGGGTAGACATCAATGTCTTACTCAAACGACGTAAACAACGACAATGACCCAATAAAATTAAGAAACACACTGTGATGCCCATTTAAAACAACCTACTCGAGACCCAAGAAACAACCTAGGGTTAGTTAGAAGTGTTTACAATCAAGTTGCAAGACAACAGTTGACCGTATTAGGTTCCAGAACAAATCTAAAATTACTAGATCATACTTTACATTCATTAACAATTATCAAGGTCACATGGTTTAGCTTATAGGGTTAGAAGTCTTAGTTAGGTTCAAGGAGTAATTTACCCCCATACCCACTCTCTAGCGGGCTCAGAGTTTCAACTTGATTTTTATCATACCTTAGCACTTACAAAATTTTCCTAAATCATTCCAATTAGATAGAAAATTTTCTCACCTTTCTGGCGATATAAAGAAGTCATCCTAACTCCTTCAGAAACTCGAGATATGAGCGAGCGGAGTTTTGGGGTCAAATTTTCCCCAAGGGAACACATGTCAAATAGGGGTAAAAACCCTTTTGGTCGGTTGGCGGGTCACGGGGTGGCCTTAGAAATTTTTGCTCCTGCGCAGGCACTAAAAAAATTTTCCTCCCGCACCTTCGCGGGTCCCCGGTAGACACGTGTCAAATCCTGGTTCAAGCGAGAGAGGGTGAGGGAAGGACGGAGCGATGAGGTGATTTGGAGAACTTTTCCAAAAGGGGGAAAAAACAAAGTGGAATCCACGTTCCCGCGGGTCCACCAGGGACACGTGGCACTCCACCATTCACCGTGGGAATAAAGGAGAGAGAGCGACGGAGAATATTGATGAATCTTTCCGAAGGGAAGAACAAAGTGGAAAAATGGTCGTGCGGGTCCACGCACCCGTGGAAGGAACTCTCCAAGGGGAGGGCAGGGATGCGGGGTCACAGGGAAATTTCTCAAAAATTTCCAAAGACCAAAAACCAAAAGAGAACAAACTGTTCGCCCCCTCTGCAAGCACGCAAAGCTGCCACGTGGCAGCGTACGATTGCCCGCAGGCCAACAGGGCTAAAAGGTAATTTTTTCCAAAAATTTCAAAAAGGCCAATGGGTAAAAAGGTGTCGCTCCTTCGCCGTTGCCCTGTGAGGACACGTGGCAGCCTCTGATTGGCTGCGGGCCGACAAAGGAAAAGATAAAATTTTTCCTGAGCAAAAATTTTCAAACAATTTTCTAAGGCAAATCGATGAGAAATTTTTGGGTTGCGGGCCCACCAGGGAAAATTTTCCCAAATTTTCCTACCAAAGCACAAAAATGTCAAAGTTCCATAACTTGAGCCAAAAAACTTGATTTTGGGAAAATGAGGACTTTTTGGAAATCTCTCAATACCCTCTTTACATAAGAAACATAAATTTTACATTTTTATGAAGTTTAAAGGGTCAATTTTGCAAAAACGATCTGTAGGCTTTTAATTAGCAAACTAACAATTTATAACTTTTCAACTTGATAAAATTGGATCTCCTCCTTCACTCAACATGTCAAATAGACATGGATAATTGATCTAGGAAGGATTTAAAGTGGTTTGGGAAGTTAAATTTGTTCAATTGATTCAAAATTGTATTTTTCCAACAATAGACATAAAAATGACTAAGGAAGGGATTTGATTTGATTTTACAATGGTTATATTGTTTTCTTAAGTTTTATTTGTCAAATTGAGTTCATTTAAGATACAACATACTAAATTTTAACATCTCTAAGTTGATTAATGTGTGCAGATCCAAACTGTACATTTTTATTAAAATTTACCAGTTTTTGAAATAGCAACAGAGATTCATTTCAAGGAAAAATCTATGTATTCATTTTATCATTTAAGTGTGATACTTCATTCCTAAACTAATCCAATACAATCAATTGTTTCTAAAAAAATCATTTCCAAGTTAAATTGTAAAATCTGATTTCCAATTTAATGTATTTTAACAGAAATAATGCAATATAATTCTTACACACGTATTTCTTTATCTTCCATTTTCTAAAAATGGATTTCAAATCACCATTGGATATTTCCAACTTCATCACAACAATGCAAAAGAGAGATGAACTTGGAATTCTTTAATGACTTCATTTATAAAACTTTACATCTTCACATTCTTCCATTTCTTGAATATAGTTAGCAAAATTTCATTTATTTCTCCCAATGTACAGAGCAGAAAGCAAATGCCTTTCTCAAATCAAATATACATTCTCATAATCAATTTCAACATCATTTCTCCATAACATAAATATTACAATTTCATCCACATCATGTGGGAAGGGATTACAAATAAATGTGTTTTCACAAAGGATTGTCAAATTGTAGTTTTCTTTTACTCCAGGACAACATTATGCACATTGTCTCTTTTCAAAGTTGATCAGAACAAAAGAGGGGGAAAGGTAACACTCTCCACCAAACCAAGACATCAAATGAAAGTAGAAGCCTTCCTTCATCATTGGCTCCCGAGAACCAACCACAATACAATAATAGGTGTAATTCAACCTTGGAAACAATTGGCTTCCACAACACACAACATTCTTTAACATACACATTTCAAAATAAAACATAGATCAATACAAAACAATAGTTTACAACTGCAATTGAAAACATATAAATCAAAACTCAGGCTTGATCAAACAAGCCAACAGAGCGAGGTCTATTGGGGAACCTACTTATGCCTCCCAATTGGAATATGTGCATCCACCAATAACAAACCACCAAAATAATTTAGCACATAGTAAGAAATGTAAGCTATTTCTTTTTCATGGTGGATCCCAAACCCTAACTCCCTCCATAAAATTATGATGCCAAAGGCATTCCCTTATGCCCCACCACATGGATTCCCCATAGCCTTTTCCTATACCATCCCTATGTCAGTCTACTCAACCAACCAAAAAATAAAACAAAGCATGCACTATCCACACAACAAAACAAGAAAATGACAGCATATAAAAAAAGAGTTAAATTCCTACCTCTCTATGGTTACCTTTGTCTTCAAACAACAAGCTTCAAATGTCAAAACACATTCCAAAATAGAAAAATCCAAGCATGGAAAGCTTTCTCCTACTTCCTTAAAAAACAAGAGCTCCACACAAGAAAAATGCACCCCCAAGAAAGTTGCAAAAATGATTCAACAACCCAAAAACAAGGCAAGAGTTTGGATTAAATAGAAGAGGGAGAGGATGATGTGGATCCATGTAGGATGCCACATCACACATCCTCTAATTTAACATAAAATACAAAATCCATTCTCCCAAGCACAATAAAGAGGTGGGTGAAAAATATGACAAGTTACTTGCACACTCTAAAAAGCTCACACCTCAAGGGACAAAATTAATTAAAATGTAAGAAAGTGCAATACAAAAATCATGCAACAAGACTATTAAAATTCATTATAAAAGTCACAAATCACATCTCTGTCCATAAGTATTGTTATTAGATTAAATTTACAGGCATGGGACAAGTTTTACTTGTCCCACAAGCCTCCAAAAACATCCCCTAAGGACAAATTCTTACTCCAAAATCTGATTTACAAAAGCTCTTACACAACTTACACATCCCTTACAAATTAAATGCAATCAGCCAAAAAAAATTATAATTACTTTCCCACATCCCAATTTAATTTATTAAAATTTTAATCATATGATTCTCACATTAATTCTATAACAATTTAATTAATTAAAAGAAGGGAAGGCATTACTAATAAAATACATACAACAACAAAAAAGAACACATCAATAAAATACATAATACCCATGGTCACATGTAAAGATAATCCCCCCCATGGGAATCCTTAATAAAACACAACACAATAAAACGAGTTGCCATGGTGACCATGTCGAATTTACCTAGAATTCCATTATGGTTGGTCTCCGATCCCCCAATGCTTTGTTGTGATATTTTTAACCTACAAAATCTAAATATCTTCTTCGGCCTCATGGCTACATCAGAACATCCAACATGATATAAATGAAATCACAAACCAACTAGATAAATAAATCACAACAACATCGAAGTAACAACTACATCATTTGCATATTTAATTAACAACTATATCATCATCAAAATTATACCCATTTTCTAGATCAACTCATAATATCCAAATCAAATATCTGAACCACATCTATATAAATAATATATCATCATGCATCAAAATCAAATCAAGATCAACAATAATTCATAATCAATGTCTAACATCATACTAAATCAAAACATAATAATGTCTATAATGTAATCAACAATATCAGCATAAGTATCAAAAAGATGTCAAAGGGAAGTGGGCACTACATCTCCCTTCCATTAGACTCGACTTCTTCCTGGAAGTCACTGGAAAAAATCTGGAAACTGAACTCATAATGAAGTAGCATCCTCCTATGTAGTTGTAGTATCGTCATATCTGTCCCATTGTACCTGAACCTGAACAACCTCTCTGCCTCAAAGGCCCATGGTCCTGCAATATAAGATGTTAATGGGCTCCACCATCACCTTCCCCTAATCCTACACTTGCAATGATGTCCAATCTAACACATGAGAAGGATCTACGATATACCTCCTGAGAACTGAAACATGAAAAACATCATGTATGTGAAATAAGTTGGGTGGCAATGCTAGACGGTAGGCCAAAGGTCCGATACGCTCCAAGATCTTGAAAGGTCCAATGAATCTAGGAGCCAACTTAGAACCTTTTCCATAATGGATAGGGCTCTTGTGTGGCCTGACACGAAGGAACACCTTCATGCCTACATGAAAACTATGGATAATCCTATGCTGATCCACATACTTCTTATGCCTATCATGTGCCTCCTGCAATCTCTGCCTGATCAACACTACATGTTGCTCCATGTCCTGTAGAAGAGCTAGTCCAAGAGAAACTCTATCCTCTAACCTATCCCAGTGAAGAGATGTCCTGCACTCTCTACCATATAAGTCCTGAAAAGGAGCCATGCCTATGGAACTATGAAAACTATTATTATATGAAAACTCTAATAAGTACAGGTAATCCTCCCACTTAGTCTATTGATCCATCACATACATCCTGAGCATGTGTCCTCTAAAATTTTATTCACCCACTCGGTTTGTCCATCTGTTTCAGGGTGATATGTTGTACTGAAGTTGATCCTCATTCCAAGGACATACTGCATGGTAGTCTATAAATGTGAAGTGTATAAAGGATCGCGGTAACAAATGATCTTCTACGAAATCCCGTGCAACTTGACAATCTCATCCAAATATACTCATGCCACTACTCTAGCCATATAAGTGGTCTTCGCTGGAGAAAAGTAAGCCACTTTTGTCAATTTATCAACCTTTACCATAATGGCGTTGTGCTGATATCTCGACATGAGTATCCTAACAATGAAATCCATGGAAATGGTGTCCCACTTCCATTCTGGTATAACATGAGGATAAATAAGGCCTGCTAAATGTTTATGCTCAGTGTTAACTCTCTGGCAATTTAAACATTGTGACACAAACTGAGCCATGTCTCGACAAATTCCTCTCCAATGATACACTTGTCTCAGGTGGCGTGCATCTTCTTCGCCCCGGGATGGGCTGAATACGGTGCATAATGTGCCTCTACCAAGATGTCCTACCTCAAGCCTCCATATCTGGGAACATATATCCGGCCTCGGTGCCTGAGAAGACCATCTGCCTCTAAGGTAAATCCATCAAACTTCCCCTTAAGAGGTCTTTATGACTCAATATTTGCTCGAACTGCAATGTAGAAGCTATCAAGAGGAAGTTGTTGAAGAATCCTGCTCCATAAACCTGTGCTCACAAAAGTGGCCATAGCCACATGTCTCCATTTGTTGAGTGTTTGTTACCAAATTCTCTTTCCCCTTCACATGCCCTATCTCCATGTCATACTCACAAAGCAACTCCATCCAACGCCACTGACAAGTATTGAGATTAGGCTGCATGAAGAGGTGGCAAAGACTCAAGTGATCTATCCTGAGTGTGAATCTCCTGCCAAGAAGAAAATGTCTCCATCTAACCAAAGCATGCACAATAGCCACAAGCTCAAGATCATGGGTTAGATAATTAAGCTCGTGATCCTTGAGATTACAGGACTCAAAAGCTACTACTATGCCATCCTGCATCAACACACCTCCAAGGCCTACGGACGAAGCATCTGTGCAAACAAAAAACTATCCCTGTGGATCTAGAACTGCAAGAATAGGTGTTGTGGTGAGGCATTCCTTCAGTGTCCTGAAGGCCTACTCACATCTATTTGACCAAATAAATTTCTTCCCTTTCCTCTAAAGGGAAGTGATAGGGTGCACAATCCGAGAGAAGTCTTGAACAAATCTCCAGTAGTATCCTACTAATAGCATGAAACTGTGCACCTCGATCACTGTAGTAGGGGCTTGCCAATCCATAATGGCTCTAATCTTGGAAGGATCGACAGTGATACCTTCCCTAGAAATGATATGACCAAAATACTACACCTCTGTCTGAAAGAAAGCACACTTTTCCAAGTTCCTGTAAATTTGTTGCTCACGAAGAAACTGAAGAACCTGTTGAACGTACCCCTTCTGCTCCTCATGTGTACATGAGTATATCAAAATGTCATCTAGGAAGATGATCACGAAGTGATCTGAGAAGGTCCTGAATACCCCATTCATCAAACTCGTGAACACTGTGGGGGCATTGGTCAAACTAAAAGGCACCACTATGAACTCATAGTTCCCATATCTTGTACAGAAGGTAGTCTTATGACTGTCTGCCTCTAAAATCCTCAGCTGATGGTACCCTGACTTGAGATCAATCTTACAGAAAAATGTGGCTCCCCTCATCTGATCAAACAATTCATTGATACGAGGAAGAGGATAATGATTCTTGATTGTTACCTTGTTCAACTGGATGTAATCAATACACAACTGTAAGGATCCATCCTTCTTCATAAAGATCACCGGTGCACCCCATGGGGATACACTAGGACAGATAAGGATTATCTCCGAAAGACCTTCCAGCTGAAACTTGAGCTCACAGAGCTCTGGGATGGTCATCTAATAAGGTGCCCATGAGATAAGCTCTGCTCCAAGAACTAGATCTATATGAAAATCAATCTCACATGGGGGTGGTAACCCCAGTAGATTCCCTAGAAAGACATCGGAAAACTCTCTCAAAATGGGATGATCATCTAATGATGGTCCACTAGACCCATACTTTGATCTATCATTGACTATGACAACATACATCTGACAACCCCATTACACACACCGCTTAAGTTGCATAACTGAGATGGTGCAAATAGAAACGAGTCTCCTGACCCCTAAAATCATTGACTCAACTCCTAAATCATTTGCACAAGATTTAGTCCCATGATAACAATCCATCCTAGCCTTATGTGCAGACAACCAATCCATACCCAAAATGACTCCATATAAGCCCAAAGGAAGGATACGGAGATCTGAAGTAGTTGTGAAAGGTCCCAAATCCACTACACACTCCTTGACTAAGGAGTCTATAGAGATCCTGGCTCCAAAAGCCATCTTGACATCCCAACTAAGACCCTACCTAACTACCACCTGCCTCCATCACTCTACTAAAGATGGTGCAATGAAAGAATCTGAAGAACCAAAATCAAACAATACAAAGGTAGGAATACCACCAATTGTACCTATGGTCTCAATGACTCTACTCTGGTGCTCTACCTGGTGGCTCTCAACCACTGCATAAATCTTATTACTACATCCCATGTCACCAAAAATCGGCTCTGAAATCTATTCCTTACCCTTGTTGTTAGGGTTTTGTGGGAAATCTCTCCAAAAGTGTCTAGTAACTCCACAACGAAAACATCCTCCTGATCCTCCCTAATGAGTAGCACCTTTAGTAGTTGCCCTAGAATTATGTGGCATGGACCCTGATGATCCAGCTATGGTCTGCTAAGGTCTCTGGTGGTGATCTCTTGCTGACAGAGCTCTAGGTCCACCCTGTGTCCTAATGGGACCCCTTGGAGGAGTCCCCATACTCTGACCTCTCTATGCATCAGCTCTCTTTAGAGTTCTATGAGGTGGGCAGGACTTCTGCTACTGTTGTGGCCCAAAGGATGACTATGTTTTACCCTCACCACCACGAGGAAGGGGTAATGACCCCCTCGATATACCATCCTGCATCTACTATATGCGGCTCCTGACTCGGTCTCTAGCCTTCTGGGTCTTTCCCTGAGTCTCCTCTACAATATAGGCCTTCTCGATGACCTATGCTAATGTCTATGGGTAGTGGATCCTCACATCACCTCCAATATCTAAATTAATGCCCCAGATGAACTTTTGAATCTGCACCTTCTCATCCTGCATATACTCTACATACTAGAGTAGATCTAGAAATCTACTCTCATACTCTACTAATGAAAGTGAAGCCTGTCGGAGGTCGTGGAACTCATCAATCCTTTGTTTTATGAACCTCCGTGACAAATACCTACTCCTGAATCTCTCCTCAAAAATCTCCCAAGTCACTATCTCTGAATCTACATGGATCTTTTGCTCCTCTGTCTTCAACCATACTCCTACTCCATCCCTTAGTAAATTGATCACAACATGAGCTTTCGTGTTGCTAGAACAAGGGTAAATCTTGAAGCAACCGTTCAAGCTCACTAGCCAAGCTTATACTTGAAATCCACCCATGTGACTTGAGTAATGTAATGATCAAAGCTTTAGGATATCCCTGATGTGATTCGCTGATGTGGTCAGACGGCCTCTAGCTCTCTCTACATGCTCATCCCTAAGCCTAGGGCTCCGAAACCTCTCTCTATGCTTTGGAACTCTGTCACCCTGTCTCCTAGGTGGTGAATCTTCTTTGAATGACTTCACATGGGAGTTCTCTCCTCTATGCTCCTCACTGGTTCGATGAGATACCTGACCCTCGATAGAAGGGGCTCTTTCATGACTAGCTACATGTCCTCCAAATCCTCCGCATAGAGCGGCATTAACATCCTGAAGGGTATGTAGAATCTGAGTTAGAATAGCTGTTGAACCCTGATTCAGTGGTGGTGGTGGTGGTGGTAGTGACTCTGATTCTCTTTGAAGGTTCCTCTCGCTCCATCTTAGCCTCCTACACAGACCACAGCGAGAGTTAGTTCATTTTTCTAAGTTTTACACAACTTCCATGTTTACTAAAATATACAATTTCTAGCTAAGTTGTTTTCTAAATTTTAAAGTGTACTAGGTTTAAGTTTATATCTCAAATTTTCTAGTGTGCCCAATGGTCCAAGATTTTGAACCACCATTCTAATACCAAACTGTGATGCCCATTTAAAACAACCTACTTGAGACCCAAGAAACAAGCTAGGGTTAGTTAGCAAATTATGAAATATTTTTTTTATTAGAAGTGTTTACAATCAAGTTGCAAGACAACAGTTGACCGTATTAGGTTCTAGAAAAAATCTAAAATTACTAGATCATACTTTACATTAATTAACAATTATCAAGGTCACATGGTTTAGCTTATAGGGTTAGAAGTCTCAGTTAGGTTCAAGGAGTAATTTACCCCCATACCCACTCTCTAGCGGGCTCAGAGTTTCAAAATGATTTTTCTTATACTTAATGCTTCCAAGATTTCCCTTAATCATATGCATTGGATAGGAAATTTTCTCACATTTTTGGTGATATAAATAATTCCTCCTAACTCCTTCACAAACTCAAGATATGAGCGAGTGGAGTTTTGGTGTCAAATTGTCCCCAAGGGGACACTTGTCAAACAAGGGTAAAAACCACTTTGACAGGTTAGCAGGTCATGGGGCGGCATTAGTAACTTTTCCTCCCACACCTTCGTGGGTCCCCAGTGGACACGTGTCGAATCCTAGTTCAAGCAGGAGAGGGTGAGGGAAGGGCAGAGTGACGAGATGATTTGGCGAACTTCACTAAAAGGGGAAAAAATAGATTGGCCTCCACGTGCCCATGGGTTTTCCAGGGACACGTGGCACTCCAACATTCTCCACAAGAATAAGGGAGAGGGAGTGGTAGAGCAGCAGAGAATATTGATGAATCTTTCCAAGGGAATCTAACAAAGTGGTAAAATTGTCGTGCGGGTCTACGCGCCTGCTTAAGGAACTCTCCAAGGCAAGGACAAGGATGCGTGGTCATGGGGAAATTTTTCCAAAATATCCAATAGCAAAAAACCAAAAGAGACAAAAGGGTCCACCCCCTCCGTAAGCACCCAAAGTTGCCACGTGGTAGCCTACAATTGGCTACGAGCCGATGGGGCTAAAAGGAAAAAATTTCCAAAAATTTCAAAAAGGCCAAAGGGTAAAAAGGTGTCACACCTCCGCTGCTGCTCCATGACATGTGGTAGCCTCTAATTGCCTATGGCCCGGTGGAAGAAAAGATGAAATTTATCCCGAGCCAAAATTTTCAAAAAATATTCTAAGGCAAATCGACGGGAAATTTTTGGGTTGCGGGGCCGTGAGGGAAATTTTTCCCAAATTTTCCCGCCAAGGCATAAAAACTTCAAAGTACCGTAACTTGAGCTACAAAGCTCAGTTTTGGGAAAATGAGGACTTTTTGGAAATATATCAATGCCCTCTTTGCAAAGGAAACATCAATTTTACATTTCGATGAAGTTTAAAGGGTCAATCTTATAAAAATGATCTGCATCCTTTTAATTAGCAAACTAACAATTTCCAATGTTTCAATTTGATTAAATTGGATCTCCTCCTTCACTCAAGATTTAAAAAAGACATGGCGAATTGATCTAGGAAGGATTTAAAGTGGTTTACGAAGTTAAATTTCTTCAATTGATTCAACATTATATTTTTCCAACAATAGACAGAAAAACGACTAAGGAAGGGATTTGATTCGATTTTTCAAAGGATAGATTGTTTTCTTAAGTTTTCTTTGTTGAATTGAGTTCATTTAAGATAAATAATACTAAGTTTTAACATCTCTAAGTTGATTAATGTGTGCAGATCCGAACTATACATTTTTATTAAAATTTACAAGTTTTTAAAATTGCAGCAGAGATTCATTTCAAGGAAAATTCTATATATCCATTTTATCATTTAAGTGTGATAGTTCATTCCTAAACTAATCCAACACAATCAGTTGTTTCTAAACAAGTCATTTCTAAGTTAAATTGTAAAATCTGATTTCTAATTTAATGTATTTTAATAGAAATAATGCAATATAATTCTTACACACGTATTTCTTTTTCTTCCATTTTCTAAACAAGGATTTCAAATAACCATTTGATATTTCCAACTTCATCACAACAATGCAAAAGAGATATTAACTTGTAATTCTTTAATGAATTTATTTATAAAACTTTACATTTTCACATTCTTCCATTTCTTGAATATAGTTAACAGAATTTCATTTATTTCTTCTAATGTATAGAGAAGAAAGAAATTGATTTTCTCAAATCAAATATACATTCTCATAATCAATTTCAACATCATTTCTCCATAAAATAACTATTACAATATCATCCACAACATGTGGGAAGGGATTACAAATAAATGTGTTTTCACAAAGGACTATCAAACTGCACTTTTCTTTTGATCCATGCCAACAACATACACATTTTCTCTTTTCCAGGTTGATCACAACAAAAGAGGGGGAAAGGCAATGCTCTCCACCCAACCAAGACATAGAATGAAAGGAGAATCCTTCCTTCATCATTGGCCTTCGAGCCCCAACCAAAATATAATAATAGGTGTAATTCAACCATGGCAACAACTGGCTTCCATAACATACAACATTCTTTCACATACACATTTCAAAATAAAACATAGATCAATACAAAACAAAAGTTTACAAATGCAATAGAAAACATATCAATCAAAACTCAGGCTTGATCAAACAAGCCAAAGGAGCAAGGTCTATGGGGGAAGCTACTTATGCCTCTCAATTAGAATTTTGACATCCACCAATAACAAACCACCAAAATTATTCAGCACACACATTTCCTTATGCCCCTCACAAATCCCTCCTTATGTCCCCCATAGATTTCCTTATGCCTCCCACATAGTAAGAAATGCAAGCTATTTCTTTTCCATGATGGATCCCAAACCCAAACTCCCTCCAAAAAATTTTGATGCCAAAGGCATTCCCTTATGCCCACCCACATGGATTCTCCATAGCCTTCTCCTACACCATCCCTATGGTAGTATACCCAACCAGCCAACAAATAAAACAAAGCATGCACTATCCACACAACAAACCAAGAAAATGACAGCATATAACAAAAAGAGAGTTAAATTCATACCTCTCCATGGTTACTTTTGTCTCCAAACAACAAACTTCAAATGTCAAAACACAGTCCAAAATAACAAACTCCAAGCATGTAAAGCTTGCTCCAACTTCCTTCAAAAATAAGAGCTCCACACAAGAAAAATGCACCCCCAAGGAAGTTGCAAAAATGATTCAACAACCCAAAAACAAGGCAAGAGCTTGTATTAAATAGAAGAGGGAGAGAAGATGATGATGTGGATCCATGTAGGATTCCACATCACACATCCTCTAATTCAACACAAAAGACAAACTCCATTCTCCCAAGCACAATAAAGAGGTGGATGAAAAATATGACAAGTTACTTGCACACTCTAAAAAGACCACATCTCAAGGGACAAAAAATTAATTTAAATGTAAGAAAGTGCACTAAAAAAAACATGCAACAAGACTATTAAAATTCATTATAAAAGTCACAAATCACATCTCCATCCATAAGTATGGTTGGTAAGTTAAATTTAGAGGCATGGGACAAGTTTTACTTGTCCCACAAGCCTTCAAAAACAGCCCCCAAGGGAAAAGTCGAATTTCCATGGAGGTGGAGTATTTCTTACTCCAAAATCTGACTTACACAAGCTCTTACACAACTTACACATACCTTACAAATTAAATGCAATCAGCCAACAACTCTTATAATTACTTTCCCACATCCCAATTTAATTTATTAAAATTTTAATCATATGATTCTCACATTAATTCTATCACAATTTAATTAATTAAAAGAAGGGAACACATTACTAATAAAATACATATAACAATAAAAAGAAAGAACACATCATTAAAATACATAATACCCATGGTCACATGTAAAGATAATCCCCCCCATGGGAATCCTTAATAAAACACAACATAATAAAACGAGTTGCCATGGTGACCTTGTCAAATTCATCTAGAATTTCATTATGGTTGGTCTCCGATCCCCCAATGCTTTGTTGTGATATTTTTAACCTGCAAATTGCAAATACCTCCTTCGGCCTCATGGCCATATCAGAACATCCAACATGATATAAATGAAATCACAAAACCAGCTATATAAATGAATCACAACAACATCAAAGTAACAACTATATCATTTGCATTTTTAATTAACTATATCATCATCAAAATAATACCCATTTTCTAGATCAACTCATAATATCCAAATCACATGTCTGAACCACATCCATATCAAATAATATATTATCGTGCATCAAAATCAAATCAAAATCAACAATAATCCATGACCAATATCTAACATCATATTAAATCAAAAAATAATAATGACTTTAATGTAATCAATAGTACCAGCATAAGTATCAAAAAGGTGTCAAAGGGAAGTGGGCATTACACACACGATATGCATACTCCACGACATGGCCTTTTTATGGGTTACATATTGATTACATTTAGGTTTACATTGTATGACCTAATAGTTTTCAATAGAATTAAACACATAAGGTTTAAAATTTCCTATTTTTCATAATTCAATTACTTTATTTTACAACACATTCGTCTTTACATAGAATACACGTTTGGTTCCTTTCTCCAATTCCATTAGTTATCCATAGCTCATTTAATAAATAAATTCATTTTGAACAACTATGAGTCTCCTAATATTCAATTCTTGTGTTAAAGGTTTGTTGTTAAAAAATTCTTTAGTTGACTATAACTTTCTGAAGAACACATAACATGAGTCCCTTTGTTCCTTTACAACTATCCTACATGTTTTTGTTTAACATTTCAGCTATAGAGGTTTCTTTGGAATTTACTCGTTTATCTTATGGAAATAAATTTTTATATCTTGATTATGATTAGGAACTTATATACACACATGTGCCTTCAAATATTTGACGTAAGGATTTGTTAGAAAGATTAGTGTTTACTTGGTTTGGAAAAATTCTCTCGTTACAAGGAGGAAAATTCATGAGAAAAAAGGAAGGTTACTAGATCAATAGGAAACATATCCCGAGTTCATTTCATAACATTGTTTAATACTAACAATACATTATTTTAATCTTCAAGTTATTACAACCAACTATGTAGATTAACTAATTAAGTTGTATCATTCCTGATTCACAATCCATTGCTCCAATTATGAATTCATATTGCACATCGAAGGGTACATTACACCTATGTTTCCTCTTCTTGATATTTGTTCTTGAATCTGAGTGACGAATTTCACATTTTAAACTACTTGTGTTTCATCATCTTAATGGTTCACTCTATGTAGCAACAAGTTAATTACATGTTTCGACCATATATTCTATTTTTTAAGTGATCGTGGATTTAATATATTCCTAACTATGCCAAGGGTTATACTAACTTTTACAAGTCCAACTAGAGTGCAATCTACTTATCTCACAAGACCTTGGCTATAGTTTCAGGTATCTCATTCTCAAGGTTACATTTTATTATTTAATTAGCATCATTGTTTGATTCATATTTTTACAAACAAAGTATCTGATCATGCATCTTATTTGTTTTTTTGATTTATCAGGTTGTTGTATTAGTGGTAGACCTCTGCTTTAATCACATTCATTTTATGATCACATTGGCATTTTAGTTGGTTTTGACATCGCTCAAAGGTGTACCATTTTCGTAGAGAGAATTCCATATATTAATCTTATTTACTCTTTTTTTACCAACCACATTTACATGGTTAGTTGCATCATATATATAATCATTTTGGAACAAATTTATTCCTATAACATGTACGTAACACTTAGGGATTTAAGACTAAAAGGAGTATGACCTCACATAGAAAAACTAATTTCATTTCTCTGAGACACACCAATATCAAGTGTATATTGCAAGAGAGTTGTCCCAAATAATCTTAAGCATTACAAAATACTCATAATGACCTATTTCAATTGTTAGGTAAAAACGTAAGTAATTCAAAATGTAGTCTCTATTGACATAATTCGAAACTTTACAATGAAAAATCATTAATTACAACATATCACATCAAGAAAATTCCTCTTGTTCAGAGTACTTGCAACCAACATTGTGTTAGTCATAGGACTGAGTATGGAAATACCCTACATTCAAGAATAAATTCCATGCATCATCATTTCAAACAATCGAAATAGACAATAGAGAGAGAGATAAAGAAGAGTAAGGGTAGGAGGAAGAAATATCTAGGATTCATTTTATTTTCAAATTACCATAACATCTTATATCAAATTTTAATTTCATTTCAAATCATATACACTTTGACCCACGTACATTATAGAAACCCAATCATATATTTTCATAATTATCTCTAGCAAGAGAAATAAGAAGGGAGAGAAATTCTGGATTTCATTGTCCTTTCTATTCATCATATCATAATCACATACATTATAAAAATTTCTTTTCATTTCCAACCCATGCCATTTATAACTCATTTACACTTTTAGAACAAGTCCAAATATCAGATTTACTTCTAGAAAGAGAAAAGGTAAGAGAGAAAAACATTATAATTTCCCAAAATACATTCATACAATAATTTTGGATAATTCATACTCTATAAAGTGTGGAAATGATATGTACAAGGTTACATGGTTAGTTATAAGTCAACCAAACCCTTAAAAGGTGTGTTTAGCTAAAGTTACAATTTTTGTGCAAGGCGACCGAAACATCTAAAGTGCTTACAAATTGGGCCTTGAAAACACTCGTTTTAAGTTAGAACACAAAGGTTGATTATTCTTTCATACTCTCCCATATATAACACATTCATCATATTTGATAGAAGGTTATTACAAAGAGCGGAGGTCAAGTTACAAGTAGAACTCTCGTGCCAGTTATAGTAATTGCGACAACAACTCCTGTCACTCAAGGACCAGTACGCCCTAAACCCCACTTGCAAAACTAGTCTTTGACATAATTTTCATTGAAATATAGATGGATTACGGTTATATTTCTAGCGGTATAGGGATACGTTGAAATGTTTTTAATTTTCGCTCGAACTAAGTAATAACCATAGGCTGAAACTGATCATGTTTTAATAAAAAGAGCATGTCACTACAAGTGGTTGATAAGCTAAGTGGTCTCAGAAATTCAACATGTAAGGGAGTTAATTAAGTTCAAACAACTTGGTTAAGTTTCGACATAGTGTCTCATGTTACCAGGGTTCATGCAAGGAGTTTCAGTTTTCTAGTATATTTTGGTGTGGTGCTCCATGCGCATAAATTTCGGGGGTCAACATTTTTTTTAATGTTTGACATTTATAAATGAAGTAAGGTTTTTATCATTGATTGGAGTTACATTTCCTAATAATTGAAATTTAATTTCCAAAGGAAATAAATGATCAAAGTAGAATTTATTACCAACGAAAAGGGAAACTCCATACCATTTTACGTAAAAATTACAATCCCCACATTTGAAGAGATTGCATCAGCTTTACGCATCCCTACAAAAATTTATGGTATTTCTCATCCTTCCTTGCTTTGCATCACAAATAAGTTTATGACCCATCTAAACACATGTCTCTAGGATTTCGACAGGAAAACAAATAAATTAATGTGACCCGACACTTAATCCATCTGTAGGCATCTCAATAAATATTCCCTATGAACTATTAAACATATCATTCCCTTCTATATCATCCTCAACATTTTGTGAATGAGAGGGTGATCTAAGTGGAACATATAATTAATAATATGTTGGCACCATAATGGGAAATACTTTTCAAATCCATTCCTTTGAAAAGATAATGAATAAAAAAAAGAGGTAATGTTTCCCCAAACACAAAACATTGTAGATAGAACACCCCTTCTCACACTACTTGTGAGGATGAAAACTTGATAAGCTAAAATATTATTTGATTAAGTGTGTAAATTTTCTCACTCCTTTTATTAGAATTTGCACTATATCATTGTGATTAAGCACCCATTGCAAAAGAACTTAGAATAGATGGACCAAGTATCCATTGAAATGTTATCATAGGTCTGAAAAGATTGATATCATGAAGGACCTTAATTACTAGAAAAATGAGATGGATAATACATTTTTGAGACTAATAAAGCACATGGTTTCATGCACAGGTAGTGTGATAGAGACAAATATTGAAGACACAAATGTGGGATAGCAGAAAGAGAACCTCTAATGTCTAAAATCACACAACTACTCGATATAAAACAAAAAGATCAGGAGAAAAATGAATTCGGTGGCTATAAAAGCCACAAATCACGTAGTATAGGTATTAAGAAATAAAATTAGACATATCAATAAAGTTCAAATTTAGAACCAAATGAATTGTCCTCCTCAATGTCAATCTTCTTCCTCTTTTTCATACAACAAACAACACAATGACATGCAAAAGTTTCCTTTTAAGTCCAAAATAAATGAACCACTTCAGGAATAGATAATGATCCAGATAGGTCATTTTTTACAAGCTAAAAGGAAAGGATATATTTTGTTACCTATCTTCTCTGTGCACAATACTGCTCTGATGATCATGTTTCTAACAGGGTTTTTCACAAACCTATTCATGCTATTCCAAGATACCCTTACAGTGTAAGATCGTGCACATTTCAGACAGGTTTTGACACCTCGATCCTTATGTATACATCACATAACATTATTTCAAGGCATTTTTTAGTTATAGAAATAAATGGAACCCCTTCCGAGGCTACCTTTTTAGTATAGTTCCTACAAATTTCTCTATTTATTGAAATATGAGAGTATACATCCCAACAATATTTGTACTATGTCCAATTATTGATATTTTTGCAATTTTTACTATGGTTTCAGCGTGTTTACCCCCTCCAGACCTAAAATAAGGTTCTCCTATTATTCTGTAAGGAAAATGATAATTCTAAGAAGTTACAAGGATGTGTCTCTCTGCTTTCTCTAATAACTACTATGGACCGCCTATGCAAATGTGTCTATCATGTAGGGTTCTACATCTCCTTCCACTAATAAGAGATCATCATCCTTTATGTGACACAACATGGATGCTCGAAGGATACGTAAGTAAGAGGGTAAAAAAATATGACTCATGGTGTTTAAAAAATCAACTTGTCGGTACAACGTGACCATGAGGAAACAAACTAATTTTATAAATGTCTTAAATTTTAATGTTCTATGAAGATTGGTAGTTCTATTTTACTTTATTGCTTAGTATTTTTCTTTATAGTATTTCTTAATCTCAATCTATTACTATTCATTCTTTAGAATTTAAATTTTCATATGTTCATGGGCACTCAATAGTAGTTGGCATCAAGATGTCAAATAGAAATTAACACAATATAAATAACCCACGACACATCTTGCTACATAATTTAACAACTGTCATTACATCATAAACACCTTTACTTCCACCACGGAATGACAAAACATTAGTCAACATAGTAAAGTGTTTCCAACAATTATGTCACATGTATAGATCCAAAAAACACACAAGTTACTAACAAACAGTGATTCCTAACACTGACTACAAAGGAAACTGCTATCACATGACCCCAAAAAACCATGACTGTACTAACATTGTGTTGAATACAATATCCAATAGTCCATACCAACCAAAGGGGAGACATCAAGCCTCAATGATAACAATGTGTTAAAAAGACTCACAAGAGTACACATAACTCAGAACACCTAGCTCCCAGACATAACGAAAGCATCACTAAACAATCTCCATATATCTCCCAAAGCATCACAAAAAACTCCATATACCTCCCAAAACATCACCAAGTAATTCCATATACCTCCCAAAGATAAACAATCATAGTGCCAAAACAAAGTCCGACTTGCTCAATGATAGAGCTCCATCAAGAATAACAGGTCACTTAAACCATACAGTTCTATCGACAATATCAGGTCACTCAGCCATAGAGTTCCATCGAGAACATCATTTAACTCAACGATAGTGTGTCATGAATAATATTGGGTCACTCAACCAAAGAGTCCCATCTCCTTTCTCTATATAATGAGGTCAGGTCATGTTATGGTCTCGGGCACATAGATCCCCGTCACCACCTAACCCAACTGATATAATAACTCATGAGTCATCAACCCACTAGTTATCGTATAGTTACTTGGGGTGTATCCCCATACAACAAAGCATGTCTCCATAGGTACAAACACTCCATGGTGAATACCACATGACCCAATTCCAACACATTATGACATTAGAACCAACATAACAATCCGTCTAAAATATAAAGTGGAAAAATATCCCAAGCCTTGGGAAAGGCTATAAAACTTTTAAACATAAAAATAAAAATGAAAAATAAGAAAAACAAATGGCTTACTAGCAATTGTTAGTGAAAAAATCTGCATGTTAGTGCAAAAACCAAATAAAATTCCCAAAATATAACAACACATCAGTCAAGAAAACTATTGGTTCTTACAAGAAATGAAGATAATGATATGTAGGAATAAAATAAATATTTAAGAAATAGCACATTAAAATTACTACGTATCCTCATACGGCCATCAAAAGGTTACTCATCGAGATTTATTGACACTCAGATATCAAGCCTCAACTCGTAAAAATATACATGTAACCAGAATTGAGTAGATAAAACAATGAAACGGTCATCATCTATGCTTGAATCATCCCTCCATATTCCCACACATGGCACAACATAGTCAAAAGCACATAAGATTTTTTGATGGACAACCCAATCGGAAAAGAGAAATGTACACTAGTTTGTATAAGTTGAAGCTAAGATGGTATGCATCCACAATATACTAAGCAAACCCGAAGTATACTAAACAGATAGAAGAGGGTTTTTATTCTATCCAAGGCTTCACTTCCTCACTATATACTTGACTTGAGATTATGAAAACTTTTTCCACGCCTCCTCTCTTCTCACATACATTGTTGATGGTTGCTTCCCTTAGGGTCATCTAGTTTAAGGTTCCCAACATAACTTATAATAAAATCACTAACACAATGGTGAATTCACACACATTAACCATAGCCTCTTGGGCATGGTATATATACAAGGCATAAAAAAATTATTTCTTTCACAAATTATGATGCATCACTTTTCCCAGACAATGCACCTAAGGTGCAAGTTTTGTACAATAGCGGTCATATGATCACCATATGCCCCTAATTCATTATATGAACCATCACATATTACATGAATTATACATATGATGAAAATCAATGACTAACATTAAAATAAACATAGTAAATTACAATATATAATGGTGACACACATGATTCATTACAACACAGTGGTGACATCACGATAAAATAAAATTCACTATACACCAATTTTTTCTTGCAACACATAAACACACCTTCATATCACATAATAAAAAAACCACTCCAACACTCTATAATCTGTAATAACATTCATTTCACATAGAAAAAGGTGGCACATCACACATGAACTCCTCATTGTGTCCACAAAAAGACAGCAATAAACACTCATTACAAACACATTAACATGATAAAAAATACTCACTAAGTGACATGCATAACATCTTCGTTCATAATCTAACAATTACAATAGTGGTCACATCACAACATATAACACATTAATATACCCATCTCCACAACCAAAATGAAATATCATCATAACTCTAATCTATCACAGATGTTCGAGAGAATTAACTTCCAGTTTGATACCATATGTAATGCCCACATTTTCAACACCAAAATACAACAGTAAAATTATCGGAATAATTATTTTTTACTTAAATTAAATTTTACACAACACAACACATGGTATTCAAATAAAGAAACTCTACATCACGTAGGACACTTATATAAACATAAACCCACTCATTAAAAATGATAACGTAGGCTACACATTGACGTCTTACTCAAATGACGTAAACCAAGATAATGATCTAGTAACAATAAGAAACACGAGATAGGCATACTCCATGACATGGCCTTTTCATGGGTTACATTTTCATTAAATTTACGTTTCCATTGTATGGCTTAATATTTTTCATAAGAGTTAAAGACATAAACTTTAATATTTTATATTTTTCAAAATTCAATTACTTACTTTTGCAGCGCATAAGTCTTTAATGGAAAATGTGCGGTTGGTTCCTTTCTCCAATTCAATTAGTTATCCATAGGTCATTTGTTAAATACATTATTTTTAAACAACTATGAGTCTCTTAATATTAAATTCTTGTGTTAAAGGTTTGTTTCTCAAAAATTATTTAATTGACTATAATTTTCTTAAGAACACATAGCATGGGACCCTTCATTCCTTTACAACTAGGCTGCATGTTTTTGGTTTAACATCTCACCTATAGATGTTCCTTTAGAATTTTATCATTTATATTATGGAAATAACTTTGTATAACATCATTTTGTAACAAATTTAATCTTATAACACTTACATAACACTTAGGGATTTAAGATTACAAGGACGTACA
Organism: Taxus chinensis; assembly: GCA_019776745.2. NCBI lineage: Eukaryota > Viridiplantae > Streptophyta > Pinopsida > Cupressales > Taxaceae > Taxus > Taxus chinensis. Next base: position 408,505,988 of record CM034155.1, read on the forward strand.
AACTCACATAAGACAACTCATTTCATTGTTCTTAGGCACACAAGTATTTAGTGTATATTACAAGAGAGATGTCTCAAATAATCGGAAGAATTACAGAAGCCTCCTAAGGACCTATTTTAATAGTTGGGTAAATATGTAAGTAATTCAAAACATAGTCTCCACTCACATAATTTATATCTCAAAAGGGATCAATCATAGGTACAACCACCACCTATCTTGCAAGGTTTTGGCCACCCACTAGGGTACGAAGGGAAACTTATGTAGTAGGGGTTTAAAATTATTCATGATATGGTCATGCCCACAACAACAAGACATGATCACCTCACTCGTCCCAATATGATAGGTTTCATAGCATAAAAAATATTTAATCAAATATTCGGGTAAAAATTTACTTAATAAGACGTCTTAGGTACGCAGCAAGGAGATGATTGATGAGGTCAGACTATTTTATTAACAAAAATCAATATTTTATACCCTATAAAAGACTCAAATGGGAGGAGGAAGTAATATAGGCATTATATCTCTTTCTTTTATTTTCATTATTTTTGATGAGAGGAAATTCTACCTAGTATTTTGGTTGTTAAGGAAATAAACTAATAGTTAACAGTAACAAAAGATTAGTTGGATATGTTGATAATATAGGAACAAAATTGAGTAAAAATTCACATCCAATTCAACACTATAAAATATAGCCACATAGGCATTCTCTTTTCAAAATATATAAAAAATAATTCTTCGAACAATAATACATATCAATATTCTATGGTCATACATGTATTTCAAGGTGAATAAAAGTTTACAATGACAAGTCATTAATTACAATATATTACATCCAGAAAATTCATCTTGCTCAAAGTACCTACAACCAACATTGGGTCAGTCCTAGGATTGATTACAGAAATCTCCTACACTCAAGCATAAATTCCATCATCCATCATTTCAAACAATCAAAATAAACAATTGTGAGAGATAAATATAGGAGAGAGAGATAAAAGAGTAAGGGAAGGAGGAAGAAAATATAGGATTCATTTTATTTTCAAATCACTGTAACATCATGTATCCAATTTTCATTTCATTTCAAATGATATACATTTCGACCCATTTACATTTTCAAAACCCCAATATTTTCATAAATATCCCTAGAGAGAGAAAGGGGAAAAGAGAGAAAGTATGGATTTCATTTTCCTTTTTATTAATCATATCATAATCACATACATTATCAAATTTTCATTTCATTTCCAACCCATGACATTCATAACTCATTTACATTTTTAGAACCAGTCAAAATATCAGAATTACTTCTAGAAAGAGAAAAGGGAAGAATGAGAAACATCATAATTTCTGAAAAACAATTAATACAATAATTTGATCAATTCATACTCTATAAAGTGTGAAAACTATATGTACAAAGATCCATGGTTATTTAGGAGTCAACAAAACCCTTAAAGGGTATGTTTGGCTAAAGTTACAATTTTTGTGCAAGCGGGCCAAAACATCTAAAGTGCTCACAAATTGGGCCTTGAGAACACTCATTTTAAGTGTAAACACATTCATTGACGATTCTTGTGTACTATCCCATATATATAGAATTTATCATTTTTGAAAGAATTTTATTACCAAGAGTAGAGCTCAAGTTACAAGGGAAACTCTGAGGCAAATTATCGTAATTGCGACAACGAATCTTGTCACATAGTGATCAAGTGGCATCAAAACACACTCGTAAAACTAGTCTCTGAAGCCGTTTTAATTGAAATGCAGATGGATTACAGTTCTCTTGCTAGCAGTATAGTGATAGATGGAAATGGTTTCCATTTTCAATCGAACTAAGTGTTAATTGTAGGTTAGAACTGATCATGTTTTAATAAAAAGAGCATGTCACTACAAGTGACTGATAAGATAAGTGGTCTTAGAAATTAAAATTCTCGCAAAACATGGAATACCCACATTTGACGAGACTGCTTCAGCTTCAGCTTAAGACTAAACTGAGTATGACCTCGCATGATAAAACTCATTTCATTTCTCTAAGACACACAAGTATTAAGTGTTTATTACAAGAGAGATGTCCCAAACAATCTTAAGCATTAATATATCTTCCAAAGGACCTATTTCAATTGTTAGGTAAATATGCAAGTATTTCTAAATGTAGTCAACACTCACGTAATTCAAAAATTTACAATGACAACTCACTAATTACAACATATCACATCAATAAAATTCCTCTTGATCGGAGTACCTGCACCAAAAATTGTGTCAATCCTAGGACTGAGTATGGAAAACCCCTACACTAAATCATAAATTCCATGCATCCATAATTTCAAACAATCAGAACAGACAATAAAGAGAGATAAAGATAGGAGAGAGATATAGAAGAGTAAGGGAAGGAGGAAAAAAAATCTAGGATTCATTTTCTTTTCAAATCACCATAACATCCTGTATCCAATTTTCATTTCATTTCAAATCATGTCCATTTTGACCCATTTACATTATCAAAACCTAATCATTTGTTTTCATCATTATCTCTAGAGAGAGAAATAGGAAGGGAGGGAAATACTGGATTTCATTTTCCTTTCTATTCATCATATTGTAATCACATAAATTAAAAAAAATTATTTTCATTTCCAACCCAGACATTTATAACTCATTTATACTTTTAGAACCAGTCCAAATATCAGAGTTACTTCTAGAAAGAGAAAATGGAAGAGAGAAATATCATAATTTCCCTAAAAAAATACATACAATAATTTAATTAATTCACACTCTATAAAGTTTGGAAATGATATGTACATGGTTACATGGTTAGTTAGGACTCAACCAAACCCTTAAAAGGTGTGTTTAGCTAAAGTTACAATTTCGGTAAAAGTCAGCTGAAACATCTAAAGTGCTTACAAATTGGGCCTTGAAAACACTCATTTTAAGTTAGGATAAAAAGGTTGATGATTATTACATACTCTCGCATATATATAGAATTCATAATGTTTGACATAAGTTTATTACGAATATCAGAGTTCAAGTTAAAAGGAAAACTCTAGGGCTAGTTATCGTAATTGTGACAAAAAATCTTGTCACTCAATGACCAGTTGGCCCAAAAACCCACTTGGAAAACTAGTCTCTAAAATAATTTTCATTTTCATACAGATGGATTATGGTTATCTTGTTGGTAGTATAGGGATAGGTGGAAATGGTTTTCATTTTAACTCGAACTAAGTTGTAACCATAGGATGAAACTGATCACATTTTAATAAAATGAGCATGTCACTACAAGTGACTGATAAGCTAAGTGCTCTTATAAATTCTACATGCAAGGGAGTTAATTAAGTTTAAACAACTTGGTTAAGTTTCCACATAGTGTCTCATGTTACCAGGGTTCATGCAAGGAGTTTCAGTTTTGCGTTATATTTTGGTGTGGTGCTCCATGTGCATAACTTTCGAGGTCAATATTTTTTTTGATGTTTGAGATTTCCAAATGAAGTAAGGTTTTATCATTTTTTTGAGATACATTTCCCAATAATTAAAATTTAATTTCCAAATGCAAGAAATGATGAAAGTATAATTTAGTGCCAGTGAAAAGGTAAAAACCATACTTTTTAACGTAAAACTTGCAATCCCCACATTTGAAGAGACTGCATCAACTTCAGCAATCCTTGCAATAATTTGTGGGATTTATAATCCTTCCTCGCTTTACATAAAAAACAATTTTATGACCTAGTTAAACACATGTCTCAAGGATTTCAACAGGAGAAAATAAAATTAACTTGACCCGACCTTAATCCATCAGTAGGCATTTCAATATATTTGCGCTAGGAACTATGAGACATATAATTCCCTTCCATATCATCCTCAATAATTTTTAACCAAGAGGATGCTCTAAATTGAACAAATAATTTATAAGAATATTGGGGTCACGATGGAAAACACTGTATAACTCCATTCCTTTGAAAATATGAGGAATAAAAAAAGAGGTAATTTTTCGCAAAACACAAAACATTATAGCAAGAACACCCCTGCTCACACTACTTGTGTGGATGAAAACTTGATCATCTAAAATTTTATTTGATTAAGTGTGTAAATTTTCTTACTCTGTTTGTTATAAGTTGCACTAGATCATTGTGATTACACGCCCATTACAAAAGAACTTACCACAGATGGACCAAGTATCCCTTTAACTATCATCACAATTCTACAAAGATTGATATCATAAAGGCCCTTAGTTACTAGATATATGACATGGCTAATACATTTTTGAGACTAAGAAAACACATGGTTTCATGCACTGGTAGTTTGATAGAGACAAATATTTAAGAGATAAATGTGGGATAGCAGAAAGAGAACCTCCAATGTCTAAAATCACACAACTACTTGATATAAAACAAAAATATTAGGAGAAAAATTAATTGGTGGCTACAAAATCCACAAAGCACGTAGTATAGGTGTTAAGAAACAAAAGCAAACATATCAATAAAGTTCAACCTTAAACTAAATGAATTGCCTCCTCAATGTAAATCTTCTTCCTCTTTTACATACAACAAACAACACAATGACATGCAAAAGTTTCCTTTTAAGTCCAAAATAAATGAACCACTTCAGGAATAGATAATGATCCAGATAGGTCATTTTTTACAAGCTAAAAAGAGGATATATTTGGTTACCTATTTTCTTTGTGCACAATATTGCTCTGGTGATCATGTTTCTAACAAGACTTTTCATAAACCTATTCCTAAATTCCTAGCTACCCTTGCAACACAAGATTGCACATTTCAAAGATGTTTTGACAATCAATCCTTACGTATACATCACATAACAGTATTTCAAGGAATTTGTAGTTATAAAAAAAATGAAACCCATTCCAAGGCTACCTTATTAGCGGAGTTCCTATAAATTTTCTATTTATTTAATTATGAGAGTATACAGCCCAACAATCTCTGCATTGTCCAATTATTGCTAATTTGGAAATTTTAACTATGGTTTCAACATGGTTACCCCTCTGGACCTCAAATAAAGTTCTACTATAATTCTGCAAGAAAAATGACAATTCTAAAAATTTGCAAGGATGTGTCTCTCTGCTTTCTCTAATAACTAGTACGAACGCCCCTGCAAATGTGGCTATTAGGTAGATTTATATATCTCCCTCCCCTTATAAGAGAATCATCCATGACGCAACACTACACTGATGCTCGAAGGATACGTAAGTAAGAGGGTAAAAAAATATGACTCATGGTGTTTAAAAAATCAACTTGTCGGTACAACGTGACCATGAGGAAACAAACTAATTTTATAAATGTCTTTAATTTTAATGTTCTATGAAGATTGACAGTTCTCTTTTACTTTATTACTTAGTATTTCTTAATCTCAATTTAGTAATATTAATTCTTTAGAATTTCAATTTTCTTATGTTCGTGGGTACTCAACAATAATTGGCCTCAAGATGTCACATAGAACTTAACACAACATAAATGACCCATGAGACATCTTGCTACATAATTTAACTATGGTGTTACATCATAACACCTTTACTTCCTCTGTGGAATGAAAAAACGTAGTCCACATAGTAAAGAGTTTCCAACAATTATGTCACATGTATAGATCCAACACACACACAAGTGACTAAAATAAAAGAATCCTAACACTGATACAAAGGAAACTGGTATCACATGACCCCAAAAAACCATGAATTTACCAAGATTGTGCCAAGACAATATCCAATAGTCCATACCAACAAAGGGGAGCATCAAGCCTCAATGATAATAATGTGTAACAAGACTCACAAGAGTACACATAACTCATAACACCAGATCCACACATAACAAAACATCACAAAACAATCTCCATATATCTCCCAAAGAATCACAAAAAACTCCATATACCTCCTAAAACATCACCAAACAACTCCATATACCTTTCAAAGATAAAGAATCATAGTGCCAAAACCAATCCGAGTCACTCAACCATAGAGCCCCATCAAGAATATCAGGTCACTCAACCATAGAGTGCCATCGACAATATCAAGTCACTCAAACATAGAGTTCCATCGAGAACATCATGTCACTCAACCATAGAATGTCATGAATAATTTCAGGTCACTCAATCATAGAGTCCCATCTCCTTTCTCTATATACTGAGTTCAGGTCACGCTATGGCCTTAGACACATAGAGCCCCATCACACCTAACCCAAGTGATATAATAACTCGTGGTTCATTGACCCACTAGTTATCTGTAGTTACTTGGGGCGTACCCCCATACAACGAAGCATGTCCATAGGTCCAACAACTCCATGGTGAATCCCATGACCCGATTCCAACACATTACAACATTAGAACCAACATAACAATCTGTCTAAAATATAAAGTGGAAAAAATCCCAAGCCTTGGGAAAGGCTATAAAACTTTTAAACATGAAAATAAAGTTGAAAAATAAGAAAAACAAATGGCTAACTAGAAATAGTTATTAAAAAAAAATTGTATGTTAGCGCAACCACTAAATAAAATGCCTGAAATATAACAACACATCAATAAAGAAAATTGTTTGTTCTTGCAAAAAAAGAGATAATGATATTTACGAATAAAATACATATTTGAGAAATAGCACATTACAATCACTATGTGGCCTCATACGACCACCAAAGGGGTACTCATCAATTTACTGGCACTCGGATATTGAGCCTCATCTCAGAAAAATATTAATGTAACAAAAAATGAGTAGATAAAACAATGTAACTGTCATCATCTCTGCCTGAATCATTCCTCCATATTCCCACACGGATCAACATAGTCAAAATGATATAGGATTTTTCTATGGCCAACCAAATAGGAAAGAGAAGTGGATGCTAGTTTGCATAAGTTGATTCTAAGATGTTGTGTATCCACAATATACTACGGAAGCCCAAAGTGTACTAAACAAATAGAAGAGGGTTTTCAGTCTATACAAGACTTCACTTCCTCACTTGTACTCGACTCAAGATTATGAAAACTTGTTCCACGCACATCGTCTCTCCTCAAAGACAATCTTGATGGTTTCTTCCTGTTAGATATCCAAATTGATTCTCCTATGAGGTCCGAGAAGCATCACAAAACTTGAAGGATGATTAGAGATAGACGAATCATGATATGAGTCATTTTATAGAAGAGGAATGGATTCAACTGACTCTTCGTTACTCATGCGTTGGAGAAATGGATAGAACCTCACTGAGGGTTTGATCTACCCTCACTACTTTAGGTTGTACCTTTAACCAGGGTAAGAGGCCCTGTTCTATAACCTGTGTTGTTGAAGGACATCAAGAGATCGTTCTTTGCACAATCTTAATGACAACCTTGAACAAATACGATCAATACAACACAATCTAACTCTCACGAGTTGTCACACTAGAGAGTGGAGATGTTTCCTTGACAAAGGTTCGGGTTACTAAAGACAATAAATGAATCCTTATTGTCCCTGCATACTTTGGCAATGGAATTCCTTCATTTGTGAATACATAGTACAAACAGTGGTATTTCATGTAGGATTCCTCATTTTGAGAAGTTTTTGGTGGGAAGTTAAGAAAGATCAATTTGATTATACCAGATCTTTGAGAGATTTTACAAAAAATGGAAAACTGATAGATATAATGCTTCAGAATAGCCAATATATTCCTTCAACTAGAATGTGTGTATCAATGGAGACCCAGAGATGCAAGGTTTCACACATTCTTCAAGAATTCAACACCAAGGCTCGTGTTAAAGACTCAATTAAACATTAGAAATCCCTATTTTTTCACACCTAAGATACACTCATAGGCTTACAAACAATCTTTATCAACATAGTGAGAGAAAAGAGATTTTAAATTGTTTATTTCATTACCAGATGAAGGATCTTCTCATAATGAAATTGCAAATGCCATAATACTAAGACACGGACGAGATCTTGGGTGACTCAGTGAGATTTTAACATTAGATTACAATGGGAACAAGAAAAACTATTTGAAAACATTTTGAAATAAAAGAAAACATAATTATGTCCATGATCAACACAAAGTCATTCAAGGTTTGTTAGATTCATCAGTAGGGGAAATTTTCCTCAACAATCTCAGAGCTTGTAAATGGTTGTACACTTACAACCACCTTGACACGATTGAATCCAAAAACACGGGAAAATGAACTGGTCTCTCATAAGGTCTCTCCAGGAAATGGTCTTTCTCAGAATTTCTTAGAAAATTTAACCACCGACATTTTGCAAGAGTGTTCTCATTTCCATTTATGTATTTTTACTCGCTCACTCATCCAAAATTTTCCCACCAAAAGAAGAATATTCAAGGAATCCTTTCTTTGTTACAATTTTTTTTTTTCCAGAAAGTGATGTTTAACAAATTTACACCCAAAAGCGGTCAGGTGGATAAATCATGAACTAATCATGTTTCTCATTTCCTCAACTATGACTGGGATGCCATTTCGTAATTTTTTGACAATCTATCTTTATTTATTTGTCATTTTTTCGTGCAGGAAATCTTGTTTTTAATAATTCTCAAGTGGCTCCGTATGGCTTGATCTGCCAATGCAATATTTTTCACCTCTTGAGAGTACACCTCGAAGAATTGAGTGTCCTTGCATGGATATCTACATTCATGCATCTAAAAAATGAGTGTCCTTGCATGGATTATACCACAGATCTATGTTGCGAGTTCCGAGTCAGACCCAGGTGAAAAGAGGAGCCAGTACGAAATCCTCCACATGTCTCCTTGGCGCAAGTACAAAGGTGAAGTCTAGAGGAAGGTTCCCAAATGAGTATGGGCCCTCCACGTGTTTAGAACCATAGAGAGTTGCACCGCTTTCTGAAAAGTCAGAGTATGGGAAGGCCTTGTGGAAACTTCCACGTGTCTATTCAGCACAACTTCAAAGATGAAGTTTAGAGGACGAACCTCAAACTGAGTGTTAGGCTCTCCATGTGCCCCGGGCCTAAGAAAGTTTCTTTGGCAAGTGCTGGAAAAGTCTCAAGTATAAAGATGAGCTAGTGGAAGCCTCCACGGTGCCTCTTCGGTGCACTTTTGATATGGTTCCCAAAAGTGGAGACCTCAAACTAGTGTGGGCTCTCCATGTGTCTCAGCTCGGATAAAGTTTCTTGAAAAATGTTTAAGAACTAGTGGAAGGTGCCACATGCCTAGGGTATGAGAAAGTTGCATCGGACACTTGAAAAGTCGAAGTATGGGTAGATCCAATAAAGTCCTCCATGTGTCTCCCTGACGCAGACTCCAAAGTATGAAGACCTAAAGAGGCGGACTCCTCCAATGAGCGCAGGCCCTCCACATCTCTTTGATCTAAAAAAGTTTCACTGGACACTTGAAAAAAGTCTAAGTATAGGAAGATCCAAAGGAAACCTCCATGTGTCTCCTTGGTGCTCTTTCAAAATTAAAATTCAGGGGCAAGTCTTCAAACAAGCACGGGACCTCCACATGTTCCTGGCCTAAGAAATTTGCATCAGGCACTTGAAAAGTATAAGTATAAAGAGGAAACCCCCATGTGTCTCCTTGGCACCACTCTAAAGGTAAGACCCAGATCCGAATCCTCAAATGAGCACAGACCCTTCATGTGGAAAATATTTGAGTTGAAGTAGGCCTAAGAATCTTAAAATGCCCCAGCGACCCACCTCTCCACTTCTAACTTTTGATGTGGGCCCCATGCAGGGTGACACGGTTCACTTTCATACCTTACTCCTTTTCATTTCAAACCATAGAACTTAAAAGTTCCAAAGTTCCTCTGGCGACCCGCCTCCCTACTTTTAACTTAAAAAACTGACTCAAACATGTGACATCCATCTGTCCCCCGCGGAGTCGCGGATCAATTAATAAATTTGCTTCTCCACTTTAACAATATTGTTGAACATCCAATTAGAAATCATCTGACAATCTGCCTGTCCACCTTTGACCTTTAAATTTGCCACATGTCCTTCTTACAATTGTCAAACTAAGAAAGTGACAAGTCCCGCATCATATAGACTCGACGTAGCCACATTAGAAACTATCAAGGCCATGGGACCACATTTGGCATGTTTACAGATGTTGACAAAGATGAAAATTTGACCAAGGATAGACCCACTGTGAGGCATCCAATCAGAAATGACTATGTATCCATGGATGTTAGGAAAAGATTTACAAACCATTCACTCCCCATGGAAGACGCCTAACAACAAAATGTTTCTCATGGACAGAGATAACTACTGTAAATAATAACCAAGGACTCAATGTGATCCACGACCCAAGGAAAGGACTGAAAATGGAAACCAAATGAAGGAGAAATATTTCACATATCCATACATATGGAGACATTAGAATACTTCAAACCATGTGGACTGAGAAATTTTGAACAAACAAGGCGAGAATAAATTGAGCACCAACACTTCCCTTAGGGCCATCTAGTTTAAGGTTCACAACATAACACATAACAACATCACTAGCACAATGGTGATTCACACACATTAACCATAGCCTCTTAGGGATGGTATATATACAGGGCATAATAAAATTATTACTAAAATAGGTTATGATGCATCACTTTTCCACATAATGCACCTAAGGTGCAAGTTTTGCACAATAGGGGTCATACGATAACCATATGCCCCTAATTCACGATATGAACCATCACATACTACATGAATTATACATCTGATGAAAATAATGAATAACATTAAAACACACAGTCAATTTCAATACATAATGGTGACACACATGATTCATCACAATACAATGGTGACATCACGATAAAATTGAATTCACTATACACCAATTTTTTCATGCAACACATAAACACACCTTAATATCACATAATAAAAAAACACTCCAACACTTTGTAATCCACAATAACATTCATTTCACACACAAAAATGTATCACATCCTCATTGAGTCCACAACAAGAGAGCATAAACACACATTACAAACACATCAACATAATAACAAATACGCACTAAGTGACATGCATAACATCTTTGTTCATAGTATCACAATTACAATATTGGTCACATCGTAACATATATCACATTACTCTACCCATCTCCACAACCAAAATGAAATATCATCCTAACTCCAATCTATCCCAAAGGTTCAAGAGCATTAACCTCTTTGATACCATATGTAATGCCCACATTTTCAATACAAAAATACAACAATAAAATTATCGAAATAATTGTTTTCGACTTAAATTACATTTTACACAACACCACATGGGATCCACAAAGTAAACTCTACATCATGTAGGACACTTATATAAACATTTACCCACTGATTAAACAGGATAACATCGGGTACACATCGTTGTCTTACTCAAATGACATAAACTAAGATAATCATCTAATAATAGTAAGAAACATGAGACAGGCATACTCCACGACATGTACTTTTCATGGGTTACATGTTGATTACATTTTGGTTTGCATTGCATGGAATTATAGTTTTTATAAGAGCTAAACACATAAACTATAAAATTTATATTTTTCAAACTTTAATTACTTAATTTTGCAGCCCATAAGTCTTTAATAGAAAATACGCAGTTGGTTCCTTTCTCCAATTCAATTAGTTATCCATAGGTCATTTGTTAAATAAATTATTTTTGAACAACTATGAGTCTCTTAATATTATATTCTTGTGTTAAATCTTTGTTTCTCAAAAATTCTTTAGTTTACTATAATTTTCTTAAGAACACATAACATGGGACCCTTCATTCCTTTACAGCTAGGCTGCATGTTTTGTTTAACATTTCACCTATAGAGGTTCCTTTAGAATTTTATCATTTATCTTATGGAAATAACTTTGTAAAAAATTTATTCCTATAACACTTACGTAACACTAAGGGTTTTAATATTACAATGAGTAAAACCTTGCACAAGACAACTCATTTCATTTCTCTTAAACACACAAGTATTTAGTGTATATTGCAGAAGAGATGTCTCAAATAATCGGAAGCATTATAGAAGCCTCCTAAGAACCTATTTCAATAGTTGGGTAAATACGCAAGTAATTTGAAACATAGTCTCCACTCACATAATTTAGATCTCACAAGGGATCAATCATAGGTACAACCACCAACTATCTTGCAAGGTTTTGGCCACACACTAGGGTACGAAGGGAAACTTATGTAGTAGGGGGTAAAAATTATTCATGATATGTTCATGCCTACAACAACAAAACATGATCACCTCACTCATCCCAATATGATAGGTTTCACAGCGTAAAAACATGATGTCATTAAATATTCATGTAAAAATGTACTTAATAAGATGTCTTAGGTGTGTAACAAGGAGATGATTAATTAGGTTAGACAATTTTATTAATAGGATCATTTTTTTATACCCTGGAAAAGTATGAAATGGAAGGATGAAGTAAAATATGCATTATATCTTATTGTTTTATTTTGATTATTTTTTATGAGAGGAGATTCCACCTAGCATTTTGGTTGTTAAGGAAATAAACAAATAGTAAACATATAAAAAGATTAGTTGGATATGTTGATAATGTAGGCATAATATTGAGTACAAATTCACATCCAATTCAATACTATAAAATATAGCCACATTGGCATTATGTTTTCAAAATATACAAAAGACAATTATTCGAAAATAATACATATCAATATTCTATGGTAATACATGTATTGCAAGGTGAATACAACTTTACAATGAAAAATCATTACTTAAAATATATTACATCATGAAAATTCCTCTTGTTTGAAGTACCCGCAACAAACTATTATGGAGTTGCTGACGTGCATCATGAAGTTTGCTTTCGCATGAGTAAAGTTGGCAGAGTAGTTGAAAACATATTTTCTTCATCCAAGAAGAAAATGTTAAGGGAAATTGGTCAAAAAATATATGAATCTTCATGGAAAATATCTAATGAATCTAGTGATAATATTTATAAGTCCTTAAAATGAATTATTTATAAAACTTTACCCATATTTTCATTTTTACCTCAAGGTGTGCGCCTGTAGACTGAGGGTTATGATAATTATCTAGACTAACACATCATATGGATTATGAAGAGGAATAAATATAATATCCTTTGATTTTTTTTGGGCTCACAAATATTGATGAGGGTCGTGAAACCTTTTAATAAAGTTACATCTTGTATAAGGAGTTTTTTGTCACAATGTCCAATGATTTTCACATCTCAATATTTTAAAAATCATTCCTTGATGATTCTAACATGAAGTAGGAATTGTTATATCTCAAATTTCTAGGCTAAGATATTCTAAAATTCCACAAGGATCTTGAATATATTCAATCAAGGTAAGTACCATTTTCAAAACATGCATTTTCTAATACCTTACTCATAAATACCCGGTTTTACATAACTTGTCCCTGAACCTTATTTTTCTTCTATAATTTTTTGAAACTACCTAGGATGACTACCTAGATTTATCATACAATTTTTAGAGGCCTTATATCTTATTATTACATCCATGGGTGGTTTTCATTACCTGCAACAATCCTAAAAAATATGCCCTTTTAGGCCTCCAGGAACAACTCCTTCCAGGTGGATCATAATGAACTCATGAATTATCTCCTGCGAACTTACTTTAAAATGAAAAACACTTTAAAAATATAATTAGCACATCTCTCTTAGCCATGATAGGGTTTTACAGAGTTAGAGATTGGTCGAAGGGTAGGTTTACATTACCTGAGTCAATGATTTTTATAATGTGGGCTTAGTTATCATGGATTTTTTTAATCAATTTTTATTCTAAACATTTAGCATGAAAACAAACATGATAAATTTTTTATTTGATATTATTTATGGAATCTCTACAAAAGATAAAATAAATTTGGAGAAAAGATAAAGAAAAAAGGACATTTCTATCAGTAATTTTATGAAGGAGATACAAAAATCATGTGCTTACAGACCACGAATGATAGATCGTCTTTAATACATTTTTTATTAAGATGTGCAAAATGCTATAGGGTTTAAACTTGGAATCTCTAGCAATGAGAAAAATAATGGTTTTGCAAGCCATAGAAAAGTGTTATTTTTCATGGCTTTGTGGAGAAAGAATAGATCAATTTTAGTGTAAAATTTTGTTTATAGGTTCAGTAAGGAATTAAGAGATTTAAAAATCATATTTTATAGGGAAATCAAGTGCGAAGCTATCATTTGCAGTACAAAAGTGCACGTTTGAGTTTGATCAGGAACCTTGAGTGTAAAAGAGAACTTTTGAGTTATATTAGGAACAACTTAAATTCCAATGTGCATTTATGCATGTGAGAAGGAAAAAAGAGTCTCCAAAATCACATTTCTAGCTTCACTTTCAAACCAAAACACACATTTGGAATGGAATATTAGATTTGTAAGGTGGTATATTATATCATTTTAACTAGAAAACACCAAAAACATTGATTCTCAACATTATTGACAGATTTATGTTCTTGAATTTTTAGTTTCAGGGAGAACTAAAAAATGAAAATAATATACTTAACAACATAAAAGATAGGTTTTGGCTACTGATAAATTTTGTAATTACCATGACCAAAACTTGTGATGGGATAATGTGAGGAACTCTGGATGATATTTTATTTGAATACATATAGTATTTCTAGTTGCACTTAGAACTTCGAAAACCTTCCCTATAATTTTTTTTCTTTGTTAGGGCCAAGATAACTTACTGTTTCCAAGGTTTCCTTTCTCTTACCTTACATGGTTCTTCCAATATATTACTCCAAGTATACCAGTGTGAAGTGAACTCTGAAACCATTCCAATAAATAAAAGTAGGATCCATAGAACTACCTAGATCTCCTGAAAATTACCCATAGTTACTACTTACAAAGGGATGAAAGTGAAAATATTTACCATGTTTCTCATAGGGTAACAAAACATTTGATCTGGTTGTCAAGAAATTGGTTACGAAGATTTGACATACCAACATTTTTTTATTCATTCTCTAAAGCTTCTATAAAGGTCTATAGGAAGTAGATATGCACAACTCCCACAATGACCAAATTCAAACCCCTAATGGAACAATATACTAATATCTGTTCATCTTGCATGTAGTCTACATATTTAATGGGGTCAAAAAATTATTCCTTATATTCTTCCACTATAATTTTTATCTTTCCTTAAATAACAAAATTTGTCAATATATAGTTACACAAATATTTGGGAAATGTATCATAGCCTAAAAAATTCATCACAAAGTTCCTAAGTAGCATCGGTTTAGTCTACATGGATCTTTTTCTCCTCTATATGATACCAAAATATTTCTTACTCTTTTAATAAGTGGATGAATATGAAAGCCTTTGTGATGCATGGATAAGGAAGAAGATTGAAACATCATTTAAAATTGACCATCCATGCCTTAGTTTAAAATATAATAGTTTCTCTATAGTAGGTTGTTGAAGTCATATGTTATAATTAATGTGATAAATGGTTTCCATATGTCCAAATTTTTGCCTCTCTTCAAACTTATTCATGGTTGTGTGAGGTATTCTTTTTTCCTTTATTTATTTATGGGTCATTTTCCACCTCACACATAGTGATTCATCTCACTTTGGTGAGTCATAGTTAGTTTTGGGATTTATGTGACGTATGATAGATTATGTCATAGAATTTTTCATAATTTAATTGGTGTCATTGTCATATGGGAGTTATGTGATATTCTTATAATTGTAACACATCACTCCATCATGGGAGTATGAATTTTTCAGGAAGGGGATTTATACAACACTCCTACATGTACCTCTCTTTTTTATCTATGAGTATGAGTTGACCTATTTTTCTTATGTGTCAATCTTTAGCTTATAGTTAATTCTTCTTCATTACTTGGAGAACATTTTCATTTCCATTGGAGTGAAACAATATTGATTTTCATATGAGCCATTACATCCTCATGGTTAATTCTCACATGGTATAAGAGATGGTTTGTGTTGGTAAACGTGTACTCACTATTGATTACTACTAATTAATTATGGTTTTGAAATTTTATTTACTTATTGTGTAAGTTTCATTAATGACTTATTGGTTTATGCTAATCTAGGTTAATATCTGTTTTATATTTTGTTGTTTGTGAGTTTTCCTCAGTGTTTGTGTAGTTAGGATTTTCTCTTGTAAATTTGGCTAGTTACGGATTTCTTTTGTAGAAGACTTACATTAGAGGTATTTATGTTTTTTTTTCTTGGTTACTTTCATTAAATTCTATCCTAAATTTTCCATTTTCCTTAAAACCTACTTCCTTTATCTTGCAACCCTACTCATCTCTTGGACCACCCTTCTCTTATTTTTTCTAAGCTGCTCCTATTCTCCTGGCCATCTTGGTAAGCTTGGTGAGCTCCTATAGATCTCCTCTTTCCAATGATATCCTACTGAGATTTGTTCAGCTCTTCTCAAGCTGACCTATACTTGATCTAATCACTTACTCTTGAGATCCTTGTCGAGCTCCTTCACCCTCTCCAAACCCACTCCTAGGCATGTTTTGAGCTTGTTTTTCTGGCCCCATTTTATTTTTCTAACATCATTCTTTCTTTTATTTACTCTCCATGGGGTTTATTTCTCCCCTCCTTGGTTGCATTATATCTAACTCACCCTATATTTTACTTTTGTATGGATTTCTTGACTTGCTCAAGTTATTTTATAGCACACTTGTTGAGCTCCCTTGGATATCCCTCTTCATATCCCTTATCAACTCTACGAGCTTTGTGAAAATGCAGCCACCTTAGATCCTAATATTCACATGCTTTGCATTGCCATTTTAACTTTCCCCTGAATCCCCTATGTGTTTCCTCCATCTTGTCCCTATCATGACTGTTTAACCATGTTTTAGATTTGGATCTTTCCTTCCTTCAAATAGTAACCATGGTTCCTTGCTCTCCTGCATTTCTTCCCTTTTCGGTGGAGCCTTCTCTTACAAATAATTACTCTATGTATGTCAAAAATGACCCTCATTTACTATGTAACCATTGACCCATCTTTTCAACTCCCTGATTTGAGATCGAGTCAACCTTCCTCAAGCCCCATCCTAGCCATGTGGCTTTCTTATTGACCTCTTTGAATTTACTTTTCCCTCATTTTATTTCAATACTGACCTTTTTTTTAAATAAGCTTTCATGTTTAATGTTTTTTACTTAGGTTATATTAATATCTTAACATACCCTGTGTTAAATTAATCTTAGGATACACTTTATTTTTGTACTTATCTTATTTTTATTAATCAAAGCTTAGGATTTTATTTTAAAATGAAGGAAATTTTCTTAATCATGTCATTGAATTATTTAAGGGTAGCTAGTTATTTTTTACCATTTTATTTGTTATTATCATTTCTTGGTAAATAAATTAACTGGGAAAAATATTTAAAAATAGTTTTATTGGGTGTATTTTAATTTTCCATAGGACCTTTTACATTTTAGGAGGTCTTTTGGATCCATTTGGATTCATTCTTCATTGTCATTTTAAAATTGGACTCCTAGTCATTTATCTTTTCATGGAAGCAACATATCTACCATCACTATATAAGGGAGACCCATGATCTCCATAGGAAGGATGAAATGAATGCTTTGTACGGTCTAGATGAATTTTGGGTATTATCCAAAGGGTTTCATGCCCAATCAAATATTCATGTAAACTATAAAGATCTAAATGTAGAGTTTAACACAGTGTAAAATTTATAGTGATCTAAATTTTTATATTCATGTTTTATTCCCAAAATATCCTTGTGTGAAAATTGTGCTTTGATATGAAGTGTGATGCAATAAATTTATCCAACTAAAATTAACCCATGATTATAAAATACTAATGTTAGATTATACAATCATATACCGACAATAATATTTATTAAATTAATTTTCAAATAAAAATCAAAATTCATGGAAAGGAAATTAACACTCCCTAATGAGAAGGGATACTTAGTTGAAATAGTTTCTCATTAATTATTTCAAAAATAGATTCTTAATTTTTTTATTTAAATTAATTCCCATGTACAATCAAAGGTTTGTACCAAAATTCATTGAACATAGGGTTAAGATAATAGAGGTATTTCTATCAACTTTAGGGGTATATACAACACATATAAAATTCATATATCATTATATTTATTTATTATTAAAATAATTCATTATATTCGAGAAAGACAACATAAAAGGACAGGAAGTAAATATCCCTTAGTGAGAAACCTGCACAATCCTCTAGAAAGTGGGAAAAGAATTAACGTTCAAAAGCACATAGAAATTAATCTTCAAACTAATCGAATTTTTTTGGAATGGTTTAGGGTTCCTCAAGTAGCTCAAATATATTATGAAAACTATGTGAGGAAAAAGGGTTGTGCAAACAAGTAAGATATCCACTCACAACTAAGATAAAGAAATGGGTTACAAAATCATGAAAAAAACTTGACCAACATTGACCAAGTGTACGAAAGATTTTGGGTGTCACCCCACACATTAAAATAAAACAGCAAAATTACGTGAAAGTTATGAAATTCTGATACACACAAACTTAGTGTATCACATGAACTAGATTTCAAAGTGCATATTTTAGATATTATGCAAATGCACATCAATTTTCTGAAAGAAGGGTTCATTTTAAGACACCCCTTACAAAAATTATTATAGAATGGGTGGAAAATATATAGAAAATGCATTTCGCATAGTTCGCATATGTAGGAAATGAGGTTTTTGTGACATCAATGAATGGAGGCTTTTTTTAATTCATCAGTAGTGGGAGCCATTTTTTGTTTTTGTTACTAGACGACGAGTATGAAAATGTTACTTAACGTCAAGTACGGAATATGACTGACCGATAACAAATAATGTTGACACACGTCAAGATTTTTTTGTTATCTTCTAGTAATAGACTTTAATTTCCCTTTGTCCCCGCCCAATGTGTTCTTGGATGGAAAAAACCAAGTTTTTTTTTCCAAGAAAAATGTTTACTTATCTTCTGACACCACGAGTGAGGCGAAAACCTATCAACTAAGTGTTTCCATCTGGGAAAACAATTATTCGTTGTCATTTGAAATTGTTAGCATGTTCCTGGACTTCCACTAGACCAACACTTTTTACATCCATCTGGTGTCCCATATTTATTGTTATCATTCACTAATACTTTACGCTTATCATCCAGTCCTTCTAACATGTTCACGTGCGTTGTTTGAACAAGAGGATTTTTTGACATTTGATACTACATTATTTGTTGACATAAATCAAATTTATTATGTTGTTAGATGCCTATGGCTATATCGTTAATGTTTTTTATCGCATGGTAATATTGTTTTGTTGTCTCCCGTCACCATTTCCCATGTCACGTGTCTTTCCACCTTGATTTGTGGGCCATGGGTCGTGACCCTTTCCTTACATATATATATAACTCCCCATTCATTTTGACCCCTTTTAACTTGCAGGTTTCTCTGAGATAGAGTGTTTCAGATCTTCTAGGTATCCACCACTATTGTAATCAATTTTTCTATGCTTCTCTTCAACTTCAACTATTATCTAGTTGCTACATGTTTTGTTCTATGATCCTCATATAAAATTATCTGCCATTTTCCAACACCTTTTTTTTAAAGAATCAAAACATCAAGAGTCAAGAATCATGACACCAAGACAAAATTACATTAGCACACCATCCTATGTTTACTGAAACATATTGTATCCATAGTTACTGTAATTACTGGAAAAACAAAAAAAAATCAGTCAATCTGATTGGATTGGTAACTCAGGGTTCAATGGACTTATTTACATGCCTCAGTATCAGACAGAACATAGGTTTTTAAATAATTTAATGTAAATGGATAATAGTTTTTATGGAACTTTCACTGTTGCATTACCATCCAACCAATTTTTCAGCAAAATAACACCTGATGATATTCATCGTCTAATAGAACTACCCCATCAAAATGCATTTCCTTTATCCACAAAAAATGTTCTTCCTGATGAAAAAAATAATTTTTAGAGTCTCATTACGATATTTCTATTGAGCTTGAGATTAATAATCCTTCCAAATAAGGGATTAACAAACAATCAATAAAATACCCCTTTCTCCTGGCCATGGTTGAATTTATTCAGTCCCACATTGTGTTACAGAGAAGCTACACTGACATTCCTCAGTGGTCACTGTACTAACTTCTACAAACCATTTCTGGTGTTGATTCGATGGTGTACATTTCTTACATCAAGGATTCATTCCTACCTTGAGAGATCAATAGTGAACCCTTGTGTAGTTATTTCCTCTTCTTGTTTTGTATTATGAAGGTTTTTATAGACTCAAATCAACAACTATTCCTGCTAATATAAACAAGAAGATGGATAAACATGCAATTCCTATGGACCGATAGTTGGTGAGTATTTTGTTTTAAACACATTATATCTTGATTCTTAAAAAAAAAATCATTTTAAAATTATTTCTTAATAATATATAATCTCTATCTTTGTTTTCAACAACTTAAAGAAAGTTAAACGGTGGCTCGATGTAAGACGGGAGTTCTCGTAGATAACCCTATTGGTCTTGAGGTGTCTGGCAATAACATTCTTATTTATGTCACCACGACAGATGACTCTATGGATGTCACGAAAATCCAACAACATAGAATCTAGAAGTACAATAGGAGCCAAAATGAGGTGTGCTTCTATGGAATCATTCCAAATCCAAGAAAAAATGTACACTATGGAAAATCTAGGATTTCATTAATCCACAATTAACAATCGTTTTAATTTTTATTAAATTTAATAAAATATTAATTATAATCCGAGTCTTGACAAAGACATGCCAATTTCCTAATGTGTATCATTGTCTGACACATTAACAACTATGAGACACATGGTTTGTACTAGTACAGACACTACATACATACCTAAGAAAGAAGAGATTCGGTCTACACCATTTTGTTGCACTTTAAGTTTTGATATTACTAAATAATGAATTAAATTAAATTTATATTAGTCTTTATTTTAGGAATTTATCAATCTATTTAACTAATTTTAGTTAAATTTAGGTTTTGCAGTGTCACCACCCACTTCCACCCAGTGCCAGAGTTTGTTGATTACAAACAACAACATTCATATTGTAATAAATATCTATTGATTTCATTGTTATTAATTTAATTTTTTTGATGTTATCTTGTTTTTCTTCTTAAATACAACATATAGATATTGTAAAATTATCTATGCTAGCATAACTTTTTCTACTTCAATCTCAAAATCAACCTACCCTAACAGCCACCCCCACATCTCCATCTCAATGCTTAAGGAGTAAATCAATTTAACCTCACCTTTCATCTTATGGTAGGGGATAGAGGATTGTGTTCCCTGAAATGAGCAGGGGGATGCATAATTTTCCAGTGTCAGAGTTAAAAAAATTCAATTGGTCGCGTGTAGAGTGCCAGAGGAACTTCTGTTTTAAATAAGAGCAATATGGATGAGTAGAATATTAGTTTAAAAGCATTTATGACCTTTAAGCAACAAGGAATCATACCAAATATCTCACTCAATCTGAATGTAAGGAGGTTCTAGAGCCACAACATCCATCCTCTTAAGATCCTCCTTTGCCAACTGGGAAGGAAAATTTGGATGATGATGCGAGGACCAAATTTTTCGTAGACACCCTTGTAGTTGATAATGCTACAACCCTTGTGATGGAAAATATTATTCCTAACATAAA
Organism: Taxus chinensis; assembly: GCA_019776745.2. Classification (NCBI taxonomy): domain Eukaryota; kingdom Viridiplantae; phylum Streptophyta; class Pinopsida; order Cupressales; family Taxaceae; genus Taxus; species Taxus chinensis. The sequence continues at coordinate 408,527,577 of CM034155.1, forward strand.
GGAGATGATTATGTGGGAAATCAGAGTGAAATATCTGATAAAAGAAATAAATGAAATATATCATAATTTTAAACACAAAGAAAAACATTTTTCATTGAGTAAAAATTAATTGGTCATGATTGATGCTTTACTTGCTCAGGGATAATCTCGTAATGCAGTCACAAACAATACTTACAATATTGACAATGTTTTGACTAAAATTCTTAACAGATTGGCTAATTTGAATGCAGAGGCACATTCTTACCACAATAACTGGAATAGAGACAAGTAACTTATCACTATTTCTAATGCAGAGAAATAATTCACCATGGTAAGTACTGGTGTTTTAATATAATATAATTTATATTGTTATCATTAATCTTCTTCAAATTATGGTATTTTGAATTATAGTCAAAATTCAACAATTTAAAGACTAGGGTGTAGGTCTTAGATGAGCACATGAAACTATTGTACATGAATACATGTTGTTGTTGAATCTTGATAGTTGATTCATCATGTAAAGATTATCTCCAATAATCATGATTGGATATAGACTGTTGTCTTTTTATTAATCCTAATAATAATTATGGGATACATGACTTATAATATATTTATGAACACGTCTGCCTTTGGATTTAATATTGAGAAGTCAGAGATTGAACATACTTTTCTAGTATTGAAATTTGATTTTATTACATCATCTAGTTTATGAATTGTATAACTATCTACCGTCAATTATTTCCAAGCATTATAAAAACATATAACATATTTAAAAATTTCAAAACATTATATACACAATATATGTAAATGAAAACAAATGTTGAGTCACAATATATATTTCAGAAAATAAATACTTTCAATTATCTCGTAGTTGAAATAGCTATATCCTTAATGGTCCTTAATCACTTATTTTATTTGTTGCAGTTTCCAATCCGACAGAGTCTAAGTCAATTTCACCATAAGTTGAGATTTAATGTTTTTAATCAGATTAGTAGCTCTCTGCTCTGCAAGGGATGTCCAAGTAGCTAGTTCTCTTCATATTGAAATGTGTCTACTCCATATCTTGAAACATTCAATCTTTAAAAAGTTTCCAAATTCTTGTCCAATTTTTTGCGAAGTTTTGATTTCATAGATATAAGTATGATATTAAATACCATTTCATCTTCAACAAACCTAAGAATCATTGTCTTTATGAGTTCATATAGATTTAATTATTCACTTATACTTTCTCTTAGAATGCTACTCTGATGCAACATTCTCCACAATAGTATGATAGCTACCATTTATGTTAACTCAACAAGAGTCCGATATTGATCACTCATTATAAATGCAAAATGTTGTGACTATGATATGAGTATTTTTTTGTCTAATATACCATTAAAGTCACATATTTCAACATTTGAACTTGACTGCTCCATAATTGCAGTCATGTATTTCCCGAAGAATTGAGATATTTGTTCTTCACCAATCATCAGATTCTAGAAAATGGGATTTACAACTCCCATGGCCTCAAGTTGATCACTATATTTAAAACACTCTCTAATCTCAGAAGATAATATTTTATATATTTTCATCATTTTTTTACATGTATCAGAAACTGCAGCATAAAATAAAGGCTTGTGACTTTTACTTTTTCAAGACCTATTAAATAAGGATCTATATGGAAAGAGTGATTTCGAATATTTTTTCCATCAACTTAAATACAAATATGAACATTGATACTGAACTTCAAATAAATGTTTGGATCTTTAATATCTATCAAAACATTCTAGCTATTGAAAATTGGCTTCTTAAACCAGTCTTGGGTGGAATATATGGTATCCAAAATCATACATACTTGTTTCCTTAATTTTATAAAATCAAAATTGTATATAGATATTTCTGGAGCTTGTTCCGCCATGTTGTTTATTTCTTTCAGAATTAGAAGAATACAACATTAATTTAATAATGTCTCTAAATCTTTCAAGAGATACAAAAAATCATTAGCCTTGTCAACTTCTCTATGATTCTTGAACATATACCCTACTAAGGACATATCTTCATCAAAACTCCTGCAAAATGGATCATACAATGATATCAATCTTGTGTCAACATATTTCAACAATTTTTTACCATTTTTTATTCCAACATGAATTATCTGAAACTCCAAAAATATTTTAGGAATGCTTGACTTATATGAATACAAGTCCCATATAAGCTCCTCCACTTTAGCAAGATTTTAAAAATTACTTACAATCTTGTAAGAAACAGTCATTGTCTAAACTCCTTGGAACCTGCAACAAAATCTAGAAGCAGACTAGTAAGAGCACGACTATGTGTTAGTATGGAGGTGGGGGCTATTCTCCCAAAGAATATCATTCTTTCTTCTCCCACGGGCCGTCTTGTGCAGAACATCATACCTGAAGACCACGGTTTGGTCTGTCACAAATGTTGGAAGGTCGACTTCCAAGCCAAACTATGCAAGTGTTCCATGGGGACAGTGGATGAAATGGACAGGAAAAATAGTAGAGAGGAGGTGCGGGTCATCGGAGGAGAGATCCCTGACCCATTGCGCACAGGAGACTGCAACAATGGTGAAACTAACCCGTCCGAAATGGCTCTGCTCGCGGCATTGCATGGCGACCTCTCTGCTCACGTGGGATAGGCTGCTATGGCGTGGAAGATGCGGGAAAATCCAATCAAAACAATTCACGAGTCAAACAAGGTAGATAGTGAATCTTCTGAATGGGAGATTGGGTCAGAGACAAATGTAAATATGGTAGAATTAGAGACTGCCACGAGGGAAGTGAACCGACAAAGAAAATCTATGAAAGATCATAAACAAAGACCTTTAAATGCAGATTTGAACCGTAGCAGAAGGAAGATAGACAGTACAAGTGAAATGATTTCATTATTGACTTCGGAGGTGAGGGTTTCAAATTCTGTTTCACCCAAGTTAAAAGGAAATTTAGAGGTGGTTCTCGACGTGGATGACGAAAACAAGGCGGACTGGAGCACTGTTTGTAGAAAATCTTTCTGCGGTTTTCGTGGAGGGGGTGCGCGCCGAGGCACTTAGGATGGATGTAATTGTTCTCATCGGCGTTGTTTCTTTGTTGTTTTCTTGTTGGGTTTTACGGGTTTTAGTGCTGTCTTTGGTAGGTTTTCTTCCTACTTGCGTCCTTGTTGTTTTTGACCTTTTGTTCTTTTGCTCACTTGGGCACATCCAGCTTCTGAGCCTTCTCTGTACAAGGGTATAGTCCCTTTCAAAAAACTATTTGCCAATAATTAAAAAAAACAGTCATTGTCTAAACCATGCAGTGAATATGTATCATGTAAGGGGATATGGTTGTTTGAAGCTAAATACGAATCCCAATTTTTGACCTTACATGATAAATACCCCATAATCTCCAACACCAATAAGATTTGTATATATTTAATTATCATCCATACTAGTTATTTCCTTCAAATTTTTAGTAACAATTTTTTTGCAGTTCTCATAGCTTCAGTTTTCTGTCATTTTTTGCATAGCTAGTATGTGATTTTCCCTAAAATAGTTATTGAAATTGAAAGTGTAGACATGCATGCATACCCTAGATGTATTGTCTTCTGCTATGACCTCATCAATCGACAATGCGAAAAAAATGCATTTTCTATCTTTTCTCTCAAATCAGTGATTTCAATATCTCCCATACACTAGGTTACATTTCCCATCCATTGGTATTCGACCATTGAGTTGTTGAAATGTTTGAAAACTAATTAGTTTGAAACAATATCTTATAATCAATGAGATCTAAAATTGGTCTACCCATTTTTATATGTGAAATATTATTCTGAACTGTATGATTTTTTGTTGAAGACATGCATCAGTAGATTTTGTAAATTTAACCTTTATTGTTCCACATTTCTCAACTAATTCTTGAATATTTTTTATGATGATTTTCATATTCCGTTGCATATCTCATATGTGAACTATTTCCCTATGTTTTCCATCTAGTTTTTTTATTTATGTTCCATCGTCTTTCTTTTTAGACTCATATACCTTCCCACAACGCTTCTCTATTGTGTCCAACTTCAAATTCATTTTGTGTTCTCTGCGTAGTTTCCAACTACATACAGTACATCTATAGTCTATAGGAGTATCAGTACTATTTTCAATTTCAATTAATGGATATTTGGATGACCATTCAAATTTATAAGTCCTTCCTAAAGTTCACTTTCCACTCTTACATTTCCGATGTTTGTTTCTAGAATTTTTTTCTGAAGTTTGAGTTAGATGGAAAATGATATTAACAATATTGTCAATGTAAATTAAATTACTCTATTGATTGGGAATTTCATTTGGACTAAGGACATTGCTAGGTTTTTCTACATTTTAAAGAAATTGGTGTGCTTGCTACATATTTAAATAAATAATCAAATAAAGTAACATTGACATAAAAAAATTCCAAATTAAGGGGTACCACGTGGGGTAAAGCCATGGACTAACTGAATTTTTTTGAAATCTCCATAAAATGTTTTATTGTTAACCTTGAGTTATGTTCCCATTTGTAATAGGGGCCATCTGATGGGCAATTATGAAGTCTTCTTCTCAAAGAAATATGTGTTTATTGCTTATGGGTTGTGGCCTATGTGGATGTAAGTTCAAAAGTATGAAAAGGGGAGATGGATGCCTCAGCCATCCCAAACACAAATTAATGCTACCAAACCCTCCCCCCAACTATTATTAAGCCCGCACAAAATTACAAATTAAAATCCCCCCAACACTAAGCTTCCACTAAACTAATACCCCACATTATAATCCCCAATCTCAAGTCAACCCTATGTAAGGTTGTTGAATGACAACACACCCTAATAATGTCAGTATGCAACACACCATTGGATTCTTTAATTGTTGGTATGTGGAACATGGATAGTGGTGGTTTAGTCATTAACCACAATTACACAGTCACACACACACACACACACACACATATGTTTATACTTCCGTAAAAGAGAAAGTTCTGGTTATTCTTCAAAAAAAGTGGTTTTAAAATGTATAGCCAGTATCACTTTATTAAATATATACCTTTTATAAAACATGCATTCCTACATGTATGTATTCACAGGCTATATATAACGACTTTTAAATGAGATTATAAAATTTTGATATAAGTATATCTATGGCGAATCAATCCCAAAAACAAATAGTAAATTATGATACGAAAGAAAATATATTACCCACATTGTTCGACCCTTGGGTGAATCCCTTGCAAATGAGATGCAAAAGAATATTGAAATTTATTTATGACCAAGTAAAAAATAAGTGAACACCCTACTGGAGAGGGAATGATAAAACTAACTCACTCAATTGTGAGCAATCACCAAAGAGATTGGGCTAATCCTTGCCTATGTCATCCATCTTCTTTCCTCCTAAAATTAGCCCTTTACGAAAGTCTAAAACAAGAGAAAGTGAGGATTTTTGCATTTATGAAAATTAATATATGACATTTAGCATAAGGATTTCTAGGGTTACACACCATGTCCACCTAAATCTATAGGGTTGAGAATAAGTTATGGATCTAAGGGTGTAGGATAAACCCTACATCACTTAAGTGATGGGGTATGTAAGTGGGAATGAAATACATTCAAATGATGGGTGATGCTCTGACGTAAATGGGGCATAAGGGGATATAAGTGGGTTAGTACAGGATACCTTAAGCACTTATGGAAAACTAAATTTCATAACACTGTGCAATGTTCAATTTAACTAGGATTTGCAAGAATACTATCATACTTATTCAATTAATCTGAAAATTGTTACTTGTGCCTCTAACGTACAAATTTACACCATTAATTTGGGATGTAATGGAGTTAATGACTTGAAAAAGTCACCCATGAAGATTCACTTGGATATAATAAATACTTTAAAACCTTTATATGGTGAAAAAATGTGCACTTCTAACATAATATTACCATTTTCTAAACATTGAGGCAATTACTTTCAATTAATCGATAACCCCATTTCACGATGCCTTGTTATATTGTCTTAAAAAAAATATAGCTATCTGGATCAGATTAAATCTAAGAGCTAATGCCTTGTAACCTTTAAGAAATATATATATTCCATAAATTTTTCATAGTTCATGTCACACATCGGGTTTAGCAAGGGTATGAGTGGGAAAAATGCTTTTCGAGGATTAGGCATATTACATTTTGGTACATGTCCTAGCTGATCAATGACATCTAATAACCTTTTGACAGACTACCCAAACTTTTGAACTCATGACATAAAATAGGGATCCAAGACACAGTTCTCAGAGCCTACTATTGGTGACATGGGGTGAGGTCATCGGATCTACATAGTGGTTGCCCCAACTGCCAGGCTGAGCACCAGAGTACAGGATGTAATCAAGACTACACGTAGCATATGGATGGTATTCCTACCTCCATTTTGTTGGATCACTGGTTCTAATTTGCATTCTTTTATTACACCATCTTTAATATAGCGATGCAAGTTGGTGGTATTTAGGCATGGTCTTGAGTTAGGACAGTAGAGATGGCTACAGGAGCAAAAGATCTCGGTGGACTCCTTAGTTCAGGAGTGTCTTAGTGAGATTTGGGACCTTTCACCATCTACCTGGGATGTCTGTATCCTTCCTTTGGGCTCTAACAATGGAGGCATCTGTGGGCATCAACTGGTTTTATACATCATAGAGCCACGAGTTGACATGTTAGCATGCCGATCATATCCTATGTACAGATCCATCAATAGGAGTTGAGTCGGTGATTTTTGGGGTCAAAGGAGACAAAATTCTATCTCGCACCATCAATCTCACTATGTAGCTATGAAGTGGTGTGTGCGATGCAAACGTATCCATGCCATGATACAAAATAATTATTCCTATAATTAGTGAAAATCCATCCAAAGGATGGGTCTAGTGAGACCATCGCTAGTCGTGACACATCCCATAATTTGATAAAGAGAAGGGACATGGATGTTTGTTTTGCATAAATAGAATACAATATGTAGAGTATACCTCTTGATCATCCTTGCCCCAGATTGATTTTCATATAGCAATCTAGGTTTCAAAATCCTTGAGACAAAGCCAGGTATCTACATGCTCCACAAATTCATCAGATGACCTCTCCCCTAGAGCTTTATGAGCTGAAGTTATAGTTATGAGGGATTTCTGGAGTAACACCCTAAAACTTCTGTCCTAGTGTATCCCCTATGGGGTGCACTGGTGATTTTTGTGAAGCATAGAATTGATGGGTCCTATGTGGTAAGCTGTATTGATCAACTTCCATGCTGAAAACTCCAACCAAATGATCAAGAATAAACTTACAAAGTCCCTTCCGCGCCATTGATGATTTGTTTAATCAGACTGAAGGGAGCCATAGATTTCTTTAAGATTGATATTAGGAACAGTCAAAGGCTATCATTAGCTGCAGGATTACGGAGAAAAAATTCTCAAAAGGTCCCCCTACCTCATTCGTACAAGATGATGGGCTATGTATGAGGATGTGGGGCAGTAGTGCCTTTTGGTTTGAATAATGCCCTTCCAGAGTGATCCCATGAGATAAAATGATGAATGGGATCATTTAGGACTTTCTTGGATTATTTCATGCTCATCTTCCTTTATGAAATATTGATTTACTCACGTATGCATGAGGAGCATGAGGGACACCTTCACCAGGTTCTTTAGTGTCTTTGGGAGCAATAGCTTTACGAGAACTTGGAGAAGTGTGCTTTCTTTCAGAAAGAGGTGCAGTATTTGGACCACATCATTTCTGGGGAAGGTATCGTAGTCGATCCTTCCAAGAAAAGAGCTATTATGGATTGGACAACACCCACTACTATGACAGAGGTACGTATATTCATGGGATTAGTAGGTTAGTACAGGATATTTGTTCAGGACTTCTCTCGAATTGCGCACCCCATTACTTCCCTTCAGCGGAAAGTGAAGAAGTTTTTTTGGTCAGATAGATGTGAGCAGGCCTTAAGGAGCTGAAGGAATCCCTAACCACAACACCTATTCTCATAGTACTGGATCCACATGGTGAGTTCTTTGTATGCACAAATTCTTTTTTGGCAGGACTTAGAGGTGTATTGATGCAGGAGGGCAGAGTAGTAGCTTTTGAGTCTCACAAACTCAAAGATTATGAGCTCAATTATCCTACTCATGGTCTTGAGCTTGTGGTAGTTGTACATGCCTTGGTTTGATGGAGAAAATTCCTTCTTGGCAGGAGATTCACACTCAGGACAGATCGCTTGAGTCTTTGCCACCTCTTCATATAACCTAATCTCAATGCTTGTCAGTGGCGTTGGATGGAGTTGTTTTGTGAATATGATATGGAGATAGAGCATGTGTAGAGGAAGGAGAATGTGGTTATAGAATTCTCTCAGCAGACAAAGACATGTGGTTATAGAATTCTCTCAGTAGACAAAGACATGTGGTTATGGACACTTTAGTGGGCATAGATTTACGGAGCAGGATTCTATAGCAGCTTCCTCTTAATAGATTCTACATTTCAGATAGAGAAAATATCGAGTCTCAGAGACCCCTTGAAGGGATGTTTGATGGTTTCTCATTAGAGGAAAATGGACTTCTCAGGCATAGAGGTGGGGTTTATGTTCCCATAGACAGAGGCTTAAGGCAGAACATCTTGACAAAGGCACATCATGCACCCTATTCATCCCATCCCAGGGTGAAGAAGATGCACACTACCTTGAGACAGTTATATCACTAGAGAGGACTTCATAGAGATGTGGCTTAGTTTGTATCATGTTTTTTAAAGTGCTGAAAAGTGAAGGCCGAGCAGCAGCACCCAGCTGGCCTTATCTTTCCTCATGCTATAGCGAAGTGGAAGTGGAACACCATTTCAATGGAATTCATTGTTGGGCTACTGATGTCAAGATATCACCATGACGCCATCATGGTAATTGTGGATAAATTGAAAAAAGTGACTCACTTTTCTCTGGTGAAGACCACTTATACAACTAGTGCAGTGATATGGGTATATCTAGATGAAATTGTGAGACTGCACGGAATTCTGTGGAAGATTATTTATGACCGCGATCCTTTGTATACTTCCAACTTTTGGACTACTATGCACCATGCCCTCGGGATGAGGATCAAGTTCAGCACCGCATACCACCCCAAGACAAATGGATAGACTGAGCAGGTATCAGAGCCAGGGGTTCGAAGCTTGGACCCTTGGGCACACATAGAAGACACGAAACAAGAACATTTAGCTTAGTACAGAGCTGATTCTTTTAAAATATAAAACCACCATGTTGATAATTATAGTAAGCAACAAATTTAGAAAACTGGCACAAGACCTAGAACGATGAACTAACTCTCGCCTTGATCTGTGCAGGAGGCGTGGATTGGGCGAGGGGTCTCTTTATATAGACCTAGACATACCACCGCTAGAGCAGGCCGTAGCAGCCATCCTACCTCAGATCTTGTAGACACTCCAGGATGTCAATGCCACTATACGTGGAGAGCCCTTGGGAGGACCGACTTGTTAGACATTGTTTGGAGCCATCAGTAGATGCCCAGGCATCCCCTCGACACAGCGAGGAGCACAGGGTAGAGAACTTCCATGCGGAGTCGGCTGGGGCAGAGTCACCACAGAGAGGACATGGGGACAGGATCTCAGGACATAGGGACAGGTCTCGGAGCCCTAGACAAAGGGAGGAGCTTACAGAGATATCTAGGATTCGTCATACGTCAGCTGCAGATCATATCAGGGAGATCCTAAAGCTGTGACCACCTCACTATTCGGGTGATACAGGTAGTTTTCAGGCAGAGGCCTGGTTGGTGAGCTTGAGCGGATGCTTCAAGCTCTGCCCTTGTACTAGCAACACAAAAGCTCGTGTTGCAATCCATCTTCTGAAGGATGGAGCAAGAGTCTGGTGGAGGACCGAGGAGCAGAAGATCCATGTTGACTCGGAGACGATTACCTGGGAGATGTTTGAGGAGCATTTTAGGAGCAAGTATTTACCCAGGAGATTTATTCAGCAGTGGATAGACGAGTTTCATGACCTCCATCAGGCATCGATGATAGTAGCTGAGTATGAGAGTCGATTTCTGGACCTACTCCAGTACATTGACTATATGCAGCATGAGTAGGTACGGATTCACAGGTTCATCCGGGGCCTGAACTTGGATTTAGGTGGCGCAGTGTGCATTCACTGCCCACAGACATTAGCAGAGGCCATGGAGAAGGCCTATATTGCAGAGGAGACATGGGGAAAGACACAGCAGGCTAGAGACAGAGTTCGGAGCCGTATCCAGCAGATGTAGGATGGTATGTCGAAGGGGTCAGTTCCTCCTCCACGGGGTGGACAGAGTTCAGGGAAAGCTTCATTCAGGCCACCACAGCAGTAGCACCAGCAGCAGACCCACCCACCCTACCGACCTCCTCAGATATTTGATGCGTACAGAGGACGTAGTATGGGGCCTCCTCTTAGGGGTCCCATCAGGACGCAGGGTGCACTGAGAGCTCTGTCAACAGTAGCTCGTCAGCAGAGACCTCAGCAGTCCATTACTGGATCGTCAGGATCTGTGTCTCAGTCATCTAGAGTACTAGTTGGAGTTGCATCCCACTGGAGGGGACCTGGAAACTGATATGGTTGTGGTGTTGTTGGACATCATTAGAGATATTTCTCATAGAACCCTAAAAAGGGTAAGAAAAAAATCTCAGAGCCTACTGTTGGTGATATGACACGGAGTCATCAGATCTATGTAGTGGTCGAGAACCACCAGGATGAGCACCAGAGTACTGTGATTGAGATGACAGGAAGTATTAGTGGTATTCCCACCTCTATATTATTTGATTCTGGTTCTTCTGATTCTTTTATTGCACCATCCTTAGTAGAGCGTTGTAGGCTAGTGGCAATTAGGCAGGGCCGTAGTTGGGACGTTGAGATGGCTTCTGGAGCAAAAATTTCTGTAGACTCCTTAGTTAAGGAGTGTGTAGTGGATTTGGGACCCTTCACCACTACTTCTGATCTTCAGATCCTTCCATTAGGATCTTATGGCATCATTTTAGGCATGGATTGGTTGTCCGCTCACAGAGCTAGAGTGGATTGTTACCATAAGACTATTTCTTGCATAGATGATCTTTGAGTAGAGTCAGTGATATCAGGAGTTAGGAGGGTTGTATCCATTCGCACCATCTCCATTATGCAGCTTAAGCGGTGTGTGTGATAGGGTTGTCAGATGTTTGCTATTATGGTCAGTGACAGATCAGAGGATGAGTCCAATGGACCATCCCTCGATGACCACCCTATCTTGTCAGAGTTTGCCGATGTGTTCCCAGGGGAGCTACCGGGATTACCTCCCCCACGTGAGATCGACTTCCATATAGATCTGGTTCCGGGCACAGAGCCTATCTCACGAGCACCTTATCGGATGACTACTCCTGAGTTATGTGAGCTCAAGTTACAGCTTGGGGGCCTTGTTGACAAAGGCCTAATCCGTCCTAGTGTATCCCCTTGGGGTGCACTAGTTATCTTCGTGAAGAAGAAAGATGGATCTCTTCGGTTGTGCATTGATTACCGTCAGCTGAATAAGGTAACGATCAAGAATCGTTATCCCCTTCCACGCATTGACGATTTGTTTGATCAGATGAAGGGGGCTACCATTTTCTCCAAGATAGGTCTTAAGTCAGGGTACCATCAGCTCAGGATTGTGGAGATAGATATTCACAAGACAACTTTCCGCACGAGATATGGCCACTACGAGTTCACAGTGGTACCTTTCGGTTTGACGAATGCCTCCGCAGTGTTCATGAGTCTGATGAATGGGGTATTCAGGACCTTCCTTGATCGCTTCGTGATCATCTTCCTTGATGACATTCTGATTTACTCACGCACACGTGAGGAGCATGAGGAGCACCTTCGCTAGGTTCTTCAGTGTCTTCGCGAGCAGCGCCTTTACGGGAACTTGGAGAAGTGTGCATTCTTTCAGCCTGAGGTGCAATATTTGGGCCACATCATTTTAGGGGAAGGTATCACAGTCGATCCTTCCAAGATTCGAGCCATCATGGATTGGCCAGCACCCACTAGTGTGACCGAGGTGAGTAGTTTCATGGGTCTAGCAGGATACTACAGGAGGTTTGTTTAGGATTTTTCCCGGATTGCGCACCCCTTCACTTCTCTTCAGCAGAAAGGGAAGAAGTTTTTATGGTCAGATAGATGTGAGTAGGCCTTCATTACACTGAAGGAATTCCTTACGAGAGCACCTATCCTTGCAGTGCCAGATCCTCATGGAGAGTTTTTTGTATGCACCGATGCTTCCTTGGCAGGACTTGGAGGAGTGTTAATGCAGGAGGGTAGAGTAGTTGCCTTTGAGTCCCGCAAACTCAAATATTATGAGCTAAATTATTCGACCCACGACCTTGAGCTTGCAAAAGTGGTACATGCCTTAGTGCGGTGGAGACATTTTCTTCTTGGCCGAAGATTTACACTCAGGACTGATCACTTGAGTCTTCGCCACCTCTTCACACAGCCTAATCTCAATGCTCGTCAGCGGCGTTGGATGGAGTTACTCTGTGAGTATGACATGGAGATAGAGCATGTGAAAGGGAAGGAGAATGTGGTTGCAAATGCCTTGAGTAGGCGGAGACACGTGGCTATGGCCACCTCAGTGGGCACAGATTTACGGAGTAGGATCTTGTAGCAGCTTCCTCATGACAGCTTCTACCTTGCAGCCAGAACAGAGATTGAGTCTCAGAGATCTCTTGAGGGGAGGTTTGATGGATTTTCACTAGAAGCAGATGGTCTTCTCAGACACATAGGTCGGATATATGTTCCTAGAGATGGAGGATTGAGACATGATATTTTGACAGAGGCTCATCGTGCACCGTATTCAGCCCATCCCGGGGTGAAGAAGATGCATGCCACCTTGAGACAGTTGTAGTTTTGGAGAGGACTTCGGAGAGACATAGCTTCTTTTGTATCCCGCTATTTAAAGTGTCAGAGGGTGAAGGCCGAGCATCAGCATCCAGCTGGCCTTCTCTATCCTCACGCCATACCGGAGTGGAAGTGGGACACCATTTCTATGGATTTCATTGTTGGGTTGCCGACATCAAGATACCAGCACGACGCCATCATGGTCACAGTGGATAAATTAACGAAGGTAACCCACTTTTCTCCAGTGAAGACCACCTATACAGCAAGTGCTGTGGCACGAGTATACCTTGATGAGATTGTTAGATTACATGGGATTCCACGGAAGATCATTTGCGACCGCGACCCTTTATACACTTCCCATTTCTTGACCACCATGCACTATGCCCTCGGAACGAAGATTAATTTCAGCACAGCTTATCACCCTGAGACGGATGGACAGACAGAGAGGGTGAATCAGATTTTGGAGGACATGCTCAGGATGTACGTGATGGATCACCAATCGAGATGGGAGGAGTATCTGTATTTGGTAGAATTCGCTTATAATAATAGTTTCCAGATTTCTATAGGCATGGATCCTTTTCAGGCATTATATGGCAGAGAGTGCAGGACACCTCTCAGTTGGGACAGGATTGAGGAAAGGGTTTCCCTTGGACCAGCATTATTACCGGACATGGAGCAGCAGGTCACCCTGATCAGGCAGAGATTGCAGGAGGCACAGGATAGACAGAAGAAGTATGCAGACCAGCATAGGACAGATCGTAGTTTTGAGGTAGGCACGAAGGTGTTTCTTCGTGTCAGACCGCATAAGAGCCCTATCCACTATGGAAAAGGTTCTAAGCTTGCTCCTAGATTTGTGGGTCCCTTTGAGATCTTGGAGCGCCTCGGCCCCTTAGCCTATCGTCTAGCACTGCCACCTAGCTTATCACACGTCCATGATGTATTTCACGTTTATGTGCTTAGGAGATATGTTTCTGATCCTTCTCATGTGCTAGATTGGACTGCATTGCAGGTGCAGGATCAGGGGCAGGTGATGGTGGAGCCCGTGCGCATTTTAGATCGCAGGACCCTGGGCCTTTGCGGTAGAGAGATTGATCAGGTTCGGGTCCAATGGGACAGATATGATGAGATTGCTGCTACTTGCGAGGATGCTACATCATTGCGAGCTCAGTTTCCACACTTATTTCAGTGAATTTCAGGAGGAAGTCTAGTCTAAGGGGAGGGGGATGTAATGCCCACTTCCCTACGACACTTAGTTGATTACCATTTTGAGTTATGCAGACTTTGGATATGGACATGATTTATACTTATGTTGATTAGCATGATGTTTTGTGACTAGATGCATTTGGATTATGATTGGATTTTGTTTTCAGTATGATCTACACTGACTCATGGATAGACTATTGGATTCCGATATTATTTTTATATGGATATATTGCATGTGTTCTAACAAGTAAAAGATATGTGGCTAGGGAAGGCGACTTGCTTGCATGGAGGAGTTTTGAAATGTTTGGTAGGTGGCTATTAAAGCTACCCACCCCAAGTTTTCTTTTGGAACTTAAATTCTAAATCCTAGAGTGCCGCACCCATCACCATCACTCCAAAACATTTGTTTTTATGTATTTTATTTTATTTGTAAAATGTTTTATTTGTGTCACTACAATCAATTGAAACAAATCTATTCCTATTGAATTGGCTCATACATCAAAGTATGGAGAAAACTAGTATAAAATTCCATGTAGCAAAGGTTGGCTTGGTGATAAATAGATTTGGAAATCTAGTGCATTTAATTGGGTTGAGTGGCTCAGTAAGTATGTATTGACGCGCCAGGAAGGGAGTTTTTAGTTGAGACAGCTGGTGGTTGAGTCGCCCACCCCTCCACCAAACATAATGGTTTCCAACTTAATCCATTAAATGTTTGACTACCGACTTTGGGAGAGGCTCTGTGGAAAGAATTTAGTATAAAAAAAAGAGAAATCATACTACTCCCAACTGCTTGTTGTTTAAATATATGTAGTTTCTAATTCATTACACCTATTGTACACCCTTGCAAGGCAATGAAGAGTCAGTTAAGTGTAAATTCAGACAATATACATATTTAAGATGTCGGTCGAATGTACTCCTATCCCTTTAACTTCAAATTCAATGTACGTATAAGAATATAGGTTTATGTGAGCATAAACTTGATAATATACCTAATATATATCACTTAATTAAAAGTATCTAATCCCTTTTAAGGGATATCTAACAACCTATATCGAAAGATGTCTAAAACGATTCGCTTCCGCATTGACCTTAAAACGTTTTTCTTTGGCGAAGAGCTTGCAAGAAATGACGAGTGTATATATATAGTAGTATATTATCATTATGAAACACAATTATAAATTAGCAGAGTTAGCAGAGCAAAGAATGAAACCACACTTGAATAAACCTATAACGGAGGTAAGGACTCTCCCAGCAAATTGCACGTTTCATTCACCCGACAATTTAGGACATCAGACAAGAATACATAACAATTGTAATTTGATAGATCATATTGTATGGCACCTAAAAACGTGTTTTAGCAAACCTTGCTCAAATGAATGCTTGTATTGTTTCGTGGAAAACAAAGGTAAATAAATTGCAAAACAAAAAAAAAAATTAAGTCGCTTTTCGGGTCGCATGGTTGTGACGTGTCGCCGTCGTCATCGTCGTGAGCGAGCGTCGTCTTTTGAGCGGCGTTACATCAACCTTGTGACATAGTCAAAGCAAACCCAAAATGGAAATATCTACACTAGTTGAGAAAACACTCAAATAATTGTGACACAAAAATAATCAAACTTAGGTTGATATATATACAAGTGCCCCAATTGGGTTGAATACACTATACAAACTAGGAATTAATGAAAATTAAAAAATAATAAATGAATAATTTGGAAATAAATTAATAATTAATTAAATGCGCAATCAAGCACACACACAAAACTAAAAATATGGCCATTTACAACCATTTGGTTACACGTGCTTCCACCGGGTGACCCTGTGTTGCCTAATGAGATGTTTAGGAGGTGGTCACCCTCTATCCTCAATTGATATGAATATGATATAATATAATTGTGTACTCTTATTTTTATCTACACATTTAACACATGGTCATACATTCTCGAAATTGTAATACTATACAATAATTGCAAGTATGTTATGTAAAAGGGAAACATTCTGTCAAGCATAAACATTTTCATACTATAGATGAAACTTCACGTTATTACATTTTCATTATAAAATTTAAAAATAGTAATTTTAGAGACACATTCTAACAATCTCACTAAAACATCAACGAAGCATCCAATCACATTTATCTATAATTATTAATATACATGATTTATAATCATCACATTCTCCTAGTTTGCATTAAAAATACTAAGGTTTCAATTCCTAATACCAACACTTTGTGCTATCAAAGAATTCCCTAATCTAGTCAAGTGGACCTTATTCATCAAGTACACTGGTCCCTTAAATAAGATATGCAACTAAATAATGCAAATAGTTTCTAAGAGATGTGGGTACTACATCACCCTAAACAAAAATTTGTTTACCTTCTAGAAGGCGTTGGAAAAGATATGGGTATTGTACTCTCAAGGTAGTTCCATCCTCCCAGGTGGTCTCATTCTCAACATATTTGTCCCACTGTACTTGAACCTAGTCTAGCGCACGGCCTAAAAATATTAGAGTCATGTGATCTAATATATATGCGGACGGGATCTAAATTCATCCTCCCAACATCATCCACCTATAAATCCGTTCAATCAAGAAGATAAGTAGAATCTTGAATGCATTTCCTCAAAACTTATATATGAAAATCCTTGTGGATGTAGGACAAGCCCGATGACAAGGCTAGATGTTAAGAAAATATTCCTATCCTTTTCAAAAAAATTAAAAGGTACCACAGAATGTGGGGCAAGCTTCAAACTTGTTTTTGTAGAAAATCAGGCTTTTGTGAGATTTGACCCTCATGTATACTTTTGTGCCAAATTCAAAACTACAATCAATCATGTGAGCATCCACATGCTTCTTCTACCTATTTTGTTCTTGTTGAATATGTTGCCTAATAAGAATTGTTTCTTCATCTCTTACAACTTAACAGGGGCTAATTAAACCATGTACTCAATTCGATTCCAACTCAAAGGAGTCCTATGTTCACGACCATACATTGCCTTTAAAGGTGTCATATAAATGGAATTCTTGTAACTATTGTTATAGTTTGATTAACGTGTACAATTTGCTCATATTCTCTTTCTTCAACATTGGCACTCAATGGGTCCATAGGCTATATTGCCTTGGTGTTTTTTTTTTTTCATAATATTTGCTCCTCCATTAATTTGAAAGTTCACGTCGATGAATATTTAATAAGTTTGGTTACTATGAATGGAGAATATGGAAAACAAAATATTAACGAATTCTATATTCCACCACACAAACGACTCTTGAAATGAGGAACTCCCCAAATGGCGAGCAAACGAGTAAAGAGAATAAAAGTAAAATCGCTATCATGAAGCGAACACTTTGCAAAATCAGAAAAAGAGTTATTTTGACTTGCTTAATTAAAATAATTGAATACTTTGTACATTGAGTTCTTGGATTGATCGACTTGCAGGGCGAACAAATATTATTTTAATGTTTCAATTATTATAATTGGACTACTGGTAATTTGTAGTGGTAAGTGTACAAGTCTAATGAACCAAAAAAATAATCGAGTACCAGTAGCTGACCGAATGGATAAATTAGAAAGATATTTCTAATACTCACCAACACTAAGTCAACAAATAGATTAGTAGACTTTTCCGAAATGATTCCTTCATTTGGTTTTTATGTTTGGCTTGTACATATATTAAAAAACATTATAAGCCTTTTCTCTATGTGAGAATTATTGAGCCTGTAACCAACCAGTATAGCCTTCTGCCTGCAAGGTACTTGCATTTCAATTTGAAATATGAAGTTTTCATTGCTTCCTGTTTTTCGGCTATTTATGTTCTTGTTTTTTCTAAGTACTTCATCCCTTGTCACTACTAATGATCAGCCATTTCTGCTTGCATTCAAATCCCTTGTAAAATCCAATGGTAAGAGTGAAGATCCCTTGGTGAACTGGACTCCCAATATCCACTTTTGCAACTGGACTGGCATAACCTGCAGGTCTAACACAATCAGGGTAGTACAAATTTCACTGCCAGGCATGGGTTTGGAGGGATCCATGTCTCCTCTACTGGGCAACCTCTCTTTTATTCATTCAATTGATCTTTCTAATAACTCTTTAACTGGTCCCATCCCCTCAGAGTTAGGAAACCTCTTTCGTCTTGATAACCTTCAGTTGTATATGAATAAGCTGCAAGGCACTATACCGAATACACTTGGAAAATGTAAGTTGTTAAAAAAGTTGTATCTCACATATAATAATTTGAGTGGAAACATTCCTGCAGAGATAGGATTCTTATCAAATTTACAGCACCTCTTCCTTGGAGGCAACTACTTGACGGGAACCATTCCATCTTCTTTAGGCAACCTCTCATCCCTGGTTGAATTGGAGCTGACACAAACAATCTCCAGGGCTCTATTCCATGGGAATTTGGCAAGTTGTCTCAACTAGAACAGGTTGCTTTTTCTGAAAATGAATTGTCAGGAAACATTCCCACTTCTTTGTCAAACATCTCTACCTTGACATATCTAGGAATGAACGTAAACCGCATTAGTGGTCACATTCCACAAGAATTGGGGCTGCTCAGGAATCTAGAACTGCTTTACCTTTTCGGTAATGAATTTTCTGGCACCATTCCTACATCGTTGTCGAATATGTCAAGTTTGCTCTTTCTAGATATTTCTCGAAACAAACTAGTTGGAAACATTCCACAAGAATTAGGCTTCCTTCCAAAACTACAAGAGCTTATATTTTTCCAAAATGAATTGTCGGGTTCTATTCCCACTTCTTTGTCAAACATCTCTACATTGAATATCTTGGCAGTTGGTTTGAACAACCTTACTGGATTCATACCAGAAGAATTGGGTCTGCTCACCCAAAAGACATATTTGCACCTTAGAGAAAACCAATTGACCGGAGAAGTGCCTACTTCACTATTCAACTGTTCCTCTCTAGAAATATTAGATTTAAGTCTGAACCAGTTAACAGGACACATTCCATGGGAGTTCGGTGCCAGACTAACCAATTTTAGTGTTTTACGTTTACAGGCGAATCAGCTGAGTGGAAGCATACCAAATTCAATTGGAAACTGCTCCAAGCTTACAATGATAATATTGAGTATAAATAAGTTGAGTGGGAGTGTGCCAAATGAGCTTGGCAACTTGCCTCTTCTCCGAAGACTCTACATACACACAAATCTCATTGTAAGTGGCAGCAGTACAACTTTGCCCATTCTCACTGCTCTAGCCAATTGCACTGTCCTCGAAGAAATAATATTAAGCACGAACAAATTGACTGGAGTTTTGCCCCATACCATTGGCCTGCTTTCCCCCAAACTCTCTTACTTAGACTTATCAAGAAACAGCTTAGCAGGTAGCATACCTGAGGAGATTGGAAATATTACCAATGTAACATTCTTAGATCTCAGTGGAAACTTCCTCAATGGAAGCATCCCATCATTGAAAAGATTGGGAGCTTTGGAAAGATTAAATTTGGCAAACAATAGTTTAGAAGGAAGCATTCCTAATGACTTTGATCAGCTAACGCATCTTGGTCTCGTGTCTATTGGCTATAACATGCTTTCTGGAAATATTCCAGATTTTCTTTGTCGCCTCCCACAACTAAGGAGGATTTCTCTTGAGCATAATCGCTTCTCCGGATCCATACCTTCCAATTTAGAATATTGCAAGAATCTGGAACTTCTTGACTTATCTCATAATAGACTAGAGGGGAGCATACCGCAAGAGGCTTTTAACTTCCCTAATCTGCAATTTTTATCTAGATTTGTCATGGAATTTATTAGAAGGCCCCTTGCCTGCAACGATTAGTAAATTAGTAATGGCAATATCTATAGACATCTCTGCCAATCATCTCAGCGGATCAATTACAGCAGCAATTGGAAGTTGCTCTGCACTAGAATCATTGAATTTATCTGGAAATGTATTGCAAGGTTCTGTAAATACCCAAAAATCCATACACGAACAACACAGTGAAATACAGGATAATTTTTTTTTGACTTGCTTGACACATAACATGGCGCAACATGTCGTCACCAAGTATACAACTAACACTGTGAACAACTTGATACAAGGATGGCCATAAAGGAAGCACGGAAACATTCACACATATCAAGGACAATTTACTTTTCTTTTTGACAAGACAACATAGAAGTGCAATCACAGAACACAGTTACAGTTAGGGCCAACCACAAGGAGATATTCTTGAGGGTTATTTATTTTAGAAGGACATCTTGCAATTCTTAGCTTACGTTTTCAAGGAGACTCAGGATATGATTCATACAATTCATCTTACCAAGTTAAATTTATTCTTTTTACACAGAGTAATTATCTTTAAATCTTCTCTATAAAGGGCTCTTAACCACTAAGATTCGTTCTTGCCCACAAGATTTAACAACAAGGTGCCTTGAAAAAGGGTAAGGGGGAGAAGGTCGACATGAAACATTTTTAGGACCTCATTAGTTATTCGCTAGGGCTCTTAACCAGATTTAACAACAACTTTACTTAGGCTTCGCTAAAAGTATTAACAAGGAGTAAAAGAATTTACTTTCCAAATGGCTGAGAGATAGATTGTGTGGTTTCAAAATTGTTTTCTCCTATTTTTTAAATCTTATTATCCTCCAACAATTAATAGTTCATTTCACCTTAGGGTCATTTTACAAATTTTACCATGAAAGGCATAATGTTCACTAGAGGAGCTAGGGTTATCGTGTTATAAGGTTTACTTGCAATGATAGTCTTGCCCTTGTTTACTTTAAGAATTTCCTGCTCTCAAGTTGGTGACCCCTATGTTATTTTATCTGAATACAACTTTTAATTTAACTTCCAGAAGTATTAAACAATCCCATGTTCGTTTACTTATGACATTTTATTACTAAGTCATGTCCAGGTTTGACTCAAAATTTATTCTCAAGGCAAGGTTGTAGCAACACTCATTTACAAGAACAAAACAAGATTACATCAATTCTTAAAGTACTAATACTCCACAAGTCACTCAACAACAATAACCAAATTTTCTTATAATTTCAATGATGGTCAAACAATACAAGGTTTCCAAAGTTCAGATGACAAGTCCACAATATATTATACTAAGACGTTAATCCTCTTTTAAACTTTCCACTGGACGTTAACAACAATTGAACAACATAAAAAAGGTTTCGAGCAAAGGAACTTCTCAACTGAGGTTGATGACAAAAGTCTACAAATCTATCCCTCACCTACACGCAAAATCCATCTGTAGCAAATTTTCCACAAGAGTCAGTTCATGAGAAATGAGCAAGATAAGGCTACACAAAACCACCATAACTATTATCTAACAATATCATGAAAAGAAGCAGTTTATTACGAGATTTTGGGTCAAACCTCTAAACACTACTAGCACATCAAGTTATAATGAGGTCTATAACATGTCAATCAAAGAAGGAGAAGACCTTGTACTTCAGTCAGGAGAAAATGCAACGAAAGTAACAATCACATGAGAATGGCCCTTGGCCCTATAAGGAGAAAACAAACAATCTAGCAGAAACAGAATTCCCATCAAGTAAGTAATTAAACAATAATTACAAGATTAAGATTTGATATAAATATACCATCCATCTAGAATTTTATCAAAGATACCAATGCATAGGCTAAAATAATATAATTCTAAAAATACAAAATTTTGATCGGCCCAAGAAAAGGGAAAACACGGGTTCCAAAAGTTTAACACAAAAAGTTATGTATAAATGAGTTTCAAACCGGAAATGAATTAGAGTATACACACAACATAAGTTTCGAAGCGAAGGCATAGTATACTAGTTTTGACCATTAACTACAAAGAGATCTACCAATCATCCAAGAAGGGTCAAAGTCTCACAAGCTAGTAGCAAACACGTGAGAGAAGAAGGGGGGGGTTTCGTCCAACAAGAGTATACAGTAATGTCATCAACAATTTTATAACACTAAAGGTTTGCAAACTTCCACAATAATTCTAATGTTTGATTAATTTAAAATAAATTATCCATTTCCCAAAACAACCATATTTTAAGGCAACCCTTTGTAACACAGACAACCATCACACAAAGATACAAACATAACTTCTAAGTGACATTATCAAAACAAAACCTTCTGTTATGAATCCATAAGATTATCAAATGAAAGCTGAGTTTTTCCCGAAGGTTAATCACATTTAACGAAATTTCCATCACAAACTATTACGGTAATTATGTGCATAAAAACCGACCAATATTAATTAATAGCGTTAACATTACAAGGGAGAAAATAATGCAAGTTAGGAAAAATAGAAGAGCGCCACCAGCAAAAATTCTGAGGGGGGGGAATTAGACCAACTATTTTAGTGTCAACGAGGTACTGGATTCGCACAATGAACCCTCCAGCTCAGTTGATTCGAAAAACTAGTAATGGTTCAAGTTGATAGGGATGGTCAAGGTACTTCTTGAGGATGGCCTTAAAAGCCTAGAAACAAGATGAAAGATAGTATAAGAGTCTAAACACGCGAGACGGAAAAACGCGTTGCACACAAACCTTTTTATTCTACCAGTTTTAATACCAAAACTCTACGCTGGCTAGCCCACGCATTGCTCACACAATCCTACAACCTTTCTTTCTCGATGCAAAAAGGTTATCAAAGGGACTTGCGAAGGAGCTAACAAAAAACGTCAAGGACAAACTTGGGTGCTAGGAAGGTGGGTTTCATAGTTATTGTAAACTTACCTCCATGATATCGAAAATACTAGCTTGATCAACATAATAACTTGCAACTCAATCGCAGAGAAGAATTAATACATAAACAAACAGACGAAGTTATATCATTCGAGTAATACAAACATTCAGAGGAGAGGGCACACGCATCCTTTCAACCCACATACTGTTAATGATAAAAGCTAAAACAAGAAGAAACAAACAGAAAGGGAAATCTCCCATCATGACATCCAACTGACAAATCAATGCAAGGAAAAGTGGTTCGATTTCACAATATTTTTAAATAAAATAACAGTAGAGAAGTGTAGAAATATCTTACCTGTTTCTCCAGCTTCAACAGGTCGTACAGACTCCGCATGGGTCAGCATAAGAACTGTAGGTACTGGAATCCCGGTGCACCAGTTCTAAGCGGTCCACATTCATGATCCGCGAGACCATGCAATTAAAGAGGGTTTTTTTTTTTTTTTTGTCAAACAGTTCACAAGCATTATTGTATTCGAAATGACTCCATGCACTTGTGCTCAATTATTGATTTCCTTAAGTTTTTACTTCTTGTGGGATTCGACAACCAACTCATATACCATATACGTGCTACCACAAATACAAGTGATCTACACAAGGCTGGAGGAGATATATTCAGAGAAGAACCTAGCAAGGATGTCACTGTAAATGAAGTAGCTTGGTACTAAAGTCATACGCACCTCCATTCATCTCACTACCTGGGCTCTCATTCCCTGATAGAGTAACGTAATCAGGGGAGAACGTTAGATAATAGGAAATGACTGCAACAACAGCAACAATATTCAGTACTAATGCAACCATCATCTAAGACAAAAAGATGTAGAGAACAAGGAACATATGAACGCAGATTGCAAAGATGCCAGGACACTTATATTATCAATAACTTCATTAAATTATCAACAATTATGATGCACGTTTACAAAGCAATTTATGGCCCAAGATTTAACAATGGTGGAAAGATTTTTACTGAACAACCTCGTCTTGTACGGACACGAGTGAGACTGGTAAGAGATCTTGAAGGCTTTGAAGTGGCCTGCATATTCCGTCTTCTCATTAGGACTTTTGCTAGCTTCCAACATGGTTGCCTCATCAGTGCCAGGAACACAGCCAAAAACTCGAAACAGGTTGCTGTATGAACCAGTTGCCACACGAAGTCCATCCCCACTTAGACAGCACTCAAATTTGTCAAATATCGAATCATTTTCATATAAATCACATAACTTGGGCTGTAAATGTTCGTGGACTTTGAATGTTGCAACTGGGCAAGATTCCATGTTTATATCCCAGAGCTTGAGAGTCATATAATCACAACATAGGATATATCGGCCATCCTTTCCAAACTTAATATCAGAGATCGAAGCAATTATCTCTGTAAAAAAAATGATCTTGAGCCAGGTGCTTCCTGCTCCTCAAATAATTTTGCATGGTTGTCACACAAAGCTGATTGCCGCATGTCAATCAGGTGCACCGTACCCTTGGAGCTACTGTATGCTAACATATTGCAGTGACTAGGATGAAATTCTACTGATGTTATCACCTCAGTAAGATCTTCCATGTTGAATTCACCACCTGGACCGGAAGTGAATTTCCAAAATGAAAAGGCAAGATAGCTCAACTAAAACTTTATCTTGTTCTTCTACTACAACTGCAAGATCTTGCAACAACTGATCATGA
The DNA here is from genome assembly GCA_019776745.2 of Taxus chinensis. Classification (NCBI taxonomy): domain Eukaryota; kingdom Viridiplantae; phylum Streptophyta; class Pinopsida; order Cupressales; family Taxaceae; genus Taxus; species Taxus chinensis. The sequence continues at coordinate 408,552,016 of CM034155.1, forward strand.
CTGTGGTCACCTGCAACCAGAACATCAGGATCAACACCAACGGTTCCTTGGGATCACCCTGCAGCAGTTGTCGCACGTACTCTCTATGGAGGCCACTGATTTTCTGAGATAAGTTACCTCTCGACCCTGTAGATACTGCATACAGCCAAATACCTCCTCACGGCACTCCTAGCAGAATTTCAGTTCTACGCTCCACTGAAACTACCTGCACAGCACGATTTTGAGAAACCACACCCACCCACGCAACATCAGCCTGTGACAGACCTTCATTTCACCATTAATGAACCATTATCCATAACACGCTGTAGCAATTCATCTATTTCAGCATTTGATGGAGCGCGACAAGCATTCCATGGTTTTGGACAAAAACAACAGGTAGACCCATGTGACAGTAGATGACAAGTCAACATTTTCATAAATGGGAAGGTAGGAGACAAACACACGGAAGATAAAAACTGATCCTTTTTTAGAACTACGCAGCCAAGCAAGGAGGAAGGCATACGGTGGGTCGGTAGGAAAACAGTTAGTTTCATTAATCCCCACCAACATATGCCAAACAAGGCACCAAATAAAATAAAAAGGGAATATGGCAGGAGGCCATACACTCTACCATGCACCCCTCTTGCTAGAAAACAAGGAAATAAAGAGTCCGAGGACAACAATGTAGCCCACGTCTCCTCATGTCTAGCCCATCGCATCCATAATCCAACGTGGGAGGAAAGGCAATGGTCGCAACAATAAGTGCACCCCGGAATTAAGAATTGCAATGAGGCATGCGTGTGGGATCAGACAGTCAAGGCGGGAGTGACAAACAAATCAAAAGGATAGTTTAACGATAACAGAGGATGATATCGATAACAATCGATATAAAGGAGGTAATAATAAAATACAATCATAATGTCATTATTATTATTATTATCATTATTATCATTTTACAGCTTGTAAAATAATTATCAATTATAGTCATAATGGTCAGCAATCGAGGTCGACGAAGGCACAACGACACTCCATGCTTAGCACTCGATCGCCACAGGACGAATAGGTCTAATGTAGAACAGGGCATTACATTCTCCTCCCCTTAAGAAAGCATCGTCCTCGATGCGACATTACACGGAGGAAAGTAAATGGTTCGCAACCAAGAACAGGTAAAGGAGAAAGTACACCCTATGGTTTAAGATTTTAGTTGATTAAAGCATGGTCACAAGGTAGCCTTAGGAACATTTGGTAGAATTTTTTTTTTTCTTTTATCTTTCAATGTTCTGTGAAGATTGGTAGTTCTTTCTTGTTCATCATTTCATTAGTCTCTTTCCATTATCATTATTTCTAGTTTTAGTTTCTTTTAAAATATCATCATTGAAGAGTTTTGATTTATTCCTTATTGTGGGTGCCCAACATGAACTGCTAACACAACACCCTATCAGGTTCACAAGACCCTACAGATTCACAAGCACACAAGTATATACTTCAAGACTGTATTACACCACAAAATGGTTACACAAATACGGAATAGAATAGGCACAGTCCACATAACATAGTACTCGTCACACATCAATGACTGACATACAAAATACTCAAACAAAAGAGTACTACAATCCACCAGACATTTCCTCAATTTGCATCAATGAAAAATTCACATAACACCAAACCATGCTACAGGTACATAGTATCCACAAGGGAATCAATGACATAACCATAACATCACAACACATATCCATCTGACATGAGTAACACATACATCAAAAGACCACTACCAAAAAGCACAATAACTCAACATATATCCTGAAACATCAACCATACAGACAAATATCATAAGCCTCCCTCAAACTCTTATGCCTCCCTCAAGCCTCCCTCTTATGCCTCCCTCAAATCTCTTATGCCTCCCTCAAACTCTTATGCCTCCCTCAAGTCTCTTATGCCTCCCTCAAGTCTCTTATGCCTCCCTCAAGGAGGCCAGTTGACCCTATGGTCCAAGACACATAGAGTTCGAACACTCCTAACCCAAGTGACATAATAACGCGTGGTTCAACAACCCGCTAGTTATATGTACTCCTTGGGGTGTACCCCCATACAACGAAGTGGGTCCATAGGTCCAACCAATCCATGGTGCATCCTATGACCCTATTCCACACATCACGACAATAGAACCAGCACAACAATCCAATCAAAGTGCCAAGTGGCAAAGTACAAGCCTTGGGCAAGGTGGTAAGAATTCCAAATTTAAAAGAAGACCCCAAATCAAGCTAAAATAAATGGCCAAATAGCCAAAGTTAGTATCAAAATCCCCATGTTAGTGCCACAAACCAAGGAAATGCCCAAAATTGTAAAGCATGGCAATCAAGAAAAGATGTTGGTCCTTACAAAATAAAGTAAAAGCTCAATTTACGAATAAAATCAACTTATAATAATGTCACATTACGATAACTGTGTGGCCTTATCTAGCCACCAAAGGGGTACTCAACGAGTTGCTAGCACTCGGAACATCGAGCCTCAGCTCATAAAATACATATCAATAATACAACTGTCATCACCTCCATCTGAATCATCCCGCCACCACTTCGACAAGGCTAAACATAGTCATAGATACACTAAGGTTGCATACATACAACCACATAGGGAGAGAGGAAAGATTCACATGTTATCTACTAAACCGAGTTTTGACTCGAGTTATTGACCCATGGTACACCATTCCTCACTCTCAACATACACTTCTACGATTTCCCTCAGGGTCGGTTAGCGTAAGGTTCACAACATAACATACAACAACATCACTAACATAACGGTGGCACACACATAACTACCATAACGTCTTACATATGGTACATATACAGGGTAGATCACGATCATACATTCACTGAGTGTAACACATCACTTTACCACATTCTGCACCCAAAGCGCAATCACCATACGATAGGGTTCATACACTCACCGTATGACCCAAAATCACAACATGAAGCATTACATATTTGCACAAATCATACATATGATGAACATAGTACATCTCAACATAACATCTACTGTTGCATAACAAGGTGGTACACACATTTCTTCAAAACATGGTAAAAAAAACATCATGGTACAACTCATTTCTTTTAACATCAATCTAGTCATACAACACATTGATACACTTACATATCACAATATGTCACAATGCTCTAACACTATGTCATCCACTTTATAATTCTTTTCACACATCTCAAACAACAACTCACACGTGAACTCTTCATAGAATCCACAAGAAGGAGAGAGAATACTCCCATCCCCAACATATCAACATGATCACAAACACGCACAAGGTGACATACACATCACGTGCGTTCACAATATCACAATTACGACAATAGATCACATCACGTTTAAAGCACATTACTCTTCCAATATCTACCACCATCATGCAACATCATCATCATCATGCAGTATCATCATGTAACACCACCACCACCATGTAACATCATCATATAACACCAATCCGGCCCATAGGTTCGAGAGCATGAACCTATGCTCTGATACCAAGTGTAACGACCCAAAAATCCATACACGAACAACACAGTGAAATACAGGATAATTTTTTTTTGACTTGCTTGACACATAACATGACGCAACATGTCGTCACCAAGTATACAACTAACACTGTGAACAACTTGATACAAGGATGGCCATAAAGGCAGCATGGAAACGTTCACACATATCAAGGACAATTTACTTTTCTTTTTGACAAGACAACATAGAAGTACAATCACAGAACACACTTACAGTTAGGGCCAACCACAAGGAGATATTCTTGAGGGTTATTTATTTTAGAAGGACATCTTGCAATTCTTAGCTTACGTTTTCAAGGAGACTCAGGATATGATTCATACAATTCATCTTACCAAGTTAAATTTATTCTTTTTACACAGAGTAATTATCTTTAAATCTTCTCTATTATGACCTTTATTTGCTTAATTCGTTTATCAAGAAAAAGGAGAATTTCAATTCCACCAGGCCATCTGCTCACCACTAATGCTACTAAGATTCGTTCTTGCCCACAAGACAACATGGTTTTAAGTTCAACACACTTAAGAGAAGAGATATAAGGTGCCTTGAAAAAGGGTTAGGGGGATAAGGTCGAGATGAAACATTTTTAGGACCTCATTAGTTATTGTCAGTATTAAATTGAAGCTAGGGCTCTTAACCAGATTTAACAACAACTTTACTTAGGCTTCGCTAAAAGTATTAACAAGGAGTAAAAGAATTTACTTTCCAAATGGCTGAGAGATAGATTGTGTGGTTTCAAAATTGTTTTCTCCTGTTTATTAAATCTTATTATCCTCAAACAATTAACAGTTCATTTCACCTTAGGGTCATTTTACAAATTTTACCATGAAAGGCATAATGTTCACTAGAGGAGCTAGGGTTATCATGTTATAAGGTTTACTTGCAATGATAGTCTTGCCCTTGTTTACTTAGAAGAATTTCTTGCTCTCAAGTTGGTGACCCCTATGTTACTTTATTTGAATACAACTTTTAATTTAACTTCCAGAAGTATTAAACAATCCCATGTTAGTTTACTTATGACATAGGTTTAACTCAAAATTTATTCTCAAGGCAAGGTTGTAGCAACACTCATTTACAAGAACAAAACAAGATTACATCAATTCTTAAATTACTAATACTCCACAAGTCACTCAACAACAATAACCAAATTTTCTTATAATTTCAATGATGATCAAATAATAGAAGGTTTCCAAAGTTCAGATGACAAGTCCACAATACAATATACTAAGACATTAATCCTCTTTTAAACTTTCCACTGGACGTTAACAACAGTTGAACAACATAAAAAAGGTTTCGAGCAAAGGAACTTCTCAACTGAGGTTGATGACAAAAGTCTACAAATCTATCCCTCATCTACACGCAAAATCCATCTGCAGCAAATTTTCTACAAGAGTCAGTTCACGAGAACTGAGCAAGATAAGGCTACACAAAACCACCATAACTATTATCTAACAATATCATGAAAAGAAGCACTTTATTACAAGATTTTGGGTCAAACCTCTAAACACTACGAGCACATCAAGTTATAATAAGGTCTATAACATGTCAATCAAAGAAGGAGAAGACCTTGTACTTCAGTCAGGAGAAAATGCAACGAAAGTAACAATCACATGAGAATGGCCCTTGGCCCTATAAGGAGAAAACAAACAATCTAGCAAAAACAGAATTCCCATCAAGTAAGTAATTAAACAATAATTACAAGATTGAGATTTGATATAAATAGACCAGTCCATCTAGAATTTTATCAAAGGTACCAACGCATAGGCTAAAATAATATTTTTCTAAAAGAACAAAAGTTGATCGGCCCAAGAAAGGGGAAACACGGGTTTCAAAATTTTAACACAAAAAGTCATGTATAAATGAGTTTCAAACCGGAAATCAATTAGAGTATACACACAACATAAGTTTCGAAGCGAAGGCAAAGTATACTAGTTTTGACCATTAACTACAAAGAGATTTACCAATCATCCAGGAAGGGTCAAAGTCTTACAGGCTAGTAGCAAACACGCGAGAGAAGAAGGGGGTTCCGTCCAACAAGAGTATACAATAATGTCATCAATCAAATTTTTATAACACTAAAGGTTTGCAAACTCCACTACAGTACTAATGTTTGGTTAATTTAAAATAAATTGTCCACATCCCAAAACAACCATATTTTACGGCAACCCTTGGTAACACAGTCAACCGTCACACAAAGATACAAACATAACTTCTAAGTGACATTATCAAAACAAAACCTTCCGTTATGAATCCATAAGATTATCAAATGAAAGCTGAGTTTTTCCCGAAGGTTAATCACATTTAACGAAATTTCCATCACAAACTATTACGGTAATTATGTGCATAAAAACCAACCAATATTAATTAATAGCGTTAACATTACAAGGGAGAAAATAATGCAAGTTAGGAAAAATAGAAGAGCGCCATCAACAATAATTCTGAGAGGGGGATTAGACCAAACTATTCTAGTGTCAACGAGGTACTGGATTCACACAATGAACCTCCAGCTTAGTTGATCGAAAAACTAGTTATGGTTCAAGTTGATAGGGATGGTCAAGGTACTTCTTGAGGATGGCCTTAAAAGCCTAGAAACAAGATGAAAGATAGTATAAGAGTCTAAACACGCGAGACGGAAAAACACATTGCACACAAACCTTTTCATTCTACCAGTTTTAATACCAAAACTCTACGCTGGCTAGCCCACGCATTGCTCACACAATCCTACAACCTTTCTTTCTCGATGCCAAAAGGTTATCAAAGGGACTTGCGAAGGAGCTAACAAAAAAACGTCAAGGAAAACTTGGGTGCTAGGAAGGGGGGGTTTCATAGTTATCGTAAACTTACTTCCATGATATCGAAAATACTAGCTTGATCAACATAATAACTTGCAACTCAATCGCAGAGAAGAATTAATACATAAACAAACAGACAAAGTTCTATCATTCGAGTAATATAACATTCAGAGGAGAGGGCACACGCATCCTTTCGACCCACATACTGTCAACGATAAAAGCTAAAACAAGAAGAACAAGCAGAAAGGGAAATCTCCCATCATGACATCCAACTGACAAATCAAAGCAAGGAAAAGTGGTTCGATTTCACAATATTTTTAAATAAAATAACAGTAGAAAAGTGTAGAAATATCTTGCCTGTTTCTCCAGCTTCAACAGGTCGTACAGACTCCGCGCGGGTCAGCATAAGAACTGTAGGTACTGGAATCTGGGTGCATCAGTTCTAAGCGGTCCACATTCATGATCCGCGAGACCATGCAATTGAAGAGGATTTTTGTCAAACAGTTCACGAGCATTGTTGTATTCGAAATGACTCCATGCACTTGTGCTCAACTATTGCTTTCCTTGAGTTTTTACTTCTTGTGGGATTCGACAACCAACTCACATACCCTATACGTGCTACCACAAATACAAGTGATCTACACAAGGCTGGAGGAGATATATTCAGAGAAGAACCTAACAAGGATGTCACGGCAAATGAAGCAGCTTGGTACTAAAGTCATACGCACCTCCATTCATCTCACTACCTGGGCTCTCATTCCCTGATAGAGTAACGTAATCAGGGAGAACATTAGATAATAGAAAATGACCGCAACAACAGCAGCAATATTCAGTACTAATGCAACCATCATCTAAGATGAAAAAGATGTAGAGAACAAGGAACATATGAATGCAGATTGCAAAGATGCCAGGACACTTATATTATCAATAACTTCATTAAATTATCAACAATTATGATGCACGTTTACAAAGCAATTTATGGCCCAAGATTTAACAATGGTGGAAAGATTTTTACTGAACAACCTCATCTTGTACGGACACGAGTGAGACTGGTAAGAGATCTTGAAGGCTTTGAAGAGGCCTGCATATTCCGTCTTCTGTTAGGACTTTTGCTAGCTTCCAACATGGTTGCCTCATCACTGCCAGGAACACAGCCAAAAACTCGAAACAGGTCGCTGTATGAACCAGTTGCCACACGAAGTCCATCCCCACTTAGACAGCACTCAAATTTGTCAAATATCGAATCATTTTCATATAAATCACATAACTTGGGCCGTAAATGTTCGTGGACTTTGAATGTTGCAACTGGGCGAGATTCCATGTTTATATCCCAGAGCTTGAGAGTCATATAATCACGACATAGGATATATCGGCCATCCTTTCCAAACTTAATATCAGAGATCGAAGCAATTATCTCTGTAAAAAAAATGATCTTGAGCCAGGTGCTTCCTACTCCTCAAATAATTTTGCATGGTTGTCACACAAAGCTGATTGCCGCATGTCAATCAGGCGCACCATACCCTTGGAGCTACTATATGCTAACATATTGCAGTGACTAGGATGAAATTCTGCTGATGTTATCACCTCAGTAAGATCTTCCATGTTGAATTCACCACCTGGACGGAAGTGACTTTCCAAAATGAAAAGGCAAGATAGCTCAACTAAAACTTTATCTCGTTCTTCTACTACAGCTGCAAGATCTTGCAACAACTGATCATGACTGTGGTCGCGTGCAACCAGAACATCAGGATCAACACCAACGGTTCCTTGGGATTGCCTTGCAGCAGTTATCGCACTTACTCTCTCTGGAGGCCACTGATTTTCTGAGATAAGTTACCTCTCCACCCTGTAGCTGCTGCATACAGCCAAATACCTCCTCACGGCACTTCTAGTAGAATTTCAATTCTACGCTCCACTGAAACTACCTGCACAGCACGATTTTGAGAAACCACACCCACCCACGCAACATCAGGGCGACAGACCTTCATTTCACCATTAATGAACCACTATCTAGAACACGCTGTAGCAATTCATCTGTTTCAGCATTTGATGGAGCACGACAAGCATTCGTGGTTTTTGGGTAAAAACAACAGGTAGACCCACGTAATAGCAGATGACAAGTGAACATTTTCATAAATGGGCAGGTAGGAGACAAACACACGGAAGATAAAAATCTGATCCTTTTTGAGAACTACGCGGCCAGCAAGGAGGAAGGCATACGGTGGGTGGGTAGAAAACAGTTAGTTTCATTAATCCCCACCAACATATGCCAAACAAGGCACCAAATAAAATAAAAAGGGAATATGGCAGGAGGCCATACACTCTACCACGCACCCCTCTTGCTAGAAAACAAGGAAATAAAGAGTCCGAGGACAACAATGTAGCCCACGTCTCCTCATGTCTAGCTCATCGCATCCATAATCCAACGTGGGAGGAAAGGCAAATGGTCGCAATAATAAGTGCACCCCAGAATTAAGAATTACAATGAGGCATGTGTGTGGGATCAGACAGTCAAGGCAGGGAGTGACAAACAAATCAAAAGGATAGTTTAACGATAATAGAGGATGATATCGATAACAAACGATATAAAGGAGGTAATAATAAAATACAATCATAATGTCATTATTATTATTATTATCATTATTATCATTTTACATCTTGTAAAATAATTATCAATTATAGTCATAATGGTCGGCAATCGAGGTCGACGAAGGCACAACGACACTCCATGCTTAGCACTCGATCACCACAGGACGAATAGGTCTAATGTAGAACAGGGCGTTACAGGTTCTATTCCAGATTCTCTTGGAGATTTACAAAATCTTGTACAGGTTGATCTCTCTTCAAACTTCTTGACAGGAATCATACCAGCGTCTCTGAAAAATTTAAAAGTGTTGCAGCTTTTGAATTTCTCTTACAACAATCTTACAGGAGAAGTTCCAATTCAATCTTTTGGAAATGGCAGTATCAAGGTATCCTTAGGTGGAAATCCTGGTCTCTGTGGACCACAGGTATTCTCGTTACCTTCATGCTCAACACATAAGAGTCACTCTGCACCTGTCATTATAGTGATAGTACCAATTCTTTGTGTTGGTTTTGTCATCCTATCTTGTGCTCTTGTGGGATTCTATCGGAGGGGGCATTTGTGTGGAGAAAGGTTTGATTTCTCACAGCACAAGTCCGACTATGAAAAAATAACACATCAAGAACTTTTCAAGGAAACAAATGGTTTCCATAACGCTAACTTGCTAGGAAAAGGTGGGTTTGGATCAGTGTATAAAGGAATTTTGGTAGATGGTAGACTTGTTCCTGTGAAGGTTCTGAATTCGCAAAATAGGCAAGCTCAAAAGATCTTCAGGGCAGAGTGTCAGGTGTTGCAGACTCTTCGACATAGGAATCTTGTGAGGATCATAACCTCGTGCTCAACTGACGATTTCAAAGGTTTAGTCTTTGAGTTTATGCTCAATGGAAGCTTATAAAATCATTTGTATCCCAAGGAGAATAATGAAAATGTGTGTGAACTGGGATTGGAAATACTACTATACATAGCTAGTGATGTAGCCCATGCTGTAGAATATCTTCATCATGATTCCCCTGTGCAAGTAGTCCACTGTGACATAAAACCTGGAAACATCCTTCTGGATGAAGATATGACAGGCCATGTTACAGACTTAGGTATCGCCAGCTTAACAGGTACAATCTCCTCTGATTCTCTTTCTTCAACACTGGCACTCAATGGGTCCACAGGCTATATTGCCCCAGGTGTGACTTTTTATAACCTTGCTTCTTTGTTTCCTCAAACTTTTCAAGATTGATTGTAATTATAATTTAATTATTATTGGCATGAATGCAGAATATGGGGTAGGCCAGAGGGCTTCCATACAAGGAGATGTGTACAGTTATGGCATTTTGCTTTTGGAACTATTGACAAGAAAGAGGCCAACTGATGACATGTTTGTTGAAGGCTTGAACTTGCATAACCGGGTAAACTCAAGATTTCCAAATAGATTGTTTGAGATAATTGATAACAGTTTATTGAATGAGGTGCAAGTGGTTGAAGATGAAGAATTGGAAGAAAATCAAGTATACAAATGCCTGGTTTCTTTAGTACTTGCTGGTTTGGAATGTTCCAAGTCCTCTCCTGCAGATCGACCGAATATGAGAGATGTGGCAAAGTTGTTGGATCGCCTCAAGGAGGACTTTGTGAAACAGACAAACGCTTCTAATCCTAATAGAATTAGACGCACTATATCTAATTTGATAGCAACAAAAACTGGTCCTGCTTCATATGAAGAGAAAAGCTCTTCAATGTCCTAGTTTCCTGGCAACAAAGAATGTAAAGTTATTCTACAACTTAGTATGTTAGTCTGTAGCACATTGAAAATTTCAGATATGTCTGTGGTAGCATTTTGAAATAAATCTATTGACATGAACATATATTTCAAACATATATATATATATATATATATATATATATATATATGATTAAACATTTGAATATGATCTCAAGATGACACTGTGAAGGGTGGGAGAAAGTGTGCAGAAGAAATGGTTAAATTGTAGACATCGGGGAACGTAAATTGCTACGAAGTGGATGAATATTGAAATAATCGTTAGATTTTATGATTTTAGAGTGGTGAGAAACTGGCTGATTATTAGATTAAATGAAATCTTATTGATATGCTTACAAGTAATTCTCATAAATTTCCTTTCAAGTGTCTTGGGCATTTTGTTCGTAAAATCCTTGACACTTTTGGTTCCTTGAATTTGATCTTTTGGCTATACTTTTTAAGTGTTTTTAGGCATTTGGTTTTTTTAAAGCAACATTAACACTTCTGGATATTCTAGTTGTCTCCTTTGGTCGGGATGTATTTATTTTGTGAACTTATTTATTTTTCATTGTAATCATTATATTGGTTTATTTAAATTTATTAAGAACTTACAAACTTTCTTGTAGATTTTTTTATCATTGAAATACACTAATTTTTGTTAAATAGATAATTGAAACCCAAACATAACATATCACTCAAGTTTTGGAATTTTCGTATTATTTGATTATTTCAGCTAAAAAATGTATGATAAATATGAGGATATTTTTTCTATTTTATAGTTTCTCTATACTCCAAAACATATGTTCATCCTAAGTCTTCAAATTTTAATTTTAATGTTAAAAATTACTATATATTTCAAATTATCAATATTATAACAATTGACATTATGCTAGATCATTAATGTTTATTTTGGATGTGACCTTATATCAAAGATATATGTGAACATATCCATAGTAAAACTTATCCTTATTGATTCTAGTCAATGGAAGATTGTGCTTTTTTTTTATTACATTGTGGACCTAAAGATTCTATTGGGGAGGAATTATAATTGTCTCTTCTACACAAAGTTTTATGTCAATGTAAAAATTTTCTATGCTATTAACAATAGAAAAAAAAAATCATTTCTCAAGACGCAAATCAGTTCTTGTCCCTTCCCACTTTTGTACATAGTTGTCGATGTTCATTTGGATCATTTAAGTCATGAAAATATATATACAAATTTCAATTGTTATTGATGTAATATTGAATATAAATTCAATGCAATGAAGGATAATGTCATGTGTTACATCTCACCTCTTGAGTTTTGTGAAATATTATTACGGAGACATAATTGTACAACTACAATGCTACATATCGATAAAAACTACATAGACGCCAGACCATTGGAGCTAAACATTGGTTTTTCAATCACATTTAATCATCACTAACAAAAAATTTCACTTTGGTCTCTATTAGGCAATGACACAAATTTATCTCACACCTGTTAGAATTTAAGTTTGTCATGGTACTCCTAGAAACACTTGTAGGAAAGGGGAAGCATGCACTAGTAATTTCCTCCACACAAACATCATTGTAGTAGAAGCATACAAATAATTTTACTAGATCAGAACAATTTTCTTCAGCAATCCTAAATGCATTCTTAAAAATGAAATATTAAAGATTTTCTTATATTTGATTCCTAAATTATAACCTCTTCCAGAAAATCCTCTATATTGTACATCACTTTGAGTGAATGATGAATTACGACACCTAATACAACAACTTATTCATCAAGGAAATATCATGCCTAAATACAATCCTTGAAGAAATATTATAGCTCACACACTGAACAAAGAGGAGACACAATGACTTTGCATATATTATTATCGACTAAAAAAACTCCAGTGAACCGTCATTATCGACTTCTCCAATTGTATGACCTTCTAGACTAGCTACAAGACACATACTTCTTCATTGATGTTGAACTAAATTCAAGGTTATAATCAAGTTATCATACATCTTGGAGATTGTAAGAAAACATCTTTGAAGAGACATAAAGGATTATAAAAATAGTCTTGTATGAATTTTATTTTGAACAATTCTCTAACACCAATCATGTGATTGATGGATAATCTTTGAAATACCTTCCTTCATAACATAATTATCTACTCGGATGACATACTAATATTTAACAATATTTGGGAGGAGCATGTGGAGCACATCTCATGTATCTTATACACCTTGTGCAAACAAAAGTTACAAGACAACATAACATTGAATATTTAGTGTAACACAACTATAGTATCTCGACTACATCATTGATTGTGTCAAAATCTTATGGCTGTATACAAGACCAAAGTAAACTAAGGTTGACCTACTCCACATAATCTTAATGACATGAGGATTATTCTTTCTTAATAACAAAAGCACTTTATTCGAGGCTCAGAGGCATTATCCAAGCTAAAACCCACGGCAACGTTGAAATTTTAGGATCATTTGGGTAGTTGCATCAACTAGGAAACTACTACCTATTTTTGTTATGTTTTTTCTATGCAGAAGAAAAAAAGAAAATGAGAATGAGGTTTAGGGGCACTTATTCTAGGAAAAAAAATGGCGTTCTTATAGTGTCTGACCAAATGAAAGAATGAGGTAGCTTCTCATGAGATATGGTTACAACAATGTATAAAAGACATGGGTTTTCTCACCAGAGAGTCACATTGTTTCACCTATGCAACAAACGGGTCTCCAACCTTTGACAACGTCTTCCACAATTGTGCCAAATAGAGAACTTTGAAATAGGGTATGGACACCCATCAAAACATAAAAGGTAGAGGGATATTGTCAAATGTATTGGTTGCAAATGCTCTAGTAGACGTGTATGCAAATGATGAACCTTACACAAGGTAGGTGAATTGTTTGAACAAAAGCATAAAACAAGCATCCTGTAACACCCGCAAAATTTCACACATGAAACCTGAAGCCAAGAAAAAATTATAATAGAAAAATTATGGAATAATTTATTTTTTGTTTAAAGAAAGATGAAACATTAAGTTAATCCCTAGGTTAATAAATGATCATCAAAAAATTAATTAAATCATAATGTTAGATAAGAGCATTGATTATAGTTGAGTTTAAAATATTTCATTCCATTAATCCTAAATAAAATTAATACCCAGGTTCCTAAGGTCACGCAAAATTAACTAATTAAATCCCAAGTCAAAATAATTCTTTCACTTATACTAAGAAAATAAATTAATTCTCCATTGCAAAAGAAAACTAAACTAATAAGGGATAGTCTAACTAAATAGAAAGAGAGTTTATAATATTAAAACAAAATACAACAACATATGGCTTAATTACTTTCAAGTCACTCAAGTGGCCCCATTCAAAAGGGGACCCATGTGATCAAATGATCCCCCCCACCACCCCCCACACCTAATTTTTGTAGGAGGAATTTTAAGCCATTAGAAGAAGGGAATCAAAACAAACCTAAAATTCTTTAAGACTTTTATTCCTCTCTTCTTTATTCATTTAATTCATTTCTTTATTTGTGTTTTAAAAGTTAGAGGATGAAGGAAGAGGAAGAAGCCATGGATGAAGGACGTTGCAAGCTTGGAGATGGATATAAACATCTCCAAACCCATGATATTTTATTCCTCTTTTTATATTCTACCCTTTCACAAGGGTTTGTAAATTTTTCCATTTAGAAAACAAGATTTAATAGATTTCCCATTTGGGTTTTATATATATACACATATAGTCACTTATGTGTGTCTATATATATAGATACTTTGGTAACTAAAGTAAGTACAATTATAACAATTTCTAACTACTTATAGGAAAATGATAATAAAAAATAATAAGATTTTTTATTTGGGGACAATTCAACACTTATAGTCCTTGTTATCAATTAATAGGAAAGTAATAACTTCTATATGCTCCAACATGAAATCCATACAAAGAAGAAAATAAAAATAACTATGGATCCCTCTATTATATATATATATATATATATATATATATATATATATATATATTTTTTGTATGACTGATAATTTAAATAACCGTAGTAATCACATTTAGCAAGAAGAACCAACCAAATTATGAATGGGTACATTCCTTCTCAAAATTGGATCTATTAACATTCATTACAAGTATATAGAGCATGATATAGCATAGTGAGGAGTATGAATATATATAACTATATACAAAAGAATGGGTAATTGAGCAAAGTAAGTGCAATCAACAAGATAATTATTGCTTTTAAAATGATGCCTATCAAAAAAACTCTAAAATAAATACATTAAGAGAGATGCATTCCATTTCAATCTATACCCAAATCTTCCACTTGCTCCAAAAATAATACAAATCTTAATAATTTATTTTCACCAAGGCTCATCACAATTTGAACTTGTAATTTTTCTCACTCCACACTTTTAAAAGGGATTTACAAGATAAGTAAATTCCAAGAGTTCAACATCTTAATCACAACTTACAATCTTAAAATACATCAAGGTGGAATGTTTAGATTTAAACAATATGCCACAAGAGAGCTTTCCACAAGGAAAAGTTACAAGTTTTCCAATAAGCATGTCTTCCTCACAAGGTAGCTTCGACTAAAAATTTCTTCAATCTTCACAATGGATTCACAAACAAGGAAGGGGGGGTAGAAAATACTCTCCGCCAAACCCTAAATCAATTAAGGGAAGAATCATTTCCCTTAATGGACCCCAAGTCCCAACCAAGGAACTATGAAGGGAATTAAGAAACATTGAAAACTACCACAAAAAGGCTTCTCCACAAAACACACACACATAAGACAAGCAACTCCACCAAGATCACATAACCAACAAGTTTACACGTACACAACAAAAAAAAGGTTTTAGGATCAAATAAAGTAGAGAAAGGGTTATGGGAGACCACCTCCTTATGCCTCCAAAGTGAAGTGGGAGTCTTTCCCTAAGCCTCCAAGTGCACAATAATAATCACACAATTCGTTATCTCTCCCTTGCAACAAGCAACAAATCCATGAATCCCTTTTCTCTCCCCATAGGAAAGATTCCCATTCACACTCCCACAAATTTACATGCCTCACAGATACTCCATTTTCCCTCCCCAATGGTCCTATACCCTTCTCAACACACCCAACTAATACCAACTACTAAACCAACCCACACAACATCATCACAAGAAAAAATACACTTCTAACAAGCACAACATTGCTTACAACAACAAAGTAGCATAATAATAAAATTCTAGAGAGCCTACCTCTCCATCAAGATCCAAGAAAAAAATTCACAAGACTCTCAAAATCAAGGACAAACAGTCCAAAATCTCCCAAATCCAAAAGTGTACAAGACACCAAATGAGCAAGTAACCCCTGTTCAAACAAAAAGTCACAAATAAAAAAAATTGGGAAGTGAGGATGATGAGGTGGCTCCATGTAGGATGCCACTTCATCATCCCCCATCCTCACACTCAAGTCAAAATATCAAAACCAAGAAACATCAATGCACAAGCAAGGACTATGACAACCCACATGGCTCAAAACTTGCACACCATGCTTTCAAGGGACAAAAATAAATTTGGGAAGAGAGAAAGTGCAATGATTTTCCTTCTCCTACACACAAAGATGGACAAAGAAGTAAAAATTGAGCTTCCCAACCCATATGTAAGGTTTTTGGGCCAAATTAAGAGGCATGGGACAAGCCTTGCTTGTCCTACAAGTCTCCAAAAGTGCCCCCCAAATCAAAATCCTACTTATAAAATTGGGATGGAGTAAAATACTCTCAAATCAACATAAATTCATCTTATACAAGGACTACAAGATCACATCATTACCATAAATCACATCTCTACTTTGGTTAAATTAAACAAGAGGGATTAACTCAAATAAACACACAATTACACATGCTAATAAAGTGAGGAATTTTTCCAAATTTAAATACACAAAACATAAATAAACACATAAAAAAATTAATGAAAGGGACACAATCCACCCCATGGCCACATATGTGAAATCATCCCCCCCATGGGAGACTTCCAAACATGACAAGCAATACAGTACACAAAACAACATTACACAAGTTGTCAATTTGGCCTCGTTGCTCAATGCTCAACATCCTTCAGTGGTTGGTCTCCTATCACCTTTGATGTTTGTGATAAAAGTATTACACACAAAAAATACCTCTCTGGCCTTTCGGTCATATTAACAACATCGAGAAATATTTTTATATATATATATATATATATATATATATATATATATATATATATATATATATATATATAACTCCAAATTCATCATTCAACATTTAACAATTCTATTATCCATCAATATGCCAAAGTCTAACCCTAACATTCATGAGATTACAATTATATTCCAACATCTCAAAAACATAACATGTCAGTGTAAAATCCATATCCTAGAAATCAACATGCATCTAGCGATCTAACATCACTATCTAGTGCATCATGATAAAACATAAACATCATAGTGTCAATAATCCACATATCAGTATAATCTAGCATCTATTGATCAATGTATCATAATCACATGTCTGAACATCATTTTATTAGTATCAATATCAAGATAGAGCAGTGTCAGATAGGAGTGGGCACTACATCCCCCTCCCCTTAGACTCGACTTCCTCCTGGAAGTCACTGGAATAGATGAGGAAAATGAGTTTGCAAAATAGTAGCATCCTCCCAAGTGGTTGCAGTCTCGTCATACCTATCCCACTGGACCCACACCTGGTCAATCTCACGGCCTCGAAGGCCTAGGGTCTTATGCTCTATGATGCACACGAGCTCCACTGACACCTGCCCCTACTCCTACACCTGCAATGCGGTCCAATCCAAAACATGAGAGGGATCTGGAATATATCTCCTAAGTACAGATACATGAAAAACATCATGCACACGAGACAAGCTGGGTGACAATGCTAGACGATAGGCCAAGGGACCGATACACTCCAAGATCTCAAAGGGGCCCACAAATATCAGAGCTAACTTAGAACCTTTTATCAACACGGATCGGACTCTTATGAGGCCTGACACGAAGAAACACTGTTGTGCCCACCTCAAAAGTATGATATGTCCTCCTCAGATCTGCATACTTCTTCTACCTATCCTGAGCGTCCTGAAGCCTCTGATGAATCAAGACAACCTATTGCTCCATATCCTGTACCAAATATGGCCCAAGAGAAACCATGTCCTCTAACCTATCCCAACTCAAGGGTGTCATGCACTCTCTGCCATACAACACTTGAAAAGGAGCCATGCTAATTGAACTCTCAAAACTATTATTGTAGGAAAACTCCACCAAATATAGGTACTCCTCCCACCTAGACTACTGGTCCATGACATACATCCACAACATATCCTCCAAAATTTGATTCACTTGCTTTGTCTTCCCATCTGTCTCTAGATGATAAGTTGTGCTAAAATTGATACTCGTACCAAGAACCCATTGCATGGTGTTCCAAAAGTGAGAAGTGTATAAGGGATCATGGTCACAAATGATATTATATGGAATCTCATGTAGTCTGAAAATCTCATCAAGGTATACTCACACTTATACACTAGATATATAGTTGGTATTCACCGGATAAAAATGAGCCACTTTTGTCAATTTATCCACCGTGACTATGATGGTGTCATGGTGGTATCTCGACATCGGTATCCCTATAATGAAATCCATGGAAATGGTGTCCCATTTCAACTCTGGTATGGCATGCAGGTACAGAAGGCCAACAGGATGTTGATGCTTGGCCTTCAACTTTTGACACTCTAAACAATGTGACACAAATTGAGCTACATCCCATTGAAGGCCTCTCCAATGATAAAGTTGTCTCAAGCTAGCGTGGATCTTCTTCACCCCTGGATGGGCTAAATAAGGTGCACGATGTGCCTCTTCCTAGATATCTTGTCTCAAGCCTCCATCTCTAGGAACATATATTTGACCTCTGTGTCGAAGAAGACCATATTCCTCTAATGAGAACCCATCAAACCTCCCCTCAAGGGGTCTCTAAAACTCAATCTTTGATTTGACTGCGAGGTAGAAACTA
Source organism: Taxus chinensis (assembly GCA_019776745.2). Lineage (NCBI taxonomy): Eukaryota > Viridiplantae > Streptophyta > Pinopsida > Cupressales > Taxaceae > Taxus > Taxus chinensis. The sequence goes on from CM034155.1 coordinate 408,570,721, forward strand.
TTGTGAGGAAGCTACTACAAAATATTGCTCCACAAATTTGTACTCACTGAGGTAGCCATAACCAAATGTCTACGTCTACTCATGGCATCTGCAACAACATTTTCTTTCCCCTTCACATTCTTTATCTCCATGTTGTACTTACAAAGAAATTCCATCCAACTCTACTAACGAGCATTGATATTGGGCTGCATGAAGAGGTGGTGAAGACTCAAGTGATTAGTCTTGAGTATAAATCTTCGGCCAAGAAGGAAGTGTCTCCATCGAATCAAGGCATGCACAATGGCTGTAATATCAAGGTCATGATTCAGACAATTGAGCTCATAATCCTTGAGTTTTTGAGACTCAAAAGCTATAACACGACCCTCCTAAATCAACACACCTCCTAATCCTACCAAAGAAGCATCTCTACAAACAAAGAACTCACCCTGAGGTTCTGGGACTGTAAGAATAGGTTTCATCGTAAGGCATTCCTTCAGTTTCATGAAGGCTTACTCACATCTATCTGACTAGATGAACTTCTTCCCTTTCCATTGAAGGGAAGTGATGGGGTACACAACTTGAGAGAAGTCCTGAACAAATCATCTATAGTATCCTACCAACCCCATGAAACTATGCACCTTGGTCACATTAGTAGGTGTGGTCCAATCGATAATGTCTCTAATCTTGGAAGGATCGACTATGATACCTTCCCTAGAAATGATGTGACCCAAATTTTGCACCTCTAAATAGAAGAATGCACACTTCTCTAGGTTCCCATAAAGCCAATACTCATGAAGACACTACAAAACCTGATGAAGGTTCTCTTCATGCTCCTCATGCATGTGAGAAAAGATCAAGATGTCATTAAGGAAAAAGATTAAAAAATGATCTAAAAGGGTCTTGAATACCCCATTCATCAAACTTATGAATACTGTAGGGGCGTTCATACGACCGAATGACACAACTATGAACAATTAGTGGCCATACCTCATGCGAAAATTTGACTTGTGGATATCTGACTCTACGATCCTTAACTGATGGTACCCTGAATTAAGATTTATCTTAGAAAATGCAATAGCCCCCTTCATCTGATAAAAAAAATCATCAATGTGAGGAAGGGGTAATGATTCTTGATCATTACTTTGTTTAGCTAATGATATTCCACACACAAATGCAAGGATCTATCCTTCTTCTTCACAAATATCACTAGTGCACCCTAAGGGGATGCATTAGGATGGATTAGGCCTTTCTCAAGAAGGCCTGCAAGCTGCAACTTGAACTTGCATAGCTTATGTGTGGTCATCCTATAAGGGGTGCATGAGATAGGTTCCACTCTTGGAACCATGTAAATGTGAAAATATATCTCATGCGGGGGAGGCATCCCTGACAACTCACTAGGAAACACATCCAAGAACTCCTACAATATGGGGTGATCATCAAGTGAAGGTCCACTAGCCTCATCCTCTGACCTATCACTGACTGTAAGAGTATATAGTCTGACAACCTCGTCGTGCACACATTACTTCAGTTGCATAGTGAAAATAGTGTGGATAGAGATGGGTCTCCTAACTCCAACAATCACTGACTCCACATCCAAATCATCTACACAAGATATAATCTTACTATAGAAATCAACACTGGCTTTGTGTGTAGACAACCAATCCATGCCCAAGATAACACCATAAGATCCCCGAGGAAGGATGTGAAGATCTAGAGTAGTGGTAAAGGGTCCTAGGTCCACTACGCACTCCTTGACTAAGGAGTCAACTGCGATCTTGGCTCTAGAATCCATCTTGAAATCCAAACTAAGACCTTGCCTAACTACCACCAGCCTACAACACTCTAATAAAGATGGCAAAATGAAAGAATCTAATGAGCCTTAGTCAAATAAAATACGGATAGAAATACCACCAATGCTACCTATGGTCTCTATCATTGCTCCCTAGTGCTCTTCCTGATGATTCTTGACCGCTGCATAAATCCTATGGCTCTTAGTCATGTCACTAAAAGTAGGCTAAAAAATATGTGCCTTAACTTGATTAACAGGGTTCTAAGGGCACTCTCTCCAATGATGTTTGTGTGTTTTGCATCTGTAACAACTGCCTGGTGCTATCCACTGTGTAGATATCCCTCCAGGTGGCCCAGTAGTATGCGGAGAAGGACCTAATTATCTGGCCATGGATCTTTATGGGTGTTGTGGGGGATGTGCTCCTGCCAACTACGCTTGAGGTGGAGCCTATGTTCTATTGGCCCCACTAGCTAGAGGTCCCATATTATGCCCTTTCTATGCATCCTCTCCCTGTGGAGGTCGAAAGGGCGATTGAGTGTGTTGTTGTTTCTGCTACTGAGGAGGTGGAGGAGGTAAGAAGGAAGACAATGTTGATGCATGTCTACCACAAGAAGGAGGAGTTGATCTCCTTGATCTACCATCCTACAGTTGTTGTATGCGACTCCTCACTCTGTCACGTGCCTACTGCGTCTTCCCCCTCATTTCCTTTACAATACAAGCCTTCTACATGGCCTCTGATAATGTCTGTCGGAAATGAATGTGCACTGCCCCTCCCAATTCCAAGTTCAAGCCCCTAATGAACTAGTGAACTCGAACCTGCTCATCCTGTATATAATCTACATACTAAAGTAGATCTAAGAACCGCCCCTCATACTATACTACCATCAAGGAGACCTATCGCAGATCATGGAACTAATCAATCCACTACTGAATGAACCTCCTAGAAATATACCTACTCCTAAAACGCTACTCGAAGAGCTCTCAAGTGATTGACTCTAATTCTACATTGAGCTTCTGCTCCTCATTCCTCCACCATACTCCAACTTCCTCTCTCAGAATATGGATGGAAACATGAGATTTCGTATTACTAGAAAAAAGGCATAGCTTGAAGCATCCACTAAAGCTAACACACAATGCCCCGACCTCAAATTTTTGTGTGTCTCCATCAAAATGAGGTGGGTGTTGATGGTACCCAAATTTGTTCTCATTTTCAGGACAAGCAGCAACACTAATTCAACATGGAGCTTAGAGGCATCCAGATCATAAATATATGTCATTTTGTAGCTAGGGAGGAGGTTTGATTGTCCCTTTTTTACTTGGATTTGTGGAGAGATGGGTAGCACCTTAAAATGATATGATATCATCCTGACTATTTTAGGTTGTGCCTTTCAACCAAGGTAAGAGAACCTATTTTGTAACCTCTTTAATCTGAAAGGAGATACAGGTACCCATCTTTTGTATAAATTTTGTAGAGAAGACCTTGGGGAAAATATGATCAACACACCAGATTTGAATCTCACGAGTTGTCACTTCTAGATCATGGAGATAATTTCACAACAAGGAAAAGGTTACTACAGACATTTGAGACCCTGATCTATCCTGCATACTTTGGCAAATCAATTTTGGTCTTGTGTGGGTATACAAAGAAAAATAGGGGTAGTGTGGATGGGATTGGATGTTTTTTAAATAAATATTTGTGGGAGGGGAGACAGGATGAACATGACTCACCAAATCCTTGAGAGCTTATGCAAAATGGATGGATTTCAGCCAACAAAATGCCAAAAGTTAGAAATGTCTCTTCAACTAGAATATGTGCCTAAATGGAGGACCAAATTAGCACTCTTTAACACAACCTGTGCGATTGTATCATGAAGGATAGAGTTAGAAAACTCAATAAAGCACCAAGATTCAAATCAAACCATGCCTGAGGTACACCTAGAGGCTTATAGACAATCTCTATCACCAAAATGAGAGAAAAGTGATTTTAAATCATTTATCTCAATCCCAGATGAAGGTTCTTCTAAGAAATGAGATTACAGATGCCATTAAACTTTCCCAAGGACTGATACCTATGTGATTGGATTGGATTTTGGTACAAGATTGCAACAGAAACAAGAAACACTACTTACATGCATTCAGAGAAGAAATAAATACACTTTACTCAAGATTAACACAGAATAACTCAAGTTTGATCAAATTTATTAGTAAGGGAAAGTTTTTCAAAAAAATCTCAAAGTTTTTCAATGGTTTTACACTTGCAACCACCTTGACATGATTGAATTTGATACAAAGAGAGATATACAGGCTTCTTAGATGGCTTCTCAAAAGGGATGGGCCTGTCAAGCTTTTTCTGCTAGAAAAATCAGTCTATGAATTTTTGAAAAACTCCTAACCATTTGTATGAATTTTTTTTGCCATTTACAAGACTTACAACCGAGCCCCTTCTCCCCAAAAGAAAAAAATGTTTAATGCACTAGTGTTTGCCATGATTCTTTCGTTATTCTTAGAATCAAATATGCAAGAAGTCTCCAAGTGCTCGATGGGGAAAATTTCATTGAATGCCTCCCACATTCAACTCATTTCTCTAGTAGATCAATCTTCCTTCAATTTTCCAACCGCTTCAACCCCTGATTTGTCAAATCTGGATCCTTGCATGCTTGGGAGAAGAAAAATAGAAAATACGATTGGGCATGAAAGTTATACCATTTTAATGGTGAAAGACACCTTCCAGATCTTCCCACCAAACTTTAGATATCAATATTAACTTTCTTCTCTGCTTCGCACGTTGAAAAAACCAAAGAATCATGAAAAATCGCACTTCTAGATGTGTTGTGGAAAAATGGAGGGAAAATCATATTTCGACTCTCAGCTGCCATTGATCTTTTCTTTGAATTTGAGCCATCCACGTGGAAGATCCAAAATAAAAAATGGACCCGAGGGCTTCCTCAGAATTTTTACAACTTTTGGGAAAATTTCATATTTTTCTCTGCATCTCCGCCCTCAGGAAACGAGCCTGACATGTGTCCTAAGGTGCACCCCATCGGAACCGCGACCAAATTATGACATTTCACTCCCCTTTTGGAAAAGGGAAAATTTTCCATGTTTTCCATGCAGCTCTGTCCTTGAAAAAATGGGCCTTACACGTGTCTAAATATGATTGTAGCGAAATAGCTCTTCCCTTTTTACTTTTAGCACCTTTTTTCCGAATTTCCTTCAATAGTCCGCACCTCTGCCATTGACTAGAGAAATCTTTGACTTTCCCTTTATCAGGCTTGCCGACCATTTTGATGTTTTTAGCCATTTACATGTTCAAGGGGAAAAAATGCAAATTTCCCCTGATGGTACACCTCCCTGCTCCTTTGACTTTTCAACCTGCCACGTGTCATCACGACGCACCTTGAGATGGTCCCAAAAATTTGCTACCTTGAATGAGCGTGGGCTCACCACATGTCCTGCTCCACCAAACTATACCAACTGCTTTATAATTTGTCTAAGTCCGGGAAAAGAAAAGGAACCTTCCACGTGTCCCCCTGTGGGGTCAAAGCGAGACTTTTTCTCTGCCTTTAAATTTTCTCCAATCAAAGCTTGGCGGGGCCATGGGGCGAGTTCAAACTATTTGAAAAAGTATCCAGAAAAGAACAAGTTCAAAAATAGACCCACCGCACCCCATCCAATTGGAAGAAGCCACGTAAGTACCAAAAGAACCAATCAGATACAAGCGGGGCCACGGGACCAATTTTTCCTTTTCACCAAAAAGTCAAAAAGTGATAAGTTAAAGCATTCGCCTACCATCCCCTCACCAAACGAAACAAGACACATCCCCTGTCAATGCAAGGATGTAAATTGGACAGGGAGAAAACACCCGTCAAACCATAAAATACAGAAAAATGATCATTCGAGCTAGAAAATGAAAATTTCTTCAAGGACAGAGAGTTTACAAACATTTACAAGGCTCAAATATGTTTTTCAAAGATACATCCACTCATTTTCTTCAAGTATTTAGGGCAGAAATGACAAGGAAAACAAATCCCAACTATGGAGACCGAAAGGAATGATAAAACCTGAGTTTTTTGGACTTTTCTAGAGGAACAAAGAAACAAGGAGAAAACCATGGACCCATAAATGATCCATGACCCAGGAACAAATTAAAAATGGCAACAAAGATTAACCAGGCACAACACGGAGAAAAGGAAAGTGACAGAGGTTGTAAATCGATATATTTTCAAAGAAAAACTGTGGTGAGACTATTTTGAGCACCAACATCGGCTCCGACTGGAGGATGGGCACTCCCTGCGAGTGCCACAAGAAAAAAGCAGACCAAGTGCCAAAATATCCATTGGATAGTGGAGTCATCTTCATAGGGAAGAGCAATAGAGCCATCTTTAAAAACAAACAGAGAAACCTGGTAAAAAAAGGTCACAGAAGAGCAGAATGAGCCAAAAAATGCACAAAATACAGAGAACAAACAACAAACTATACACTGTACATGATATTTTTTTCTAATTTAAATAAAATAATCAAGGAAACAATTCAAGAGACTGTCATCCTAGATATGACCATGTCAAGAGGTTCTGATATGTTTTCATCAACAGGAAGTAGACCTCTTTTTCTTCTTTTTTCTGTTTGTAAACCACCCATCTTCTCTGAATCTCCTCCATTGTGTTTAAGTCAAATTCTTTGAAATTCTTCAAGGCTGAAACATAGACCAAATTCCCAGAAAATTAGCATACTTAGGAGCTCTGTTTAGAACACTCTCATACTCTCTAAAATCCAAAAAGCTCACAAAATTGTTAAGATCAACATCTGCTTGCAAAACTTCATAAGATGCATTTCTTGGGTCTTCAATTAGGTATATCATCTTCTTATCTCCATACAATTTCACCAAGTTTCCTTCAATGGGGATAGTGGCATAAGATATGTCCATTTGCACACTACCACCAACACTTGTTACCTACTTTCTTGACAACAACATCCCCCACTTGGCACGACAGTCAACAATGACTAGATCAAGCTTTAAGTTCCTTTTAGGATAAGATGCAAGTTGCACTGCTAGATCTTTGACACACCCCACCACTGACACCTCTCTAGAGTCCATGGCAGTCCACTTCCCATACGTTGTTGTTACTTTGATACCTAATTCATTCATGACCTCAAGAGGCATGACATTATATGAAGCTCCAGAATCAAACATACAGTTATGTAACAACTTGTCTTTGATAACTAGGGTAGTAAAAAGTAGATCCACATTCAAATAGGATTTAACCAAAGAAGCTCCTAAATAAACCTCTGGTGGTTCCCCCAGCTCTTCCAATACTTGTGGATTTTCCAACTCTGCAATGGTAAGGGGAACCTCAACCTTTTTTACATCTCTGCCTTGTATGATCTCTCCCCCTTTGAATCCTAAATATTCAAAATCCCTCTTCTTGCACTCAGGGATCCTAAGTAGCTCAAAAATTGGGACAGGAATTTTGATTTGACTCAAAATTCGAGCTATGTCATATGGAGTAAATTTGGTTAGAGCAGCAATAGGGGAAAGTTTGGAAAATGCATAAGATGGAATAGAATTCTTTTCATTTTTGGCATGGGAAGGAACACAGGTTTTTCTTGGGGAAATAACCTCTCTGTCAAATGCATTTTTCTTTGGGGTTTCTTTGGTAAGCACTAGAAATTTTGACTTGACTTGTGGCCCCTTGGCAGATTTACTTTTGGTATTGTGCTCCTTTTCTTGGGCAACTACAACATTCTTTAATAGTTTCCTATCTTCTTCTGAGGGAATTCCTCCATCATACTTCTCAATCACTAATGCCCTCAACTATTCAAAATCATTAGTGGGAAATTCAAAATCTTGTACAGTGTCTACTTCTAAAGTATGAGAGCAGAAAAGAAGAGGTACCCAGTGGATTAAATCTCAAAAAGTGGCAGCAGTTCTAGCACTTATTACCTCAGTTGAAGTTACTTCCCTTGGAAAACTTGTAGGGATCTCCATCTTGCAAGCATCGTCATCATTATCATCATCAATTGCTTCTTCCTCTTGCTGATCTTCTTCACAAGGAGCATGGGGCATGAAACATCTGTCACACCAATCAATGACCTTTGTTTCTTCAACAACAACTCTAGTAGCCAAAGGATCAAGCACCATTCTATTTTCTCTACCTTGGGGCTGCCTATTCCCAAATCCAACATCTCCTTTTTCTCAGTCATCAATTCTTTGATGATTTGTAAATATGTCTTGGCCTTGTTTCTTGTGTTGTCCTTATGAGTTCTTCCCAACTCCTTTCTTAGTATGGGATAATTTGTAGAAGATCTCCTTAACATCCCCTACCAAATTTTTCATGACCTCTTCCAAATCAGCACCCTTGCTTGTCTGAGGCTTTTATGGGTTAGCCAACTTTACACCTTTCCTCTTTGGAGGTTTCCTAATTTCCTTGATATTATTCTCTATTTGTAGGGCCATGGTGAACGATTTCCTTAATTTGGTAGCATTCTTGTCCCTCAAGTAGTAAGCAACATTTTATCAAATGCATCAGAATATTTGATTAAGCATGATTCATCACATGGCATTATCCTGATAGGCAATCTCCTCAAGGTCTTATTGAACCTTGTGTTGAAATCATGTACTCACTCATTGGGATTCTTCTTGATGGTTTCAAACTCTGATAGAAGAAACCTAGGGCCAATCCTATCACCATATTGCAATCTGAATGCATTGTTCATCTCAGCCCAAGAATCAACAAAATTATCTGGCAATGCTTTATACCAGTCCCTTGCATCCTCCTCTAGAGTGTGAACAAACAATTTGATGTATACATCTTCATGTTCAATCTCAAATTTTTCCATCATATTGAGGAAGAGATTTAGATGTTGATCACTAGTTATGGCATTGTTTCCCTGGAACTTTGGCATTCTGTCCCTTACATCTTGAGGCACTGTGTTTGGATATCCAACCATAACCAAAAAATTTATAGGTCTAAAGGTGTTTACAACAAATGGGACCCGTCTGGGTGGTGGCTGAGCCATATTTATTTGAGAAGGTGATCTTGGAGGGGTGAAAAATTGATAAGGGGTAGAGGTTCCTTGGAACACAGAAGTGTAGCTTTCAAAATGGACACCATCTAAAGGCCTTGCTTCTTGGAAATCCTAATCAACTTCAAAAAAGACATATGCAAAATGTGAAGAAAATCTTTCAAAATCAAATGAAGGCCCTTCTCCAGCTGGAGAATTCAATTCCACAAAGAGGCTACCTTTTTCAGAGTCACTTGAATGGCAGTCTACAATGATGGGCCAATCACTTTCATCAATGGAGATCCCCCTTCTTGTCTGCTGATCTCCCAAAACTCTCCAGTATTTTCTTACTTCTGAATTTGCTTTTCCTAACTCAAGAAATAATGACTTAGTAGGATCCCTAGCAAAGAAAGATATTCTTCCTTCTAGCTTTGCAAATATTAGTAACAAATCTTAATTGACAGATGTTTAAGACACTGGTCCTTATCTTAATAAAATTAATAGGGGGTCGCCACTAAGGATTTCCACCTTAGTTGTGCTTATACACTAAATGATTTGTCAAACGTCTGTCAATGCTAGAAACTGGAAATGGAAATATTTTAACCCTTCTTTACCCAGACTTATCAAATGAAAGCTAGTGCACTAGGTGTGGGAACTGAAAGAATTGCACACAACACTTGGAGCATACAAGAAGTGTTTTACCAGGTTCTTGATTTTGGACTGAGAATCCTCAGCAACAATGCCATTTATGTTGGTGTTTTTGATGGGTCAAATAGATATGGCTTCAAATATGTATGCATGTGGATTAAATTGAAATAAGTTCCTAGCAACATAAATAAGATCCCCAGCAACAATGCCACTATTGTTGGTACCCAAATTTGTTCTCCTTTTCAAGCCAAGCAACAACACTAATTCAACATGGAGCTTAGAGGTAGCCAGATCATAAATATATGTCATTTTGTAGCCGGGGAGGAGGTCTGACTGTCCCTTTATTACTTGGATTTTTGGAGAGATGGGTAGCACCTTAAAAGGATATGATCTTATCCTAACTATTTTAGGTTGTGCCTTTCAACCAAGGTAAGAGAACCTATTTTGTAACCTCTTTTATCAGAAAGGAGATATAGGTACCCTTATTTTGCATAAATTTTGTAGAGAAGACCTTGGGGAAAATATGATCAACACACCAGATCTGACTCTCATTAGTTGTCATTTCCAAATCATGGAGATACTTTCACAACAAGGCAAACGTTACTAAATACATTTAAGACCCTAATGTATCATGCATACTTTGGCAAATGGATTTTGGTCTTGTGTGGGTATACAGAACAAAATAGGGGTAGTGTGGATGGGATTGGATGTTTTTTAAATAAATTTTTATCGGAGGGGAGACACAATTAACTTGAATCACCTAATCCTTGAGAGCTTATGCAAAATGGAGGGATTTCATCCAACAAAATAGCACAAAAGTTAGAAATGTCTCTTCAACTAGAATATGTGCCTAAATGGATGCCTAGATTAACAATCTTTCACACAACCTATGGGATTCTATCATGAAGGCTCAAGTAAGAAAACTTAATAAAGCACCGAGATTCAAATCAAACCATGCCTGAGGTAAACCTAGAGGCTTATAGACAATCTCTGTCAACAAAATGAGAGAAAAGTGATTTCAAATCTTTTTTCTCAATCCCAGATAAAGGTTCTTCTAAGAAATGAGATTGCAGATGCCACTAAACTATCTCCAGGACTAAGACCTGTGTGATTGGACTGGATTTTGGTACAAGATTGCAACAGAAATGAGAAAAACTACTTGCATGCATTCAAAGATGAAATAAATACACTTTACTCAAGATTAACACAAAATAACTCAAGTACAATCAAATTTATCATCAAGGGAAAGTTTCCAGAACAATCTCAAAGCTTTTCAATATTTGTACACTTTCAACCACCTTGACACAGTTGAATTTGATACAAAGAGAGATATACAGGCTTCTCAAATGGCTTGTCAAATGGGATGGGCTCTTTTAAGCTTTTTCTACTAGAAAAATCATTCTATGACTTTTCCAAAAACTCCTAACCATTTGCACAAAAAAACTGTGCCATTTATAAAATTTACAACCGAGCCCCTTCTCCCCAAAAGACAATAATGTTTAATGCACCAGTGTTCGCCATGATTCTTTCATGATTCTCATAATCAAATCTGCAAGGTCTATAGGTGCTCGAGGGGGTAGATTTCATCGAATGCCTCCTGCATTCAACTCCTTGGTCAGGTAGATCACTCTTCCTTCAATTTTCCAACCACTTCCACCCCTGATCTGTAAAATTTGGCTCCTTACGTGATTAGGAGAAGAAAAATGGAAAATCCAATCAGGCACAAAAGTCAAACCATTTTAATGGTGAAAGACACCTTCCAGATCTTCCTGCCAAACTTCAGATATCAACATTAACTTTCTTCTCGACTTGGTGTTTAGAAAAAACCAAAGAATCATGAAAACTCACACTTTCAGACGTGTTACAGAAAAATGGAGGGAAAATAAGATTTCAACTCTTAGCTACCGTTGATCTTTTCTTTGAATTTGGGCCGTCGACATGCAAGATCCAAACTTAAAAACACACCCGGGGGCTTACTCTGACTTTTTACAACTTCTAAGAAAATTTCATATTTTGCTCCGCATCTCCACCATTGTGAAATGATCCTGAGACGTGTCCTAGGGTGCGCCATAGCAGGACCATGGAAAAATTTTGTCATTTCACTCCCCTTTTGGATAAGGGAAAATTTTCCAAGTTTTCCCCATAGCTTCATCCTTGGAAAAATGTGCCTGACACATGTCTAAATATGATTGCACCGGAACAATGCTTCCCTTTTTACTTTTGGCCCCATTTTTCCAAAAGGAAATTTTTCTAAATTTCCTCCGATAGTCCACACCTCTACCATTGACTGGAGCAAGCTTTGACTTTCTCTTTATCGGGCTTGTGGACCATTTTGATGTTTTTAGCCATTTACATGTTCAAGGGGCAAAAATCCAAATTGCCCCCAATGGTCTGCCTCCCTTCTCCTTTGAATTTACAACCTGCCACATGTCATCACGGAGCACATTGAGATGGTCCCAAAAAATTTGTACCTTGAACGAGTGTGGGCTCGCCACGTTTCCTACTCTATCGAAACTGTACCAAATGTATAAATTTTGTTATCTAAGTCCTGGCAAAGAAGCAGAACCTTCCATGTGTCCTCCTACGGGGTCAAAGCGAGACTTTTTCCCTGGCCTTAAATTTTCTCCAATTAGAAGCCTGGCAGGGCCGTCTACGGGGCAAGTTCAAATTTTTTGCCAAAGTAGCCAAAAAATAACAAATTCAAAAATAGACCTTTCTGCACCCCATCCAGTTGGAAGAAGCCAATGTACGCACCAGAATAACCAATCAGATACAAGTGAGGCCATGGGACCAATTTTGTCCTTTTCACCAAAAAGGCAAAAAATGATAAGTTAAAGCATTCACCTGCATCGTCCGCTGACAAACCAAAAGAAGCCGCATCCCCTATCAATGCAAGGACGTAAATTTGATCGGGAGAAAACGTCGGTCAAATCGTAAAATACAAAAAAATGATCATTCGAGCCAGAAAATGAAAATTTCTTCAAGGACAGATAGTTTAGAAACGTTTACAAGGATCAAATATGTTTTTTAAAGATACATCCACTCATTTTCTTCAAGTATTTAGGGCAGAAACAACAAGGAAGACAAATCCTGACTGTGGAGACTGAAAGGTATGATAAAACCTGAAGTTTTTGGACTTTTCTAGAGGAACAAAGAAACAAGGAGAAAACCATGGACCCATAACTGATACACAACCCAAGAACAAATTAAAAATGGAAACAAAGATTATCCAAGCACAACACGGGGAAAACGAAAGTGATAGAGGCCGTAAATTGATAGATTTTTAAAGGCAAACTGGGGAGAGACTATTTTGAGCACCAATAGGTGTAACTTGAGTATCTCTCTGATATGCTCCGCTACAGATGACTACTGCCCTCTAGGCCTCTCTCCATGATCATCTCTCGGCTTAGGGCTCCTAGACCTATCTCTGTGCATCACATCTCGATCTCTGAGCTTTCTAGGAGTTGTCTCATATCTAACTGACTCCACGTGGAATTCATATTCTATATGCCCACGACACTACACTGATTAGAGACTTAGATTCTCAGCCAGACCAGCACGAACCCGTCGATCTATTTCTTGTTGGAAGTATTCCCATGATCCCACTGATAACGAGTAGGACCAAATAATTCGATCGGAGTGGTTGCGGAACCATACCACATTGTCCATGCCTTCCCTCTCCTCTGCATTGTGACGTGAAGGCACATGTGCCTCCACTGATGGCTCCTTGTGCTTCCTGCTAGGTTTCCCTCCTATCAATCCTCCACGTATAACAACATTAACCTCATGTAATGTCTACCAAATCCAGGGCAGGATAGTGACTACTACTAGATCTGGGGGTGGTACATCTAGGTCCATGCGTAGGAATCCCTCGTCTGGTCCACACCTCCTGCAAAAACCAAGATGAGAGTTAGTTTATAATCATCTAAGCTTTTGTTTTCAGTTTTCTAAAATTTCTATGTTTCCAAACCATCATGCATAGTTGTGTGTACTAGGTTTTATGTTTTGTTAGGTTTAATTGTTTTTGTTTTGTGTTTTCTAGGTGTGCCCAAGTTCTAAGCACTGAACCCATGGCTCTGATACTAAATATAATGCCCATGAATTTTCATACACAAAACCCGAATCCAAGCAAAAATTATAAAAAATAAATTATGGAATAATTTTTTTTTATTTGAAGATGGATAAAACATTAAGCTAATCCCTAGGTCAATAAATGATCATCACAAAATTAATTAAATCTTAATGTTAGATTACAGTATTGATTAGATATATAGTTGAGTTTAAAAAATTTAATTCCATTAATCCTAAATAAACTTAATACCCATGTGATCAAATGATCACCTCACCTACCCCCCCCCCCCCACCTAATTTTTGTAGGAGGAATTTTGGGCCATTAGATGAAGGAAATCAAAACAAACCTTAAAATCCTTAAGACTTTTATTCCTCTCTTCTTTGTTCATTTCATCCATTTATTTGTTTTGTTTTGCAACTTGGAGGATGAAGGAAGAGGAAGAAGCCATAAATGGAGGTTCTAAGCTTGGATATCGATATACACATCTCTAAATCCATGATATTTTATTTCTCTTTTTATATTCTACCCTTTCACAAGGGTTTGTAAAATTTTCCATTTGGAAAAAAAGATTTAAAAGATTTCGAATTTGGGTATTTTCGATTCCTCCAATAAATCTATAATTTCTATAGTATTTACATTTCTTTCTTTTAAAGATAGATATACACTAAGAAGAACTCCCCCTTCTTTTATTAGTAAACACACACACACACACACACACACACACACACACACACACACACACACACACACACACACACACACACACACACACACACACACACAAACACACACACACACACACACAATAGATACCTAAATTCCATATATTTTAATAAACCCGAAATCTATTTATTACTATTTTTAGGTCAAGGGATACTTTTTTCTTCTTCTTTATCTTAAGAAATCTATTAAGATATTAAAACCCAAATATATATAATATAAGTTATTTTTTATATATAATATTAAGAAATACTATAGCCGCGGTAGAAAATTATGCACTGGCGGTTTAACCGCATTAATTAAATTTTTTTAAAAAAAAAAATTGGTTGGGGCTCTTCCCCCACCGATTTCATGTATTTAAAAATATGTTTTAAGGGATGGGGAGTGGTCACCAACCCCGACCCCCACCTCATGGGGTGGAGTCGGTGATCCCTTAGGGCTCTTCCCCCATCGATTTTATGTATTTAAAAAAATGTTTTAAGGGATGGGGAGTGGTCACCAACCCCAACCCCCACCTCATGGGGTGGAGTCGGTGACCCCTCCCCACCCACCCCATTTCCCCTTCACATACTACAGCCACAAGGGCTAAATAAAGTTATTTTCTTTTTATTTTTAAAATTTTTATTTAGAATTTCCTTTTATTAAATTTTACTACTAGTAATATTTGTGATATTTATAATAATAGTAATAGTAATTATATATATATATATATATATATATATATATATATATTAATAATACTTAAATTTCTATTTTGTAATTAAGTTTTAATAAATTTAATAATATTAATATATTACAAATATTAATATATTAATAGTATTCGAATAGTTAAATTTATTAGGATCCCTCTATTATATATATATATATTTCTTTTGTATAAAAATTAATAATGAACTAAATATGTATAAGTGTAGTAATAAATTTATAAATCAAATACAATTTAAATTATGAATGGGTACATTCATTCTTAAAATTTGATCTATTTAATTAATCAAACAAGTCATTTGGAGCATGATAGAGCAAAGTGAGGACTATGAAAATTTCTAACTATACACAAAAGAAAGGATAATTGAGCAAAGTAAGTGCAATCCAACAAGATAATCATTTCTTTTAAAATGAAGCCTATCCAAATTTGAAATAATAAAATAACTTCCATTAAGAGAGATGCATTAACATTTCAATTATTTTGAATTTTCCACTTCACCAAACACAATGTAAACTTAGCAATTTCCTTTCACCAAAACTAACACAACTTCAAATTATAATTTCTCAATCCACACTCTTAAAAAAATTCTCAAAATAAAATTATTTCCGAATAATACCACAACTTTATCTCAAACTTGCAACTTTACAATTCATCCACTCAAAGTGGGAAGTATAAATTTTTGTGATGTACAACTAAAGACTTGCTACAAGGCAAAGTGACAAGTTTTCCAATAAGCATGACTCCCTCACAATGGTAGCTTCAACTCTAACTTTCTTCAATCTTCACAATGAATTCACAAATAAAGTAAGGGGGAGTAGGCAATGCTCTCCACCCAACCTTAAATCCATTCAGGAAAAAAGTCATCCCCTTAATGGCCCCTGAACCCCAATGAAGGGCATTGAGCAACATTGAAAACTATCACAAAGAAGCATCTCAAACAAAGACACATAGTAGACAAACAACTCCACCAAAATCACAAAACCAACAAGTTTACACATACACATAAAAAAAAAAGGTTTGAGGATCAAAACAAGTAGAGAAAGGGTTATGGGAGACCACCTCCTTATGCCTCCCAAGTGAAGTGGGCGTCTTTCCCTAAGCCTCTAAGTGCACAAGAATAATCACACAATTCCTTACCTCTCCCTCACAACAAGCAACAAATCCATGAATCCTTTTTCTCTCCCAATAGGCAAGATTCCCATTCACACTCCCACCAATTTTCATGCCTCACATAAACTCTCTTTTCCTTCCCCAATGGTCTCATAAACCCTTTTCAACACACCCAACTAAGGCCAACTACTAAGGAAACCCACACAACACAATCAAAAGACAAAATATACTGTTAACAAGCACAACATTGCTTACAACAACAAAGTAACATAATAATAAAAGTGCGGAGAGACTACCTCTCCATAAAGATCCAAGAAGAAACTTCACAAGCCTCTTCAAATCGAATCCAAGCACTCCAAAAGATCCTAAATCCAAAAGTGCACAAGACACCAAATGAGCAAGTAACCCCCATTCTAACCAAAAGTCAAAAATAAATAGAATTGGGAAGTGAGGATGATGAGGTTTATCCATGTAGGATGCAACTTCATCATCCCGCATCCTCACACTCAAGTCAAAACATCAAAACCAAGAAACGTCAATGCAATCTCAAGGACTATGACAACCCACATGGCTCAAATCTTGCACACCATGCTTTTTAAGGGACAATAATAGATTTGGGAAGAGAGAAAGTGTAATGATTTTCTTTCTCCTACACTCAAAGATGGAAAAAGAATTCAAAATTGAGCTTCCCAACCCATATGTAAGTTTGTTGGGTCAAATTAAGAGGCATGGGACAAGCCTTGCTTGTTCCACAAGCCTCCAAAAGTGCCCCCAAGTCAAAATCTGAATTTTGAACTTGGGGTGGAGTAAAATACTCCCAACTCAACATAAATTCATCTTACACAAGGACTAAAAGATCACATCATTAGTATAAGTCAAGTGTAACGCCAGCTAAAACACTCGGACGAGATCCCAGAGCAACCTAGGTTTAGTGAGAGGAATTATGATTTTTTTTTTTTTGAAGGGTTCTAAGGTTTTATTTAAGAAAACTTCATTAGCTTTTCAAGACATGATTTCATTAATCCCAATTAAATTAAATTAAATTATTTACAGACCCTTAATTAAATTTTAAAATTTAATTAGCCAAGACCCAAAATTAGGAAGCTCAAAGTCATACATATAAAATAATTAGTTACTTTCTTAAAGGGTCAAGTGTGCACAACTTTTGCTAGCAACCCCCCCCCCCCGCGCGCCCCCCCCCCCCCCATCTAACATTACACACCCCCTTTTTATTTCTATTTTTCATTCCCACCTAAAAACCCCATCACTTAAGTGATGTAGGGTACATCCTCCACCATTGGATCTAATATCTCCTAGCCCTTATATTTAGGTTTGACAAAGAAACCCTAGAAATCCTTATAGATTGTCATATATTATTTTATTTCTAAACCAAATCTCTCATTTCTTTTGATTTTTTTTCACTTGCAGGTTAAAGGAAGAAGGGAGGAGGAGGTCAAGCCATGGAGGCCTTTATAGTCATGGAAGCTTTACTTGATTAAATTTCGAGCTTAAGACTTTATTGGAAGAATTTTTTTCTTGCAAGATTCAATGTGTGTACGTATGGATCTGCACATATTTTAATTCATTATAGAATACCCGAATCCCATGCGCCAAGCTATATATATATATATATATATATATATATATATATATATATATATATATATATATATATATATATATATACACATGCGTGAATGGCCATATATATAAATACATATATACATACATACATATATACATACATATATATATACATACATATATACATATATATGGAAGCTTTACTTGATCAAAATTTGGGCTTAAAACTTTATTGGAATATTTTTTCTTGCAGATTCAGTGTGTGTATGTATGGATCTACACAAATTTTAATTCATTAAAGACTACCCGAATCCCATGTGCCAAGCTATATATATATAGACACACACACACACACACACACACACACACACACACACACACACACACACACACACACATGTATATATATACATACATACATATATATATATACATACACACACACACACACACACACACACACACACACACACACACACACACACACACACACACACACACACACACACACATATGCATGAATGGCTGTAGAAGAGAAGCACAAAAGGGCCATGCTGTATAAGGTCAAACCAGATGTCAATGGCCGCATTGGAGGTCTCTGGTTTCATTTTTTTTAAAAAACGGATCTAAAACAACTGTATGCGCAGTGGGAGTTTTTATTAATGGGGGGAGGGGTGCCAACCCAACCCCCACCCCATATACCTATGTGGGTTGGGGGTGGGGTCGGCGCCCCTTCCCCCCAACCATTAAAAAAAACTATTCCTATGCAGGCCGCGGCCCACACTGGCAACCAGGTCACTGTTGCAATAATAATTTTGTATTTATGTTTTTACTTTTTTCATTTATTAATGTTACTCTTTTTTCCTTATGCGCTGCCATAGCACAGGCCGTAGCCAACAATGTAATCCGTCCTTTCCCTATTTTTTTTAAAATTTTGTTTTTTTATATATATAATATAACCTTAGAACCCTTCAAAAAAATTATTTCATAATTCCTCTCACTAAACCTAGGTTTCTCTGGGATCTCGTCCAAGCGTTTTAGCTGGCATTACATCACATCTCTACTTTGGTTAAACTAAATAAGAGGGATTACGTCTAATAAACACACAATTACACATGCTAATAAAGTGAGGAATTTTTCCAAACTTAAATGCACAAAACATAAATAATCACATACAAAAATTAATGAAAGGGACACAATCCACCCCATAGCCACATATGTGAAATCACGCCCCCATGGGAGACTTCAAAACAAGATAAACAAAACACTACACAAAACAACATTACAAAAGTTATCAATTTGGCCTCGTTGCTCTATTCTCGACATCATTTCGTGGTTTGTCCCCTGTCCCCTTAGATATTTGTGATAAAAGTCCTAGACACAACAAATATCTCTCTGGCCTTTCGTCTATATTAGTAAGATCGAGAAATCATATATATACATATAAACTCCAAATTCATTATTCAACATTTAATAATTCTATTATCCATCAATATGCCAAATTCTAACCCTAACATTCATGATATTACAATTATATTCCAACATCACAACAACATAACATGTCAGTGTAAAATCCATATCCTGAAAATCAACATGTATCTAGTTGTCTAACATCACTATCTAGTGCATTGTAACGCCCACATTTTACACACACAATATAACAGTAAAATACCAGAAATATTTTGTTTGACTCACATTTATCACTACAAAATGCCACAAGGGCTCCAAGTAAGGAAAAATTAACATATACGACATGTACATAAGTCATTGACTCACATAGACACATGAAAAAAACATAGACATGTTGATGCCACACTTTTCCCAATGAATGAATACTAGCAATGAACCAACCACAAGAAAAGGACTGAAGGATTGGCAACCCACAACACATCATTTCTTTAATTGCATTTTATTTACAATCAAAATTCCATGAACATTATTGTGCAAGAAAAACTTTCTCCTTTTTCCATCTATAGAATCTTAAGTTCATTCCACATTTAATTTACAGTTTGACCATTTTAAGTTGGATTTTTATCATGCATGGAAATTTCAATAACTTACATATTTGGAATAATTGAAATTTCATATTATAAAGTACTTAATTCTCTTGTTCTTATGTTAAGAATACGCTTCTCAAATGTTTATTCAATGTCTACATTTAACCCTTGCAACTCAAGTGAATCTAACATGATGTCCAGAATGCAATATTAGGATTTAAGGAGGATGGTTTAGATTCAAGATACCTTTTACCCATAAACATTCTTCAATCATGGTATCTTTATTTCCCAATTCAACATTCCCACAATAGGAATTGTATTTAAATTTTATGTATATATCTTTTGTTTTATTTTCTCGAAGTTTGATCTCACCAAGGGGAAACTCATATCCTTTCAAACACCTAGACATGTTTAATTGAGTTATAAGGACTCCAAGAGTGTCATTATTACTAACCTCAAATCTCTTTTATTTTGTTATATGATTTAATTTTACATCACATTATGGTCTCACTATTACCATCGCTTTATAACAAAAGTTTTACGAAAGTACCTGCATGACATCTAGAAGAATTACATGATTAGAAGCATCATAAACTACACATGAACCACAAGTGATTTGTGTTCAAGGTAAGATCCCATGTTTCTACATTTCACGATTCCGCATGAGAAATTTATTTTATTTTTAATGTCATAAAAGGGCATAACAAGGGATTACGGGACAATATTTCATTTCCCTAGGTTCTCTTAAGTCAAAATCTTTCAAATCAATTTTATTTTCAAAGAGTTACTTATAATCTCCTACCCAGAAGTCAACCTTATAATCACTAAGGTTTAGTTAAATTTCAAATTTTCACTCAGGGCTTTACGCCCTATTATAGATTAGATAACAGTTAAAAAACATAGTTACCCTATAAACCCTTTGTAAGAGATCAAAGCATTATATTGTCACTAGCCAAAGTTAATACATTTAGCTAAGAGGGACTAAAGAGTTTGCTAACAAGAGAGAAAGTCATAGAACAACTACATCACGATATCCATTTATGTCGTCTGAATCCAATAAGGATTTCATTTGATGATGAAGTTAATTTCTAGATGTAACTTCATAAAATTTTGAAACCCACTAGGATCATAAGGAAGTAATAGCTCTACTTACTCCATATAAATTTTTTCTAGGTCATTCCTGACTATCAGGTTCACAACAATAAGGCTAAGCATACCGCCCATGATAGTAACACCAACTAGGGTTCTTATTTACCTAATCTAGGAGGTTCCATCAAGCACAAAATTTTAAGTTCATTTTATGGTTTTCAATTTCTTTTGGGCTAAGAAAGATCACACATGAAGACATGTTATGTACAAATCTTAAACTATGGTTGAGTGTTTCATATAAATCTCTTTATCACGTTTAAAAGGTAAGAATACAACCCTGTAATTAATTAATCATTTATTGAACATTGAAAAAGCACTACAATATATTCACTTCAAATTTATTTACGATATATATAAAACCCTTTTCTATACCCAACTATGAATCAAATTGAACTTGTGATTAAATACACATTTCCTAAGATATCCCTAAAACTATCATCTCATACATATTTGCAAATTTCAAATATAACCTTTCTGTAACAAGATACTACATTATACATTTATTCATTTTACAATTTCCTATATAAATTACAATAATAAATAAGGAATTACGCATCGCCATTTCGCCATCTTCTTTGTATCCTACAAAACCATGTGAGAATGAAATCAGCAATAAATCGCTAGCATGGAATCAACCCTAATCTAACATAATTAATGTCTTTAGTTTCCCATTTACATATAATAATAATTACAATTTTCATTCACAAGGAAAATGTTTTAGAAACATGCATTCATTTCGTTTCGTTTCACTTCATTTCATAGCCAAGGAGAGAGAAAGAGATAGGAAAGAGAGAAAAACTATTTTTCTAAAATTCAAATTTTATACAAGCCACAAGATAAAGCTCCAAAAAATTATTTACAAGTGTCAACAAGTTTCCACAATGGTTTGGTAACCCGACGAGGGTCCTACAACTTTCTTTTTTACATTTTCCTTCTAGCTAAAAAAACATTCAAAACAGACTTGGAGGCTAAGAAACCACTTTCAAACATTGTCTTCTGATGAGAAAACACACCACGGTTAAAATTTTATGTGTCCAACTATATACCAAGAGGTCAAATGAACTAATGGAATTTAGAACTGGTGACCAGTTTATGATTAGCAAATGGTTTTCTGAAGCCACCGGCCATGATTGCGCCTATTTGACCTAGTCAAACAATATCATGAGGCCTACAAAATTCCTTCAACAAACTATTTAGAAGAGTTTTTTTCTCAAAACAGAAGGTTACAAGCAATTTTACAGTAAGAATACTAGAGGTTTGCGAAGGTGGGTAAGGATTTCATTGATTAGGGTTCAAATGGTGGTTCAAAATGAAAGCCAACTTTTTAAGTTTTTGTAACATCCTAAAAGTGCAAAATGGAGTAACATGCCTCCAAGAGAGGTGGCGAAGAGAGCACCAATGGTCAAAAGAGGTCAAGCTAATGCTTTATGTGACTCTCTTCAAAACAAAGAACACATACAATGTTGACATATCTTTATAGGGCTCATAGTGTTGTTTTATAGTCTCTGGGAATTGTGTCTTTCTAACTTTGAAGGAAAACATAAATGGTTATTTCAATTAACTCATCTGGATCTCGCCAAAACCAATGGACATGAGTCCTAGGTTTTTAACACCATGGGTTTAGCAATGTATGAGGTTGTCATCACAAAATGGTTGAGGGTCAAGTAGTAAGTCGGTAGCAAAATTACGAGGTGTTGTTTTATTGATTGCACTAGTCGTTTGGTCAAAATGTCTAATTGTTTGAGTGTGTAATAGTTTAATACTTTTATTTTACTGCAAATCAATAAACAAATTAGATAAAAATTATAAGAGATAAAGGTAAGAAGACCATACTTGGCAATACCCATGCCCGTAGTGTAATTGGTGCTCCAGGTGGGTTTATCCGCGTTCTCTAAGGCTCTAAATCTCCTTTGGAAATTTGGTAGACAGTTTGTGTGCATCGAACAATCCTCTATGTTAGACCATTCAAGATAAATCTTGGGCCACGTATATGCTAACCCTCAAAGCATTAAGATATCCATAACACCAACAAACTTCCCATAAAATTACCCATCTCATGTGGTGTTTTTTCTAGTTTTGTAGCCATCAGAAACCTTTGAATCATTCTCACGTATAGAATATAGTATAAACACTATGGCATTAGAACCACAACTGATAATTTCTATAGTACTTCAATTTGTACCAAAATAACTAACATCTTGGCTCAAAGAGGATTTTAAATAACACATTCTCATGTGTGTTGATCATTGTTTCCCTTGTTGGTATCCAACATAATATCTCAAGCCATCCTGATGCCATGATGAAATTTCTATGTACAAAACATAAATAGCATGGTTGTAACTTGAGAAGCCATTGTAGTGGAGTCAATGGGGTCTGCACCACTGTATCAAAATATTCCCAATGTATGAAGAAAAAGGAACAGCTGCCCCATACATAAAATCTCCCACCATCTCAAACACCATTAGCACATAATCCAATCTGTTAGTAGATGAAAAATAGATTGTGGAAGGCCACACTTCCAACTAAATCACTCACTTCTTTCAACTTCTCATTGTGTTGTGTTTCCTTTTTTATATAATTTATTTATTACCCATTTCCAATTCCATGGTCCCCAAAGAGTTTTCAGACATTTTTTTTAGTAGAGGAAACTTTAGGAGCTTCACCATTTTTTCATACATACTAATCAAGGCATCTGCAACCATAATATCTAAAATATTTCCTCTATGCTCTGATGGATGCGCAAGTTTGAGAGCTCCTAATTGGCACAGACTTGGGAGGACACTAGAAAAATGTGGGGGATTTGAATTTACACTTACCAGTCGCATTTACTTGAAAGTTATAAACCATTTTAATGACCAATTTTGTGTATATCCTGCAGTTAACATTGTCCACAAAATAACATTTTTTAAAAATACATTCTGTCCAACAACTCACCCGCCTTAAGAAAGGTACCACATTCTGCAACACGTCTTCCATGGTATTTGCAACTAAAAAAATTGACAAAATTACACTATCTTTTTCTTCTTACTGGATGTCTATTCCTTGTTCCAAAGTTCACATTTTGGCACATGATGGAAGTGCACAAGAAAATAAATTGATCTAATTGGAGACATGTTTGCTGCAAAATTGAAACAGCGTGACTCTCCCAACACATATCACATCCAGCAATGGCCTTATTATAAAGCAACAATAAATGCATTCCTACATATGAGGGGTCGAGTCTTCCATTGGAGGGATGGAGAAAGCTTGCAAACAATTCTTCCTTGCATCACTTCATATCCACATCCTATTTCATTTGGACATTATCTTATAAATTTTTTTGAATCCTTTCTTCCTCCATGATATTATTTATCCGTTGGTCACAAGTAAAGTGTTTGGATTAATATGCAAGAAAGGAGACTGGTATGACGGTATTTACTAAGGCACCCATACAATGTCAAAGATCCCTTACGCCTAACCTTACCACTCCACCAGCTTGACACAAGTTCCCTTCCCAAGAAAACATCCCACGTGCCTTCACATGGGTTTATTTACTCAATTCACCAACTTCTCAATACCCCCTTTCCTCTCTGATTTCTTTTTATGTTATTTTTCCTCCATATTGATTTATGGATTAGCAAGATAGTCCGGGCCACTACATGCATCATGATAAAACATAAAGATCAAAGTGTCAATAATCCACATATCGGAATAATATAGCATCTACTGATCAATGTATCATAATCAAATGTCTGAACACAAGTCCAATAGTATCAATATCATGATAGAATAGTGTCAAAGAGGAGTGGGCACTACACATCCAATGTAATCACTTTTCCTTCATCAACATTTTTCCCACTTGTGTTCGCATACAATATCTGAAACAGGGGATGGAGATCCATGAGAAATTATTAAGAAGTCAATATCAGTACAATATTTTCATGTCTAATGACCTCTTGGACATGTATTCAAGATGGGAAAGTTTAAAGAATTCACATAATGTGTTGGAAAAAATGTGCAACCCAAATGTGATCTCATGGACTAGTATGATTTATGGATATACACAACACAAATTTGTTGATGAAGGTTGAGGAATCCTTAAAACTAATGCCTCAAAGAGATGTGGCCTCATGGAATTCTATGACTACACAATATGAACGAAATGGGTTTGTTGAAAAGGCCTTAGAAAGTTTTAGGCAATGCATTTGGTAGGTGTAAATCCAAACTCTGCGAACTTTACCAGCATGCCCTCAGCTATGTAAAAAGGGGATATTTACTAATAGAGAGCTTTGGAAACGTTTACAAGGAGCTTGTGATATTGATTTGATTTTTTCTCTGCTTTGGCATTATATTTTGCAATTTAGTCTAAAGCTTTATGGTATGAAAGTACATGTTGGAAATCATTATTTACACACCAGGATGAAAGCATGCCTAGATTATGAGTTTTTATCCTCTAATCAATTCTAGGAGGAGTGTATTTATTTCTTTCATAACTATTAATGGCCACATTAGAGAAAAGATGCAATTCTCATGGGGAATTGTAGAGGAAACAAAGTGTTTGATCTTATTTCTGCAAGAAACTATGTTCATTGATTTTGGTGTGCCTTTAAAATCACTTAATAAATTCTTGGTAGGAAATATGAGGGTCCATTTGAAAGATGGAATATGTACCCGACAAGCATATATCATCTAATATGGAAAGGTGCATATTTTCGTAGACTTGGAATCAAGTTTTGGGTTCCATGGAGAAATATAGGTGTCAAAGATTATTTATTTGTTTCAATGGAAGAAGGGTCATCCCATTACAGGCTATCAATGTTTGTAGTATTTAACAAAAGGAATACAAAGAAATGTCATCTCATGGAATGCCATGATTACAAGATCTACATAAATAGGTTGAGAAAAGGGTCATAAAACCATGAAATGTGCTTTAATCTATCTATATGGTGTATTAATGGAATAAGAGCCGGATCCTCCTAGTATTGGATTCTATACCTTGATCCACTCATTTTGTAAGATGATTTGTCCCTTCCAAAGCTGGAAAATGATTTTTGGATGCTGGTAGCTTGTGTATGTTGTGCTTGCTCTGAGCCGCGTTGGTCGATTCATTGTCCCTCATGCATGGTCTCCTTACCTTGATCTTTTATAATTTTATTATAATTTTGTTTTTCAGTTGCAATATAATAGAATTTTTAAAGCATTAAATTCTTAAACATTTAGTTATTTTAAACAGACTTGTATAAAAAACATCACCTTATGACTTATGCATTGTAAATAAACCTTGGTGTAAATCTTAGACTTATACTCACGTTCTCAGATGTTTGGAAACTCGATAATAGAAATGGATAGCCATAACCCCTTGAGTGGGCTAGTTGAGTTGGATTTCATCATTAAATCTAGTTATTGTCCTTTCGTAAAATTAGGTAAATTGTGATTTTTTAAAGACTCATAAAACAACCTTTTGGGTCCCGGAATACGAATGGCAAGTTTAGTATGTGTCACTCGTTATGTGGGTATTTGTATCAAGATTTAGATTTTCCCTAATCGACCATTTTTACTCTCTTCATTGCTCTTCTAGGAGCCTTGTTACTCCATTTCACACTATTAGAAGCAGCTATAACTGAAAATTTGGCTTTCATTTTGACCAATCGTTTAAACCCTGAGCAACGAAATGCTTATCTGCCTTCACAAACCTCTAGTATTTTTACTAGACAATTTATTACAACATTTAATTGGGGAAAAACACATTTCTAAATATTTTTGCAATGGGGTTTTGTAGGCCTCCATTCATAGTTTGACTACGTCAAACTAGACCAATTACAACCGGTGGCTCTGGAAAGCTCTTCATCATTTACAACCTGTTTGTTAGTTCCTAGTTCCGTTAACTCCAACATATTATCCATATATAGGAGGGAATGTACGAATATTCCCATGGATATTCTAGCCATCAAAATTCAATTTTAAGTTGAGGTTTCTTAGCGCTTAAGCTAAAATTGGTTGTTGTTGAAACTAAGCCAATTACAACTTATGGTACGGGAAAATCATCCGCGAATCGTAAACCATTTGCCAGTTCTGAATTCTTTCAGTTCCTATTAATTACATGCTTATAGGAGGACACGTAGGAATTTAACCATTGTGAATCACCTAACAGAAGGAAACTTTTAAACATGGTCTCTCAGCCTTAAGGCCTAAATTGGGAGTTTCTAAAACTAGCACGAAAATGTAAAAATAAAGTTATAGGACCCCAGTCAAGTCAGAAAATCATTATGGAAACTTATTAACACTTGTAAATAAACATTTGAAACTCTATCTTCTAGCTTGTGTGAAATTAAAATTTTGTAAAAATAGTGCTTCTCTCTCTTCCATATCTCTTTCTCTCTCTTTAGTTAAGAAATGAAATGAAATGAATATATGTCTCTATCCCTCTCTTTTCAAGTGAAAATTATTATTATTATGTAAATGGAAGACTAAAAATGTTAATTATGCTAGATTTAAGTGGATTCCATGTCATTGGTTTATTGTTGATTTCATGCTCACATGGTTATTTCAGGATGCATGTTAAATGGAAAAATGGTTTGCTTGTAGTCATTGTGTGTTATTGTAATTTATGTATGTTAATGAATATGTGTGTGTGTGTGTGTGTGTGTGTGTGTGTGTGTGTGTGTTACAGTGAAAACTTATTATTGAAATTTGGCAATTTGAATGAGATGTTAGTTTTAGGGGTGCTTTGGGAAATGTTAATTTCACCATAGGTGTTCTTTTGATTCAAATTTACATGGAAAAAAGAGGGTTGGATATATACATTTACTGAAATTGTAGAACATGATTCAACAATTTGAGAAGTATTGAAAGTTTTATTAATGAAGTTCTGTAAAAAAATTAAGATGTTAGTGTTTAAGGGAAACATTCATCTAAACATGGATGTTATTAAATCCCAATTTTTTTATTGTAAAACAAGGATAAATATGTTAAATGAAATTGAATTTTAAATCTTATAGAGCTTTCTCATTGGGAAATTTATGATGAAATCTCTATATTGTTTTGTTATTTTACTAGAAAATATAGAGAGGAAACCTAAATATAATAGTAAACCTTAGTAAAAAACTTGTGCATATCTACCCTTCTCACATGATCTTTCTTAGCAAAGAAGAAACAAAAACCTTAGATTGAAGTTAATTTTTTACACTCAATAACACTTTCTATCTTCACTTAATAATATCCCTAGTTTGAGTTATCGCCATAGCCTTTATACTTAACGGTATCATTGTGAACCCGACACTTAGGAACAACATGGTCAAACATTATCTAGAGTATGTGGTTCCCTTTTAGGATTAATAATCATTTGTGTAGTAAGGAGAATGTCCACTCGTTATAAATCATGGGAAACAACATTAAACATAGTGTAAAATTCTCTTGGACCGACATACATGTTGAGTGGCGAAGATTTCCAACTAACCTTGGAATTCACCTCTAAGAGTTGAGATCATAAAATTACTTCATACCCAATCTCAATTATCATTTGGGTTTTATGGTAGAATACTAAGACTTAATTACAAATTTTAACAACATTTTAGTGTATGATTAGTTTGTGAAAACATAACCAAAAGATGACGTGCTTGGAGAAAGGTGAAACTTAGGTCGTTCTCATATCATGTTTAAACCATCTTTTGGTGAGAAACGAGACCCATATAGTGAAAAATATAATGTGAACCTTAACCCCTTAAAACAATGAACTACTCCATCTTACCCTCTCACTAGTATATTAGGTAATGCATGTCTAATGTGAAACTAGGTGATCATGTTCTTAGTGACAAATCCCCTAAGATAGGGACTAATAGTTTCATGAGGATATAAATGTCCCTATTAACAAATGGTTTACACAATTCATTACAAAAGGTATATGAACCTAGTTAGGGAGAAATAAAGCCTTTAAAGTCAAATGTAAAACGATACTCAGGAATCCTAATCTACAAATAAGAAAATTAGGAAGTATTTTGTCATGTTTAGAGCCTTCGAATCCTTAACTAATTATTGGAGCATACTATAGTAAAATTATAATTAACGGTTGGCCTTCGGAAGAGTAATTGTGATATGTTATTCCATATGAAAATTGAAACATGATCTTCCTTTTAATTTTATTGAACCCTCTTGTTCTGGATAAAGAACCTATTTAATATAATACTCATTGTGTACTAAATCAACTATCAATTTCTAAAGTAGTGGAAGAAATGTGACCCTAAATCCTTAAAAAAAAAAAAAAACTGAATTTCACCTCCTTTGGACTTACACTTCTCTTGATGTGTAACGGAGGTATGATATGAGGTTAATATGCATGTCGTTAAGAGTGAATCCTAGGGATAATACCTAGTATCCTTGTGTGTAAATAAATATCTTGTTAATAAACAAACGAATTCAACAAGTAATTTAAATAATTTAGATGATCCTTATTTAATGAGATACACCATAAGTTAAATGTTAAATTGTATATATGAAATCTAGAAAAAAGGAAAAGAAATGTATGATTCAAATATTATGAGCCCTTCTACAACTAAAGTTAAATATTGAAACATGATTGTAATAAATGTGTAATTTTAAAAATATCATGCCATGGGAGGAACCTATCTTCAAGTTTTTACTATAGTTGAATCATTGTGTTGTGTACTGTCATCTGAAAAAAAGTGGCCTTGATGTGCATCATGTGTTTTCATGTTGTGTACATGGTTTATTGTTTGTGTAAACATATCATGTGGTGTGTCTAGTCCTAAGTGATCTCTTGTTGTGTCATGTGTACTACAATTTAAGTAAAAAAAATTATTCCATGATTTTCATGTTGTATTTTTGTGTGTAAAATGTGTGCGTTACACTTACAGTAGGGAATTTAGACACTTAAATTGGTAGTTCATTTCTTGAAAGAAGGAAAATTTTATAATGCCTTTGCACTAGTTCACACTTTTCCAACTTAATCAATCATATTATCTCTAGTTTTATCCCACTCATTATTCTTCATGCAAAAAACTAATGTGTTCACGCAATAGTCTTATTTTTCCATAGAATTAGGAAAAATCCTCACACAACACCATCTAATTTTTTGCAAATAACTCACACATGTATTCCTGACCAAAGTTTCTCAATGGGCCATAGTTTTTGTAAACGATAGCCCTTCCCATATGCATTGGTCCCTTTCACTCTAATGGAACCTTTTTTATTTAAAATTCCCATATGACACTTCTAGTTGACCTTATCCAATCCTTTCATATCCATAATGCATATATAGGCAATTTGTTAATCCATTCTCAAGGAAGGAGATCATACACATTTGAAACTCAAATATACTAATGAGCATACACTAAGAGAAATGAAAAGAAAATCCATTTAAATACTCCATTGAGCTCTATATACTTTGCATATTCATTCTAGGGTTCTCATCGACTCAGATCTTAAAACAGAAGGAACAAATCATCATTCAAGGTCAAGATAGGGTAAAGGTACAAGTATAATTTCATTATTACAATATCATGTTTATCTACTTAGTTGTATATTTTGTAGAGATCACATGTTAGGTGAGAAAAACATGCGGTTTGAGGTTTATTCAGACTAGTGGTGACATCGGTGGCGTACATGGGTGCTTAAAACCCATATAATGTTTATTTTAAAAGACCTCTTAGATATATCTAGGGTTTTGAAGGATTAATCAGTTACATAGAGATAATCTCACAGTGTCACATATCTCATTATGAACATGAACAAATCAGGGAAAAATCCATTGATCCAAAATTGTATCAGGAGCATAAAACAAAAAGAAGGATATTAATATATGGGAAGTTGCATAGTGTGGGTACGCTTTGAATTATACCATATTCTTTGGTTCATGCAGTAATTTGGGACACAATTTCAACATAAAGGCTCTATTAAATCATTTCTAACCTATTTCAATCATCAGACCATCCCAGATTATCACATAGAGAAGGAGATTAACTAAATCATCTTCTCTCTGTCATTTCAAGTTCTTTGTTGCATTATGTAATGCCCACTCCTTTTTAACACTTATTATACTATGATTTTAATAATTGTTGATTAGAGAAATTGAAATTATTAATATATATTTTTTAGTATGGTGATATAGAGTGTGGAATTTTATATTATCGATATGTTGTAACACATTTTATAGATTGTATGGACTCCTAGAGGCAGGGATATATATTTTAGAATTGCTAATGATCTAGTTTTGTTTCATTCTATACTGATATTTTGGATTTTTGATGATGACGATTACATTTAGATGTTTGGACTGACCTCATGATCTTATTGATGTTATGACTTACCAAAATTGAGATGTTCAGTGATTGAAAATAATTGATAGAAATTCCTAATTTTGATGATGATGATATGGCTACATGTATGATGTTGTTGGATGATATGTATTTACATTTTATTTCTATATGTATTTGATGTGTCCTTGAGGTATAAGATGTATTGTTTTTTTTTTTAGGAAATTATATCCCAATAAACAAGAAGGGGCTATTAGAGTAACCATGGAAGAATATCAGATGTTTGCAACAAAGCTCACTGTCGATGGGTAATCATAGCACTTCTGAATGTCTACAACTTGATGGGTTGAAACTCTTAGTGTGATTGCATAACATGGAGCTTTTCCCAAAGTGTGGGACTTTGCAATCGGGAAATCTCTCTGGATGAAGGTTGGCTCCTATTCCTCTGTTTTGATGCACACATTAAAATTCTAGAGGATATAATCTAAAACCTACTCTAACTTGCTAAGGAGAAATGGTTAAGGAGATGTAATAAAATAGACCTAAATTAACAAAGGTGATGCACCAAAGGAATGTTGAACATTTGCTTTGCAATTAAACAAAAACCATTAAAATTGTAATACAACCACCATGTACAGATAACTAGGATTACAATGAGAGATCAGGAATATGCAAGGAACATAAGAGAGGGTTGAAATCATCCATAGACTTATTTTATTGCTCCAAAAAATTGATACAGTCCATTACAATGGCCAAGAGGAAAGATTGCATTTATAATTTAGATGGGGGGTTTGAACTCCATAAGATCAGTTACAAACAGAAAAGAAGGGAGGGTGCAAAGCCAAAATGTCCAACCTTTAGAAAAATTTCCCTCCTTACAATATATAGGAAGAATAGAGATGGAGATAGAAGAAATATGAATTCTTTCTTCAACCACCCCAAACATGCCTTGAATTATCCTGCAAAAATGATGGGTTCTACTGCAAAACCCATGCCTCCATGTATTAATCCTTGTTGGGAATGAAAGGAAGCCCATACCTCATTATGGTGGTAGTGAGAAACTTAGAACACCCTCTAAAAATGGCGGAGTGTATTTTTTAAAATTTTATAGCTTAGTATCACTAATTTTAATATATCTAGTTGTAGTTGAGTAGAAGATGCTAAGAGATTTCCAAAAAGTGTTTTATTGTGAAAATTTGAGCTCCCAGTCAAAAGATATGACTATTTAAAGGTCGAGGTGTCATTTTGTAAAAATGACAAACAGAGAGTTCTGAAACTCTGAAACCTAAAAGTCTGAAATTTTAGACTTTCAGAATTCAGGATTTCAAATATTGAGGTGTGATTTTTGTGCTTGGGGGCTCGATATTTTTGAAACTCCAAAGTATGAAACCTTGAAACTCTGAAGTCTGAAATTTCAGACTTTGGAATTTGGGATTTCGAAATTTTTACTCGCTGCTTTCTGCAATGATTCCCAAAAAACTCTGAGATCTCGAAACCCCAAAAGTCCACATTTTAAGACTTTTAGACTTTGGGATTTCAGACATTTCCGCTCCATTTCTAGAATGATTCCCAAGGTTCCCAAAAACCTAAAAGTCCAAAATTTTGGACTTTCAGACTTCAGGTTTTCAGACATTTTACAGTAGATTTTCCATCTTTGTGCCTGAGAGTTCCGAAACCCCGAAAGTATGAAATTTGGACTTTCAAGGTTTCGGGTTTCAGACATTACCTACCCATTTTCCCTCTTTTCTCTCAAGTGCCAAAAATGCAAAAACTTAAAACTTTGAGCCTTTTATCCATTTTTTTATTTTTACTTTTTTCCTCGAGCTCTGATCTCCTTCATTGTTCTCTTGGCGACATTTTACTTATCTTGCATTTCATTGAAGATCCCTTACACAACCTAATTTTTGAAATCAGATATGATCTCATATGAATGAACCACCCTCTTCATTTCTCCTATGCAAGGTCGTATTTTATCAATTTTTCCTGAGGGGAAAAATTGGATAACATACACCTTGGAAAATTTGTGTTCGTGTAAATTGTTGTGGTATTGTTGAGTTTGTTAGGAGGTCCCCATGGGGGATGACCTCAAATGTCACCATGGGTTACGTGTTTCTTATCCCTCTTTTGTTTTATTTATTTTGTTGAGTATGTGATTTCTTTAATTGTAATTTCATTCTGACTTTATTATTGCTTAATTAATGTTCCCTTGTTTAGTTAATTAATTATGTTGATTATGCTAAGTTGGGATGTGATTATGTGGTCATTCAATTGGGGTATATAGTCTTTGTTATCTTATTAATTTTGATGGATTTCATTTGATTTTGAGTTGTGTACTCAACCCCATCATTCGAATCTCAAATTTTGACTTTGGAGCCACTTTTGGAGGCTTGTGGGATAATTTAAGATTGTCTCATACCTCTTAAAATCACGCACCAACTATACCTATGATGTGAGGGGATAATTTTAGGCCTCATTATGTGTTTTGGAAGGAAAAGAGGTAATTAATTGGACTTTCTTACAAACACTTTTAATGGTGTCCTTGGAAGTATGGAGTAGTAGTTTGTGTGTTAAAGGAAACTTGTCATATCCTTACCAACCTATTTATGAGTCTTGGTCTTTGTGTTTATCATAGCGAGGTGGATTGGATGAGAATTGATGTGGCATCTTACATGGAGCCACCTCACCATCCTCTCCACATTTTCTATTTATTCAGTGATTGTTTAGTTTTGGGGGTTACTATGTTTAGTTCCACACTTGCATATTTTTCTTATTTTGCTTGAGTTACTTGTTTGGGAGCTGTTATCCGAAATTCGCCCCCAAGGTAATTTTGATAACATGCCAAGCAATTTTATTGATTCAGGGCAAAAAGTCATGGTTCTAGGGTCCCCTCATATTTGTCTAACTCCCCTGTCCAAGAGGAAGAGAGTCAGTTCTGAGAAAATTCGAGAAAAGGTTCAAGAAGGCAAATAGGTCGATCCAGGAAAAATCATGAAAATTGGCTAAGTCCTGCTCAAGGTCGCCTCTGGGACGCATGGGACAAAAAAGCGCGAACCGGCCGAACCGGGCGAGATCAGCACAAACAGTCCGAAACGCAGCAGGGACAAATGGGACAAAAGTACGCAGGCGGGTGCGAAATGCCGGTTTACCTGCTGAGAGGGACAGTCTGGGACGTTTGGGTCAAAATACCCGAACCCGGCCGGTTCGGCCGAAATCAGTCCAGGCAGTCCAAAACAAAGTGGCCAAGTGGAACAAAAATACCCGAACCGGCCGGTTCGGCCCGAAATGGGAACAAGTGGTCCAAAAGCAAATGGGACATTTGGGGCCAAAAATGTGCGAACCGGCCGAACCGGGCGAAAAGAGTCGAGGCAGCCCGGAAGGCAAAAGGGACGTCTGGGACAAATGGACGCGAAATGGCTGAACCGGCCGAAATGAGCACAAAGGGCCCAAAATCAAATGGGATATCCGGGACAAAATGGAGGCGAAGTACGCGTAGGAGCCGAATCAGCCGAGGACCAATCAGAAGCTGCCACGTGTCCCTCACAAGAGAAAAGTCAAAAAGTCAATGGGCGAGTTTTTGAGCACCGATCCGAACCAATGGGATAGTGCCACGTGTCCCAGCTAGGGCCCACAAGTAAAATTCAAAAGACAGCCCGCTGAAAGGTAGAGGAGAGAGAATTGCTCGTCCAATTAGAGCGTGCCACGTGTCATCCAGGTGGCGAAGCGCGGGAAATATTTCAAAATCTGTTTTGGTCTGTTCCGCGCCCTAAATCTTCAGATCATCATATCTTTTGATCCAGAGCTCGGATTTGCACGTTCTTGATATCAACGGAAAGCTCATGAAATGCTCTACATGATTATGGGATCAATCTCGAGTTTTGGTGCAGTCTGAAGAGAGAAAATCGAGAAACGGCTCTGACGTGTGGTAATGGCCAGAAGCGACCTTTCAACAACCCGTTTTAATGCTAATCGGGTCGCATTCTTCTTCTGCACGCCAGAAAGTGACATTTTAGCCGGCCAAATTAATACAAATGGGTCGCATTCTCCTCCCCAAATCGGTCAAAGATGGCAGGGTATGGGTTGGAAAGGTATCCCATGCCATTTTTTATGCATCTGCAGTCAATGAGGAATGGGCTTGCACGTTTTCCTATGTTTCTGTCCCCTGGGTTCGGCCCATGCAATGTAATAAAGCAGTTTTGGCTCATTTTGAAAAGGTTGTTCATTCTTTCTGCTCTGCCCTCCCTTCTTTTCTTCTCTAGGGTTGAAAATGGAGTTCGAACCTCCTCCTGCTCTGTAATGGCATTTTTTGCCTTTAACTAATGGAATGATGTTCTGTGCAAACTTCTGGGAGCAAAAAAAACGTGTTTTGTGATGCAATCCTGTCCATCCTTCCTCTTTTTTGCTTGTTCTCTTCTTGCCTCTCTTCATTGCAGGTATTTGTGCATGTGTGAATGTTCATTGCAGGTCTGGAGCTGTGTTCATGGAGTTTTGGGACATTTCTGTGTGAAATCTATCCTTGGGCCGTGTGGATGGCATCTGTCCATCCTTCCCATTGCTCACCTCTCTTTGTCCCATGGCAGTTTTGATAGATGTCCAACATTCTCCTTCTCTGGTTGTATCACGTTTTAGTGTAGGCTTTTGCTGTTTTTCCTTTCTCTCCTCTCTCTCTGTCTCCTTGGCATGGTTAGATTAGGATTAGATTAGCTTGCCTGCACTGGAATTGCTTGTGGCAGGTAGTTTAGGAGCAGGAACCAGCCTTCTCTGGAGATTCCTCTCTCGGTTTTACAAGTCCCCACACTTGGAGAGAGGTTTCCATGTTGTGCAATCATACTGGAATGCCTGAACATCAACCTAGAAGCCTGATGTGCGTCCAGGGGTGCTGTGATTTTGCATCAACAGGAGCTTCGGAGCTTTGCTTTTGGATATAGGCTTGGACTCGGAAAATCTTGGAGATTTTTTCTTGATGATCGAAGGTCTTTCAATGGAAATATAAGGTCTATAACTTGCATTTTTTTTTA
Organism: Taxus chinensis; assembly: GCA_019776745.2. Classification (NCBI taxonomy): domain Eukaryota; kingdom Viridiplantae; phylum Streptophyta; class Pinopsida; order Cupressales; family Taxaceae; genus Taxus; species Taxus chinensis. The sequence continues at coordinate 408,606,739 of CM034155.1, forward strand.
TTGTGTCTTGTGTTAAATTTTGAATGGATGTATGTGTTTTATCATGGGATTGGGTATATAATGACATTAAGAATGGTGTGGAAGATGGAAAATGGGACCATTGGGGGGGTAAAAGGTAGTTGTGAAGCATGCATTATGGAGGGAGTGTGATTAGGGTGTTCCACCTTTGGGGAGAGGAAAGGAAAATATTTATACATTTTGTATATTGTTAAATTGGGAGAGATAAGGATATTTTGAGTGGTTTGTGAGATGCACAAGAATTCTATTGGGTGAAACTCCTATTTCACTTGGGAGGTAAAAAAAGGTGGTTCCCATATTTCTCTTCTCCCTTGGCTTAGATTTTAATCATTTATGTTGGAAGGTTGCATATTGTTGATATTGGTGGTGTTTTGCTTGTATGTGTTGTATATTTTTTTGGCATGAGTTTATGGAATGTGAAGCCTTTGAAAAAATTTGTCATTGGTTGCAAACATTCCCTATTTCTCCATAGTTGGCGCTTGGGGACGAATCAAAAGGACGGCTTCTCCTTATCATTAGAATAAGGTTGGGAGGTGAGTTTTGTCTACACCCCCTTCGTTGTTGTTGTGATTTGATGATGAAGAAATGAAGGAGCTCAAATTTTTCATCTTGTCCAGAGGGAGTTTCATTGTGAGGAAGACAGAGAAAGAGAGACCATTTTGTAAATTTATCATGTTATCTCCACTTTGTGGAGGGCTTTTGACACTTGTACTTTATATTTAAGTTGTTTATATATATATATATGAGAGGAATATAAATAGATATAAAAATTTAAAATATACCCAAATTTGTGTGTGCATCCATCCCAAGTATAAAATAAGAAAATCTTCCATAGCTTTTTGTAAGCTTTGTGGCCTCATTTTTGAGAAGTAAAATGAGAAAATGAAAGGAAATGGGAAAGTGAAAGAATAAAAAGACAACCATAAGGATTTTTAGGGATTTTTTGGCCAATCCTAAATATAAGGACCGTAATAGATTTAATCCAAGGGTGGAGATTGGATTATCCCCTTTTAAGTTGTAGGTAATTTTGTGGGAATGGGTGTTTTAAATAATGGGTATGAGTATTTAACTAATAGAGGGTGGGGATCGGAGAGGGGGTGTTAGGAATTTCTAGGGACCCTTTGTTTTAGGTGCATGAAATAAATAAAATTCTTTTTGACTAGGATTTATTAATTAATGTTGTACATGGGTATTTAGATAAATTATCAAGCGGGATGAAAATAAATAAAGGTAATTTCTAGAAAATGGAGTGAATTTAATCAATATTTAAATGACACTAATGAAACCCTAGAAGGGTATTTACATAAAGGATGTGCAGAAAATCAATAGACAAAATAAACTTAAATGCACTAATGTTTAGTACTCGCAATAATTCACCCGAATTCTTTTCCTAGTTAGTTGATGATATTTGTTGTGGTTTTGGTGCGACAAAATGTGGGTGTTACATAGTATCTATTATTTATCATTGATTACAGGTCAAGTCTTATCGTACTGTAATTAGCCTAGGAAACTAACTGAATTGGATAATCTTCCATTATAACTTCCACTGAGATATTAATCAATTTAGGTTAAATAAGTTGGGAAAATTTTAACCCTATAGAGTTAAAAATAAAATTATTTAATTTCACATAAAATTTTATTGTTTACTTATAAAGTAAATTTGTTTAATAATTTAGGAGTATCCGTTCAATCAAATTCATCTACAACTTTGACGTAATCACTCTAGTTTTTATACCAATACAATTGTAATAGACAATCTATTTTGTTTGGACGAAGAATGATTTGACGCCACTTACCTATCATTGAAGTGGGAAAGAGTGTTAACATAAAATTTCACACTGTTTGTAGGAGTTGTAGTACAAGGAAAACAATAGTTGTTATGATTGGGGATGATAAGTACCACATCCCGTCAACTAACTACATTTTTAGTAGTGTAAGAAAGCATTATTACAATCTTTTTAGTGCAATATCAGCATTCCAAAAAACAAAGTAGTTACAATTTTTTTTTCCGTTAATAATTGCTCCTCTATTTCAATAATGAATATATAATACACATTGGTTAGTAGAATTTTGCATTACAACTTCACTTACAAAAAAATACTAAATAAATAGGTAGATATTTTGAATAATAAATATTAAAGGTAAGATGATTGGAACAAAACAAAATTTAATATGAAGATGATAAAAATTATGTTGTGTATGTGTAGTTTTATATGTAGATGTATATATGCATATGTATGTGTTTGTGTGCACATATACATACGTACATATATATATATATATATATATATATATATATATATATATATATATATATATATAACACCACATATATACACCATATATATATATACACACACATATATACAACTAGAGATATAGATATATACACATAGATATATATATATATATATATATATATATAAATTTACTAAAATTTTCCCTAATAATATTTTTAAAAATATAATAATTTATGAATATAAAATTTGTAATAATTTTATGTTTAAAAATAGTTCATTTGTAAGATTACCCTTATTTTAATGCATACATATAAAGTATGCGTTATTTTTTTTTCATTTAGACCTTCCCAAATTACAATGTTAATATAAGCAGATGTTGATATATGAAGATTTTTCATGTTCGGTGAGTGTAAAAACAAGTGAATTTCAAAAAAATTATAGTAGACTAATGACACAAAAATAATTTTTGTGTTTTATATTAGAAAAATAACTAACATTTAGGGAAAATTTAATTTTCATCAATCAATCAAATGATGAAAAAAACATATTTTTTATGTTCTTATTTGTATTTATAGAATTAGCAATCATAAAAGATAATGTAAATTTTAATATATGTATTTGACAATGAAGGGAAACACCTATGAAAAAAATTAGTTATCACTCCATAGGCCCATTTTGGGATATTTGATTTCAAATAAGAATGATAATTTTATTACAATCAATATATTATCATGTAATCTAGCAAGGTGTGTATTATTTAATGTTCTATGGTTATTACAATTTTAATGTAATCATGAACATGCTATCTAAAAATCATATAAACGTTGTGTAAGGGTCATGTGATTCTCTATTGTGATATTATAATATACGTTTTATATAAACATCAAGTACAATTCTAATAAGGATAAAGTAAATATTTTTAAATTGATATTACTAATTATACATATTATATTTTTTTTTAAATGGTTGAAGGGCCCTTGGATTATTGGTGTTGATGTATTGTTTTGAATGAGCCAAACAGGGATCAAGTGTTGTTGAGTGCAAGGCCTAGAGATACCCGAAACAAATAATTAAATGGTTGAGGCTAGAGTCATGCCCCGGGTGATTTTGATGGCGTGGATAACCCTAACCCGTAGGTGCTTAGTTGAAGGTTATCATTGGTTTAGTTTCTTCACTTACTTTGCATTGTTCAATCTATATGTTCCCTCCGAAACATTGACAAAAATTCCCTTAAACAATGTGATCCACGCTCAATTGTATGACACCTATAGAAATACTCAATATAATTTATTTTTTTCAAATGAATAAGAACAAAATAAAAAACCATCTTAGAATGACAATTTTATAATTAATAACAAATTATTGAGATGTATTTCCTAAATGAATTAATAATTTATAAAACTTGATTAAATTTTTAAAAAATCTTTATAATTTCAAAGTAAATTTTTACCTTTTTTTTTGGTACTAAACTCAACTCTAGATTAATAAAAAATTGTTATCATACTTTAATAATTATTGATAAGTGATTTTTATATAAAAAATGTTTATTATAAAATAATTGAAAATCTAAATATAATAGACGTGTTCAACATTTCTAGGTGTTATCGTGAGAGAATTTCATCTATTTCTAAGTAACCCATCATCCCAATTTATAGTTGTCCAAAATAATTTTATTTAATTCTGAATACCCCATGATCCGTCAATCACAATCTATACTTATCCAAGTCAGTTTCATTTATTTTCGAGGAAGCCGCACAACACCTTTACCAAGATTACTCGGTTGTAATAAGTGTGAACATGAAGAGAATATGTGCACCATACTGTTGACTTGATAAATGACTTTGTTGGGTAAATGAATGATAAGACCTCAACATCCATAAAATAGATTGACGGATGTGTTTTGACAGCCGTCCATCGGAAAAGACAAGTGTGGGAAGATAAGCATGCACTTAAATAAATTCCTTGGTTTACATTATTCAAAACGTCTTAGTTGCCTCTGTACAACAACGAGACACTTGGCGAAGTATTTGGACAACCATAAAACACGACATTATGACAAAGAGAGGTACTCCAAATTCAAAAAGATTAGAACAGAATCTATCAATTTTCCAAAAATGAATGACCCTGCTTTAACCGAGTTCAAATCTCAGGTACCTATTTTACTACCTATGCAAAGTGTGTTTAGAGGCATTTTCTTCTCATGGTCTGCGTCATCGATGACTTGAGAAATGACTTCTATTAGAGAAATGAATGGTTAGAGCTCAACATCCATAAAATAGATTGATGGATGTGTTTTGAGAGTGATCTAGAGGAAAAGACAAATGTTTGAAGATAAGCATGTATGTAAATAAATTCCTGGTTGGTCTGTATTATTCAAAAGTCATCAATCCAAGTATTTGGAGAGCACAAAAAAAAAAAATATTATGACAGAGAGAGGTGCTCTAAATTCTAGAAGACTAGTAATTGCACTAGAAGTGTGCAACGGAAATGTCAATAGGTGGATATGACGAGGGATGTGTGTTCAATAAATGAGTGTTGTTAAAACTAGCAATCGTACGTGGAGTGTACGATGAAAACGCCGAAGAGGATGGGATGAAGATTTGAAAATTAAGGAAGCGAAAAAAGGGAGACGACGAGGGACGACCCCCCGCACGATGAGCTGCTCGTTGAATTCTTGGATGCATGAACCGGTCGTGTTGTTGTTGGGTAAAAGGGAAGAGTGAGTGTTGTGCAGCCATGACAAGTGGAATACTTTGATCAGGTCTAGGATTCCTTCGCAACAATGAGATTTTTCCAGCATAAAGCATTTGGATAACATGTGTATGAATGTCACAAGCGCCAACATGAAGGTTAAGATCTTAGCTTCAATGGAGATTCTGTTGATCGCCATGTTACAGATTCTCTATTTCCTTTTACTGATAAATACATTGATTGTATGCAGGACTTAGAAACATGTGTTCAAGACATGGAAATGTTGTGTATATATATAGTGAGAGACGATAGGGCAGAAATTATTTGGACAAGCACAAAAAAACCGACACAGCGTACAACAATCCAAAAAAAGATAACAATTATTATGGATTTGTAATGGAATCATTATCCGCATATAATACACGGAAATGGAGAACGTAGAATGGAAACACAGACAAAATAAACAGAATGAAGAAGCAAAATTAACGACATGTCGCGTGATAGATGAGTCGCGGCTAGTAACAACCGGCCTATGGAAAAAACTAGATTTCGTAGTTTATGGCCAGCAAGATAAAATATAATGAATCAAAGCTTCAAGGCATGATTGTGGTTAATCTTTTGATATTGGCGAATGTATTTTTCACTGGCTCCAGAAATTTCACTGTTACGAAATCGTGGAAATCAATTTTGTAATCGAGAGTCTTTTACAATTAGAAAGCCAACAATAATGAAGCAATTTCTCACAAGCTCTCCCTTTTATTTCGATATTATTATTCAACAATATATTAATTATTCGGCACAAAGTGTTAGATTGATTGTCTGCAACCAATTTTTTTTCCACCAAAATATATGCATGTTTGGAAACGCACGGATGATAACTGTGCATTGATATAATAAATGGTGGAGATTGGTTTTATGAACGACCATAGAGTATTTCTAATAAGACAAACACCTTTGGTGTGATTAAAAGTAGCAATTGCACCATGAGTGTGCAATGGGAACGCCAATAGGCGGGGATGCCAGGGAAGTTGACACTCGAAGTAGCGACTGAAAAGTGCATGTTGAAAGGAGTAAAATATTATGCACAGAATGTAAATGAACGAGGAAAGAGAGTAATGAACGGAGTGATTCCAAAAAACATAGTGTATTCAATAGTACAACAATTATGTGAGAAGGAAAAAACATCTATGGAAAGAGGAGAAAGAGTTTGTGGAAGAGAAGAAATGTAACCATTGTAGTGTAACTGCATTTATTAGAAATAATTCTTTGAAGATCAAGATTTGCGATGGGAATTATACCACAACATAGCAAAGCAAATGGGAAAGGATAGCAAAATGTTGGGATCTCGGAAGAGATCATAGTTCATTATGGAAGAATCTGAACGTGTTGCTGATGAAAGAGCGAGAGAGAAAAGTTGAGCGGCAAGCAACTCAATGTCCATAGTGTTTGCCATGGGTAATAGATGCCACCTGCAAAAATAAAAGAAGTGAAAAAAACACAATTGGGAGCCTATGAAAAAGTGGAATGGTTTTGCAAATCTAAGAGAGGAGATGTAAACACAATTGGTTTAATCTGCATACTTGTTAATGTTTACATGTATTTAGCACCACTTGCGATATCTGATCTTTAGTAGATTTTGTAATTCACGTAGCTGCATGAATATAAAAAATTGGAATAAAATGTGTCCATTTCCATAATTTCTTATTATAGAGGTAAATAACCTGGTTTAATTTGCATACTAACCTAGTAATATTTACAACGATCAAGTGCCATTTGCTATATTTGATGTTGGCGAGTTTGTGGTAAAATTATATCATAATTTGTGTCACGATTGATCCACACGTTGCTAAAATATAAAAGCACATTACAATAAATGAAGATATTAATATGTAATCAGCAGCATTCTATATTGAACTTCTGTACCAAAAACAACTTTGGCGGAATGTATAAAATGACACAACAAATAGACAATAAGCTGTACAGGTGTATTTGTTGACACACTGTTATGAAATTAGGAAAACTCTATATTGTTGAAGCATTCATCACTCCCACTCCCTCTTCTTATTAGAAAGGTAAATAACCTGGTTTAATTTGCATACTTAGTTGTTAATGTTTATGGCCATCAAGCACCATTTGCAATATATGATGTTGGCGTGTATTTGGTAAAAGTATATCATATTTACGCCACAAGTGATCCACATCCTACTAAAATAAAAGCACATTACATTAAACGAAGATATTAATCTCTAATCATCAACATTCTATAATGAACTTTTGTACCAAAAACCAACTTCAGGGGAATATATAAAATGGCACAACAAATAGACAATAAGTTGTATTTGTCGACACTTTGTTATGAAATTAGACACTCTACATTGTTGAAGCATTCATCTTTCCCACTCACTCGTTTCATTTGAGCTTCAAAACTTTAATGTTTTAGGAGCTCTTATACCACCCAAACAATAGGGACAAATATAATTTGCAACGTTTAAGGTAATGGGTTATGTAATGAACTTCATACTGGTGAATGCATCTTATAAGCATCAATTTTTCTATAATAAAATGCGTAACTACAAAATAAATGATTTGTCAAATTGTCAGAGTATGTAATTGCAACAAGTCTGTTACTATTTTGTTTGGGAGTTGAAATGTGCCGTCAAATATCAAATAGTTGTAGCTGAGATGGCAATAAAACCCTTTGGTTTATGAACATAATAGAAACTTATCAATATGCCATCAATTTGAGGAGTGGAGTTCTGAGTATTTTTCCCTCATTTCGCACATGGAAATAACAACAAATAAAATTTCATGTCTGAGCAATAAAACGCCTTATAAATTCAATCTTAGCACATTGAAAGTGAATAGGATGCTTGAAGAAACATTCATAAAAAAATAATAACTTCATAAACAGTCCAACTTGATCATGATTCATAAATGCATTAAAATTACCATTAACATTACTAAGCACATATCCAAGAGTAAATTTGTCTATTTGGGTTAAATAAAGAAAAGGTTTGATTGCATGAGAAAAAGAAATCAGCAGTCAAGTAAAAGAAATAAACTACAATGCTTCATATACTCTTTTAAATTCGACAAGTAGAAGTAGGCAAACCAATTTTTTTTTTAAACTTTTTTTTTTTTAAATCTATTTTTTTTTTTCTAGAAGCAATCATTTACTTTGGAGTGCAAACACAAGCTATGGATATTCAAATCTGCTAAAGCATTTCATGCTTTTTTTTGCTGGCTAGGTTTCCGATTTCGTAAGAAGGAAAGAAATCGTTATTGCAAAGTAACCTGTTAAGCAATTTGGAACAAAAGAAAGAAAAAATATGTCAGCAGAAACATAAAATAAGGAGACAAAAGTAAATGGTAAATGCTAGCTACTTAAACAACAAGCTTTATATGAAAGAAACATGTTTCTTGTTGCTGTATTAGATAAGTATGCAAAATGTAGCCATGTTTCGAAGAAGAGGAATAAGAACCGGTGCATATCTAGAAAGAAAGAAATTATGTTTTAAGTCTACACATATCCAAAGTAGATCAATGGGATGTTGAAGTATCCCATAGTAGCAACTTTCATACAGAGAGTATTAAATAGTGAACACAAAATATGGGGAAAAAAAAGTCCATAAGAAAAATACAATAAATTTCGAAAAAAAAATATAGTAATTTCAATAATTATAAATTGCACCCTTTTGTTTTGCCTTTAATTAATACCAACGGGCTATTATAAATATAACAACATTCGTTCCAAATAGATTCAATGGATTTTCTATTATTTCTAACTACATTTTTTGGCTTTTTGGGAAACAGATTTGGTAAAAATATTATTGTTTAGCCGCAGGATTGGCTTTTGCTTTTTCTAAATTTTAATCTACCAAATCCCGAAATTTTAGGAATTTCATTCGGTGATAAATAATAATAATAACAATAATAGGTTTTGATAGTCCACGATGCCAGGCAACCTGTTTTTGGGTCTACAAGCGGCTTATAGCATATGTGACTACCTCGTACTCATATGTGGGAGGAAATTAACTTTACTACAAATGAGGCGTACATACCCTACCCCCTGCAGGATTTGAACTCGTGACCTCAATTTCAAGAGCACATGTTCTTCACCATTAGGCCAACTCAGGTGTACATTTGTAAAAATAGGATACATTTGTAAAAATTGGTCATATTAGGTAACTGTGAAGTACCTTCTTAAAACTTAGAATAGAAGCATGGCGATTAGGAGTGGTCCTATTTTTTTTTTTTAATGTAGAGTATATATAGGGATTCATAAGGGATATGGGACGAGTCCTAACAGTCTTTAAATTAATCTCAATTAACGGGAAGGATATGAAGAAGTATAATGGGTATGAGATGGTGATAGTGTCTTTTGGTGTAAGTAAATATGAGTAAGTAATTAATCTTAATGTGTAATGCCCCATGGGCATCGGCCTCCACTGCCACCGTGGCCTCCTCCCAACCACCCGGCCTGCAGATTTGACCACCGCGTTTTCTTTGTTGTCCTTGCGTGAGGGAGACGGGAGTGGGTGGAGCCCCATTTTTCTTCGCCCTGATCTCGTTCTGATTCTCCTTCAATGCGTACAGGTGGGTGTGGGTCTCGAAAATCATGCTGTGCAGGCAGTATCCGTGGAGCGTTGAACTGACCTTCTCCTGGAAAGTGCCGTGAGGAAGCGCTTGGCTTTATGCAGCAGCTACAGGGTAAAAAAATAAACTTATCTCAGAAAATCAGTGGCCCAGAGAGAGCTGAGTGCGACAGCTGCTACAGGGTGAGCTCAAGGAACCGTTGGTGTTGATCTTGATGTTCTGGTTACACGCGACCAGTCGTGATCAGTTGTTGCAAAATCTTGCAGCTGTAGTAGATGAACGAGGTAAAGTTTTAGTTGAGCTATCTTGCCTTTTCAGTTTGGAAAGTCGCTTCCTTCCAGGTTGTGTCCACAGTCATGGATAGGATACTCAATGAATGCATTTGCAGATCTTTGGCCTTTTATCAAGCTATCTATTGCATCTGGTGTTGTGTTATGCTGGGAGCTCTGTATCTTTGCAGGTCATGGTTTTTCTGTGCAAATCTCTTACCTACCTTTGTTGTAGGAGATTTCTTCGAGCTTGTATTCCCAGGTTTGTTGGTCGCCATGCATCTTGCCTTTTCTTCTCTGTTTTTTAAACTTTGGGCGTCTTTGACACTGCTATTAGAGCTCTGTTCTGTGCTTTCGAGCTAGGCAATATTTTGGAGCTCTGTATTTTGTTTTAATGGCTCTCTGGTCTTTTCCCTAGTTTGATCTGCTTCAGATACACTTTGTTGCTATGCTCAAGCTTTCCATGGCTCAGTGCGAGTTTTCAATTATTGGGTTGTGCTCGTCCAACTGTGATGTTATTTTCTCTGTATCGACTGCATCTTCAATTCGGGATTCTCCCTCAAGGTGAAAGATCACACCCACGGGCACAGGAGATCTATGCAATGTTGGAGAAAATGTCTTGGGAGATGAAGGTAGCAGGATATTTTTACGACTCAGATCATGTACTGAGTTTTGTTTCTCCAAAATCGGTTATGTGTCAGTGAGAGTATTACTAGCAGACCTGATGAAATTTATTTACAAAGATTCTCTATTGAGAACTTACTTGTTGTACGATGAAACTCATGGGAGAGAACCTCATAGAGGCAAAACTGGTTCATATCAGAATATTCATGAAACACAATTTGCTTTGCAATTATATGAGCATCTTCAACGATTCACTACGTTGGCAGGAATAAAGGGTGCTGTTGGAATTATCACACCTTACAAGCTACAGCTACAATGTTGCACCAAGATTTTGATGTTGTCCCCAAATCTGATGAAGGAAAAGGTTGTGTATAAATGTACGGTAGATGCCTTTCAGAGCCAGGAGCGATGTAATCATTATGTCTTGTGTCCGAGCTTCAAACCATGGTCGGTGTGTAGCTTTCTAGCGCAAGTGCTCTCGGACTAAGTTGTAAGCAGTTCGACTCTCACCCCCAAAGTAGCTGCACTGAAGCAATCTAGTGTTTGGACAACCACCTATTGCATTCTTCTAGTTGTGCCTTCAAAATGGAAGCCTGGTGGGGTATATTGCAAGAAAAGACCAGTGAAGGAGAGGATAAAGCGGAAGGCGTGAGGCTATAGCAGTCCCTGCTGGATGTTCACGACTTTTGGATGCGTTAAAACAGGCAACATAGACTAACCATATACATAATATGCTAGTATCTAATAAACCTCTTGAAATGAAACATTTTCCTTCTAGAAATTGGTTTAAATTGGTGATTTTGTGGATTTGTGTTCAGTATATGGTTAACAGTTTGTTACTTCTGGTTTTGCCTCTGTTGGTTGTTCTTGTTGACGTGATCAAACCCATTTTTTTTTAATAAAACAAACAAAGGTTCTCAGTGTATGCTTCGATTGACCATATGAATATATATATATATATATATATATATATATTATATATATATATATATATATATATATATATAATTTTAAAGTTACTTCCTTCTGCAAAAATGTCGTTCTTTCTTTTGTGAACCTGGGTATGCAATCGCCCCTAGAACGTTGCATCTTTGACTAGTATTGGGCTCCTATTATGTTATTGCCCTGGAGGAAAATATACAGTTAAATTATTATTATTTTTATGATGAGCGTGATTATGCACTTCGTGTATTGTGCAAATTATTAGGGCTTTTGGGAATTAGAATTTCAATATATATGCTTGTTAAGAAGGAAGTTTTGGGCCGAAAATATGTCCTGGGTTGATAGAAGGGCATAAATTATTGATAGAATCCCATTGGATTCTACTCTTTCTATGAGTAAAATTTGATAAAATTAATGACCTTTATAGTGTTAAGATACGGTATGTTGATGATTCCTTGTGTGATGGATTTAATTATGTTTAGACATAATGTCTTGATGGAGTAAGGTAATATCTTTCACGGTTCGTAAAAGTTAAGGTTTTCATCAACTGCTTAAGGTAACATGAAGTTCCTCAATTTAGTCAAACTTGTTTTGTACTTCCTTCTTGATGAGTGACCTTTTATTGCAAATTTAGAATGATTGTGATGGAAGGTCGTGAATATATTTTGTTGTCAAAAAGGGAAAAGAAGCTATGGACTAGTTTGTCTATGTGTCGAACGTAATAATTGTAATTACATCGTTATAGAAGTTCATTATTGGAGGATATCTATCTTCAATGGTATATTATGTGTATAATCACTGCATAGGTTACCATAACTTAGTGATGAGATGTAAATTAAGGAGAGTTGAGAGACCCTTTTCTTTGTATCTGTCATTTATGGAATTAGAAAGTTTGTTGACGTTAGAAAATTTCAACCAAGTATAGATTCATGGCTATGTTCCTCTAGAACGGGAGGGTTATAAATCTAAAGTATTATGAAAATTGCAAGGATGTGTTTAGAATACTAGATTGCCTACCCAATTTGGGTATTAATGAGGCTTGTCGCTATTCTGGCCCTAGTTATGTTTAGTAGGTAGGCTGTTAGGCGATGCCTATTCCGGGCATTCTTACCATCCTTTCCACTCATCCTTATTAGCTATGAAGTCACTTATTACCCAAGATATAATGGTTGTGGGTTTGAATATAAGATTTTTTTTTCATCCTTTAAACCCTTTTGATTACATGATGGAACTTTGTTATTACCCTCGTTGTTTGTTTCTAGCCTATTAGGTCTATGGCCCTATGGAATGATTCCAAAACTATATTCTTTTTGGCAACTAAGATCGGGTCTGGTTTTTATCTTTCACTTCACCTTGAGAATGTTGATTGATGGGTTACACTTTCGATTTCAATCACGTAATCTACAGGATTACATGATTTAAATCCTAATACTCTCAACTCTTGTGTCTAATCATTTAAATTTCATAGTCTTGCGTATTTGGTTGTCAAACTTTTGTAGTTTTAGAGGTATTTTCATAACTAAAACTTATAGTTTTCTTCTTAGTTGATATGTTGAAAATTACATCTTGTTTCAAAAGGTTGTTAGAGGTTAGAAATTTGATCCATTTCCTGAAATAGAATGTTTCCTTTCATGGTATTATTAGTTACTAGCTTATTGTTGCTATGTATAGTCTTATCTTGCTTAGTTCTCACAAACTGACTCAGGTTATTAATTGTTGCAGATGGCTTACGTGGTTAGATGATGGAAAGACTTGTAGATTATTGCATCAATCTTGGTTATGATGTTCCTTTGTACGAATGTGTATTATGTTATAAAATTTGGAAAGGGCGTTTGGACATTTTAGAAGAAGGGTCAGTGCCTAGTAAATGTATTGTAGAGTATTGTTGTTGTAACTGTTGAAACTTTGGCTTGTTTGGTTATCATGTGAAAGATGAAATTTGATTACCGCTTGGTTATGGGATATTCTAGTGAACTTTAACCCTTAGTATAGTAGCGGGGCATGTCCCATGTTGTTACTCTCTTGCTCCCTAGTCATGGTTCAATAGAGATGGTATGTTCCTTTGATTTGTGCATCATGTTGGAATGAATTGATATAACCTTGTTTTGGTTCCGTAAACGAGTACTGTTAAACTTTTCTCTTGAGTTAAAATGTTGAGTTGTAAATCCTCCTAAGGCTTAGTAGCAATGAGTTGTAAGCACTATAAAGTGAGCTGGATAATCCTGATAAAATTTAAACTAAAAATCTATATATATGAATATATTATGTAGATGTGATCTACTTGATAACCTTTGAGACCTGGAACAATCAAGAGGAAACTATCTTTTGTAACGAAATATGATAACTTATATATATATATATATATATATGTTTTTTTTTAATTTGAGCCAAGCTAATAAACATTATCCTTTTATGGTGAAATCTTAAATGACCTCATGGTGAAAGCAATGGTTAGATTTTAGGAGATGATAGGATTTAATAAGTAGGAGGGAAATTGATTAATTAAACCTTAAATCTCTCTCTATCGTTTGGAATGTTTTCCTTTGTCAAACTTAATTAAGTAAAGTCTAGATTGAACATTTAACGAATCTTGATAAACCCTTAACCTCAATAAAAAGACGGATAGTAAACCATGTGACCCTGAAGATAAATTCTATTGTCCTGTTCTATTAACCCATGCCTTAATTCATGGTGATATTTCTTAAGCAAGGTCAATATTTAATCCTTAAACAAGAAGGCTATTGTTATGAACCCTAAGCGGTACTTTTCACTCAATCAGAGCTTATTCCTTCACCTGTGCAATAGAGTTGTGGAACATGTGTTAGAAGCTTGAGTAAGATTAATTAACCTTGTAAGAAATGGAAAATGTTCTAAAATCAAATGAATAATAAAGATTTGGACATAAAATTGATGATCCTAGTTTAGAAAGCTTGGCCTTAAGCTATTCATTCAATAGTTGAAAAGAAATAAGTTCTCCCTTGTGAAAAGAATTGTGTGAATCATTACATGAAATTTTATAAGAACATAAGTTAAGAATTAAGAGACACTTTAGTAAACAAGAAAATTTAACAAGAATTTCCTCGTGGGATGCCCCTAAATGCTAGTGTGTCATGTGGTTGGTTTTCCATGTTGTCTTGTAAAAAGGAAAAGTAAATTGTCCTTGATAGGTGTGAACATTTCCGTGCTGACTTTATGGCCATCCTTGTATCAAGTTGTTCACAGTGTTAGTTGTATCCTTGGTGACGACATATTACATCATGTTATGTGTCAAGTAAGTCAAAAAAAAATTATCCTGTATTTCACTGTGTTGTTCGTGTGTGTGGTTTTTGGGTCGTTACACTTGGTATCAGAGCATAGGTTCATGCTCTCGAACCTATGGGCCGGATTGGTGTTATATGATGATGTTACATGGTGGTGGTGGTGTTACATGATGATACTGCATGATGATGATGATGTTGCATGATGGTGGTAGATATTGGAAGAGTAATGTGCTTTAAACGTGATGTGATTATTGTCGTAATTGTGATATTGTGAACGCACATTATGGGTATGTCACCTTGTGCGTGTTTGTGATCATGTTGATATGTTCGGGATTGGAGTATTCTCTCTCCTTCTTGTGGATTCTAGGAAGAATTCACGTGTGAATTACTGTTTGTGATGTGTGAAAAGAATTATAATGTGGATAACGTAGTGTTGGAGCATTGTGGCATATTGTGATATGTAGGTGTATCAATGTGTTATATGACTAGATTGATGTTAAAAGAAATGAGTTGTATCATGATGTTGTTACCATAATTCTGAAAAAATGTGTGTACCACCTTGTTATGTAGCAATGGATGTTATGTTGTGATATACTATGTTCATCGTATGTATGACTGTGCAAATATGTAATGCTTCATGTTGTGATTTGGGGTCATACGGTGAGTGTATGAACCCTATCGTATGGTGATTGAGCTTTGGGTGCAGAATGTGGTAAAGTGATGTATTATGCCCTGTGGATGTATGATTGTGATCTACCCTGTATGCATACCATACGTGAGACATTATGGTAGTTACGTGTGTGCCACCGTTATGTTAGTGATGTTGTTGTATGTTATGTTGTGAACCTTACACTAACCGATCTTGAGGGAAATCGGTAGAAGTGTATGTTTAGAGTGAGGAATGGTGTACCATGGGTCAATAACTCAAGCTAAAACTCAGTTTAGTAGATAACATGTGATTCTTTCCTCTCTCCCTATGTGGTTGTATGTATGCAACCTTAGTGTATCTATGACTATGTTTAGCCTTGTCGAAGTGGTGGCGGGATGATTCAGATGGAGGTGATGACAGTTGTATTATTGATATGTATTTTATGAGCTGAGGCTCGATGTTTCGAGTGCTAGCAACTCATTGAGTACCCCTTTGGTGGCTAGATAAGGCCACACAGTTATCGTAATGTGACATTATTATAAGTTGATTTTATTCATAAATTGAGCTTTTACTTTATTTTGTAAGGACCAACATCTTTTCTTGATTGCAATGCTTTACAATTTTGGGCATTTCCTTGGTTTGTGGCACTAACATGGGGATTTTGATACTAACTTTGGCTATTTGGCCATTTATTTTAGCTTGATTTGGGGTCTTCTTTTAAATTTGGAATTCTTACCGCCTTGCCCAAGGCTTGTACTTTGCCACTTGGCACTTTGATTGGATTGTTGTGTTGGTTCTAATGTCGTAATGTGTGGAATAGGGTCATGGGATGCACCATGGATTGGTTGGACCTATGGACCCGCTTCATTGTATGGGGGTACGCCCCAAGGAGAACATATAACTAGCGGGTTGTTGAACCATGCGTTATTATGTCACTTGGGTTAGGAGTGTTCGAACTCTATGTGTCTTGGACCATAGGGTCAACTGGCCTCCTTGAGGGAGGCATAAGAGTTTGAGGGAGGCATAAGAGTTTGAGGGAGGCATAAGAGATTGAGGGAGGCATAAGAGATTGAGGGAGGCATAAGAGTTTGAGGGAGGCATAAGAGTTTGAGGGAGGCTTATGATATTTGTGTGTATGGTTGATGTACTGGGATATATGTTGAGTTATTGTGATGTTTTGGTAGTGGTCTTTGATGTATGTGTTACTCATGTCAGATGGAATTGTGTTGTGATGTTGTGGTTATGTCATTGATTTCCTTGTGGACACTATGTACCTGTAGCATGGTTGGTGTTATGTGAATTTTTTTCATTGATGCAAATTGAGGAAATGTCTGGTGGATTGTAGTATTGTTTTGGTTAAGTATTTTGGTATGTCAGTCATTGATGTGTGTCGAGTACTATGTTATGTGTATTGTGCCTATTCCATTCCGTATTTGAGTAACCCTTTTGTGGTGTAATATAATCATGAAGTATATACTTGTGTGCTTGTGAATCTTTAGTGTCTTGTGAACCTGATAGAGTGTTGTGTTAACAGTTCATGTTGGGCACCCACAATAAGGAATAAATCAAAACTCTTCCATGATGATATTTTATTTTAAAAGAAATTAAAGTAGAAATAATGATAATGGAAAGAGACTAATGAAATGATGAACAAGAAAGAACTGCCAATCTTCACAGAACATTGAAAGTTAAAAAAAAATTCTACCAAATGTTCCTAAGGCTACCTTGTGACCGTGCTTTAATCAACTAAAATTTTAAACCATAGGGTGTGTATGCTTCTTTATCTATTCCTTATTGCGCCCCTTTCTTTTCCGCTGTGTTATGTTGCATCGAGGACGATGCTTTCTTAAGGGGAGGAGAATGTAATGCCCCATGGGCATCGGCCTCCACTGCCACCGTGGCCTCCTCCCAACCACCCGGCCTGCAGATTTGACCACCGTGTTTTCTTTGCTGTCCTTGCTGAGGGAGACGGGAGTGGGTGGAGCCCCGTTTTTCTTCGCCCTGATCTCGTTTTGATTCTCCTTCAATGCGTACAGGTGGGTGTGGGTCTCGAAAATCATGCTGTGCAAGAAGTATCTGTGGAGCGTTGAACTGACCTTCTCCTGGAAAGTGCCGTGAGGAAGCGCTTGGCTTTATGCAGTAGCTACAGGGTAGAACTATAAACTTATCTCAAAAAATCAGTGGCCCAGAGAGAGATGAGTGCGACAGCTACTACAGGGCGAGCTCAAGGAACCGTTGGTGTTGATCCTGATGTTCTGGTTGCACGCGACCAGTCGTGATCAGTTGTTGCAAAATCTTGCAGCTGTAGTAGATGAATGAGGTAAATTTTTAGTTGAGTTGTCTTTCCTTTTCAGTTTGGAAAGTCGCTTCTGTCCAGGTGGTGTCCACAGTCATGGACAGGATACTCAATGAATGCATTTGCAGATCTTTGGCCTTTTATCAAGCTATCTGTTGCATCTGGTGTTGTGTTATGCTGGGAGCTCTGTATCTTTGCAAGTCGTGGTTTTTCTGTGCAAATCTCTTACCTGCCTTTGTTGTAGGAGATTTCTTCGAGCTTGTACTCCCAGGTCTATTGGTCGCCATGCATCTTGCCTTTTCTTCTCTGTTTTTTAAGCTTTGGGCGTCTTTGACACTGCTATTAGAGCTCTGTTCTGTGCTTTCAAGCTAGGCAATATTTTGGAGCTCTGTATTGTGTTTCAATGGCTCTCTGGTCTTTTCCCCAGTTTGATCTACTTCGGATACACTTTGTTGCTATGCTCAAGCTTTCCATGGCTCAGTGCGAGTTTTCAATGTTTGGGTTGTGCTCGTCCAACTGTGATGTTTTTTCTCTGTATCGACTGCATCTTCAATTTGGGATTCTCCCTCAAGGTGACAGATCACACCCACGGGCACAGGAGATCTATGCAATGTTGGAGAAAATGTCTTGGGAGATGAAGGTAGCAGGATATTTTTCAGACTCATATCATGTACTGAGTTTTGTTTCTCCAAAATCGGTTATGTGACAGTGAGAGTATTACTAGCAGACCTGATGAAATTTATTTACAAAGATTCTCTATTGAGATCTTACTTGTTGTACGATGAAACTCATGGGAGAGAACCTCATAGAGGCCGAGCTGGTTCATATCATAATATTCATGAAACACTTTTTGCTTTGCAATTAAATGAGCATCTTCAACGAGTCACTATGTTGGCAGGCATAAAGGGTGCTGTTGGAATTATCACACCTTACAAGCTACAGCTGCAATGGTTACACCGAGAGTTTGATGCTGTCCCCAAATCCGATGAAGGAAAAGGTTGTGTATCAATACGGTAGATGCCTTTTAGAGCCAAGAGCGATGTAATCATTATGTCTTGTGTCCGAGCTTCAAACCATGGTCGGTGTCTAGATTTCTAGCACAAGTGCTCTCGGACTGAGTGGTAAGTAGTTCGACTCTCACCCCCAAAGCAGCTGCACTGAAGCAATCTAGTGTTTGGACAACCACCTATTGCATTCTTCTAGTCGTGCCTTCAAAAGGGAATCCTGGTGGGGTATATTGCAAGAAAAGACCAGTGAAGGAGAGGATAAAGTGGAAGGTGTGAGGCTGTAGCAGACCCTGCTGGATGTTCACCGACTTGCTGGATGTTCACGACTGGTGGATGCGTTAAAATAGGCAAGATACACTAACCATATATATAATATGCTAGTATCTAATAACCTCTTGAAATGAAACTTTTTCTTTCTAGAAATTGGTTTAAATCTGTGATTTTGTGGATTTGGGTTCATTGCATGGTTAACAGTTTGTTACTTCTAGATTTGCCTCTGTTGGTTGTTCTTATTGACGTGATCCATCCCTTTTATATATAAAACAAACAAAGGTCTAGTGTATGCTTTGATTGATCTTATGAAATATATATATATATATATATATATATATATATATATATAATGTTAAAGTTACTTCCTTCTGCAAAAATTTCGTTGTTTCTTTGGTGACCCTGGGTATGTAATTGCCCCTAGATCGTTGCAGTGTTTACTAGTATTGGTTTCCTGTTATGTTGTTGCCCTAGAGGAAAACATACAGTTAAATTATTATTATTATTATTATGATAAGCGTGATTATGCACTTCATGTATTGTGCAAATTATTAGGGCTTTTGGGAATTAGAAGTTCAATATATATGCTTGTTAAGAAGGAAGTTTTGGGACGAGAATATGTCCTGGGTTGATAGAAGAGCATAAATTATTGATAGAACCCCATTTGATTCTACTCTTTCTATGAGTAAAATTTGATAAAATTAATGACCTTTATAGTGTTAAGATACGGTATGTTGATGATTCCTTGAGTGATCGATTTAATCATGTATATACATAATGCCTTGATGGAGTAAGGTAATATCTTTCACAGTTCGTGAAAGTTAAGGTTTTCATCAACTGCTTAAGGTAACATGAAGTTCCTTAATTTAGTCAAACTTGTTTTGTACTTCCTTCCTGATGAGTGACCTTTCATTGCAAATTTAGAATGATTGTGATGGAAGGTTGTGAATATAGTTTGTTGTCAAAAAGGGAAAAGAATCTATGGAATAGTTTGTTTTTGTGTCGAATGTAATAATTGTAATTACATCGTTTATAGAAGTTCGTTATTGGAGGATATCTATCTTCGATGGTATATTATGTGTTTAATCATTGCATAGGTTACCATAAAATTAGTGATGAGATGTAAATTAAGGAGAGTTGAGAGACCTTTTTCTTTTTATATATTGTTTATGATTTTTAGAAAGTGAGTTGACGTCGGAAAATTTCAACCAAGTCTAGATTCATGGCTATGTTCCTCTAGAACGGGAGGGTTATAAATCTAAGGTATTATGAAAATTGCAAGGTTGTGTTTAGAGTACTAGATTGCCTACTCAACTTGGGTATTAATGAGGCTTTTCGCTATTTCGGCCATGGCTATGTTTAGTAGCTAGGCTGTTAGACAATGCCTATTCCAGGACATTCTTATCGTCATTTCCACTCATCCTTATTAGCTATGAAGTCACTTATTACCTAAGATATAATGGTTGTGGGTTTGAATATAAGATTTTTATTTTCACCCTTTAAACCTTTTTTATTACATGATGGAACTTTTTTTTTACCCTCGTTGTTCGTTTCTAGCCTATTAAGTCCATATGGCCCTACGGAACGATTCCAAAACTATATTCTTTTTGGCAGCTAAGATAGGGTCTGGTTTTTATCTTTTGACTTCACCTTGAGAATGTGGATTGATGGGTTTACACTTTAGATTTCAATCACATAATCTACGGGATTACATGATTGAAATCCTAATACTCTTAACTCTTGTGTCTAATCATTTTAAAATTCATAGTCTTGCGTATTTGGTTGTCAAAATTTTGTAGTTTTCGAGGTATTTTTCATAACTAAAACTTATGGATTTTCTTCTTAGTTGATATGTTGAAAATTATATCTTGTTTCAAAAGGTTGTTAGAGGTTAGAACTTTGATCCATTTCTTTAAATAGAATATTACCTTTCATGATATTGTTAGCTAGTAGCTTATTGTTTCTATGTATAGTCTTATCTTGCTCAATTCTCGCGAACTGACTCAGGTTATTAATTGTTACAGATGGCTTATGTGGTTAGATGATGGAAAGACTTGTAGATTATTGCATCAATCTTGGTTACGATGTTCCTTTGTACGAATCTGTATTATGTTATAAAATTTGGAAAGGGCCTTTGGACATTGTAGAAGAAGGGTCAGTGCCTAGTAAATGTATTGCAGAGTATTGTTGTTGTATCTGTTGAAAATTTGGCTTGTTTTGGTTATCATGTGAAAGATGAATTTTGTTTACCGCTTGGTTATGGGATATTATAGTGTACTTTAATCCTTAGAATAGTAGCGGGGCATGTCCCATGTTATTACTCTCTTGCTCCCTAGTCTTGGTTTCAATAGAGATGGTATGTCCCTTTGATTTGTGCATCAGGTTGGAATGAATTGATATAATCTTGTTTTGTTTCTGCAAAACGAGTACTGTTAAAATTTTCTCTTGAGTTAAAATTTTGAGTTGTAAATCCTCCTAAGGCTTAGTAGCAATGAGTTTGTAAGCACTATAAAGTGAGCTGGATAATCCTGATAAAAGTTAAACTAAAAATTTATATATATGAATATATTATATAGATGTGATCTACTTGATAACCTTTGAGACCTGGAACAATCAAGAGGGAAACTATATTTTGTAACGAAACATGATAACTTATTATTATTATTTATTATTTTTATTCGAGCCAAGCTAATAAACATTATCCTTTTATGGTGAAATCTTAAATGACCTCATGGTGAAAGCAATGATTAGATTTTAGAAGATGATAGGATTTAATAAGTAGGAGGGAAATCGATTAATAAAACCTTAAATCTCTCTCTATTGTTTGGAATGTTTTCCTTTGTCAAACTTAATTAAGTAAAGTATACATGGAGCATTTAACCAATCTTGATAAACTCTTAACCTTCAATAGAAAGACTGATAGTAAACAATGTGACCCCTGAAGCTAAATTCTATTGTCATATTCTGTTAACCCTTGCCTTGATTGATGGTGATATTTCTTAAGCAAGGTCAAAATTTAATCCTTAAACAGGAAGGCTATTGTTATGAACCCTAAGCGGTACTTTCCACTCAATCGGAGCTTATGCCTTTGCCTGTGCAATAGAGGTGTGGAACATGTGTTAGTGGCTTGAGTAAGTTTAATTAACCTTGTAAGAAATGGAAAATGTTCTAAAATCAAATGAATAAGAAAGATTTTGACATCAAATTAATGATCCTAGTTTAGAAAGCCTGGCCTTAAGCTATTTAGTCAACTAGTTGAAAATAAAGAAGTTCTCCCTTGTGAAAAGAATTGTGTGAATCATTACATGAAATTTTATAAGAACATAAGTTAAGAAGTAAGAGACACTTTAGTAAACAAGAAAATTTAATAAGAAATTTCCTCATGGGATGCCCCTAGCTGCTGAGTGTGTCATGTGGATTGGTTTTCCATGTTGTCTTGTCAAAAGGAAGAATATGTATTGTCCTTGATAGGTGTGAACGTTTCCGTGCTGACCTTGTGGTCTCCCCCGTAACAAGTGGTTCCTAGTGTTGGTTGTAACCTTGTGATGACATGTTGTGTTGTGTTGTGTCAAAGCAAGTCAAAAAAAATTATCCTGTATTTCACTGTGTTGTTCGTGTGTGTGGTTTTTGGGTCGTTACAGAATGTATATCTATTATAAAGGCTATTACTATTGGAAAATGTTAGTCATAAGAGCTACTCTTATCTATTGTTTTTTCCGACTGTGCACCATTGGTAAATAAAACCTTAAAACATTCTGTTGATACTACCATGGGTTTAGTGGTAATGGACACTACTTAAGGCTATCATATACATGGCACTCTAAATCTACAGGAATGAAACATTATTTCATATATATATAAAGAGAGAGAGGAGGGGGGGGGAGAGGAGCGGGGGCTAGTTCTATAAGGGAGTTGAGTAACAAATAAATTTCAATTAATGGGTAGGAAGTGTCCTACCAATCTTTCAATTGGTCTCAAATAAGAGGAAGGATATGAAGACGTATGGATCACACCTTGCACACAGACAAAATGAGCTACCCCTTGTAAGGTATTGATTCTTGTCGAGAAGCACCAGCTATAGTGGCCATATTTCTATAACAAGTTTAATAATAATTATACCACCTTCCAAACAGTACAGCCTGTAGATTTCAAGGCGCCATTATGTAATAGAGTTTGACTAGGGTTATCCTAGATGCCCAAGTGGGATTCCATCCATATATAACCATGTACCATGTTTTTAAGGATATACCCTGATCTCTAAATGCTCAAAAATAGCCCAGATTTCGTAGTCATTCAAAAATAGAAAGTGAAAAGAAGTTTGGTGCACGAGTAAAACATGTCAGTGGGAATTTATTTCAAAGGGGGGCAAGATTAAAGAAACGGATAGTTTGGGAAGCATAAATCTGTAAGGAAAAATATCACACAAAAGGAAAGTTTGTTTATGACTCAATGTTAATCAAAATTTCAACTTTTATTTTTTTTAAATTTGTATGTGTGAGTAGTAGCACACTTGTGTCTATCAAACATAAATTATATCTGACCACCCCTCAAACCTGATTCTAAAAATATGTTAATACTATTTTCCATCCCCATACTAACACAAGTACCCATACCTCCTAGTGAGAATGTTGCAAATGCACAATATGTCAGTGGAGTATAATATCTTAATTTAATTCTATAATCTGGGTTGGAAGCATATCCCATTATGGGAGACGAGCCATTCATGGTGTAGGTTAACTTTGAGAGATTATATTTAGCACCTGGTAATCCAAAAAATCCCCAAAAATCTATCAATTGAAGCGTATACGAATTCTCTACAGCATGGTTTGCTTTCCAAACAAATCTGCCATGTAACCCAACATCCATACTTGATGGAGTGACAGGTGTCAATTTTTTTACCTATTATGGGGTTGTACCAGTACATGCAATCTTAATCACCCCACCTATCACTATTTAATCTCCCACTTATTACAAAGGGATCCGTGATTTTTGAGGAGAGGGAAATCTGTGCATGTAGATTTAGTATTAAATCTGTGCATGTAGATTTTCCAAGTATTTCTGTGTTATTTGAGCGAACGCATATCTTGATCAAATCAAGCATGCTTCCTTTATTGTCATTGAAGGCACCAATAAACACCTCACCATCCTCCATTAACTGCACCGAGTTTCCCGCTGATCCTTAGAGAAACAGAAGGTTATTGCACCGAGTTTCATGCTGATCAGAGAAGGATACTTTCGCTTAGCGTGGAGATAGAAGTTTGAAAGCTTTCAGCAGCAATGTTTCAAGAAAGCGAAAGCTTCTGCAAGCAGCATGGAGAAGTTTGAAGTGTAAACCTGACGTGCTATTGGCACCCAAGTGGTGGATAAGTCCTGCCAGCATTTGGCACATGTTTGGTGATGACAATGTCAGGAAGGTAGAAAGAAACCGATTATTCACTTAGCGTGGAGAAGAAACCCTTTCTTTTAGTAGCATGGAGCTTCAAGAATTTTTTTTCAGTAGAATTTGAGATTAAGGTAGAAAGCATCCATATCACCTGATCTGCCCTTACTGATTTAGGACACGTAGTTCATCTTCATAATGACTGTATTTGAAAATATTCTATTAATGGGCATCAATTACAACATTATTTACCCTACTGTTATGTATAGTTGGATTTTATTTTTCTATCACATTGATGTGCTTCAATTGTGAGAAAGGCCTCTGTCTTATGAAAGAGCTAGATCTTATTTTATACTTGAAGATGTCTCGTTGGTGTGCTTCAAATGTATATCAACAGCCAATGTCTCAAATTTTATAGATCTATATACTGATTTCATAGCTTGGTGGCAAATAACACTCAGAATACTAGTTGATAATGCACATGAAATTGAAGTCAATTTACTAACTTATAGTATGCGACAATATCAATTTTAATTTGTAAATCAGGTATGGTTTTTTGTATTTAGTTTTTTCTAAAATGATCTTGTTTTATCTAGCGTTTGATGACCTAAATGCCTGTCTCCAACTTACAGCTAAACACAATGAAGCCACACCTTATTCTACCATTTCAAGGATGTTGTCACCTTGGCATGCTATGCACTGGTGGAGAGTCTCAGCAGGAGTGTCTAGTGATGAGTAGGAAGGTAGAAGGAAAGGTAGAAGGGAAGGTAGAAAGAAACCGTATCACAGAGTGCCCTCATCTAGGTGAGAAGCAAAGGCTAACTTACGAATATATATGCACCCATCCAGTTTTGGTTCCACAATAGACGCATGAATCCAGTTTTGGTTACAAATTATTATAGATGTGGCTAAATTGACTTTCTTAACATTTTTATTGTGGCTAATGAGTATTTTGTTTTGGTTCCAGCTTTTTCTAGAGTTGTGATCCTGAGATTTGCAAGCTAGTTGAGACACCCATTCACTATAACCAAAACAAAAAATGAAAAATAGAAGTTTGAAAGCTTCTGCTTGCAAGAATACGAACCATCACCATCATATTTGTAGGTGATGTTTTACATCTTCCACCACCTCCTCACACACAGGATTTAAAAGTTTTGATAATATAGATTTTCAAGGATTTAAGAGGATTCAAGTATGCGAGGATTTATGGCTGTTTATGTATAGTATTATTAAAAACTGATAGTATTTTTTGTAATATAGATTATGTATAGTATTATGGTTGTCTATGTATAATATTATTAAAAACTAGATAGTATTTTTTGTATAGTTCAGGTAATATAGATTTTTTATATATTTAAAAAGTGATAGTATTTTTTGTACATGTGTTGCAGCGGGTGTTGTTATGATTTTTGGAGTGACTCAGATTTGAAGTGCAGATTCGGAGTAGCATTTTAATTGTGTTTATCAACTCATCAAATAAGTTTGGAAATTGTTTGATTCTCTTCGAATATCTAGACTCCATATGGTTTTAATAGGTGAGGTTTTTACCCTTATTGAGGCAGTGATGGAAACTATTTCATAATTTTCTTTTCTAGTGGTAGAATGTGTCATTGGCTTTTGAATGTTACATTAATGACCAATATAGGTTATCAGTGCAAATTGCATACTGGCATTTACTATTTTTTCAGTTTAAAAAATGTAATTTTTAGAAACAATATGAGTTTAAATCTTTGAAAAATATAATCACATAACTTGGAAGACATATATTCATTCAGTAAACATTACCATTTTCCATTACAAAAACATGGCCATGCAATATACTTAGGCCATATAACTATTATAACTATATTGTAGTTTTTAAATCAAAAGGCCAATTCCAGACATAAAAAATTCAGCCTTCAAAAAGAAATATTTACTTTCAATAATATCATTTCCAAATTCTGGGAAGGGTGGTGAATCTACAGTTGAGGTTGAAGTTGGGTTGTTAATTTGCAATTGCCTCCCCATGTTGACATCCCTCATAGGTGTAGTTGGGAATGGATCAGAACTTGGAGAAGCATTCACTCCAACTGCATAATTGTGTGTTGAAACTGAAAGGGGGCAATGCATGCCCATTAATTATCTTAACATTGGCTGTTGATGAGGAAAATGATTAATTGGACTACTCAATCTCCTTTTCCTTTCTAACTCTCTTCTTGCCTTCTCAGAATCCTTCTCCTTTATCTCTTGATCCCTTTGAATCCTTTCCTGTTCCTTTCTCTATTCCCTTTCTTGTTTTCGAATCAACTTTTGGTGCTCATTTGTTTTTTGTTCTATATTCATTTTCAATATTTTTTTGCTCCTTCCTTTCCCTTTCAACAATTCGTTCAACCTTCTTCTCATGGATTTGTTCCTTTTTTCTTTTCTTCAATTCATCGATTTCTTGTTTTTTGATCTCTTTCTCAACCAAAAGCTCCATGTACTAATCTGCAGTGATTAGTTGAGATTCCCTACTCAATCTTATACTAGAAGCACTATTTGACCTTGATGATTCTCTAACCTTTTCCACAAGGAGTTTCAAGAATCTACCAAGAGTTCTTTGTCCTTGGTTTCCCTCACAGGTTTGGTTTGAATTTTTCCCTAATACTCCTGCTGCCTCTACCTGTGATTCTGCATCATTTTCTTCAGCTTGACTACCAACATAGTAGTGCACCAAATCTGAGCCATGAAGTAGTGTTGGATGAGAGGGTAAAGAGAGGCTGGCCTCTTAAGAGCTGTTTCTTTCATCCAATCAGGAGGGATTTCTTCTGTGGGCATAGATAGTGACTCATCAATTTGATTAATTCCATTTGAAGTTTGCAATTTTTGTTCAACACATTCATTTATACTTATCTCCTTCTGCTAAGGTTCTGATTCTTTCTCCAATTGTGTTTTAGGCACCATCTCAACATCTTCACTTTTCTCTAAATCAACCCTAGATAGATGAAGCATATCTTCTATTGCACCAACATCATCTTGAAAAGTTGTGTCAAATGTTCTTCTAGGTCCCATGACTTCATCCAAGGCATTGGGATTAAGAGACCATATCCCTGTTCTTTTGAATCCTAATTTAATATTGCTAGGTGTAAGAGCCATTATGAATGCTTTTCTCCCTAACTCAGCTAATTCAACCCTTTTCACATCTATCCCATCGTTTGCAATTATCCATTTGCATCTCTCCTCCTTGAAGTATGTTTTGACTGGAGTAAATACACTCACATCCAATGGCTATAATTTATGAGAGGTGTGTGCAGGAAATGTTAACAAATCAATCGCCAAACTCCTAGCTTCTTGAATTTTCCCCAAAGCAACATGTGAACCATGGCCATCAAAAATTAGTAAATGCCTATTTGTAGGAGACACACCTCCAGGTATAGATGATGCAAAGTGATGTAACCATTTCATGAATAAATCTTTTGTCATCCATGCATGTGCTTGTGTTGCCATGCAAGCTCTAGGCTCACAACCTATAATTTAATTTTCTAAATGGTGCTTCCCCTTAAAAAGATAGAATCCTGGAATGCTTTGTCCAACAGAATTTACACAACACAATATGGTAATCCATTCTCTAGTTTTTGGGATGATATATGGGACACTCCTACTACCCCTTTTAGCAAGCACTCTCATACCACAGTTCCTTCCATCTTGTAACCTAGTTTCATCACAATTCCATATTCGGTTTGGTCCATATGGGTTGGACTCATAAGATTTAGATAAAGTAACGTAGAAGGAACTGACAATTGATGGCCTCAAACACATTTCTTGATCCTTATCAAGGCCTTCAACTGTCCTTAATGTTAGATTTGGGTGTCTTTTTTTAAAACCTGCCCACGTTGAATTACTTGGAAAACCATCTGTAAATGGGTTAGACCTTTTTTCGCATATTTGTGCCACACATGTCTTAAATTGTATAATTTCTAACCCATGGCCCATGTTAGCCATTTCATGACACCAACTCACTATCTCCATCTCTTCTTCATCTGTTAGAATTGTTGGTGGACCCTTTCTTTTAGTAGTGGTAATGCCCATCAGCCAAGAAGTAAGGGTGGTCACTGGTATACCCCATTTTTTTGCAGCAGCACGTGTAGAGTATCCATATTCTTCAACATCTTTTATGGCATTATCCATATCAGACTTGTTCTAAGTAGCTCTTGGCTTTGTCACTTTTTGGGGTGAAGGGCTCAATGTTACTGCTTGGACATTTTCTTCTTCATATGGTGTGTCATTGGCATCTTGAGGTGGGGTATTGTTATCCCCTTCTTCATGTTCTTCACTTGGTAGAAATCTTCCTCCCCTAATTTTGGCACATGCAGGTCTTACTCTTTTATGAAGCTTTCTTCTCCTCATGATGTCAATAAAAACATGCAAGGATAGATGAATAGATGAACTTACAACAATGAGAAGAAATAATATTGAATCAACTCACATAAAAGGAAGTGCAGCCATTTGATGTGAGTGCCTATATTTTGAGCAATGGATACTTCAAAGATCAAAGGTCAAAATGGGTCTAGTACAAAAGAAGGCAATGTTATTGAAACAAATACAGATTTGAATTTATGACCAAATATACATCTACATGAAAAAGGCACATATCAAGATATACATGTACATGAAAAAGGAAAATAAATGTGTAAGCTAATGCCTCATACACTTTGCCTTTCTCACAATAGAAGCACATCAATGTATAGAAATATAAAATCCAACTGTACATAACAGAGGCTAAACAATGTTGTAATTGTCCTTAAAGAATATTTAACTAAACGTCATTGTGAAGACAACTACATTCCTAAATCAATAGTTAGACTGTTAATGGATTCCCATTAATACAAATTCAAAACAAAAGATGAAACATGTATTAAAAGAAAGGGCACTCTGTGATACGGTTTCTTCTCCACGCTGCTGCAAGTTTCCGTTTCTTCTTCTGTTTCATCTTTTGTTTCTTCTTTCTCAGCATGAAACTCCACGCAATTAATGGAGGGTGGCAAGGTGTTTATTGGCGTCTTCAATGACAATAAATGAAGTAGACTTGTACATATCAAGATATGCTTCGCTCAAATAACACGACATTCCTTGGTAGATTTAATACTATATCTACATGCACAAATTTCCCTCTCCTCCATAATCACGGATGCCTTTGTAATAAGTGGTATATTAAATAGTAATAGGTGGGGTGATTAATTTGCATGTATTGGGCCAACATCACTTGGAAGACAATAAAATTGACACCTTTCACTCCATCAAGTATGCATGTTGGGTTACGTGGCAGATTTGTTTGGAAATCAGTTCAAGCTGTAGAGAATTATCATGTGCTTTAATTGACATTTTTTTGGGATTTTAGGGATTACCAGGTGCTTGGTATAATCTCCCACAGTTTGGGTGCAGCATGACTGGCTCCCCTCCCATAGATGAATATACACAAGTAATTCTGACCTAAATTAATGACACCTGTAGATGTATGTGTACATGAAGATTTATATTTACAAGTAATTACAGGCTAAATTAATGAAATATGTAGATGTATACTTACAAGTAATTACATGTTAGATGTATATTTTATGCTACCTTTTCCTGTAATTGTATATTTTATGCTTCCTTTTCATGTAGTTGTATATTTTATGTTTCCTTTTCAAGTCGTTGTATATTTACAAGTAGATGTGTATTCATTTACAGATTTCATTAATTTACCGTGGAATTACTTGTAAATATACATTTCATATTTCATTAATTTTCCCTATAATTACTTGTAAATATACACCTACACATTCCATTAATTTAGCCTAGAATTACTTGTAAATATACATCTACAAAATTCATTAATTTATCCTAGAGTTACTTGTTAATATACATCTTCATGAAAAGGCAGCATAAAGTAAATTTCCAAGAATATTTCCAGTTAATCCCAATTAATAGCTAGGTTGAACACCAAAATAACTTGAATCAAGCAAGTCTTTCTCGTTGTCAAACCAGTCCATAAAATATATAGATTGACAAAAATATTTATAAAATTAAATGAATGTGCATCAATATAACAACAGAGTTAAGAACTTACTATGTGGCAGTAGGAGGAAAATAATAGATGAATACGACAGCTTGGAACACTGATTTTCATGCACTAGCAAAATAATACTAACTGAATAAAACTTTAGAGTAGTTGAGGAACTGGATTTATAGGAGATATGAAAAGTGTTGTAGTTGATTGATCCTTGTGCTTTTTTGTGATTGGGCCAAATTGGTTGATCCTTGTGTTTGTTTTTGATTGGGTGAAATTGACTGGGGTGGATCAAGATTTATGATATTTTATTTCAATACTCAGATTTGAAGTCCAATTTGATTTGATTTCTCATTTCAATTCAATCTTTGTTTCTTGAGCCTTACATTTGTTGAAAATATACAGGTACATCATTTATGGGAGTAGCTGGTTGTCAAAATGGTGCACTTTGGACTTATTTTTGTGAGAACCTGCCCCAAAATCTATGTATGACAAGATCTTTAACATTGTAAAATGGGAACTTAAATTATATGAAAAGTGACATCAATTTGATATGATGATGTGGTATCATTTTTGTATAGGGATGAAATACAATTATGTATCCATGTATTAAATATAGGTTGACTTTAAATTTGGCAATCATGGAAGTATAATATATGTTATTTTATGTTTAAAAATGATATCAAGTATTCTATTGTTGATAGATTCATGGTTGTACATGAAAAGTGACTTGTACATCAGTATTGAAGATTGTTTGTACATTTACAGGATAGTATTCATTCAATTATTAATATAAAAATGTGTAAAAATTTGGAGTCAAGGATGTCAACTACCCTCACAACTATTGGGTAATGCTCCATGACTGGCTCCTCTCCCCTATGGGTTGCATTCAAATCATAGGAAATAAAACTGAAAACAAATAAAATAATTAACTTCATAAAATTAGAGATGAAATACACCAAATTTGGCATGGCACTCTAGCATTACATCCATAATAGTAGATATCTATTCACGACTAAGTTTCGTACTGGGACATTTTGAGCCTTCTAATGTGTCAAGTTGACTCAATATGCCCTGAAAAAGAGAGCTCCATATTTCTCAAAATATCTAGCTTCTTTGGAAGATCATTTGCCAATAAAGAGAGCAAGCATCCATATTCTTTCTTCAGAATCCTCAACGAAGCATGTTGTTTTTACAATTCAGAAATCTGGCAAACTACTTTGATATGGGCTTCACTTAACTCTTCTGTACGTGCAGCAAGCACATCCTTGAGTGCTTGTATCTCACGGATGCTTCCAGCTTCTGTTTCCTTTATTTTATTTGTAAGCATAGAGATCTTGTTTTCAGAATCTCTTATCTACAGAATTTTAGACCATTGTCCCAAAACAAAAAACAATCAATTAGAGTGTTTGATAAAAAAAGACCTTCGAATTTAAGAAGGAAATTCTAATAAATCAAACAAAAAAACTTAAGAGTAAGCATAAATAGAAATATAGCAGAAACTAAAAAAATTGCAAACCCTTTGTGAATTAAGAATAAACAAAATTAAGAATAAACATAAATAAATAGATAGTAATCTAAAATAAACTTTAGCATACACAGAATTACGCTCCATTCTCAAGCTTAAAGACCATGAATCTATTGTTATTAAAACAAATATAACCGAAGAGACTGAGTGCTTTGATGAAAAACAAGGCTACAAATTTTAGAAGGAAATCATATAAGTCGTTCCTGTTTGGTAACAGGGTAACAAAAGTAGAACAATTCCTAATTGGTAATATTGTATGCAAACGACAAAAAAATTGATGCTGTATGCCTGCGTTTTTTTAATTTTCTTAAACTCGTGTATTCCTATTTTCTTTTAATTTTCTTAAACTCTTGTATTCCTGTTTTCTTGCAATTTTCTTAAAATTTTAGCATTAGCATTTAGGGTAGTCACTCAGATATGCATGCACACTATGTTTCAACCATATATCAGCATAGCTCTTTTGGCTAAACTAAGTACGATAGGGCACATAGCTGGACAGATGTCTTCCACAGGGAACCACCGCAGGAGGAGCAAGTTGTACATGTGCAATACAGGGCACTGAGTACGAAACTCTACAATCAGTTCTGAACAACACACGAAAGTTCCTTCAGGGCTTCAAGGCAGGCATCACTTAATAAAGTTACATTTCTCATAAGTATTTCAATTATTTTACCCAAATCCTCACTTGCAAAATATGTTGAGATTGTATTTCGGATGGAACAAATTGCTCTCCTTTGACATAATAACATTTTAGGGACTTCATGAAATCATTTTTCAGCTCCTTAGGTCGAATCTGCATGTCTCAAAAGTTTTCAGGAAATTTTCAGTAAACATTGTGAAGATACCAAACTTTTGAACTGTTGAATGACAAATAAAGCACCAAGAGAATCTTGTTACGACCTCAAAGTTGTAATAATGTAACTAGGTGGAAATAGTTTTTAGAAAATTTAGTTCTTTAAATCTGTTTTTCTTGGAATTGGTTACTCAAATTACTACACAACATGAAGAAGAGTGCTCCTCATGCAGGCCAAGATAGTTTAAACTCTTCCATTTTAGAACAAGGCTACAAGATAATGACAAGCAGCTAACATTTGTGAGTTGGTTCTTTTTTCAGTTCTTTTGGAAAAATTAAGTATTTGAAAATGAAGATTCCCTTCCAATTTTATACGAAAATATGATTTTATGATCGATTTCAAACTAGACTCCTATCATGCTTGATCCAAAATCTTTCACGTTAAAGACTTTGTCTTTAAATCTTTGTCAAAACTTTCAGTATTAAAAAGACCTGTTATAAAAATTTAGGAAAAGTAGTTGAAGGAATGGGAATATGAATTGCAGAAGATGGCAGAGTCTCTGAAGAATGTGTTGATAGAAAAGGGTGAAGAAATAGAGGAGTTTGGCAAGGTTATAATGTTTGGGTCTAAACGCATTCAAGAGCTAGAAAAGGGTGTTAAGGAAATGGAGGCTAATCAATTTGAAGATATGAAGGCTCTGCTTACTAAAGACAGATTGATATCATTACAAGCGGAGGAAGCTTTGCAGAAGATTGAGTATTTGAACCATGCTCAGGGAAGAAAATTTCCAGATGTAAAAATTGGTTGAAAGCAAAAGCATGAGAGCTTTTTTAAAGGTTTTCACCGCAGACAAGTTATTTTCAAGCATTTTTCACTATAATTTTACAGATTTTCATCCCATTTCTTTAAATAACATGTCGCATACCAATAAGATCAGTGAAGAATACAAAAATTAAAAAATAGGGGAAATATAAATGACCAAATATCTGATGGAAATTAAAACTTAGTGGACAAAATTTATTGGATACCTTACCTCTGGTGCTTCCTTCGCACTGGTGAATTACAACAGATAACCATATCCACATTTTTTGGCCCCCATTAAAACCTTAGCCCTCAAGGATTTCCAATGACATAGATCTCAAGAAACAACAATGTTGCTGCAGCACCCAAACACGCAACCATTTTTCCCTAAACGATACCACACCTCTTTATGCAATACAACCTAATCCGACAGGTGCAGAAGTATAGGGCGAGATGGTCGCCTGTATGCATAGTGTACAAGGGGACAAGCACCACAATCTAGAACATAGGGAAAGCATGAATGAAAAGACTACAACGAATGACAGTTGTCGATGTCTGGACAGGAACTTTCCCTATTTCTATTACATCCCTAGTGTATGGCTCGCAATTGTCTGTACATCATCAACCAAATGATCTCGGCCCTCACTGTCGTCGTCTATGTCAGAGCCCCTTGGGCTTTCTAACTTAGAACATGCCTTTTAACATAATTATCAATACAATTAGAAGCAATAATGCCAAAAATGATATTCAAAGTGTTATTCTTTTAACAAGCCATGTGTTTCAAATTCTATTCCTTCAATAACAACTAGCTTAGTTACATCAATGTACATTGTTCGAATTTTTGCACACATTGTGTTGATATTGTCTTATTATAATGTGCATATTGAATATTTTACCCAATATTACAATGTTTTTTCGGGATGAATAAATCACTGTAGAGTCTTTGCTAATTTCAAATGAACAATAGAAAGGTCTACAATCTAATTAACCTGACAAAGGAACCCTTGTATGAACCATCTATAAACATTAGTCATTGTAGATGTATAGGAAAACCTTTTATCATATAGTTGAGAGAAAACTCAACAAGATATATATATATATATATTGATGAAAAAGATCTTATATTATATTATATATATATATGATACAATATATATATATATATATATATATATATATTGATGAAAAAGATCTTATATTATATTAAATAGAACATGATATAATATTCTCTAAACAAAAAGTGAGTAGTATGAGAGCATGCCCCAAAGACACAAGAAAACAAGGCTAAGCCAAGCAAAACCACAAAGCAATAGCTAAATTGGTGTCCAAGGAGAACCAAAACCAACGTTACACAATTCTAACGAATAATGAGAAAACTGAGTGCCAAATTGAGCAGAGGATGAGGGCACGAGCTATCCTGAATGGGGTCAGAATCAAAAGACTCAAATACATGCATTTGTTTTGCAACACCACTAGTAGGGGGAATCTCAACCAACATATCTAAATTTTTGGGGTGAGAGAATTCTTTGACTTCCGGTGCTGCAAACGGCTGCTAGCTTTTAGGACATGAAGAAATCTCGTTGCTCTTATTCTTTTTATAGAATGGGAAAGCCTCCTGAAGGTGCCCAATTTGATGGTATAACCGGAATCGAAAGGTCGTGTTCTAATTTTTGAGGACATGTATCCATTTGAATCCATCATGGATTAACTCCAACTCTTCTGGAAGACCTTTGTTGAGATCCACCTTAATACAAATATGTGCGTAGGTAAACAACGCTTGCTTGGACTATTTATTATGCATCTTACTGAACCAATCAAGAGCATCACCAATAGCAGCACAAACCGTAGGATGCGAAAAAGGGTAGAAGAACCCAAACCAATTTTTTTGAAACAACCATATTAGAAGGATCAAAATCCAAAAACCATGGAGTAATAAAAAGGCCAACCCTACCCCAGAACTAGGGACCCTCATTAATAATTTGTTGAAACTCTATGGGAGAGAAGAAATGAACAATAAAAAAACCCTTTGTGGACATCTGAATCTCACCATCACAGGACCAAGTAGAAAATATCCATTGATGTAGATCTTTAGTATGAGGACAAAAACCATTAAATGGACAAATAAGGGCAGAATCTTTAAGAGAAGAGATTGATTCAGTTACCTTTGAGAATGAAAGTGTAACTAATGGAGTGACGATGGTTTTTTCCACAATATAAGGCACATCTGGAACCACAATAAAACATTGTCTTCATTTTCCTACTGATAAAATATACTCATTGTTACTAGAAGCAACCACAATGAAGGATTTTGCAAGTTATGGGATAAAGATATTTTGACCTGATTACACCACAAATAATAACCATTTGTAAGTTGTAGAGACTATGCAAATTCAAATTAAAATCCAAGAAAAACGTACGGAGGAAACACAAGTAATTCTTACAGACCAGAAGCAGTTATTGGGAGACTTAATTAGTTTGAAGTAAATTTAGAAAACTATTTAAATCAAGGATTTATTTGGCTACAACCATGATAATATCGAGGAACCAAGAATATGGTGCAATTATATGTTGGTAAAGGATCTCCATGATAATTGTGTCTATTGAAGTACACTTTCAGCATTGAATTTTGTAATCTTGTAAATAGGTTCAAATCACAACAGTGGCCTATTATAGTCTGCAAACATGATTGTAAAACTGATGGGTGGGTGACAAGGTCAAAGCAGACAAACTCTGCCACCAATGGAACATGAGTACCTGCATCATCTTTCGAAATATTGGATGATCCCTCAAATGTCTTTGTGGATAAGGTTACATCACCTACAAGAAATTGATTGACTTTCGTGAATAGTGAAATGATTTTAAATATCGAGACATTACATTTAATAGAAGTTGTAAATAATGACTTAACAAACAAGGTTGTTGTGGCCCTTGTTTTCCCTATTCTTACCTCACAAATATCTCCAATGGAAGAGGTGTAACGCCCACAAGTTACACACACAAATACAACAATAATAATACAAAGATAACTTTTTTGACTTACATTACTCACTACACAACACCGCAAGTTCCAAGTAGAGAAACTCAATAATGCATAGGATACTTAAAGAAGTCATTGAATCACATAGACACTGAAAAAACCATACACATTTCGATGCCACACTTTCCCCAATGAATGAATGCTAGAAATGACCCAACCATAAGAAAATGACTCAAGGATTGGAAAACCCACAACACATCATTACCATGATTACATCTTAGTTACGATTAACATTCCAAGAACATTATTGTGCAAGGATAATTTTATCCTTTTTCCACCTACAATTTCTTTAATTGATTTCACATTCAACTTACAGTTCAACCATTTAATTTGGGTCTTTATCTCTTACAACAATATCCATAACTTACATAATTATTTGGCATATTTCAAATTTCATACAAAGTTCTTAATTCTCTCGTTCTTATGTTAAGAATATGCTTCTCAAACGTTTATTCAATGTTTAAATTTTACCCTTGCTACACAAGTGAATCTGACGTGCTGTTAAGAACGGAATCTTAGGATTTAGGGGGGGTTTAGATTCAAGATTCCTTTTTCCCGTAAACATTCTTCGATCACGGTATCTTTATTTTCCTAACATAGTTAATATAGTTCAATAACTTGTTGAATGCATTCAACATTTCCACATCAAGAGATTATATTTAGATTTATATATATCTTTTGTTTTCTCGAAGTTTGATCTCACTAATGGCAATTCATATTCTTTGTAACACATGAAAATATTTAATTGAGTTCTAAGTACTCCAAGAGCTACATTATTCCTAACCTCAAATCTTGTTTTACTATTATATTCTTTACTCTTACATCGCACTCTGGCCTCATTATTATCATTGTTTTATAACAAAAGGAATTACAAAATTATTTATCTAACATCTTGAAGAAGTTCATGATTGGAAGCACTATAAACTACAAATGAACCACAAGTGATTTGCGTTCAAGGTAAGATCCAATTTTTCAACATTTCACGATTTTTCATGTGAAATTTATTTTATTCTTAATGTCATAAAAGGACATAACAAGGGATTATAGGACCAAGTTTCTGGTTTCCTGGGTTCTCTAAATTCAACATATTTCAAATCAATTTCATTTGTGAGTTACTTACCATTTTTTACTTACAAGTTAACCCCTTAATTAGCCAAGGTTTATTTTAATTCAAATTGTACCAAAGGTTCTACACCTCAACTATAAATGAGTTCAAGGTGAGAGTACATATTTATGTTAAACAACCATCATGAAAGACCAAGGTGTTATGTTTTTCTTATCCAGGGTAACACATTTATCTACGAGGAACTAAAGAGATGATTTACAAGAGTTTAAGTCATAACACAACTATTTTACTAGCTCCATTTTTGTCGATTAGATCCCACAGGGAATTCATTCGATCATGAAGTTGATTTCTAGATATAATTTCGTAAGACTTGGAAGTCCACTAGGATCCTAAGGAAGTGTTTCATCTTCTTACACCAAAAATATTTTGACCATGTCACTCCTAACCGTCAGGTTTATGATGATGTCACTAAACATACCGAGTATGATGATAATTCAAACTAGCGATCATATTTACTCAAGCCAGAAGGTGACATCCAGTGCAAAGATTGAAGTTTATCCTAAGGTTTTAGTTTTCCACACTGAAAGGATTCATGCAGGAAAGGTAGTTATACATGAGTCTTATACTAGGGTTGAATGTTTTGTTTAGATCTCTTTATTACATTTACAAGATAAAAATACAACAAAATAATTAACTAATCGTCTATTGAGCATAGAAAATTCACTACAATATTTTAAATTCAAATTCATGTAACATACATATCCAGCTTTTACAATACAAAATTTGAGGATCAAAATAACAATCATGTGTGGATGAACATCCCCTTAAACCCTGACATCTAAAATATTACAGAACTTCAATTATAAACCTTTTCATACTTCGCAAATGTTGAAATTTCCTCTAAATTTTCATTTAACATATATATATATATATATATATATATAACCAACCCTCTTCTCCCATATGTAAATATGAATCAAAATAACACCTTTAGTTACATGCACATTTCCCAAAGCACCCCTAAAAATAACATCTCATTCATATTGCAAAATTTCAATAAATAAATTTACTGTAACATAACAATACATAATAATTTCCTTCTATTAACATATATAAATTCTAAAAATATACAATGAATCACACCCAGGTTGTTTCGCCATCTTTCTTGCATCCTGCAAAAACATGTGAGCATGAAATCAACGATAAATAGCTAGCATAACATCCACCTAGATCTAGCATAAATAATTTTTTTAGTTTCCCATTTACATATAATAGTAATTATAATTTTCATTTGAAAGAAAAGGTTTATAGACATGTATTCATTTCATTTCATTTCACATCATTTCATAACCAAGGAGAGAGAAAGAGATAGAAAGCTAGAGAAATGGTATTTTCCCAAAAGGTAAATGTCGCACAACAAGCCATAAGATAGAGTCCCAAAAAATTATTCACAAGTGTTAAAAAGTTTCCACAGTGGTTTGGTAACCCGACGGGGAATCTAAAATTTTCTTTTTACATTTTCTTACTAGTTGTAAAAATGTTCAATTTAGGCTCCAAGGCTAAGAAAGTGTGTTCAAAATTGTCTTCTGATGATAAAATACATAATAGGTACATTTATTCATGTCCTTCTATATACCAATAATTCACAAGTACTGTCAAAATTCATAATGGGAAAACAGTTTAGATTGGCGTTCAGGTTTCCAGATCCATCGATTGTAAACTTTCTAGTTCTAATAGCAACCAATTTTTTTCAGCTTTAAGGGCTAAGAAAAATTCATCCAAATCTTCCCTTCGATAGATGAACGTGCAATGGAAAATTTCCTACATGCTCTCCTATATATGGAGAATTTATGGCAGTTGACAGAACTAAGAACATGAAAACAGAGTTTCAAACGACAACGGGTTGTCTAGAGCCACTTGTCATAATTGGTCTAGTTTGACCTAGTCAAACTGTGACAAAAGGCCTACCAAATTCCCTTTCCAAACTATCTAGAAGAGTTTTTTCCCCCAAAGTGGAGGTTTCAAGGAATTTTCTATTAAATATACTAGAGGTTTACGAAGGTGAAAATATATTTCATTTCCGAGGGTTCGAATGGTGGTTTAAAACAAAAGCCAACTTTTCAGTTTTGGCAGCTTCCTAAAAGTGCAAAATAGAGCACCATGGCTCCTAGAGGAGCTATGGAGAGAGCGCAAACGGTCAAAAAATTTCAAGTTATTGGTTGACGTGACTCTCTATATAAGAAAGAACACATCTAATGCTTGAAATATTCTTTACAAGGCTCAGAGTGTTATTTTGCAAGTCTCTAAAAATGACATTTTCTAACTTTACAAGATAGACAGAAAAGGTTATTTTAGTTGGTGACTCTTCTAGTTCTCACTAATACCATAGGACACGAACACCTAATTTTGACACCCTAGGTCTAGCAGCGTAGAAATATGTGGTTGCAATCATGGAAGACGATAAAAATATAATTTGGTAATATAAAACATAAGGAGTTTTATTGTTTCGTGGTAAAAGAC
This sequence comes from Taxus chinensis, assembly GCA_019776745.2. Taxonomy (NCBI): domain Eukaryota; kingdom Viridiplantae; phylum Streptophyta; class Pinopsida; order Cupressales; family Taxaceae; genus Taxus; species Taxus chinensis. The sequence continues at coordinate 408,646,734 of CM034155.1, forward strand.
TGGTTACGAAGTTCTCCAAATTGTTTCCAAAAGAAGGGTTTAACTTTATGCTTTGCTACCAAGTGTTACCTAGGTTACATAAGTGTCATATTTCATTTTATTGTTTTACAAAATAAGTTTATATAAAAATAATAATCAAATGTGCGACTTTCCAAGATTTTAAATTCATTTCGTTGCAAATGAGAAACTAAAGTATGAGAATTATGAAGGACAAGGTAAGATAAACCATGCCTAGAGGAATGAAGTTGATCAAAATTATAAGAGTCAGTTCTGCATCAAAGGTGGGAATTTTTTCAAACGGTTGCATGCATCCACTATTCCACCATTACATTTTACTCAAAGATTATTAAAGAGGTGTATCAATAAGCCTTTCTGACAACGGTTTTTTTCCCATCACTGTCTTATACTTTCTCGACCACTTATTTCATATTCACAATCACCATCTCAAGTTTCTTTCACCAACATGGAATAAGGTATACACCCATTATTGCAAAGTTGTAAAATAGCCTATTTTTTTCATTAACCTTTTATTGAAGACAATATTCTATTTGAGAGCTCTTATTTTCACATATTCCGAGTGTATAATTGTGGTGATAAAGATGAACTGATTGTTTTCCTCAACAATCATTTTTTGATCAAGTTAATGGTATGCACAACATTACCCACATATGACCCTTCCATTCTACTTTGATAGAAGTCATTTGTTCTCACATTTTGCATACAAAAATACCAGTGCAAGGTAAAACAACATATGAAAAACATTCCTCTTCCTTTTCGTTAGACATGGGTCCATACATGACTAGCAACATATTAACAACCACTAAAAAATGCAAATTTCCTTCATCCATGTACTCGGACAATCGTCCATGGCCTATGCTAATACATGCTCCTAGTATCTAATTGAACCACCTAGCCCCTAGCAATTATTATAGGAGGTCTTTGTATGAATATGTATATGGTATGCATAGAGATACTACAGAGAGCACACACAACACTTTTAATTGGCATTTGTTTGTGAGACTTGGTGAGGTGATTTCACAAAACACTATTTGACTAGAAATGAGGCTGGGAAATGTAGGCAATAGGCGTGGAGGTTGGGTTTACACCTACCAAGAGAGTTTTCTTGAAAGTTTCTAGGCCTTTTCAAAAATCCCATTTTTTACATATCCTGCTATCAATGTTCATCATTTATCTTGCCTTGTGAATGCTCCCATGTATGCACACATGTCTACAAAGCATTTGAAACTACAAAATCTACTAAAATTCCTCTATATTATGCTTGTTGGACATCCATACCCTATTCTGGAGCTAGCATTTCAACACAAGATGGGAGTAAGCAGGAAAAAGTAGATTAATCAGGTTGGAGACCTATTTCTTGCATTGGTGTGACAATGTGACTGTCTTGTGAAGGATCCCATGTCTTTTGAGAACATCAAACAAAATTTATCCCATGAGATACTTCCTCATTATTTTATTTAGTCAAATACTACAAAAAATCTAAAGTATACTAAAATACAATGTTAACATGGCTTCTACGTGGTTGAGGAATGTGGTTCTAAAATAAAGTGCAAGCATTATTATGCATGGAAGAGATGTGTCTGCAATTTTTTAGGAGGCCATGGTTATTTTTCAATAATACCATGTGCCTTCACGTGAATTTGCTCACTCCTTCCACCCACTCCCTAACAATTTATGCCAATGAATTTTTTTATTTGATTTGATTTGATACTATTTTATTAATGTTTTTTTGGTGGCACTACATTTCCCTCCCCTTATAAGAACATCATCCTCGATGCGACACAATGCTGAAGCTCGAAGGACACGTAAACAAGCAAGAAAATTAATAATGACACATTAAGATTAACAAATCAACTTTTCGATACTACACGACCAAAAGGAAGCAAACTAAATTTTGAAATATCTTAAATTTTAATATTCTGTGAAGATTGGCAACTCTCTTTTACTTTATTGCTTAGTTTGTCTTCCTTTACAGTATTTCTTATCTCAAGATCTTAATACTCATTGTTTAGAATTTTTCAATTGTCTTATGTTTAGTGGGTGCCCAACAGAAACTGACATCAAAATACCACACTAGGGAAAAACACAACACAAACAACCCATGAGACATATTGCTACATACGTTCACGACTGTATCACATCACAAGGCCTTAATTCCACCATGGAAAGACAAACAAGTAGTCCACATAAAAAATAATTTCCAACATTCATGACATAGGCATAAATCCAGTACACACATGTGACTGACAACCATAATCATCACGCTAATACATATACAACTGGTATCGCATGACCCCTGAAAAAAAAACCATGACTGTACCAACACAGTGCAAAGACAATATCCAATAGTCCATATCAAACAAGGGGAGCGTCAAGCCTCAAACATAACAATGTCTAACAAGACTCACAAGAGTACACATAACTCACTATACCAACTACACACATCACAAGGTATCACGAAACAATGTCCATATATCTCCCAAAACATCACAAAATAACTCCATATATCTCCCAAAGCATCACAAAACAACTCCATATACCTCACAAAGCATCAATCACACCCAAAAAAATCTCTTATGTCTCCCTCAAGTCTTTTATGCCTCCCTCAAGCAAATTAAATAAAGATAATTTTTTTGTTTCGCTCCCCAAAAGAGGTCAGTCACCCTATGGACATAGGCACATAGAGTCTAGATACCTCTAACCTAAGTGACATAATAACTCGTGGTTCAACAACCCACTAGTTATCTGTAACTCCTTGGGGCATACCCCTATACAACGAAGTGGGTCCATAGGTTCCACCACTCCATGGTGAATCCCATGACCCTATTCCAACACATTACGACATTAGAACCATCATAACAATCCATTTCAAATGCCAAGTGGTAAAAATCCAAAGCCTTGGGCTAGGCTATAAAACTTTTAAACTTAGTACATAAATTTAAGAATAAGAAAATAAAATGGCTAATTAGCCATAGTTAGTGCAAAAAATCGCAAGTTAGTGCAATGAACAATTAAAATGCCCAAAATATAAGAACACATCAATCAAGAAAACTTTTGGTTCTTGTAAGAAAAGGAAAAAAAAAAAATTCCAATTTATGAATAATATACATATAGTGAAATAACACATCACAATAACTATGTGGCCTTATACGGCCACCAAAGGGGTACTCAATGAGTTGTTGGCACTTATACATCGAGCCTCAACTCGTAAATAACATATAAAATAATACAACTATCATCATATTTATCTAACTCATCCCTCCACCACTTCCACAAGGCTCAACATAGTCGTAACTACACTTAGGTTGAATCCATACGATAACCATATAGGGAGAGAGAAAGGAGTATAAGTCACCATCTATTGAGCCTAAGGTGTCTACGAAACATAATATGCATGACACCCGTTGAGTAAGTGTAATACATACCAAACAAAAAAAGTGGATTTCCATCGTATGTAACACTCCACTTCTTATCTTGTACTCGGCTTGAGTGACTGGTCAACAATACACATTTCCTCACTCCAAACATACACTTTTACTGATTTCCCTTAGGGTCGGTTAGTGTAGGGTTCACAACATAACACATAACTACATCACTAACACAATGGTGATTCACACAAATTAACCATAACATCTTACACATGGTATATATACAGGGTATAACAAAATCATTACTTTAAAGGGTTTGAATACATCACATTACCACATAATGCACCTGAAGTGCAAGCACTATACAATAGGGATCATACATTCACCATATGTCCCTAAATCATGACATGAACCATCACATATTACACAAATAATACGTATGATGAACACAACGAGTAACATTACAACATAAAATTAATTGTCTATATAACATGGTGACACACACAATTCATCACAACACGGTGACAACATCATGAGACAATCCAATTCACTATACACCAATTATGTCATGTAACACATCAACACATCTACATACCACATAATAACAAGAAACTCCAACACCCTATAATCCACAACAACATTATTTTCACACACACCAAGGTGGCACATCACACATGAACTCCTCATTGAATCCATGAAAAGGAGAGTGAATAATCTCATCACAAGCACATCAACATGATAAAAAATACACCCTAAGTCACATGCACAACATGTGCGTTTGTAATACCACAATTATAATGTAGTTCACATTACCACATATACAACATTACTCTTCCAATATCCACCACCACCATGCAAACTAATCACTACTCCAATTTTTTCTAGAGGTTCGAGAGCCTGAACCTTTGCTTTAATACCAAATGTAATGCCCACAAGCTACACACACAAATACAACAGTAATAATACCAAGATAATATTTTTTTGACTTACATTACTCACTACACAACACCACAAGGTTCCAAGTAGAGAAACTCAACAATGAATAAGACACTTACATAATTCATTGACTCACATAGACACATGAAAAAACCATAAACATGTTTATGCCACACTTTCCCAAATGAACGAATGCTGACAATGACCCAACCACAAGAAAAGGACTCAAGGATTGGAAAACCCACAACACATCATTACCATGATTACATCTTAGTTACGATTAACATTCCAAGAACATTATTGTGCAAGGATAATTTTATCCTTTTTCCACCTATAGATTCTTTAATTCATTTCACATTCAACTTACAGTTCAACCATTTAAGTTGGCTCTTTATCTCTTACAACAATCTCCATAACTTACATAATTATTTGGCATATTTCAAATTGCATACAAAGTTCTGAATTTTCTCGTTCTTATGTTAAGAATATGCTTCTCAAACGTTTATTCAATGTTTAAATTTTACCCTTGCTACACAAGTGAATCTGACATGATGTCAAGAAATACATTTTATGATTTAAGGGGGGGGGGTTTAGATTCAAGATACCTTTTTCCCATAAACATTATTCGATCACAGTATCTTTATTTCCCTAACATAGTTAATATAGTTCAATAACTTGTTGAATCCATTCAACATTTCCACATCAAGAAATTATATATATATATATATATATATATATATATTGTTTTCTCGAAGTTTGATCTCACCAAGGGAAATTCATATTCTTTGTAACACATGAAAATGTTTAATTGAGTTATAAGGACTCCAAGAGTTACATTATTCCTAACCTCAAATCTTGTTTTACTCTTATATGATTTACTCTTACATCACACTATGGTCTCATTATTAGAATTTTTTTATAACAAAAGGAGTTACAGGAAGTATTTTTCTAACATCAATAGAAGAAGTACATGATTGGAAGCATTATAAACTACACATGAACAACAAGTGATTTGTGTTCAAGGTAAGATTCCATGTTTCTACATTTCATGATAATGCATGTGAAATTTATTTTATTCTTAATGTCATAAAAGGGAATAACAAGGGATTAGAGGACCAATTTTCTAGTTTCCTAGGTTCTTTCTCTAAAGTCAACCTATTTCAAATCAATTTATTTTTTAAGGAGTTACTTACCATTTTCTACCCACAAGTTAACCCCTTAATTATCCAAGGTCTAGTTTAATTCCATTTCACCTAAGGATCTACACCCCAACTATAAACGAGTTTAAGGTGAGAGTACATATTTATGATAAACAACCTTCATGAAAGACCAAAGTTTTAGGTTGTTAGTATCCAAGGTAAACATAACCTGATTTAACTGTGAGGAGTTGAAAACTCTCATTAGTATTTCGGAGTTTCCCAAGTCATAATCGAGAAAACTATTTCATGAAGCTCCATTTGTATTCATCTGTTTAAATCCCACATGGAATTCAGATTCGATCACCTGAAGTTGATTTCTAGAGGAACTTTGGTAAGCTAACAATCTGGCTCTAAAAACTAATTTATTCTAAATTAATAAAGGCATAGTCCACCTAGGATCCTAAGAAGTGTTCCAGGTATTCTTCTTACACCACAAAATGAAGTTGGGATGCAAGATCATGTCCCAGCTAGAGGGGGATTATAGTAGGCAAACTAGGCAGTTGCCAGGAAAATGAAAATGAACAGTCTAGGAGGGTTAAATCTTCAAAAATTTCCTTTTTCTCGGTTAATTTTACACTTAACTTTAAGGAATAATTTTTCTGAAGACATAATATTGAGCTTTCAACTCCATTTATAGATATTATTGTAAGTAAGATAAATTTCATAAAACACAAAAAACCTTTTGTAATGCCACTGTACAATTTATGCAAGTAAAAGAAAATATCAGATGAATTTATAAGCCCACAATTGATTTCAGGTTGTATTTGTTCACAGTCATTCTCTGATGGTAGGCTCCAGATTATGTATGGTGACATTGTATTTTGTATTCTTTAGACAAAATTAATTTAATGCATTTTATAATGTTCTAGTGTATCTAGTAGAGGATGAGTATAATTTAAAGGAAAAAAGTATTTGATACCTTTCTATTCTTAAAGTTTTGGCTCCATGTTATGAAAACTTTTATTATTTTGTTTGGGTGCTGAATCAATAACATGTAGGCCTAGTCCAAATATGACTCTTCACAAAACCTTAGGTACATACAGAATTTTTTTTGCTTCTTTGCAAAAAAATGGTGCTTTATTTAAGGATAGAGTTCCTGTCACCTACTTGATTTTGGCTAAATCACCACTTGTAAGAAGCCTTGTGGAACCAAAATTCCTTGTATTTTCAAATCAATTCGCACTTTGTGAGCATCTCCTATGCCTAATGTTTTCCATCCACAAGAATATTGAGTTTAAGGTGAGATCCTTCTAATGATAACCTTTAGGGAGATATATACAACAGTTATGTTGTTATTATCTAAGGTAACACATTTATCTATGAGGAACTAAAGAGATCATTAACACGAGTTTAAGTCATAACACAACTATTTCACTAGCTCCATTTGTGTCATCTTGATCCCACAGGTAACTCATTTGATCATGAATTTGATTTCTAATATAACTTTTTAGGAGGGCATTCCACTATGATCCTATTGCCTAGGGTTCTACTTAGACCAAAAATATTTTGATGATGTCACTCCTAACCATCAGGTTTAGGACGATGTCACTAAACATACCGACTATGATGATAATTCAAACTAGGGATCTTATTTACTTAAGCCATAAGGTGACATCGAGTGTAGAGATTGAAGTTTATCCTAAGGTTTTAGTTTTCCACACTAAAAGGATTCATGCATGAAAGGTAGTTATACATGAGTCTTATACTAGGGTTGAGTGTTTTGTTTAGATCTCTTTATTACATTTACAAGGTAAGAATACAACACACTAATTAATTAATCATCTATTGAACATTGGAAATGCACTACAATATTTTAAATTGAAATTCATTTAACATACATATCCAAATTTTACAATACAAAATTTGAGGATCAAAATAACACTCATGTGTGGATGAACATCCCCTTAAACCCTGACATCTAAAATATTACAGAACTTCAATTATAAAACTTTTCATACTTCGTAAATGTTGGAATTTCTTATATAGTTTCATTTAACATATATATCCAACCCTCTTTTTCCCATATGTAAATATGAATCAAAATAACACCTTTAGTTACATGCACACTTCCCAAAGCACCCCTAAAACTAGCATCTCATTCATATTGCCAAATTTCAATAAATAAATTTATTGTAACATAACAATACGTAAAAATTTCCTTCTATTAACATACATAAATCATAACAATATAGAATGAATCACACCCACGTTGTTTCACTATCTTTCTTGCATCTTGCAAAAATATGTGAGCATGAAATCAGTGATAAATCGCTTGCATGGCATCCACCTAGATCTAGCATAATTAATGTTTTTATTTTCCCATTTACATATAATAATAATTATAATTTGCATTCAAAAGAAAAGGTTTAGAGACATGTATTCATTTCATTTCATTTCACATCATTTCATAACCAAGGAGAGAGAAAGAGATAGAAAGAGAGAAACACTATTTTCCCAAAAGTCAAATTTCACGCAACAAGCCATGAAATTGAGTCCCAAAAAATTATTCACAAGTGTCAACAAGTTTCCACAATGGTTTGGTAACCCAATGGAGGTCCTACAACTTTCCTTTTACATTTTCTAACTAGTTGGAAAAACATTCATGTTAGGCTCAAAGGCTAAGAAATTGCGTTCAAAAATTTTCTTTCGATGAGAAAATACACAACAGGTACATTTCTTCGTGTCCTCATATATACAAATAATTCACAAGAACTGACAAAATTCATAATGAGAAACTGGTTTAGATTGGTGGTTAGGTTTCTAGAGCAACCATTCGTAAACTTTTTAGTTGTAACAACAACTAATTTTTTTAGCTCGAGGGTTGATAAAACTTAAACCAAATCTTCCCTTCAATAGATGAACGTGCAATGGAAAATTTCCTGCATGCTTTCATATATATGGATAATTTACTGGAGTTGACAGAACTAAGAACATGCAAACGGGTTTCAAACGATGACAGGTTGTCTTGACCCACCGGTCGTAATTGGTCCAGTTTGACCTAGTCAAATTACGACCAGAGGCCTATAAAAATTCCTTTCCAAACTATCTAGAAGAGTGTTTTTCCCAAAACTGGAGGTTTTAAGCAATTTTCTATTAAATATACTAGAGGTTTGCGAAGGCGGAAAGATATTTCATTTCCCAGGGTTTGAACAGTGGTTTGAAACGAAAGCCAACTTTTCAGTTTTGGCCACTTACTAAAAGTGCAAAACATAGCACCATGGCTCCTAGAGGAGCTGCGAAGAGAGCGCAAATGGTCAAACAATGTCGAGCTATTTCTTGATATGACTCTCTACATAAAAAAGAACACATCTGATGCTTGACATATCCTTTATGAGACTCAGAGTGTTGTCTTGCAAGTGTCTAAAAATGACGTTTTCTAACTTTTTAAGATAAACAGAAAATGTTGTTTTTGTTGGCGAATCTTCTAGTTATCGCTAACACCAAAGGACACAAACACCTAAGTTTGACACCCTAGGTCTAGCAGCATAGAAATATGTAGTTGCAATCACAAAAGATGATCAAAATTTAATTCAGTAATATAAAACAAAAGTAGTTTTATTGTTTCGCGTTAAAAGACTGGTTGCGAAGTTCTCCAAATTGTGTCTGAAAGAGGGGTTTAAGTTTATGCTTGGCTACCAAGTGTTTCCTGGTTTACATAAGTGTCATATTTAGTTTTATTGTTTTAGTAAACAAGTTTATACAAAAATAATAATTGAATGTTTGACATTCCAAAATTTTAAATTTATTTCGTTGCAAATGAAAAACTAAAGTATGAGAATTATGAAGGAGAAGGTAAGATGAACCATGCCTGGAGGAAAGAAGCCTGTCGAAATTATGGGACTCGGTTCTGCATCAAAACTGAAAATTTCGTCAAATGGTTGCACGCATCCACCATTCCACCCCCATTGCATTTTATTCGAAGTTTATTGCAGAGGTGCATCAAAAAGCCTTTCTAACAGCGGTGTTTTTTACCTCACCATCTTATACTTTCTCGGACACTTATTTCATATTCATGATCACCGTCTCAGGTTTCTTTCACCAACCTAGAATAAGGTATACACCCACTGTTGCAAATTTGTAAAGTAGCCTCTATTTTTTCATTATCCTTTCATTGAAGACAATATTCTATTTGAGAGCTCTTATTTTCACACATTCTGAGTGTCTAGTTGTGGTGACAAAGGTGAACTGATCGGTTTCCTTAACAATCATTTTGTGATCAGGTTAATGGTACCCACAACATTACCCACATATGACCCTTCCATTCTGATTTGATGGAAGTCATTCGCAGTCACATTTTGCATACAAAAATACCATTATAAGGTAAAATAACATCTGACAAAATTCCTCTTCGTTTTTCTTAGTCGTGGGTACATACATGACTGCCAACAGATTAACAACCACAAAAAAAGACAAAGCTCATCCATCTATTTTCTTGGACAACTGTCAATGGCCTTCGCTAATACAAGTTACTAGTATCTGAATGAACCACCTGGCCCCTAGAAATTAGTACAGGAGGTATTTGGATGAATATGCAGATGGTGTGCGCAGAGATGGTACAGAGACCACAAACAACAATTTTAATTGGATTTTTTTTGTGAGACTTGGTGAGGTGATTTCACAAAACCCTAAATGACTTGAAAGGAGGTTGGGAAACGAAGGCGGAGGGCGTGGAGGCTAGGTTTACACCTGCAAAGAGGATTTTCTTGGAAGTTTCTAGGCCTTTTCAACAAACCTATTTTGTACGTATCTTGTTATCAATGTTCAACAATTAACCTGCCTCGTGAATGCTCCCACATATGCATACATGTCTACAGATCATTTGCAACTACAAAATCTTCTAAAATTCCTCTATCTTATGCTTGTTGGACGTCCATACCTTGTTCTGGAGCTAGCATTTTGACATAGGATTGGAGTACGCGGGAAAAAGAAGATTAATCGGGCTAGAATCTTGTTTGTTGCATTGATGTGATAGTGTGACTGTCCCATGAAGGAGCCCATGTCTTCTGAGCACAGCGAACAAAATGTATCCCATGAGACGCTGCCTCGTTCTTTCATTCAGTCAAATATTGCAACAATCCAAACTCTGCTAAAATACAATGTTAACATGGCTTCTGCGTGGTTAAGGTCTGTGGGTCTAAAAAAAATGCAAGAATTATTATGCACTGAAGAGATGTGTCTACAGGTTTTCACGAGGCCATGCTTATTTTTCAAGAAGACCACGTGCCTTCACGTGGAGTTGGTCACCGCTTCCACCCACTCTCTGATAATTTATGCCAACGATTTTTTTTATTTGATTTGATTTGATACTATTTTATTAAAAAAAAATTGGTGTCACTACAAGAGGTTGTTATGACGCATATGGAAGGTGATGGATCTACACCAGATGATCTTACCAATGGAAATATAGTGACCTTCCCCATATAACAGGAAGAGATACAAAAATGCATAAATATTAAATATTACTAAGAACATTATATATTATGAACAGAATATTGAAACGAACAATAATTATAGTCTGTTAGACCATATATCATTCAGTCATTTTGTCGAACAAGTCACATGTTTCACCCAAATGTTCTGATGTTTATCTAATTTAATCTTATAAATTTTTCCTTAAATATAAAATATGAAAATGTTATATACTTCCTAAATTTTAGTATAATTTGACTACAACAAAATATGATAAAGTCTCCTCAATAATTTTTTTTTTTTTTTTTTTTTTTATCACTGATAAATATTACCTACTTTTTTTAATATAAAATTGTTAAAATTATACAAAATGATCTAATTTTTATATCATTTCTAATAGTCTTACATTGTCTTAATTATTTAAATCACCTAATCTACACATTCAAATTTTAATTTTAAAACTATTCTTAGTCTAAAAAATCAATAGCATGTACTGAATACCATGGCCTTCCTATCAGTGGCAAAAAAGTATCTAAAAAACAATTATTTAAAATATTGCACAATGTTTGTTGTTCATACTTCTCAACAATCAAATAAATTAAATCAATTGTGCATGAAATAGATGTATACTGCAAAAGAGAATATATTAAGATATCAACTAAGTAATAGTATAATATTGTTCAAAAGAGAGAATAAGAATTTCATATCAAGGCCCCAGTTATTATGAATCTAGCAATGTATTCGACAATGGGTATATAATGTGGGTTATGAACGTCTTGTGCCCCAAATGTAGGAACAAGCATAACCATGTGTGGAACTACCAATGAAGTGGTAAACCCCAATTTCATGATTATCAACAAAAAAATTTCTTCTGGTTCTTCACCACAAAAAAGGGCATTGTGATTTGTGAACACAATGATCAATCACACTATAATAGAACAACCTCTATATTACGAGATCCAATTATAACCAAATTCTCTACAACTTATCAAATTTTGAAACAAATAGAGACCTAATAAACAATTGGCATAACAAACAACAACCACCATGCATAATGAATAGGAAAAACAAATTTCTTTTTTGAAATAATACCTCTTCATAGGTCCATTTCCATGACTTCTCAAAACATACGTATCGAAAAAATACTCCATTACGGGATTGCAGAGGACATCTCTGACATCTCGAGTCACAATCATAATCTCTGCAACAACCTGCAATCATAGAATAAATAGTGCATCAAACTCCATTCTAGGACATAAGTAAATCAAAGAGAAAAGAATTTATAATGTAATTCATGGATTGATGCAAGACCGTATTAAGGTCTTGGATCGGTTCTCTAATAATAAGTAAGAAAGGAAGAAATAAAAGCTCAAGATTGCAATTCATGTATTATTGGAAAAGATTTCTTATATCTTTGTTGATATGGTTTAATAAGAAATAAATGCAGGGAGATAAGGCTCAAGACTTGATTTGTAAACTCTTCAACTTTGGAATTATTAACAAATCACAAATTAATCGCTCCTGTTTACTTTCTAATAGAAAATAACATAGATAACTAGTGAATGAATTACTATTGTGCTTAGAATCAACAATTGGAGTAAAGGAAAGAATATAAGCTTATAACACCAATAATTTTATCCTGGAAAACCTCCAATGGAGGAAAAACTAGTCAGGAAGGGAAATTGCTCTTTCTTCCCACTTCTATTAGCCAATTCAAATCAACAAGTACAAATTTTACAATAAATAAGAAAGAGAAGTAGATAGTATCTCAACACTTCCTTTCAGTTACTTGCTTGCTCTATCTCAACACTCCTTTCTTCTACAATAATACAATTTCCAGCACTAAGATTTCTTGCTCACTTGCTCCCATGCTTTGATGATCTTTTACACTTCTACAATCATGTATTTATAGCCTTTCTCATGTCCTCTCGTGCACTGGAGAATGGGAAAGGTCATGAAGGAGAAGAGAAATGAACATCCTTTCAAATTAAGAGGATGTTCGTTTCAAATTTCACTTTCTGTCTGTAATGGCCAGGACCACCACCCTGTGCAGACCGGCGGTCCTGAGACTGCCACCCTGCACAGGGCGACGGTCATGTTACTTAAAAACCAAAACCTCCATTTTGTTGTTTTTTTCTCTTTTTAGTGTTGATTGTTTCTGATGAAGTAGAGTTATTTCAGATCCCTATGGATCACACCTGCTCTTCTTAGGAGGTTTTTGGTCCCACAAAATCTTAATGGGGGAGTAGATGAGGGAACAATTCCCTCGCTTTCTCCTTCGAGTACCACCGGGCCTACCTTAGTGTCTTTCCTTTCAGTCCAATCTGCCAAGACTCCTGCGGACCTTTTCTAGTCTCTATGACTTTCTACTATAGTACTACATCCTCCTCCAATTTTTCTTATGAGTCCAAGATGCAATCCTCAATGGAATGTAGCAACTGTAGTCTATCTTCATCCAGCATGCATGGCTCATATAGATGCAAGTTCTCACAATTTACTACAAGGTACATTCTCATGAATGATGGCAAATCAAGTTGAAAAGCATTTTCCCCAACCTTCTCCAATATTGTGAATGGTACATATCGTAGTGGCTTGAGATTCCATGCTTGACCTTTTCATCTCTCCTTACTCAAGTAAAGACAAAATTTGTCCCCAACATGAAGCTTGTGTTCCCTCCTATGCTGATCGTTCCTAGCTTTGTACTTTTCTTGAGATTTCTCTAGCTGTTCTTTGACCTTGAGATGGATTTGTCGGATCCTCTCAATGAACTTGTTGGCTCTAGTCACTTCTGTGTCTCATGTATCCTCCTCATCCTGCTGACCAACTGCTATGTCCAGTGGATTCGTAGGAAGATATCCCAAGCATGCTTCAAATGGTGACTTCATAGTGGATGTGTGTACTAGCCGATTATAGGAATGTTGAATGTAGGCTAAGGATGCATCCCAAGTCCTTGGGTACTTACTATTATACCCTCTAATCAACTGTACCAAAGTCCTGTTTACCACCTCTATTTTTCCATTTGTCTATGGATGGAAAGTTGTGCTCCTTTGTAACCTTGTATCCATCTTGTCCCAAAAAGTAGTCTAAAAATTCCCCAAGAACCTAGAATTCCTATCAGAAACAATAGAATTTGGCAAACCAAAATTCACCCATGCATTAGCAAAGAAAATATCTGCCACCTCATGTGCTTTTACTATCTTTTTACATGCCATAAGAATACACATTTTACTTAATCTATCCACAACAACATAGAGATAGTCATGGCCATGTTTAGACATAGGTAATCCTCCTAAAAAATCCATAGAAATGTCCTCCCATGCACAAGTAGGTACTGGTAAAGGCATGTACAAATCTTCCTTCCTAGTTTTAGGCTTGCTAGTACAACAATGTTTACGTCCACAAATGAATTTTGATACTTCTTCTTGCCTGTTGAGCCAATATATATACCTTTGTAAGTGGGCTAGGGTCTTACCAACACCGAAATATCCCGCTACTTTCGAGGTATGTGCTTCCCTCATCAATATAAGTCTTTCCTCTTTAGGCACACAAAGTTTCCCCCATCAGTAGAGCAGCCCATTCTTGAGATAACAATCTTCAATCCCCGTATTTTTAGCCCCTTGGCACTGCAACTTCTAAAATGTTACCCCAAAGTATTTGTCTTGGGAATATGTTTCTCCATAAGATTCCTTTGTGAAGGGCTCGATCTGAGAGATAATGGAAAAAAAGGAAAAAAATTCCTGTGTGGGTGGGCTAGATAACATGTTTGCCACCAAATTTTTACTACCCTTCTTGTATTTAATCACCAGATGGAACTGCTGAAGAAATCCCATCCATTTGTAGTGCCTTACCTGCTATAATTTAGACTACGCTTGCAAATACTGGAGAGTTTTGTGGTCAGTGTGTACAATAGTTTCTTTACCCAACAAATAATGTTTCCATTTTTTAATTGCTAGAACTAGTGCATACATTTCTTTATCATATACTAAATATCCTTTAACTACTGAAGTGAAAGTTTCATAATGATAACATACGGGTTTACCTCCTTGAAGCAATATTGTGCCCATAGTGTAATCACTGGCCTCTGTCTCTACTTCAAAAGGATACTGCAAACTAGAAAGAGCAAGTACTGGAGCATGACTAATCTTCTATCTCAATAACTCAAAGGATTTTTCTTGTTCCTTACCCTAATCAAAACCCTTACTCTTTGCAGCCACTGTGTGTAGAGGTGCTACAATTACCGAGAAACCCAGGATAAATTTCCACATGTACTGTACTGCTCCCACAAAACTTCTAGTATCTGAAAACAATTATTTAAAATATTGCACAATGTTTGTTGTTCATACTTCTCAACAATCAAATAAATTAAATCAATTGTGCATGAAATGGATATATGCTTCAAAAGAGAATATAATAAGATATCAACTAAGTACCAGTATAATATTTTTCAAAAGAGAGATTAAGAATTTCATATCAAGGCCCTAGTTATTATGAATCTAACAATGTATTCGATGATGGGTATATAATGTGGGTTATGAGTGTCTTGTGCCCCAAACATAGGAACAAGCATAACCATGTGTGGAACTACCAATGAGGTGGTAAACCCCAATTTCATGATTATCAACAAGATTTTTTCTTCTAGTTCTTCACCACAAAAAAGGGCATTGTGATTTGTGAACACAATGATCAATCACACTACAATAGAACAACCTCTGAATTACAAGATCCAATTATAACCAAATTCTCTACAACTTATCAAATTTTGAAACAAATAGAGACCTAATAAACAATTGGCATAACAAACAACAACCACCATGCATAATGAATATGAAAAACAATTTTTTTTTGTGAGATAATATCTCTTCATAGGTCCATTTCCATGACTTCTCAAAACATACGTATCGAAAACATACTCCTTTATGGTATTGCAGAGGACATCTCTGACATCTCGAGTAACAATCATAATCTTTCCAACAACCTACAATCGTAGAATAAATAGTGCATCAAACTCCATTCTAGGACATAAGTAAATCAAAGAGAAAAGAATTTATAATGTAATTCATGGATTGATGCAAGACTGTATTAAGGTCTTGGAATCGGTTCTCTAATAATAAGTAAGAAAGGCTGAAATAAAAGCTCAAGATTGCAATTCATGTATTATTGGAAAATATTTCTTAGATCTTTGTTGATATGGTTTAATAAGAAATAAATGCAGGGAGATAAGGCTCAAGAATACATTTTTTTCTGCAAGACTGCTAAGATCTTGGAATTGGTAAAATCTATTTTATGTTTGTATAAAAGAAGAGAAGAAATTAAGTGCTTGAATTCATGGATCAATATGAGATTCTGCTAAGAAAACACTCAAGTCTGAAATTAATGGATTGGTGTAAGTATAAACTTAGATCTTGGAAGTGATACATTTAAATAAGAAGGAAAGGAAAAAGAGAAAAGGCTCAAGACTTCGTTTCTTGGAATTAAGCAAGTTTCTAGCGATATTTTGCAAATTGTACACTCTAATGAGGAAGAAAAGTAAAAAGAGAAGGCTCAAGACTAAAATTTATGGAATGGTCTAAGAGTGACCTAACATCTTGGAATTTGTAGAGTTTAATATAAATGAAGGGAAAATAGAAAACACTAAAGATTATGCTAAAATCCTAGAAATAACATAACCTAATTAGCAAGAAAGGCAGATAGAAGGATCTACTACATTACATGGATTATTGTAAGTAGTAAGACTACTAAGATCTTGGAAGTTATACGGTCTAACAAGAAAGAATGTTTGAGAGAAAAGGCTCAACACTAAAATTGATATTGGTGGAAGACTCTACTAAGGTCTTGGAAGTGGTAAAATATACTAGGTAAGAAAGATAAAGAAAAGAGGGAAAATAACAAGTCATGGAGTAGTATAAGATTTTCCTAAGATCTCCAAAGTGGAATAATGTGTAAGGAAGCAAGGAAAAGAGAAAATAATGAAGACTTTGACCTATTGATTTGTGTAAGAATTTTCTAAGTTATTAGAATAAGTAATAAAAGAAAGGAAAATATTCAAGACTACAATTCATGACATTGTCAGACCTTGGCATTGGCACCCATGAGCAATATGGAGATATAGTGGGATTGTAGCAAGATTTTACAAATATCTCACAATTTATATAATGGCATGAAAACATGACTTAACTATTGATTGTCCTATTTTTACTTTTACCTTCATAATCAAATTATTCTAACACCTGTAGTGGATCACTAGTTTTCTTTTAGCCAGAGGGTCAACTAATGGGCACTCACAGTATTCAAGAAATTGAAAGAAGTTAATCTAGTGATCTCTGCAATCTGCAAGTAATTTCGAAGGACTCACTTGAGAACGAAATGTATCCAACTCCAACAAATTTTCAAGAAGTGACAAGGTAACATACCTAAACCTGATTTAAATAGGAAAATCTTAAGCCCTTATAAACCTACAACATGGAAAATGCAAAAGAATCTAAAAAATGAAAGGAAATGCATATAAGCTCACACTCTTATCTCTTGAAAGTACACCTTGGTTGAGATATGACAAAAATTGTTCTAATATTGCTTTGAATCTCTCACTTTCATAGATACAATGGAAACACCTCAGCTATGTGGGTATACCTATTGTTTAGGTGAGTGTTTGATATCAAGGCCGGTTCCTTTTTGATGTATTCTAAACTAGTTTTTCTAGGTTTTGAGGGTAAACAAATGACTGTAACTGAAATTGAAAGGGGTGATACAGAAACCTTATTGAGGGATTTGACTGAGTATATGCACAATAAAATTGAGATTGAATTTTGGATGCATGAACCAATGGTTTTCAACAGAATATTAAGGCAAAAAAACTTTATGTATTGAGGGATAAATAAACACAACACAATAAGATAAACATGCACACTAATATTATGTAGAAATTACCAGATTTGCAGCGAGGTAAGATGATTAATCAGGGAATTGACATTCAAAAGAATTAAAAAAGAAATAAACACCACTACAAATAATAAGAAAGGCAGAAATTAGTTTTCATTCAAGGGAAAAACTGGCAAAAAATTGTTTCGGCACTCCTATGTCCAAAAATTCCTCCTTTGTCTTTTTCCAATGCACACAATATATAGAAAAATTATTCACCCATCCCATCCTAAAAATAGGCTAAAATTTTATAATCTCCCATGCATGATAATTTTACCCCTTTATCATGAATAAATAAAGGAATACAAATAGACATGCTGATTATAATGAGGAATTAATAGTCTTAGTTACAAAAATAAATTTAAGTCAAAGTGTAGTTGACTGATATATTTTTAATAAAATTAGATGAATAATCTGGCTAATAATAGTTGTTGCTTGGTGTGTAAGTATTCTCCAATGTGCATGAAATATTTGTCTTCTTTTTCTTGATGTGACACTTGTAACTTTATCCAGTTGCAATGATATTTTTAGCTTTCTTTAAATCTGCCCCCTTGGATGCACATGCAAAAAATAATCTCCCTGTGTGAGCAAAAATAATTCTTTTGTCTTTAACACTTTCCAAAACATTCACCCAATTTGTGAGGACCACCTGCTGGCTCTGATGTTGACATCTGTTCATATGCTCAAATTTTTTCTTAATCTACATGATAAGATAATCATCTTTGTCTTCTAGTACACTAATGTGACACTTGTCAATGGTTGGTCCTTGTCTTTATCTGCATGAATAATTATTTTTCACCTTTCTGTTCACATGCAAAAGCTGCATGCCTTTCTTTTAATTTATCTTCATGAGAATAAGATTCTTAACAAGTTTAAGATATCTTCGAGGGGTTTAAGGTAATCATGGCATCTTAAAGTATGTCTTGACCATCTCTTATTTGACCACCTTTGTTTGACTTGATCCTTGTATTATTGCTTGGTACCTTTTGACTAGACGCCTTACATAACAAAATAAGGTAAAATTTACCTTTTGATAACCATCGATTCATAATAGTTGACCACCTTTTACTTGGTTGATGACACATGGTTTTGGACCCTTTTGATTAATCATTTGATTGGGAATTGTAAATACTATAGTTTTCCGATTTTTTGAATAATCATTAGATGATCATTATTGTCGGTATTTGGATTTGTCAAAACATATAACATCTAGTTTAGACCTTGATATGATCAAATGTAAATAATTATTGAATAATATGGATGACCGCCTCTCCATGATGACTCAATGCATTGGAAAAAATTTCAGTGGTATCTATTTAACTTCGGTTAAGATATGAACCACGGTAGAGTTACTTGCTTTGATAAGGGACGTCAATCTTTCTTCTATTTGATTCTCAACCATTGATCCTTATATACCCTTGGTTAGGGTCCTAACTCTGTAATCAATGAGGTCCGTTATTTGTTAATCATTGATATGTGTACAATTTTATCTCAGCCATAGCTTTTGAGCAAGGTAGGTAAGAAACTGACTGTGGTAACTTGAGTTTTAACTTTTTCTTAGCGACTGAATTATGGCCATTGATCTCTATACCTTTGTAAACTTGGAACGTTGATCTTTTTATTTATGGTGAGTGAGGTAGTTGGAAGTGGATATATTCTTCACCATTTGATATGTGTACAATTTGATCTCGGCCATCTATTTTGACCAGGGTAGGTGAGGAACTGACTATGGTAACTTGAGTTTTAAATTTTTCTTAGCGACTAAATTGTGGCAATTGATCTCTGTACCTTTGTAAACTTGGAACGTTGATCTTTTGATTTATGGTGAGTGAGGTAGTTAGTAGTGGATCTATTCTTCACCATTGATCTTGGTATGAAGATCATCTTGGCCATTGATGCTAACTCAGATGAGATAGGTCTAATTGAAATGCTCATCGTGATTATATTTTTTTCATTTCACTTTCTCGTTTCGAGAAGCGAACCCTTGGCCATTTTTTTTCTACTCACTGCCACGAATGATTTTTCAAGCTCTATGTATCTTTGATTTTTACTCAGTTTCACCATTGTTCTATGTTCGAGCTCATTTTGATCTTACTATGGGCCTATATATCTGTTTTGGTTAGATCTAGGTTCTAGCTCAGTCGCCATGAATACATTATTCCAAGCTCTATTTACTGTAGAATTTGATGTTGTGGTAAGGTCTAAGCATGTATCTTGAGTTCTTCTATATTGTGCTATCATTTTGATGTTTCGTGTAATCACTTGGGAACCATTTGGACTTTGTTTCGAGC
The DNA here is from genome assembly GCA_019776745.2 of Taxus chinensis. Taxonomy (NCBI): domain Eukaryota; kingdom Viridiplantae; phylum Streptophyta; class Pinopsida; order Cupressales; family Taxaceae; genus Taxus; species Taxus chinensis. The sequence goes on from CM034155.1 coordinate 408,666,870, forward strand.
TCTATTTTTTATTCTTTCAATATTTTTGGCATGTCACTCCTTTATTTCTTTCTTTTTCTCGATAATATTCTAAAGATGCTTTGAAAATTGTTTGATTTTTTTACTCTTGCCTCTGCAAAACCTTCTAAGAGCATATTAGAGAAAAAATGAGTTCTTGGTATTCGAGGTATTCTTCTTTTACCTTGATGGTTTGAATATTTTCTTCGATGAATGGTAAGTTTGATCACCTTATTTATATATCTCATAAATCCTATGGTGACCTAAACTATGTATTTGGTATTGTCATTTCTATTTTATCTTGTTCTGTTTATGTAATACTTTAGCCAAAATAATTTCTAGGTGCTTGTAAAATATTGCTCCTTTGTTGAAACTCCATGGCTTTCAATGTATTTGACTAAAAAAAGTAATTGTTTACTAATTCTCAAAGCTCTTTGCAAATATTTAATAATTTGTATGGAAATGAGGATTTTCTGTGCAAAAAATTGTGGAAATTGCTTTTTGTTATTTTTCTAAAAGAGGTCAATGCACTAAGACTTCATCTAGGAAAATTGATCTTTGTCTTCAATTACTTTATACTGTGTTTTCTCTCTTAAGAAAATGAGATCTGAATTCTCGTGTTCGTTTCTGTGGTATTCTTTGTGAGACTGTAGCTACCCTTTGCTATTGTTGAACAATTCTATAATATGATTGTTTTCTTCTAAATTCGATCCTAACTGTACTTTTAAACTTGAATATGTCACTCAGTTTTTGATAAAGGCAACTGTTTTTGGAGCACTGTAGAGATTTTATGAAATGAAAAGGAGTTTCAAGGGCCTTTACAACTTTTTCTGCGAAATAATGGAACCGAAATATTTTCTATTTATGAAATTATCACAAAATTTCTCAAACTGTAAATCTTTGTTGAACCTTCGAAGCTTTTGATAAATTTATTTTCTACACCTGATGGCACTACTCCCTCATTTCCTTACCCTGTATTATCTGGAAAAATGTTTAAAGGTTCAACATGGAATCTGTAACTATTGAGTTACATTCTTATTTGAATTTGTACTTTTTAGAAATAGATAATAACATCTTTAGTAGTAATGTGAGGAATTTTATTTGGTCTAGCTTCACTCTAAATTATCATCTCTCTTGTTGTAAGTGTTTGTTAATACCAGTTGCAGGAAGAAGCATGTACATTTTTCTTGATGATAACCCCTGAAGCAGTCTCTATTTGAATTTGATGTTCTTCTTCTATGAAAAGAAATGCAACTGTTTCTTTTGGCACTTGCATGGTTGTAACTTCCTCTTTATAGTTTCACTTACAAATTTTATGGCAACTATCCTTTCTAAAATAGAATACAGTGAAGTCAATTTGAAATTTTATACTACTTCAATCTTACTTTAAAAATTCATGCATAGGAAATCTTGACATGCTAGATGGTTTATATATGTCTATTCATTTCAGAACTAGCACTCTAAAGTTAATATTCCTGAACTCTTTGAAAAATGTAGATTGATATCTATATTACTAGAAACAGTAACCATCTGTTAATGATTTATGATTTGAAGCACTTGAAGATAAGTATCTACATCCTTTAAATTCAATTACTTTGAGTTCTTAAATTGAAAAGTTTATTTGATGAATCATCCTTGATGTTGTACCTTCAGAGAATCTATTCTAAGTTTTGAACTTTGTTATAGTCTTTTCATTCTATCACTGAATAGTGTAAACCTTAGTTGGTGCAAAGGAAAACATAAATGTTGTGTTCACAAGTTATACTTGTAATTTCTTGCTTTTGTTACAAATCTATGAATGATACTTCTTTTCTGAGTTTGTGAGCTGGAACTGGAGACAACAAGATTAGAAGAAAAACCTAAGGAAATAATGGGTTTCTTCTATAATATTTTAGTTTTAATTTTATTCACATGTACTTATTTTGTCAGTAGTTGTGAGTTACATCCCATGGATTGTGTGGGAAACATTGAATTTCTTCATCAATAAATAACATTAATTTCTGTAAGTGATTTGTATAATTCTTTCTATATTCAATTTTTAAGATGAATATTGATTATATAAAGAAATAAATAACTCAATGATATAATTAAATGTATTTAAACATGCAAAAGTAATGACTTAATAATGAACTGACTTTCATGTAAATTGCAAATTTGTTTTTTGTTCTTGGATTTAACATTTCAGCTAAACTCTGAATCCTACCTTCATCATGGCAATGCATTAGTCCTTCGGGGATTTTGTGTTTCCTTGATGAAGATGAACATGGAATGGTAGTCTATATGAGGTGTTACATTTTGTAACAACATACATAGTTGTAGATTACATGTAGTTAATCAATTACTGCAACTAAAAACACAATAAAAATGTGATGTGTCCCCAAAATTATGTTCGTTTTATCAATGCCTTCCATTGAAAACAAAGTTTCGAGCTACCCATTTTTGCATGGTGAAAAAATTGTCAACATTTATGGAAATCCCGTGGAGAAATTTTTCTACTAGCTTATAGACAAGTGCTGAGCTCTTGTCCATTAGGTATGGAGTCAAAGCATATAACCAAAAAATCCTTTTTCGAAAAAAAAACTAATGGTGGGAAAGGATTTGGTGAACCATATCACGTGCACTAGTGCATTTATTGAATTGAAAAACATTGCAATGTGCATGAACTACACTTATTGAAAGGGAAATCCTACTCGAACCGAACACTGTAGTATTTTCAATAACAATGTCTAAGAAGCATACCATTCACGGGAATGGGAATTTCCTCTCAATTCAACCTTAAAAGCTGAAATGCATTGTGTTCTTTGCAAGGTGAAATCATATCAAGACCAATCCAGATTATATCAAAATTCGTGTGGTTTCTTGAATTTTCACAATCAACATCCCATTTTAACACAATGTCTCCTTCATTGAAGACTCTGAACTTATCCTTCTTATCGAATGTTTTCTTGATCTGTCTTTAATTCTTTTCCATATATAGATGAACTTAAATGCTTAGCTCTTACAACTCCATTAATTATGTATAACGAACCTGCAATGGTTCATTCTCAAGTAGTGTCATTTGATGCAGTAAATCCAATGTGGGAAAATCAACTAAGATGGGATTTATTTCCTCTCTTGCATAAACAAGCTTGTATGGTCAATTGCAAACTAATATTTTAGTAGTCATTGTTATCAAAAATTCACCCCTCGAGGTAAATTTTGATAACATGCATCAAATTCTTTAGTCTTGAGCAAGTAGAATTGATTCAAGGCCAAAAATCATGTTTTTGGGGTCCCCTTGGCTTCTCTCTAACTTCCCCATCCAAAAAAAAAACCCAAGAAGTTAGAAAAAATCCAGAAAATGGGCTCATTCTACTATTTTGCGGAAAAATTAGACATTCTTGTCCCAGAAGATCCGCGGGACAGTTGGCACATAGTTATGCGCTGGATGTGAAAATTTGATTTTATCGCAAGTCAGTGCATTACGGGTGGTGCGGAGAAATGTGTCCGGGACATTCGGGACATCAGAATGCTCAGGATGTGAAAAGGTGAAAAAGCCACAAAAGAAACCATATGATGTGGTGAATGCGGCAGTCAATGGCCCTTAAGGCCTGGTCAACAGTGGACACACAGGGACAAGGAAGCCTGAATCAGGTGATGCAGAGATTTTTGTCCGAGACAACGGAACACGCGGACCCGATTGTTCCGAAATAGTAGCAGTGAAGAGAAAATTCAATGTTTGACCTCCGGAACTTCAAACGGCCATAACTTTTGACTCCTAGCTCCGATTTTCATAAAATTAGACTTTCTGGAACGAGCACGACGTAGACCAAAAATAGTTGCTTGCACTTAGAAGGCCATAACTTGTATTTTCTTAATTTTTATGAGGGTAGATATATTACAATGAAAGAAAAATATTCAGCTCTAGTCAATTAATTCTCATTCTCATCAAATGACAGAAAATCCTTGATAGACCCAAAATACTTTCTCACACTCAGAAGGCCATAACTTTTGCATTTCTCAACGAAATCACACAAAATTTATACCGTTGGAATCATGTTTCCAAGACCGATGCATAGAAATCAATAAATCTTAGATTTGATGAGGGATCAATGGATATTTTACTAAAAACGTGTCCAAGTTTGGAATAGTGTTTTATTTGGTAATTGGACACATTCAATGAAGAACGGGCTGACGTATTTCACTAATGCAAGTCATGGGGCAGTATGGGGAGGCTTTAGCAAGAAAAAAAACATAATTTCAATCCATTTAATACCTCTTACAAGTGGTTGAAGGACAGATTTCGGGATTTCTATTTTTCCCTCTCTCTCTTCTTATTTTTCTACAAATTGGAGTGTTGGGCTCATTGAAAGGGGAGAGTAGTTTTGTTGTATAAAATCTCTATCAAAATTTCTTTGTGAAGCCAATGTGGTGCCGACCCTTTTAGTGGACTCCTTGCATGGTGATCCAGGCCCTTATCTTGTAATAGATTGAACTGTGCATATCATGAAGCAATAAAATACAAGTTTGTGGATGCATCTTCCCCTGTTGTGTTTTTTTGCACTCTTCTTTCCCTTTGAACCTTCATTACAAGAATATTGTGTCTATTTTTATGCTCTTGCAAGGACTCATTATTTTTATGCATGTATGAAATATTGTTGTGAATGCATTTTGCTAGATTGTGGAGAATTGTTGTCACCCCTTCGAGTGTGCACTTTGCTTCTATATCTCACACACTAGAAAACTAACCTCACCCCTCCTTTTGTCATGTATCACCACTGTAGTTTAGGCTTTATTTTTTATGCATTATCTCTCCTTGGTCTCTTGGAATGTTAGATTAGGATAGTTAGTTTTATCTGCATTAGAGTAGATTGTCGCAGGTAGTTTAGGTGCAAGAGCCAACTTTCTCTGGAGGTCTATCTCAAGTAGAAAGTCTCACAAATTGGAGATTGTACCCATGTTATCCAATCACATCGTGATCTCAAGTATATGCACTTGTTTAAGCATAAGGGTGTTGTGATTTGGTGATAACAGTTACTCTATAAGCCAAAAGTGCTGAATTTAACATCATATGTCAAGATCCTTCATTGTCCTAGAGTGTTCTTCTAATGATCCTAAAAAATAATTAATTAGTGCTTTATACTAATCCATTACCTTGTGGGTAATAATTGGACAAATTACTTAAAAAAATTCCATGCTTGACAACCCAGTCTGTTACCTTTGAACCAAGAAATGCTGAAGCATTATCTGAAATGATAGTTGCTAGAACAAAAAATCTGCAAACTATACCTTTATAAAATTATAAGATTGAAGTCTTGTTAGCTTCTTTCAAGGATATTGATTTAGTCCAGTGTGTAAAATAATCCATAGCAGTCAATATCCACTTGTGTCCTTGTGACGAAGGTGGATTTATCATGCCAATGAAGACAATACCCCACTGCATGAATGGATGATCCACTGAAATAGGATGTAGGGCCAGCGAAGCTAAAAGTTCTTTTTGAACAAAGAAAGCACACTTTATACAATTTATAATCCATTCAAAGTAGTCCTTGAATATTCTGAGCCAATAGTAACAAGATTTCATAATTTTTAAGGCTGTAGTACGTGTTGAGAAATGACCTCCTGTAGGTCCTTCATGAAATTCAGATAATAGTTGTTGAATTCTATCATAATCAGTACATCACAGAAAAATTCCATTTATATCTCTTTTAAACAACACACCATCAATGAAAACATAAGGTACAACTTATAACATGAAATATATTCATTTATTATTTTCCATACCTTCCAGATAAGTATCATGTTGCTGATGGCTCAGGAAAGAATGACTGAATGTTTATTCAATGTGTATGTAAAACAAAATAGAAAAGCCATATATAGGCTGCGGATCAGAGAGAGGAAGAGAGGAATATTTATAACTGTATAACTGTCCACTAACAAAAAAATTTATTAACTTAACCTAATGCTAACATTCCCCCTTAATACATTATTTTTACATATGTACCGCCTAAACAAATCAAACTTCATTTTGTCGAGAGGCTTGGTGAGAATATCTACAACCTAAAATCAGTAGGGCAATACTGGAGCTGAATTTAGTGGTTCAAGACCTGTTCACGAATGTAGTGACATTTGACCTCAATATGCTTTGTTTGTTCATGAAAAAAAGGATTCTTCACAAGTTTCAACATACCTTGATTGTCGTAGTGAATGATGGGAGGTTTCTCTTCAAAAATCCCTATATCTGCAAGAATGCAACGTAACAAAATTACTTCGCACACATCTCCTCATGTGGTGCGGTATTCAGCCTCAGTGGATGAGAGAGAAACAACAGTTTACTTCTTGTTAATCCACGAGATAGGTTCAGATCTGAGATGAAAAACATACCCTGAAGTGGATTTCCTGTCATTAATAGATCCTGAATAGTCTGAGTTTTTATATCCTTGTAAGAAGAACTGAGTGTTATTTTGATACTCCAGACCAAAATCAACTGTACCTTGGACATATCTCAACACATGCTTTGTTGCTATCCAATGACATTTCTTCGGCTCCCACATAAATATGGTGAGATAGCTCACTCTAAAGCAAAGATCTGGCCTGGTATAAATCAAGTAAATGAGACTCCCCATAAGCTACCTATAGTGATTGCCATCTACCTACGGTGAATCCTGGAATCTAGATAATTGCAAACCTTTTCCCATAAGTGTGGACATTGGTTTACAATCTAACATTCCATAATTTTCTAGGAGTGTCTTGGCATATTTCATCTGGGAGACAAAGATATGATTCTTCTTCTGCCATATCTCTAAGCCAAGATAGTAGTGAAGTATCCCCAAATCAGTATTGTCGAAGGATTTCTTCAGATCATTCTTTACATCATCCACAAGATTTTCAAAACTTCCTATGATCATAAGATCATCTACGTAAAAAACCTAAATAATAATCTATGTTCCTACCTTCTTGATATATAAATTTGTATCGAAGGGGCTACGAGTGAATCCATGTTGCAATAGGTGATTATCAATTTTTATATACCATGCCCTAGGTGCTTGTTTGAGTCCATAAAGTGAATTTATCAAATGACATACCTTGTGTGGTTGATGCTCATCTACAAACCCTTCAAGTTGGGAAATGTATACTTCTTCCTTGAGATCACCGTTCAGAAAATCACTCTTAACATCCATCTACTGAAGTTTCCATCCATTTTGTGTTGCCAGTGTACAAATAACTCTGATGGTTTTGATCTTCGTAGTGGGTGAAAAGATCTTGTCATAGTCAATTCCTTCTTGTTGAGCATAACCCTTTGCAACAAGTCATGCTTTATGTTTGTTGATTAAACCATCTACCTTATATTTTGTTTTGAAAATCCATTTGCAGCCAATGGATTTCTTACCTAGAGGCATATCGACAAGTTCCCATGTCTGATTTTGAAGCAGGGAATCATATTCAACATTCATAGCCTGTTTCCACTGTGGTTGGTCTAATGCCTCATGAATAGTGTCAGGTTCAGTGCTATCAACAAATGAACTCATGAGTGTAAAATTTACCTTATGTCTAGCTTGAATTCATGTTCTGAATCTCGTAGAAGTACGTGGAAGTGAGTTCAGGTGTGCATCCCCAATAGTATTCTGGACCCATTTTAGATGTTGGTGTTGCTGCTGCTGATGTGAAGATGTGTTTTCTAGTGTGCCTAGATCAACGAACAAGTCTCCACTCATCTCTTCTTCTCTCTGAGAAGAATCATCTTGCCCATCATCTGGATGTGTGATTAATCTATGTGACGAGGTCGGTACTGGATCTCCATTGTGTGGTAGGGAGTCAAAGGATGACTCATCACACACCACATCTCGACTCTCATAGATTTTATTCGTCTTAGGATCCATGAGACGATATGCCTTTGAGGTAGTACTATACCCCAAGAAAAGACATGCCAGTGTCTTTGGATTGATATTCTTCCTTTTCTCATCTGGAACATGCATATATACAGTACAACCAAAAACTCTCAAATGATGGATAGAAGTTTTATGACTACTCCATACCTCTTCTGGCGTCCTATTCTGTAAGATCTTCATGGGTGCCTAATTGAGTAGATACACTACTGTCTGGACTACTTCTGCCCAAAATTGATCCTCCAACTTGGCAGTAGAGAGCATACAACGAGCCATCTCCATGACAGTCCTGTTGTGTCACCTGGAAATCCCATTCTATTGGGGTGTGTAGGGTGCAGTCAGATGTTGCTGAATGCCATGCTTCTTCAGGTATGCTAAGAAGTTCTTCAAAAAAAATCCCCCCCCTCGATCAGAGTGGAGGAGAAGGAGAGGCTTCCTAGACTACTTGGTGGCTTGATGGTAAAAGGTTTTGGAATTGGAAAATGCCTCGCTCTTCTTCCAGAGAAAATATACCCACATTTTACATGAGTAATCATCAATGATGAGCTAGAAGTATTCAAAACCTTGGAAACTAGATGTCAGGGGTCCACATAGATCGATGTGTAAAACCTGAAGATGATCTGTAGAATAATAAGAGCTCTGTTTGAATGGACCTTTATGTTGTTTACCCGCAAGACATCCCGAACAAACAAGTAAGGAATGGGAGAGTGGAGGGAGTGCTCTTACCATTTCCTTGGCACTGAGCTGGTGCAGAGCCCCGATAGAAGGATGACCATATCAAAAGTGCCATAGTGTAGTGCACTCGACCGTTTAAGCAGAGAGAGAAATGTTAGATGAAGTGACCACATCCAGTGCAAATAGATGACCCTTCATAAATGCTAAAGAAATAACTAAGTCTCCCTGGGAAATGATGCAGGACTTGACCCCTTTGTCAACAAAGAATTAAACCTGCATTCGATGATTAAGAAGCTGACTTGCAGATAAGAGATTTGAGGTCAAACCTAGAACATATAGCACCTTCCTGAGTGTACATCTTCGTGTCCCAAGAGGAATGATGACATCACCAATCCCCGCTGCAATATACTCATGATTATCTACAATGGTGATCTGATCTCTAGTGGGATGGTCACTCAGAGTATGGAACAACTTCTTATTTCTAGTCACGTGTTTGCTGGCACCCGAATCAATCAACCAGACACTTTCTGATGGCTACGAAGTCGTCAAGACTAGGACAATATCTGAATGAGTTGTGTATAGAACCTCTTCATTGGAGGTGGCATCCTACTGAGCAGCAATATGACCCTTCTACCTCTGATTAAGAGCACGCCATCAGGATTTCTTGGAATATCCTTTGCCAGAAGTTCTCTCTTCACCATAGTTTCCATACTTGCAACCATTGTAATAACAGTTCACAGTTGTGTGCATATATGTGGAGAAAATGTGGCACCATTGATCCACCTTGTTGTTTTGCTGCTTCTTGGGTGGCCGCTATGGTGGCCGCTGAGAAGGTTGCTACTGTGGATGTTGCTTCTGATTCTGGGGGGCTAATTGTCCTTTCCGAGGCTTATGCTTTTTCCTCGTGATGAGATCCTTTTCTTCGAAGGCTTCTTGAATATTTTGAATGGCTTCTTCCTATTGGAGATAATTCATCAGTTTGACAAAATTCACCTCCTATTAAGTGATGGTCAACGTGGTGATCACTGTCTAAAACTGGGAAGGAAGAGCTCGCAAGAGTGAGCAGGACTAGCAACTTTTCGTCCACCGGTTCATCGAGAGTAAAATTTTTTGCACGTAACTCAGCCACACGCTGCAAGAAGGCTTCGAATGATTTGCCATCATGCATACTCAATGTGTGAAGCTTTGACTGAAGATGTTGCATCATTGTAAGATTCTTGGCTTCATAGATGGTACACAATGCAGTCCATGTCTGAGAGGAATTGGTTGATTCCCGAATGTGAGGTTGAACCTCATTAGAAAGGCTCAGAGTGATAAGCATTAATTCTTTTGCATCGACCTTTTCATACTTAGCCAACATATCATCATCTATGCGAGGGGTGTTCATGCCAGAAACGATCCCCCAAACATCTTCAAATTGAATAATTGTTTGCATCTTGGTTTTCCATGTGGAAAAATTTGGCCCTTTTAACAACTCGGCATCTGACAACAAAATGTGAGGTGCATACATTTTCAAAAACTCAAACTTGTATTTTTTTATTGATTGTTCAAAAATGGTTAAAAACGCTTACTGAAGGAACCTATCATGAAGATGGGCTCTATAAGCTCATGTAGTGAGATGCAGACATTTATGCGGGCATTCTACTTCACGTTCATCATCTGCATCATATCCGCAATCCAATTCTTCATGGATTCGGTGTGCTTGACAACATACGTCAAACTAGAAATAGTCAAACAATCCTTGACGCACCAATTCATCAAATAAGATGTTGCCAATATTCACCAATTCATTGAGCAAGGCAAAATAGATGTCGGTGGTGTCCTCTTGGGCTCTCAGAGGTGACCCAGTAGAAGGGTTGCTCATAACACTCTCGGCATCAGAAATGTGTGACATGTACACGGTGGAAACTGTCAAACGTGGCTCTGCTGAAATGTGAGTGCTCATGGTGGGTAGAAATACAAGGCCAAATGGCTCACTTCCTCCATGTACAACACACACTGATGGAACAAAGAAATACAAAACTATTTTTTTCACCGAATTTTATGGCTTATGGGAAAACAGATTTGAGCAACAACAAAATTCTTCCTCACACTATTTTGATGGGACTTCTGAACTTGTTTCTTCTAGAGTTTCGAATGACTTTCCTATTCACAACTCAGAGTCTGTAGTAATCGGTCATAATTTTTATGAACAACCTATACCAAAAATAGGTGTAGGTATATCTACAGATTCAGCATTCCCACAATATGGTAAGAAAAACCATGGACTGTAAAAATAAAATGTAGTTTACATACAAAATCTGGTTCCTCCGCAACTACTTGCAATGCTATGACGTCTAACGCCAAGGATACGCCAAAACACATCGACTTGCCTTAGGTCTGCTAACTGGTCATTGCTGGTCACTTCTCTCCCTTGGTCGTTGGTCACTACTCATGGCCTAACACTCCATGTTAGGCCAGGTCTCCAGATCACTTTTCTCTCGACACAGGTAAAGGAATGAGATGCCTCTGATACCAATGATGGCTCAGGAAAGAATGACTGAATGTTTATTCAATGCGTATGTAAAACAAAATAGAAAACCCCATATATAGGCTGCGGATCAGAGAGAGGAAGAGAGGAACAGTTATAACTGTTTAACTTTCCACTAACAAATAACTGTATTAACCTAACCTAATGCTAATAGCTATAAGTAGTTAACCAAATCAGTCATCCATCTTGATTCCTGAACTTCTTGACTAAATCTTGGTTGTTGATTTTCTAGTTGTACTAAGATTTCTGACTGTTGATACGTGATTTCAGCATGTTGTTATGAATTTTCTGATTCTTTAGCGTGTTGTTTTTCCATATCAGAAATTAGATGTTCACAAAATCCTTTTCCTCGAAGTGTTTTCGCAATACGAATGTCAACATCATACTCAATAACCTTCATAATCCAACCTGCTCTCTTCTCATTCAGTTCTTTATTCAACAAGAACACTTTAACGCTTGGATGAGAGACTAAGACATGTATCTTATTATTGGAAAGCATGTACTTGAAGTTGTTTAATCCTCTAACTACTGAAAGTACTTATTTTCTAAGAAAAGTGTACCTTGTCTCATAGTCATGCAAACTTTGACCAAAGAAAGCAATTGGTTTCTCAATATTTTAATCATTAACCTGAGTTAATAGGGTTGAAATGGTTTCATCTTCTACAATTGCATACATTGTGAATTCCTTATCAAAGTTAGGATTTTCTAGAGAGGAGCTTGTGAAAATAGCTCACTTGATGGCCTCAAACCCTATTCTTGCTTTGTTGGTCTAAGAGAAGGTCTTATCTTTCTATTACATGGTTATTAATGGATTAACTAATGCTACAAAATTTGGTACAAATGTTCTAACAAAGTTGATTTTTTTGAGAAAAATTTATAGTGCCTTCATATAATGAGGCAAGGATATATGTGAACTAGCTTTAATTATGAAAGGATCAATAGTTAAACCTTGTGTAGAAACAATATGACCAAGAAATTTACCTTGATGTACTAAAAATATGGACTTTTTGGGATTCAATAAGATTCCAAACTATCTTCAAAGCTGAAAAGTATGGATTAAATGCATATAATGTACATCATAATTCTTTGAAAATATGGTGACATCATCTAAATAAACTAGTATGAATTTATTTAAAAGGCTATGAAAATCCATATCCATTGCACGTTGAAACTTTACACTTGTATTGAAAAGTCCAAAAGACATTCTTTTGTAAGAATAAGTACCCCACTTTTTGTTGAAAATTGTTTTGTATATGTATTCTTCACGCACAAGAATCTGATTTTATCTGCTATAACCATACAAAAGGGATAGTCTTTCTGAACCTAAAATCGTTCTTAAAATCTTATCCATATTGATCAACGAATAATGATCTTTTAATGAATCTTTATTAAGATCTCTAAAATCAACACATAACCGGATTTCTCCATTCTTGTTTTAAAAAGGAACAAGATTAACTACCCAACTTGAATGTTTAGTTGGAAATATAATACCTGATTCGATCAGTTTGGATAACCCTTTTCTCATCAATGGTTCAATCTTTGGATTTATAGGCCTTTTTTTCTTCCTAAATGGCTTGGCATTTGGTTGTAATTATCTTGTATGCTAAGCTAAATTAGGTTTAAATCCTCTCAAAACTTGGTATTTCCAAGAAAAAAAATCTCTGAATTATTTACATAAATTGATAAATGATTGTTTTTCAACTGAGGAACATACCATTCCAATAAATAATTTATTTTCATCATCCACCAAGATCTCCTCGTAGTTATCTACATGAGTTGAAATATTGCCTTTGTCCTCTCTTAACTGATCATCAAAACTGAAAATATCTTCAAGTGTGACCAGTCCTTGAGGAAAATTGCCTTTCTTTAACTGAACAATTTGATCACCATAGAAATGTTGTAATTTTTCCTGATTTACTGCAGAAAATTCAGCTTCTTGCTCCAAAATTATGTAGATTTGTTCATCATCTTCGAAAAATTTACAATTCTCTTTATTATCAGGTATTAAAGGTCTAAAAATCAAATTTATATGTGGTTGTACTTTACTATTTTCAATCTGATCTAGCCCAAAAAATTTAGCACCAATTGTTGCAAGTCTATCTCCATGTTTGTTTTTAGCTCTTCGAATAGATTGCTTGCTAGTAGCATCAAAATATTCCATTAAGTTTAAAACTGTATGTTTGTAAGATTTTAACAATGAATTCTTACACACATTAAATTTTTTCACTTGATTAAGCACTAACTCTAAATCACCAAAAAATTCCAAAGTGTTGATACCTCTTTTTCTAGCCCATTGTAAGTCATGAATTAATGCTTCGTATTTAGCTACGTTACAAGTGCATGAAAATTAAAAACTTAAAGTTAAAAAATACCTTTCATTTGTAGGGCAGCTGAGCATCAAACTTGAACCTTTTCCTTTCTTATTCTTGGCTCCATCAAAATGAAGCTTCCATAGCCCTTTTGATGTTTTTTTGTTATAGACAGCGAGGGACTTGGTGAATTTTCTTCATGCAAGAAATAAATGCCAAAAAAATCTTCCTCTACCTCTTTGAAAGGATCATAAGCATGTTCTTCTTGACTTTTTTCATCCATAAAAAGATTACAAACACCATATAATGCAGAAAAAATTGTTGTAACATCAAAATCAGATTGATCTAAAGTTACATAATTTGTTGCAACATTTAAAACATGAGGCTCAATATGAAATATAGCTAGAGGCTATGAATTTCTAGTAACTTTAGGTACATATCTTGTAGTAAAGAACAATAATTACCAATCTAATGAAATATAACCTCCTATTTTTGTTGTAAAATATCTTAATAAGCATAACGCAAAGTAGAGAGGTAAATCTACAATAGTAACATCTTGTAAGATAGTAACATTTTCGCAAGCATGTAAGGTTACCTCCAAATTTCTGATGATGCCAACTATTTTGGTTACTATTCCATCTAATTGCAGCATACTTTTTTTTTGTAGGTTCATAGTGTAAGAGGCCGAATTTTTCTACAATTGTTGTTCACATTATTTTTCTGCTTGCACCCACTATCAACCATGTAGTTATCAACTAAATGATCTCCAATAATCAGAGATAAATAAAATGGTCGTGGTTTCTTGATATCGTGAGCATTTAAAAAAAAATTGAGCCATCCACTTAACCTCCTTCATATGATCTTGCTCCATTTTCCTAAGAACCATGTCTTCTTTCTAAGCTTCTTTTTGTACTAGTTTTGAAGAAATATATAACTTAGCAAGCTCATGAGAAAGTAACAATTGTTGTCCAAGAATACTTAGAGCATCCCATAAGGAAATATTAATATTATGCTTTCTCATTACCTCAACAATATTAAAAGAAGAAACCATTTTGAAACAACTTCTACATTTTTAGCATAAGATTTAGCAAAAATTGACTTTTCTTCAGTAACTTTTGAAATTTGAGGTATGAATAATCTTCTGGGACTAGGTTGCAAATTTTTTTGCTGCTCTTTTTTGAGCTAAATTGCTTGCTATTTTTTGGGGAACAACAAAGTTGTTTACTATTGTTTTTACCAGTACCTGTTTTATCAATGACTGTAGGCAGAACAGGTCTATTCTACTATTGTTCTTTATCCCGAGCCTTTTATTGAGACCTAGTTATGACTGCAATAAAATATTCCTCTCCAAATCTAACTAGATTCTATTCTAGTGGTTTCTTACAATGAGATTCTTGCTACCCACCCTCCATTTGAGGCACGAATAATGCTTCAAACTGAATATATTCATGAATGCATTTGGACAATTGGTAGTTGAATGAGGCTGATAACAATGTTGAAACCATTGTTCTTAAACCATATTGACTGGAAATAGAGTGCTAGATGAACTAGGAGATTTTGGGTCGAATCGCCTTCGCTGATATGGATGTCTATAGTTCTGATTCTTCAGATAAGGCTTCCTATTTCACTAATTTTGTTGATAAAGCTTGATAAGGCCTACTAGGATGAGCTAATTTATTCTCAATTGATGTAAACTTATTTCCCATAGTCTTCAAAGCCTTAAACATATCATTTGATGGAGATAAAATATTAGACTTTATAATGGTAATAGGTTGTGCAATAGGTGACATATCTATTATAAGAGGCATTGAAGGCCTTGGAGCTAATTTTCCATCTTGAATAAGGTTGTTTTCAACCTTAATGGCAATATCATAAGTTGATAGAAGAGTATCTCCTCCCATAGACTGAATCATGGTTGAAATATCACTATTTAAATCTCTAAGGTAGTATTGAAAAGCAAGATCAGCTTTCAGCTTAAGAGTGGTTGGAATTCTATCCTAAGTTCTAGCAAATTGGGTGGTTAAACTAGCCAAAAATTCATAAGGAGATTTTTTTATTGTAGACAACTTTTCTATGAGAGATAAATGATCATAATAGTCTTGAATTTGCTTAAGTAATTTCTCTCCTAACTCATCCCAAGTTCTTATACTCCCAATTTCTATGGTGTTATACCATAGCAAAGATTGTCCTTTAAATGATGCAGCTAAAATTCTTAAGGCTATGTCTTCGTGGGTTATATTATGGACAACACAAAGGGCTGCAACATATTTAATGTGATCTATAGGAGTAATCTAATTTTCACCAGTGAATGAAGGTAAAATTTTCATAGAAGAACTGGGAATATCATGATAAACTTGAATTACTAAAGGGCTCCCATTAGTAAAGGTCAAAAAATTTCTAGGTGGTTGTAGAGCCATTGGAATAACTAGGATTTTAACAAAAAAATTAATACGTGGTGAAAGAAGATTAGGAGGGTTGCTAAAACCAATCCTATTATAAGGTAAGGTGTTTCCAAATCTTCTTCTTCTAGTAGAATTCAAAGGAAAAGAAATAAACTTAGCACAAATTCCTCTTATCGATAATATTGTAGTCACTTTAGGGATGGAACATGCTACAAAACTAGTATGAAATTATCCTTAAAAAGTCGTAAAATAAATATTTTGATCTTTAAAATAAATTTGTGCAAGTTGTGGCTCCAAAAGTGACTTTATTTCATTGTAAATCTGATGTAAATTTATGTAATATGTTGTAATCCACTATAGATTTGATTTGTGTCCTACCAGTCGTGCAAACGAATGTTATCTATCAAAACTGCACCTTGGTTGATATATGACAACAGGAGTTATAAGCTTGCTTTGAATCTCTCACTTTCGTAGATTCAATGTAAACACCTCAGGTCTGTGTGTATATCTATTGTTGAGTAGAGTCTCCAGTATCAAGGTTGGTTCATTTTTTATGTATCCTAAACTAGTTTTTTGGGGTTTTGAGGGTAAAAAGATGACTATAACTGAAATTGAAAGTGTTGATACACCAAAATTATTGAGGGATTTAACTGAGTATATGCAAAATTAAATTGAGAATGAATTTTGGATGCACAAACCAAAGGTTTTCAGCAGAATATTAAGTCAAAAAACTTTATATATTGAGGGATGAATCAAAACAACACAATAAGAAAAACATGCGCACTAAGATTATGAATAATTTACCAGATTTGTAGTAAGGTAAGATGACTTATCATGGAATTGACATTAACGAGAATTAATAAAGATATACACACCACTGAAAATAATTGGAAAGGAAGAAATCATTTCCCATTCAAGGGAAAAACTGGCAGAAAATTACATTTGCAATCCTATGACCAAAAATTCCTCCTTTGTGTTTTCCCAATGCACACAATATATAATAAAATTATTCACCCATCCCATCATAAAATAGGCTAAATTTTGTACTCGCCTATGCATGTAAATTTTACCCCTTTGTCATGAATAAATAAAGGAATAAAAATAGACATGATAATTACAATGAGGCATTAATAGCTTTAGTTACAAAAATAAATTTTAGTCCAAGTGCAGTTTACTAATATAATTTTAATAAAATTGGATTAATAATTTGGCTAATAATAGTCATTGCTTATTTTGTAAGTCTTCTCCAATGTGCATGCAATTTTTTTCTTCTTCTTCTTGATGTGACACTTGCAACCTTATCCACTTGTGATGATATTTTTAGTTTTCTTTAATTTTGCCACCTTGGATGCACATGCAAAAATTAATCTACATGTGTGAGAAAAAATAATTCTTTATTCTTTAACACTTTGCAAAACATTCACCCAATGTGTGGGGACCACCTGTAGGCTCTGATGTTGACATCTGTTCATATGCTCAAATTTTTATCTTAATCTGCATCATAAGATAATCATCTATGTCTTCTAGTGCACTGATGTGACACTTGTCAATGGTTGGTCTTTGTCTTTATCTGCATGAATAATTATTTGTCATCTTTCTGTTCACATGCAAAAGATACATGTCTTTCTGTTAATTTATCTCCATGAGCATGAGATTCTTGACAAGTTTAAGGTATCTTCGAGGGGTTTAAGGTAATCATGGCATTTTAAAGTATGTCTTGACAATCACTTATTTGGCCACAATCGTTTGACTTGATCCTTGTATTATTGCTTGGTCCCTTTTGATTAGACCCCTTGCATAACATAATAAGGTAAATTTTACCTTTTTTATAACCATCAGTGCATATATGTTGATCACCTTTTACTTGGCTGATGACACATGGTTTTGAACCCTTTTGATTAATCATTGTATTGGACATTGTAAATACTATAGTTTTCAGCTTTTTTGAATAATAATTAGATGATCATTATTGTCGGCATTTGGATTTGTCAAAACATATTGCATATGGTTAAGACCTTGATATGGTCAAATGCAAATAATTCTTGAATAATAGGGTTGGCCCCATCTCCATGATGACTCAACCCATTGGAAAAAAATTCGGTGCCATCTGTTTAACTTTGGTGAAGATATGAACCATGGTTGATATACTTGCTTTGATAAGAGATGTCGCTCTTTGTTCTATTTGATTCTCAACCATTTATCCTTCTATACCCTCGGTTAGGGTCCTGACTCCTTAATCAATGTAGTTGGTTCTTTGCTAATCGTTGATCTGTGGATAATTTTATCTCAACAATCAATTTTGACCGGGGTAGGTGAGGAAATGACTGTGGTAACTTGAGTTTTACTTTGATATTGGCAACTAAATTGTGGCCATTGAACTTTGTACCTTTGTAAATTTAGAACATTGATCTTTTCATCCATGGTGAGTGAGGTAGTTGGCAGTGGATCTGTTCTTCATCGTTGATCTTGGTACAAAGATCATCTTGGCCATTGATGTGAACTTAGATAAGTTAGGTTTGATTGAAAAGCTCATCGAGCTTATCATTTTTTCATTTTTCTTTCTCATTTCAAGCGATGAAGCCCTAGCCATTTTTTATCTTCTCATCACCATGAATTATTTTTTGAGCTCTCTAAATATCTAATATTTACTTAGTTTTGCCAATATTCTGCGTTCAAGCTCTTTTGTATCATAATGTGGGCCTGTATATCTACTATGTTTGCATCTGGATTCTATCGTGACTACCATGAATACACTCTCTTGAGCTTGATTCACTGTATAATTTTATAATTTGGTAAGTTCTGAGCTTATATCTTGAGTTATTTTGAATTGTGCCATCGTTTTGAAGTTTGTTGTAATCAATTTGGCAACATTCAAACTCTATTTTTTATTCTTTTAAGATTTTTTACTTGTCACTACTTTATTTCTTTCTTCTTCTCGATAATATTCTAAAGATGCTTTGAAAATTGTGTGATTTTTTTACTCTTTCCTCTGCAAAACCATCTAATATCATATTAGAAAAACAAGAGTTCTTGGTATTCGAGGTATTCTTCTTTTACCTTGATGCTTTAAGGGTTTGAAAATTTTCTTCGATGAACGGTAAGTTTGATCACCTTCTTTATATATCTCGTAATTCCTGTGGTGACCTGAACTATTAATTCAGTATCGTAATTTCTATTTTATCTTGTTTTGTTTATGTAATACTTTAACCAAAATAATTTATGGGTGCTCGTAAAAAATATTGCTTCTTTGTTGAAACTCTGCGGCTTTCGATTTATTTGACTGAAACAATTAATTTTTTCCAAATTCTCATAGCTATTTGCAAATCTTTAATAATTTGTATGGAAATGAGGATTTTCTGTGCAAAACTTTGTTGAAATTGCTTCTTCTTTTTTTTCTAAAAGAGATCAATGCACTGAGACTCCATCTAGGCAAGTAGATCTCTGTCTTCAATTGCTTGATATTGTTTTTTCTCGTTTAAGAAAATGAGATCTGTGATCTCATGTTTGTTTCTTTGGTATTCATTTTGAGACTGTAGATTCCCTTTTCCCTTATTTAGAAATTCTATAATATGATTGTGTTTTTCTAAATTTGATTCTAACTATAGTTTTAAACTTTAATATGTCAATCAGTTTTTGATAAAGGCAATGATATTTTGAGCAGTGTACAATTTTTTTGAAATGAAGAGGAGTTTTTAGGGAGTTTGTAACTGTGTCTACGAAATAATGGAACCGAAATCTAATCTTTTTATGAACTTATCATAAACTTCCTCAAACTCTGAAACTTTTTTGAGCCTTCAAATCTTTTGAAAGCTTTCTTTTCTACTCCTGATGGCACTAGTCCCTCATGTCGTTCCTGTTTATTATCTGGAAGAATGTTTGAAGATCTAATATGGAATCTCTATCAATTTATTTACATTCTTATTTGAATTTATACTTTTCAGAATTACATTATAGCATCTTTATTAATAACCTGAGGAATTTTTTCTGGTCTAGCTTCATTCTAAATGATCATCTCTCTTGACTTTGAAAGTGAATGTTAAGACCAGTTGCAGGAAGAAGCCCGTACATTGTTCTTGATTATAACAGATGAAGAAGTCTCTACTTGAATTTGATGTTTTTATTCTATGAAAAGAAATGCAATTTTTTCTTTTGGCACTTGTAGTGTTGTAATTGCCGCTTTATAGTTTCACTTTCAAATTTTATGGAAAATATTATTTCTAAAGCAGAAGACATTGAAGTCAGTTTGAAATTTTATACTACTTCAATCTTACTTTGATAATTTATGCATAAGAAATCTTGGCATGCTAGATGGTTGATATATGTCTATTCATTTCAGAACTAGCACTCTGAAGTTAACATTCCTTAACTCTATAAAAAACATAGATAGATATATGTAGTACTGAAAACTGTAACCATGTGTTAATAATTTATGATTTGAAGCACTTGAAGATCAATATGTACATTCTGTAAATTCAAATACTTTGAGTTCGAAACTTGAAAAGTTTATTTTATGAATCATCCTTGATGTTGTACCTTTATAGCATCTGTTCTAAGTTTTGTAATTTGTTATAGTATTTTTATTCTATCACTGAGTAGTGTATTCCTTAGTTGGTGCAAATGAAAACATAAATGTTGTGTTCACAAGTTGTTCTTGTACTTTCTTTCTTTTGTTACAAAGCTATGAACAAAACTTCTTTTATGTGTTTGTATTGTACTTCGCCTAGCTTATAATAACAACTTCAACTAGTGATACACTCTACTGTTATCATATTTTTTATTTGTATTTTGAGATTTTCCTCTGTTGATGCATTGATAAATTGATTTGAATCAATAATTTGTTTGCAATTATACATCTGAAAAGATGCTTTGGGGCTCTCTTTGATACTATCTTATACTATTAATCTTATAAAAAATGATATTGCAGTATCCTCCTTGCATTTTTATTCGATTTATTGAAAATTTGATTCAAACCATGAAGTTTAACTGAAAATATTATCTTCTTGATTGTACAATTCAAAGTGGTTGCTTTATTTCTGGAACTTGCTTAATTATGAAATCACGTTCTGTAAATGCAAAGCATTATTAGAGATTTCTTTGTAGTTGTATATTCATGCTTATGATGTTGATTCAAGTTAATTTGAATTTTACAAAATGATCTTCATGAATGAGGAACCTCTATTTTGATTCTTTGATTCTTTTGTATCTGCATTGGTTCTCTTTTAACTCTTGTTGCTCTCTTAAATCTTATTTTGTTTCATTCTTGCAATATTTTGCCCCTTGTAATCCTTCATCTCATTGAGATATCACTTGAAAATGTGTCTCATGAATGTAATCTTTGATGATATTTTAAGCTTGATAGTACTTTGAGTTCAAAAGCTTAAACATGTGCTTTCACTTTTATCTCTTCAGTTTGAACCTGCATATTTTATAATGCAATCTATTTCCTTTGATAATCTATGTCTTTTTTATTTTAATTATGGGCAAATAGTTTTTTAAAAGGGACTATAACCTTATACAATAGTGCTCAAAAGCTAGATTTTACCGCAAAAATTCTAACAACAAAAAATCATTTGTCAAGATTAAAACTGGAAAAAGCAGACCAACTGCTAAAAAACATCAAAAAATAACCACTTAATAACCACACAGTTTCCCAACAGCCGCACAACAGGTGAATTTTCTAGATGTAGCATTAATTCCAAAAAAAAAGACAAGAATCATACCTTTTGTAATACGGTCGGGGATTTAGTTTTGGTTTTTCTCTTCTTTTGCCTATCCACCACTGTCCATTCCTCATTTCTTGCATTCACTAAAATCGGAAAAACAACTGCAATAGATTTGATAGGGATGTGACCCGCAAAAAGGGGGGTCGAAGCATTCTTGATAACTAAATAAACACCATGAAGAGAAGAATCCGGAGGTAGCTTCTCCGTATTGTTCTACAAACCATCTATGACAAGCGAGTCAACTTGGGAGGGGGCCGTTAGATTCCTCATTCGGATCTGAATCATTTGTAAGATGTTTGGGTAGAGAATCCTTCCACCATGTAGGTTTGGTATTATGTTTGGAAAGCTCATAATTTTCTATAATATGACCATTTTGGAAGCAACACCAACATCTAAAGGAAAGTCCCTCATAGTCTAGCCTTTGTACCTAGATCCTTTCACCGATCTGCAAATTGATTCTTGTTGGTAAGGCTTTAGAGGTATCGAGATCTATAAGGATTCGAGCATAAGTACTATGGGTTTAAATGGAGGTCTTATCATCAATTTCCAAACATGAGCCCAGAGTGTCCCCTATAGCAATGAGACAAGATCTATTCCAAAGCTGAAGCGGGAGTCCTAGGAAGCGAACCCAAATCGGGTAGGTATCAAAAGATTCTTTTAAAGGGTCAAAAGTCGTACACCATGGCTTGGTCATAAGCCCATGTTCCCACCAAACCTAATGTTGGCTAAAAATTAAATCCCTATCTTCAGGGGTTTCAAAAATAGTAATAAAAAAATATTTAACGCAAGGGTAAAACTCAATCTTACCTTGTATATTTTCTCTCCATCTTTAGGCTATCTAGTCATGAAGCCGAGAAAATTTAGGCCAAAATTTGTAAAATATGCATATGAGACCCAGCTGGAAAAGATTTTCTTCTTCCTTAAGTACCTTCAAAATCAGATCCTCATTGATTTTCAACGTCGGGGTCTCCTGAGAGGTTTTCAAGAACTCATTTATGGTATTCTCCTTCTATTTGGAGACCGCTACAGCATATGATCTAGAGCTATTAGCACTGTCATATTTTCCCTGCTTCTGGACAAACCTATTTCTCTCTCTCGATTACCATATCCATGCATAAAAATCTTTGTAGATGTGGCTTTATTAGCGTCTAATGGATCTGGTCCACCTTTACCATCCTGAAAATATCTGAAATACCTGAAAATAAGGAGACCTACCTGAAAATATCTGAGATCAACATGGGTAGAATCAACATTCCCTACCTGAAAAAATAACACCGAGAAATGACATCATTAGTGGTTATACCTTTTCATGGCATTTGAAAATACAGTGTCATAGAATCCTTACCATGCCCATGTATTCGAAAGCCTAAAATCATTGCACTCTATACAACGTCTCTTTTTGGCAATTCATCAAACAATTGTCGCACAGCCACAAAATTTCCACATTTAGCATACATGTTAATCGAGTCTCCTTTCTGGGTGTTCCACCATGTTGAAGTAGTCATTATAGGCGTCAGGGAGGTGCTGTTTATAGTATCTCTTGACTAAAAATTGGTATATGAGTCTCCAAGAGACTGATTTATCATTTTCCAGAAAATGAATCAAGAGACAAATATATTATTTTCATTGTACAATACTCACGAAAGTCTGAATAATATTTCCCATTTCACACGGAAAAGTAAAAACAAATAACACCCATATCTCCACATATTTAAAACATAAAACATATTAAAAAAACCGAGCATCAACCAAAAAACATCCATGTTTTTGTTAGATTTAAAACACTTGGATTGTGTCCTTTTCGGTAACATCTATGATCCATTTTTCAAAATTTAAATCATTCTCAAGATGGGTTTTTGAATCAGTCTGGGAATTCAATCAGAAGACCTTCTGAAACCCTCTTTGATTCGAACCCTTGACCTGTGTGGCCCCAGAAACTCACGGATGATTTCCCCAATTTGCTGCACAGAGACTACAACCTCAAGTCACAGAGAAAATCGGCACCGATTCCATCATCATCACATAGCCTACGCACATGCATAATTTACGTAAGCGTAGCTTTGCCTCAACAATATGACATCAACGGGCTAGCACCCTATGTTTGCGCACATCAAGGTAGTCTAGGGAAAAGCTCATTTCAAACAATATTATTACGTGGCAAGTGGCGATTGGGTTTTTATTTAGTTTTAAAAACTGGTAACTTGTAAGTTACAAGTCAAACATTTGTACCCTTTGTCATACGGAACAGTTTTTTCAAGACAGTGGAGCAGGTGGAGTGTGTGATGAGAAATGTAGTATTTGTAAACTACAGTGTTGTACAATGAGCAATGGCAACAATGGCCTAAATCTATTATATGGTCTTGCATGTGTACTCAAACGTTCTGCACCATTTATTTCCACAATAACAAGTGACCTCCAATTATAAGAAATGCCTATCGACATTAATTAGGATGGGATATATCTATTTTCCAACAATGAATGGCCCTACTTCAACCGACCGAGATCAAATCTCCCACCCATTTTAATACCTATCCAAATTGTGTTTGAAGACATTTTCTTCTCATGGTCCTCCCTTTGCTAGGAGCATGGTTCTAAATGAGAGGGTGCATAATTGCGATGAAATAAGACAACGTTCACCATTGAGAGAGGATATCCTTTATTATGAAATCCTTTTGATATAATTATTTAAAATTTTAACAAATGTATCAATTACACTAGAGGTATATGTGAAACAGTGAAAGACATACAAAAAATAGATTAGAGCTCATATACTGTATATAAAGAAAAGATGAAAGTGTTGATGAACAGATTGAGATGTAGGTAGTTGGAATTCAAACAATACACACAACTACATACTTCAAATTATACAGAGTTTTCTAGTATCAAGCATCGACAACTGTCCTTTAATGTGCATAATTATTGTTGACCAAAATAAGCTCACACTTATTTTGGGTCAACTGACACCATTTTCCCCCTTTTGTGCTTCAATCTGAATTTTTAAATATTTTAAGCACTTAAGGCCCCCTGAAAGCATTTCCATCAGATAGGAAATTTCTTCCTCTTTCCAGAGATATAAAGAATTCATTCTAACTCTTCATATTATTCAAGTTATGGGCCGACGGGCCTTGGAAGGATTTTTTGCCAAAAGTGGGCCAGCGGGCCTAAAGAAGATTTTTTGCCAATGGAAATTGCAAACCGGCAGGGCGGTGGGAGACATTTTGAAATTTTTGCACTTTTCGCAAAAAGGCACAAGTATAATTGCGGGCCCGCAGGCCTGAGAAGGATTTTTTGAAGAAAAGTGGAAAATGCGGGCCGCGGGCCCAGAGATGTCTTTTTGCCCAAACGTGAAAAATGTGGGCCAACAGGCCCGGGATGACTCAAGTGTAAAACCGGGTATGTGGGGCCACGAAGAAAATTTTGCCAAAGTATAAATGTGCGCTGGTGGGTCTGCGGGGGACTTTGAAACTTTTTCACTTTTTGCAAAACGATGCAGTTTTCAGGTACAGGCCTGCAATCCTGCGAAGTCTTATTGGTCATTGAAAAGTCATAGACCCATGGAAGGTGCCACGTGTCGACTCGATGCAACTTCAAAGATCAACTCCGAAGGTGGTTCCCCAAACAAGCACAGGCTCGCCATGTGGTCAAAGTAAAAAAAAGGACAAAGCGGCTGTTTAAATTGACTAAGTATAAGAGTGTCGACAGAAGCCCCCACGTGTCTCAACGTCACAACACCAAGGCTGGGTCTAAAGAGCGGGCTCACAAACATGCGTAGACTCTCCACGTTTCTTGGGTCCAACAAAAGTAAAATGGATCAAGGCCCGAATTGGATAAGTATAGAAGAGCCAACAGACGACGCCAAGTGTTGCATCAGTGCAATTTCAAAGGTGCGATGCAAATTAGAGACTCAAATGAGCGTGATGCTTCCATGTGTCTAGGGTTTGAGAAAGGTATTCACCTGAATCGGCTAAGTATCGCAGACTCGTGGAAGGCACCACGCATCCACTCGGCACATCTGCAAAGGTAAATCCAAAAGTGGGTCTCCCAGACAAGCGCTGGCCCTCCACGTGTCCAAAGCCATGTTGTTGTCCTCAAAATTACCCTCTTTTGAAGTCAAGTTTCAAAATTTTGAATCTATTCCTTAGATTATTGGATCACGTTGAGCTTGACATTGTTTGCAGCTGTCCCATTCATGGAGAACAATTTGAAAGTCGGGTGTAATGGTGAAGTTTCTTTCTTTCTTTTTATTTTTCTTCCGGCAGTCGGGAATGACAAGCGTATCTTCCCCATTATTTTTTGCTTCAGAATCCACGGGTAGTACGTGGGAATATTTGATAGGATGTAATTTGGCCATGTTTCAAGCGTTTGCAGAAGCCTCCATGCATCCAAATGACACAACTCCAGGGGTAGGGTCGAAGGGACAATCCTCAAATAAGCGCAGGCTTTCCGCATGTCTGAGGTTCAAAATGAAGGTAAAACAAGCTCAAATAGGCTAAGTATGGAAGGTTCAGTGGATGGTGCCATGTGCCTCATCGGTGCAGCTTCAAGAGTCAAAATCGGGGGTAGTTCTCAAACATGCGTCAGTCCTGCATGTGTCCCAGGTCCAAAAGGAGAGAGATTCGATCGTTAAAATTGATTAAGTATGGGTGAGTTGGTGGAAGTATCCACGTTCCCTAATGGCACAATTTCGGAAGTGAAATCAAAGGGTCAGTCTCCAAGTAGCGCCAGCTCGCCATGTGGTTAAAGTCAATGTGGAGACATAGTTGGCCGTTGAAAATTCCAAGACTAGCGGAAGGAGACACGCATCAACTCGGCACAATTTTAGGAGGCGTTTCAAAAATGGAAACTCAAATGAGCACCAGCCCTCCACATGTCTAGGGGTCAACATAAGTCAAGAAAGAAATGTACCCGAATCATAAAAGTATAAAGGAATCGGTGGAGCTCTCCACGTGTCAGCCTGGTGCAACTTCAAAGGCAAAAAATGCAAAAAGAGTTCGTAGGCCTGCTCCAATCAATTCCTTCCACTATAGGCAGCCTAAATTTAAAGTTGTAGAAGCAAATCGAATGGTCCATGTTTTAACTCATGAAATAATATAAGGGTCCTATATTTAAAAAATTGGTTTTTCCACCATTAACGTTTCTTTGCAAATACAGAATTCGAGAGGATGCGAATGATTGGAATAAGTTGCAATTATTTCTTGCTTGCTTGAGGAAGTTGTAACTGTCTCTTGTGAGCTATATCATGGGCTTTCAAATCCATTGTATGGGTTGGAATTTTGATATTCTGGAACTATAATTTCTAATTGGAAGAAATCAATACAAAGGTTTTCCACTTTTTCCTCTGCTTCCTCTTTCCTTTTTTCTTTGATTTGTGAATCATTTAATACTTGCATGCTTAGAAACTTTTTGTTCTAGTTCATACAATCTCAAGAACTTTGAATATGCGGACTGTGCCCGTTATAAATGTGAATGATTCTACTCTATATCTCATTTTCTCAATACATATAAGGGTTTTCTTTGCCATCTCTTTTCCCTGAAAGTACTGTCTTCTTCTGCCTCCCTCCTCTCTTCAATTTCTATTATCCTTGTGTATTGATAACTTTCCAGGCATAAAACACATTTCAAGATATTGGGAAACCACCATCGAATGAAATATTTTATATTTGTACATAGGTTTTCCCCTGCTTTCAATAAGGGAACCTCTCCCATTAAAGAGGAGGGACTTGCTTATCCCTTGACTGTGGTTTCATTCCAAGTGCAAATCTAAAACCTAACTTTTTTTGTGACTATACTGGGGATTTGTTCAACAGATTTCCTTTCCTAAAAGAACAACTAATTTGATCATTTCTTTGATATGACGACTCTAGGATATACTCATGGTAGAACGGCTCTTGGAATTGAAGATCCCCAATTTCAACTCTTGGATCAACAATGTTTTTAACTTCCTCCAATAAGAAGAAATAGAAGAGCTTGTTCCACAAGCACACCTCCTGTTGACGATAGAGCTTTTGGTGGTAGCATTCCTCAAGCAAAAATTAGCCCTAATCTCTATGCCCTAATTCTTGTTGGTGTCTCAGTTCCATTTCAAGCAATCTTTCCAAGGATGGCAGCACCTTGGCCTTGTGGACAAAGAGTTGGGCCTCTGGCTCTTCCTCAAACATTGCATGATTTACTTAGGGGTAATAAGAATTTTCTTTCCAAATTTAGAGGTGATGGCAAAGTACACCCTGATGAGCACATTGCAGCCTTCATTGTTGCATGTGGGGTCCTGGGAGTTGAACATGGGGATGTCTCTATTAGGTTGTTTGTGGAAACCTTGTAAGATAATGTTGTAGATTGATTTTACCATCTTCCTGTTGGGACCATAATTGATTGGACTACTACGAGGACTGAATTTTAACAACGTTTCAAACCCGTTGAGGATGTGCATGCTTTGCTAGCTCATATTTTTCAAATCAAGAAGGAGCCACATGATCCTATGAGAGAATTTGTGTCAAATTTCAACAAGTTGGTTAAAAAGATTCCACTAGATACTAGGCATGTTGATCAGATTCAAAAGTGTTTCTTCTTGAATTCTCAATTGTTGGAAGTAAACTATGCCCTGAGGAGAGAAAATCTTGCTACTTTGGATGTTGATCAGAGATTGGTTGTCAGTGTGGAAGATGACTTGATCATGTCTGGCAAGCTGAAAAGGGAGTCTTTCAAATCCAAAGCATCTTCTTTTTCTCCTTCTCCTGGAGGTAATGCAGATCAGTTGGTGCAAAAGCTGGCTAATGACCTCATTTCCATAAAAAACAATTAGCTCAACATGCTCTATATCAATATGTTCCAAGGAAGAAATTTCAACCTAAGAACCACTTGCCCTCTTCTCAAACCAGGTTGGCTATTGAAGGTCCACCCCTCAAGGTTCCTATTAATGCTACTTGTATGGTTCTTGAGCTTGATGATGAGGAAGAAAATAGGCTCTATGATGAACAAGAAGAGGAAGATGATGAAGAATTGAAGAAGCCTAGTCATTCTCGAGTTCATTTCCTCACCATTGAGGGTGTGGATTATTAAGATGACTATGATAATGTAGTGGTTGAGATGAACAGTTAATAATATGTTGTTATGAACCAAGAGCAGACAAACAAAAAGGAAAAAGTGCTGCAACCTATAAAAAGATCCAAGGATTACCCCATCACCATCTCGGTGATTATAAGAAGAGGAGCTCCTATTCCTACTACTTCCACCCGGAAGGTAAGATCTGCTAGTCCTTCTTCCTCTACTTCTGCTTCTAAGAATTCTTTTCCAACAAATGATAAAGTTGATAGATCATAAGCTCCTCCTACTCCTAATAGTGATTCCCCATCCACATCTGGATCTTTTGATATTATAGACCATCTTAAAAAGACCAAGATTTAGATTTATGAGGCAGAGTTCTATCAAACCCATACTAAAGCATTTTCTAAAATGGTTAACTTTGTAAATTATAAATCTAAAACCCCAACCCATTCTTCTAAAGGCCTTTTACCCACTCCTTCTCCACCTCAACCCATCCTTGTGGCTGTAGTCACTTTAACCAATGATAATATCAAACCCTCCTATGTGACTCTCCTCATAGCTTGCCACAAGCTTAGCAATTTTTTCATTGATTCTGGTGCATCTAATAATGTAATGCCTATAAAAGTGGACCATGATTTGGGTCTAACCCTATCCTACACTTACGGCTCTTGCTATTCCATGGAAAGTAGAGAAGTTCCTTTGGTTGGGAGAATCAAGGATTTATAAGTAGCTTTTTCTGCTTTACTAGAGAAGGTCTTGGCTACCATCTTAGTTGTTGATATCCCTCCTTCCTATGGAATGTTCCTAAGTAGGAACTTTTGCAAAGATATTGGAGGTGAAATCCAAATGGATTGGTTACATTCCTTGATCCCTGTCGATGGGAAGATGAAGAAGCTGCTATTTGAGAAACAAGAAGAGTATATTGTACAAAAGACAAATGATCCTAAAACACAAATATTGTATAAAGACATTGGGCATGGGAACTACATGATCATGTCACAAGAGGAGACAATTCTACCAAAGGAAGTGTTTCTTGATCCTAATGGTGTGTGGACTTTGGAGTTTGATGGAATTTGTTCTTCAACTGGTTCTAGAGTTGGTATAGTGCTTACTTCTCCTGGGGATAAGATTCATCCTTTCTCTTTCAAATTTCAGTTTGAAAATACCAACAATACTACCGAGTATGAGGCCCTTAATGTTGGGTTGAACATGGTGAATGAAATGGGACTGAAGAACATTCTTGCTTGTAGAGATGATGAGCTAATTGTAAAACAATTTAGAGACCTTTATCAGGTAAAGAGCAAAAGGTTGAAACACTATAGTAATCTGGTCTGGGATTCTATTGAATTCCTTGATACTTTTTCCATTGAAGCTATGCAAAGGGAAAGGAACACTATGGATGACTCTCTAGATGTTTCAGGGTCCTTGTTGATTCCTCACCCTGATTTCCCTCAATAGAAATTCACCATTGAGTTGATTAGACCCAGTGTGCCTGATAATGTAAATAATTGGCAAGTTTTCAATGATGACTAGCATTTTCTTTCTTTCTTGGAGCTCAAAGACAATTTTGATCAATTGTACTTTGAAGGAAGTGACAATATGCCTAGAGAGTGTGTGTCATAAAATGAAGAGGGTGTCAAAGAAGAGATGGATCAAGATGGATGCATCAAACTGAAAGGCAAAAAAATTCCTAAAGGGCTGGTGAGTTTTGAGGATGTTTTTGATAAACATGATAGATATATGAAGTCTAGAGTTTCCCAAGGACCTCGACAATTTATTTAGAGTCAGAAAGTTAATATTGGGAGTCTTGATGATCCCAAAATGGCCAACATTAGAAAATGATACACTCGGGACGAGAAAAAAAAGGTGGTGAATTTGTTGAAGAGGCATGTTGATGGTTTGACTTACTCTTATGATGATCTTAAGGCTTTTAAGCCTAAATAAATGCAACATTTCATTCCTCTTAAGCCTGGGATCAAACCCTTCAAATTAGTGAAGAAAAGGAAATATAATTCAAAGATAGATGATACAATTTTCCAAGAATTTAAAAACTTCTAAAGGCTAGGATCATCTTCCGCATCCACCATTCAACGTGGATTGCTAATATAGTGTATGTCAGGAAGAAGATTGGTGAGTTCCAGATCTGTGTGGACTTCAAAAATCTAAATCAGGGTTCTTTGAAGGAAAATTACCCTCTCCCCATGTTGGACCAAGTATTGCAAGCTGTTACAAGCTCGAAGATGTTATCTATGTTAGATGGATTCTTGGGTACAATAAAATATAGGTGAATACTGCAGATTAACATAAGACTGCCTTTACAAATCCTTGAGGCACCTTGGCATACAAGAGGATGCCATTTGGTATCGTCAATGGTGGTTCTACTTTCCAGAGGACCATGGACTCGACTTTTGGTAGTTTGAAAGGGAAATGCCTTTTTATGTATTTGGATGAGTTGACAGTGTTTTATAAAGAAAGAACAAGTCACTTCCAACACCTTGAAACACTATTGCAGAAGTGTAGAGAGCATGGAATTTCTTTAAACCATAAGAATTCTATGTTTTGTGTCACAAAAGGAAATTTTTTGGGCCATGTTGTTTCAAAGGAAGGGATCAAGATTGATTCAGAGAGAGTTCAGGCCATCCAACAAATTCCTCTTCCATCAAGTAAGAAAGGTATCCATTCTTTCTTTGGTAAGATCAATTTCCTAAGGAGATTCATCCCCAACTTTGTAGAACTTACTATGATCATTTCTCGCATGATGCAAGGGAAGAAAACTTTTGGTTGGTCATCTAAAGGAAAGAAATCATTTGAGGACATTAAACAGGCTATTACAAAGACTCCAATCTTGAGTGTGCCCTGAATTTAGCAAATATTTCATTATCTATTGTTATGCCACTGAAAAATAACCTAACTACTATGTTAGCCCAAAGAATGTTTAATATCATGAGCTCCCAATTGCGTTTCATGAGTTATGTCTTAAAAAATCATGAGCTGAAATACATCATGATGGAGAAACATGTGTTTTGCAGTTGTCAAATCATTATCAAGCAGTTTAGGTTTTACATCCTTAATTCTCATTCTATGGTGCAGGTGCCTGATATAACAATCAAATCCACTGTTACTCAGCAAGAATTTGGAACCACGAGAGTTAATTGAGTAGAAAAGGTGTAATAGTATGATCTTGAAATCAAGCCAACAAAGCTGGTTCAGGGTAAGGGTCTATGTGAACTCATTACTGAAGGAGCTGCCAAGGAATTGTCCAAAGATGCAGTTGATGTCCCTAGTGTTCTGTTCCTTAGCTCATTAGATGTATGGTATGCTGATATTGCTCACTTTCTAACCTATGGGGAGTGTCCATCTCACTTGAATTCCAAAGAGAAGAGAGCTATCAAATTGAGGTCTGCACAATATGTGCTATGGGAGAATGCTTTGTTCAAATGAAGCATAGATGAAAGGTTTTTGAAGTGTGTAGACAAGAAGCAACAAAAGAATTTGCTCTCTTCTTTTCATGACCAGGCTTATGAAGGTCATTTCTCCTCCAGTGTAACAACTCATAAAATAATTCGTGCTGGTTATTATTAGCCCACTCTATTCAGATATGCATCAAAATGGGTTGGTAAATGTGAAGCATGCCAAACGTTTATTGGAAGACCTAAGTTAGCTGCTTTGACAGTAAAGCCAACAGTGATTGATGAGCCCTTTCAATAGTGGGGATTGGATTTCATTTGAAATATTAACCCACCTTACAGTGCTAGACATACCCGTGTGTTGACTACCATAGATTACTTCAGAAAGTGGGTGCAAGGCATCCCAATCAAGAGCACTACTTCTGAGGTAGTTTGTAACTTCATTAAGGAGAACATATTGATATAGGTTTGGGACCCCAAACAAAATTCCTGATTGAAAATGCTTCCAAAATTTTATTCTAGTGAGATGATGGACTTCTTCTATGGTATGGGATCTCACTTTCTCATTCTTCAGATTACCACCCCTAAGGGAATGGACAGGCATAATCAACAAACAAGAACTTGGTGAACATAGTTAGAAAGCTTGTAAATGATTCTCAGAGGAATTGGAATAAGAAGCTATATGATGCACTTTGAGTCTGATAGATTTACACCCAAGAGAGAAATTGGAATGTGGCCTTTCCAAGTGGCGTATGGTTTGGAAGCTCAACTATTAGTCACAGTGGAATTGTCAGCCTTGCATATGATGAAAACCATTAAAGATTCAAGTTTCAATAGCTCTTTGGACAAGAGAATTTTGTACCTTCATAAGCTTGATGAGGACAAATTACAAGTGGTTGACAGGATAATAGTTCATCAGTTTAAAATGAAGGCTTTGTTTGACAAGAAATCCAAACCCAGAGTTTTCCAAGTGGGAGACATTGTGTTGCTTTGGGACAAAAGACATGAGCCAAATAGAAGTCATGGTAAGTTTGATTCTCTTTGGCTTGGTCCTTTTAGAATCAAAAATTTTGCTGGAGGGAAATCTTTTTATCTGGATTACATTGATGGTTCTCCTCTCCCACTTCCTTATAGTGGGAAGTATCTGAAGTTGTTCAAGTCCTAGGTGACTAGGTGGTCCTTCTGTATATTGATGTACAATGTTCTTGGAATAAGGTCGTTTCTTTAAGTGAAAATAAAAAGATTTCTATTCTTCCAAAATGGTATTTTTTTGGGTCTTTTCCCATCTTATAGTGCCAACTTCCCTTTGACATCTTTTTTAATTTGATTTTTTTACTGTCGACTACACTTATAGAGAATGTTGTAGCTTTTGAGTTAGCATGATACTAGATGTTAGAGATACTGGACTGTTGATTGACTTCGATTCATATATGATGCATGTGGATTATTAGAGACTTTTGATATTGATGTTAATATGTTGTGGACATGGTTATTTATATATATTTATGACATGATGATATAATTTCTTCGTCATGAGTAGGCTTTGAAAATTGAATTAATATTGTGATCATGCTAACATGGATGCAATTTTGGATAAAAATGTTGCTAGAAATTTGTAAATGATTCATAATTTCTTAGATGATATTAGTTCGTATATAGACAATTTTAAATTTATATTACATATTTTGGCATGGATGTTTTAATGTAGCCATGAGGCCGAAGGAGGTATTCGGTGGTTTGCAGGTATATTTATATTCACAACAACATCGAGGGATTGGAGACCAACCACATTGGAATTATAGATGAATTCACCTAGGGTCACCAAGGCAACATATAATTTTATGTGTTAGAATTATTTGGTTAGGGAAAAATTGTGACCAAGGGGTCATGTGTTGTTTTGTTTTAGTCCCCTTTTTATTAATGTTATATGTGTCTGTTTGAGTGATGTAAATTTAATTTTTTTAATTATTTAGAAAATGATGTATTCTTCTCCCCTTTCACTTAGTGGGTCTAAGTGTCTTAAGTAGAGTTAAATTAATCTTTTCCTAAATAAATCTAAGATGTGACCAAAAGGAGATAATTTATTAGACTTGATTTACTCTTGGATTTTGTGTTGTTTGTGAATGCTTGAGATTTTGAGTGTAGTACACTTTACCCTTCACAGGAAACTCGAATTTGACCTTAAAGGAAAATTTTGAAGGCTTGTGGGACAAGTTAAACTTGTCCCACACCTACAAACCCTACCTATGGGTTTGGGGGTCAAAGTTAGGCCTTATTAGGTGTTTTGAGAAGAGAAAAAGGTTAAATGGTTAATGCACTTTCTTTCAAATATTTAATTTTGT
Organism: Taxus chinensis; assembly: GCA_019776745.2. NCBI lineage: Eukaryota > Viridiplantae > Streptophyta > Pinopsida > Cupressales > Taxaceae > Taxus > Taxus chinensis. The sequence continues at coordinate 408,701,161 of CM034155.1, forward strand.
CCTTTGGGAATGTGGGCTTAGTTTATGTGTGCAAGTATCTTGTCATTCCTCTCACCCACCAATTTATGGTGCATTGGGGTTGAGGTTTGACCAAGTGAGGTGGAGTTGAGGATGAGTGATGTGGCATGATACATGGATCCACCTCATCTTCCTCCCTCCATTTTCTATTTATAAATGTTCTTTTGCTTGTTTCGGGGTTACTTGATCATTTTGGACTCTTGTATTTTTGGAGTTAGAGGATTTTTAGAGAGTGCTGACTTTTTTTGTGAGTGCTTGTGGATTGTTGTAGTTTTGTGGATGCTTTCTTGGTTTTGGAGGAGATTGGAATTTCATCCTTGGAACAATCTCTACCATGGAGGGGTACGAGGTTTACTTTTTTTTTGTTATAATTTTATTTTTGTGCTTATATGTTGTGTTGAGTATTTGTTTCCCTTTGGAATGCTTGTTGGGTGTGGGTAGATTGCATAAGTTTGGAGTAGGAGGAGACTATGGGGATTTTTCTTGTAGGGAGGCATAAGAGATTATTTTCTTATTGGAAGGAGTTTGGGTTGGGTGCCCCACCTTGTTTGAGGAAATCTTGCATTTCTTATTTTTCTTGTTCTGAGGGAGGAATAAGAGTTTGAGGGAGGCATAAGAGTATATGGAGGTATAAGGGGTACTTGAGGGAGGAATAAGAGTTTGTAGGGGATTTGATATATACGTTTGAGGCTTTAAGGTGGGAACCCATTCCCAGTGGGAGGCATAAGTGGCCTCCCCATAGGTCTTTCTCTTTTGGCTTTCTTAACAAGCCTTGTTACATTATTGTTTTGTTTCTCTTCTTGTTTTTATTGTTGTTGTGTTTGGATATAAATGGAATGGATGTGAAACTATTTTTGTTTAGTGTTGTGGAAGCTTGTAGTTTCCATGTGTTGGAATCATCTCCCATTGTGATGTGGTTGGGGCTCAGGGGCCAATGAAGACGATGGATTCTCTTCTTCATTGGACATCTTGGTTGGGTGGAGAGTGTTACCCCTCCCCCCATTTTGTTGTGAATCAAACAAGTATTGAAGGAGATATATTTCTTGGAGTTGTGGACCTTGGAGTGTTTTTGGGGACCTTGAGAACTTATCCTTGTGAAGAAACTTATTGTATTCCACTTAGAGTGGAGGAATTTGTATTATTTTAGTTTATTTATTTGCATTCTTATATTATTTCCCACCTTGAGTGGAAGACCTTGTAATAATTTCATAGAGAAATTTTGCATTCAAATATTTGTATGTTGAAAGAGAAAGAATGCTTGCATTGAGTTAGTTGTGAAATGGAAAATAAAAGTTACTTTCATTATGAAGTTGAAAGTTGTAAATGAGAAAGAAGGAAAATTGGAAATCATATGAAGTTGAACTTGTACGCATAGTAAACTTGAAAGAAAAAAATAAATTTGTTATAGTTGTTTTGAAAATATATATGTTGAAGTAAAAATGGGAACAAGAAAACAAATTTGAAGTTGTTATTATTGGAAATGTTGGATTGTAGTAAGAAAATAATAATGTATGAGTGGACTTGGATTTCTTTTGCTCATGGAAATAGAAGGAAAATTTAGTTGACATATGGAATAGATCTAATATTTAGTATTCATTTTCAAATGCTTATAAATGAGTAATTCTAACTAAGAAATGATCAAATAGATTGAAATCTCAAAACTGGAAACTCTATATGTTTAAAATGAAGCTCAGAATGTAATTTAAGACATTTTAGTAACTTTTAGTGCTTGGGAAATTCTCGTGTTTTAGGTTCTATTTTCTCATAACAAGATCGCCGCCATGTGCAAAGCGGTGGTCACATAACTGCTGCTCAGGCTAAGGCGATGGTCTCAAAACCACCACTCAGTAGGGCGGTGGTCCATGGTATGTCACCCAGGAAGGGTGGTGGTTCTATCACTTATTACAGAACTTCACGGATCCGCGACTGTGAAAAAATTTTAACTGGTTTTAGCAAAACTCAAAATTGTAAAATTTAATCTATGACTGCCAGCATGCACATAATGTGTAAAACTCTTAGATTGGACAATAAAACATAAAAATGATGGATCTAAAATTAGTCTTTTTTATTCATAACAATGGGGTAGGGTTTGCCCCAAATTTAAAGACCTAAATACAAATGGTTTGTGACAAAACCAGATTGGGGAAAGAGATCCCTCCCAATCCTTAAAAAAAAAATTAAACCTAAAATCTAAACCTTCTTAGCTTGGTCCTTGTTGAGTCATCCATGTATTCCTTCCTTCTTGCTCCCATGGCCTTCTCTCCTCCAACCTACTTTTTATTTAACAAACAAATAGACCAAATGAGAGAAAATAATAAAATAAAGACTTTTATAAAAGCTCTTAAGGAAATTTAGGGCTTGGTTGTAACCCTAGGATCTTGTGGTTGAATATGATTTGATCCAAGGGTGGAGGTTTCACCCTAATTTTATTAGGTGAGAATGTTTTTTATAAAATGTTACATTTGAAACTTTAGTTGTATGGGCAAATGGGGAATGCGGCCAATTTATTGTCATAGAGTGCTAAGTCATGGTTAGTCCTTAGAAAACTTTTGTTAGTAATAGGAAAGACTGTAAGTTAATAAGATAATGTTTTATGTTATCTATGTGAGAGCTTAACCTTATTAGGAATGAAATTTATTAAGGAAAAGAAAACATTTAATTAAGTAATTTAATCCTTGGTACCTTCCTAGTGAATATTTGGTTAATGGACCTTAGTGAGGAATTAGAAAATATTTTAATCTTCTCGTAGACCTGCTTCTTAAACCCTAGGGTTGATTTTAGTGGTGTGAGTTAGCTACAGTACCCTCGGGGATTAACCCCGTGTAAACTCTTTTACCTGTATCCTTAGTCTTGTAACCAAAAAAAATTAGACATAATTTTCAGGAGTTGTGTCAGGTGTAAATGTGTTCCCAGAACATCATTTTTTATGGGCGTTACACGTCTTGTGTGTGTTGCCTTGTATTGGTTTTTCTTTCGAATCCTTTTCCCAATGGATAAAGCCCTGGTTCTCTTTTCCCCATAGTTATTTGCAGTTCTTGATCTTTCCTTGTGTCTTTGTTCCATGCCAAGTCATCCCTAGAAAGAGCCAACTGTTGTCGTCCTCAAAATTCCCCTCATTTGAAGTCAAGTTTCAAAATTTTGATTTTGTTCCTTAGAGTATTGAGTCATGTCGAGCCTGGAATTGTTTGCAGTTTTCCCATTCATGGAGAACAATTTGAAATTTGGGCATAATGGTGAAGTTTCTTTCCTTCTTTTTATTTTTCTTCCCTCAGTCGGGAATGACAGGCATATCTTCCCTGTTATTTTTTGCCCCAAAATCCATGGGTAGTACCTGGGCATCTCTAATTGGATGCAGTTTGGCCATGTTTCAAGCATTAGTGGAAGCCTCCACACGTCTAAACGGAGTAACTCTAGGGGTAGGTTCCAAGGGATAGTCCTCAAATAAGTGCAGGCATTCTGTGTGTCCCATGTTCAAAATGAAGTTAAAACAAGCTCAAATCAGCTAAGTATGGTAGGCTTAGCGGACGGTGCCACATGCCTCATTGGCGCAACATCAAGAGTAAAACCCGGGGGAAGTTCTCAAACTTGCGCTAGTCCTCCACCTGTCCTAGGTCACAAAAGAGAGAGAGTCGATCATTAAAATTGACTAAGTATGGGTGGGTTGGTGGAAGTCTCCACGTGCCCTAACAAAGCAATTTCAGAAGTGAAATGAAAGGGTCAGTCTCCAAGTAACACCATCTCGCCATGTGGTTAAAGTCAATGCAGAGACAGAGTTAGCAATTGAAAATTCAAAGACAGGTGTAGGGAGAGACTCGTCAGCACGGTGCAATTTTAGGAGGCATTTCCAAAGTGGAAACTCAAATGAGCACTAGCCCTCCATGTGTCTAGGGGTCAACATAAGTCAAGCAGGAAATAGACCCAAATCAGCAAAAATAAAGGAACTGGTGGAGCTCTCCACGTTTCATCCTGACGCAACTTAAAAGGAAAAAAATGTAAAAGGTGTCTTCAAGCCCGCTCTAATCAATTCCTTCCATGTGGCGGAAAAAATTTAAAGTAGTAGAAGCAAATCGAATGGCCCATGGTTTAACAGGTGAAATAATGTAATGGCTGTATATTTAAAAAACTAGGTTTTCCACCATTAATGTTTCTTTGCAAATCAATAATTTGAGAGGGCGCAAATGATTGGAATAAGTTGTAACTATTTCTTGCTTGCTCAAGGTTGTTGTAACCATCTCTTGCGAGCTATATCATGGGATTTCAAAGCTATTGTATGGGTTGGAATTTTGATATTTTGGAACTGTAATTTCTAATTGGAAAAAATCAATACAAAGGTTTTCCCTTTTTTCCTCTGATTTCTCTTTCCTTTTTTCTTTGATCTGTGAATCATTTAATCCTTTCATGCTTAGAAACTGTTATCCAAAATTCACCCCTCAAGGTAATTTTGATAACATGCATCAAATTATTTAGTCCCAAGCAAGTAGATTGATTTGAGGCCCAAAATCATGTTTTTTGGGGTCCCCTCGGCTTTTTTCTAGCTCTCCCATCCAAGAAGAAATCCTAACGAGTTGGAATTAATGGAAAAAATGTAAAAAATAAGGTTGCAGGACTGTTTTTGAAGCATTTCGGGTCTGAAGGGTTCAGGTCGTACTAGTTCGGGTCATACTGAGGTTTGTTGTACCAAGCTTGGGGCCGAAAAAACAAAGAAAATTGGCTAATTCGGACAATTTTTTCCCAGGTGGTCCACGGGACAGTTGGGACGTCAGGACGCGAAAAGCCGAAACAGCCGAAAGTAGGGAAAATCTTCAAGTTTTTGTTTCGCGCGGTTTTGGGACAGCTGAGACAAAAGTGCACTGCGGGACGTGAATTGGCCGATTTGCCGCAAGATGGTCCATTTTAGGCAGTTCGGAGATATTTGTCCTAGGCAGTCTGTGGGACATCCAGGACAAAAGTACGCGAAGGACACGAGGGACGCGAGGGACTGTGAAAAGGCTGAAAAGGCCGCAAACAGGAAAAAGGAAGCCCAAATCGGCCAGATGCAGAATATTTTCATCTGGGACAGCTGGGACAAAGGTACACGATGGGACGTGAGGGATGCAAAAAGCTGAAACGTGACCTAAGGCAAAGAAGAAAAGTCAACGTTTGACCCATGAAACTTCAAACGGCCATAACTTTTGACTCCGAGCTCTGATTTTCACAAAATTGGACTTTCGGGAATGAGCACGATGTCCTCTATGCCACTAAAAATAGATTTCTTATTTTTTAACAAGTGTAGATATATTTAAATAAAATAAACATATCATCTCTAGTCAATTAATACTCATTCCCGTCAAATGACAGAAAAACGCCTGCCAAACCCAAAATAGCTGCCCACACTCATAAGGCCATAACTTTTGCATTTCTCAACGAAATTGTACACAAATTGGTACCGTTGGAATCGTGGCTCCAAGCTCGACATACAGACAATCAAGAAATTCCATATTTGATTAGATATTGATTGATATTGTTTCAAGAAAACGTGGCTAGGTTCATAACAGTGTTTTATTTGGTGGTTGGGAGTACAATTAAGAGGCATGGTCATCATTCTTTCTCTGCTGCAGCACCTGGGACAATATGGGGAGCCTTTTCCAAGTAATATATAATAATTTTACTCCATTTAATGCCTCTTACAAGTGGTTGAAGGATAGATTTTTGGGATTTTCATTTTCCCTTCTCTTTCTCTTCTCATTTTTTCTCTAAATTGGAGTGTTGGGCTCATTGTAAAGGGAGGTAGATTTTTCTAGCAAATCTTTGTCAAAATTGCTTTGTGAAGCTGATGTGTTACAGGCCCTTGTTGTGGACTCCTTGCATGGTGATCCAGGCCCTTATCTTGTAATAGATTGAAATGTGTATATCATGAAGCAATAAAATATACGTTTGTGGATGTATCTTCCCCTGCTGTGTTTTCTTGCATTCTTCTTTCCCCCTTCAACCTTTATTACAAGAATATTGTGTCTATTATTATGTTCTTGTAGGGATACATTATCATTGTGTATATTTCAAATATTGTATGTGAAATGTGTTTTGCTAGATTGTGGAGAACTGTCATCACCCCCTTCTAGCGTGCACTTTGCTTCTGTATCTCACGCATTTGAAGACTAATCTCACACCCTCCTTTTCTGGTGTATCACCACTTTAGTGTATGATTTCATTTTATGCATCCTCTCTCCTTGGTCCCTTGTAAATTTAGATTAGAATAGTTATTTTCCCCTGCATTAGAGTAGATTGTGGTAGGTAGTTTAGGAGCAAGAACCAGCTTTCTCTGGAGGTCTATCTCAGGTAGCAAGTCCCACAACTTGGAGATAGTACCCATGTTATCCAATCACACCATGAGTTCAAGTATATGCACTTGTATAAACATAGGGGGTGTTGTGATTCGGTGATAACAGTAGGTCTGAAGTGGTCTAGTTTTTACCAGGATCTTAAGAATTTGTGACTCTGCCTAGATGGATGCTCTTTACTAGTCCCTTCATCTATAGGCAGATGTCTCCACGAGTCTCATTTTCTCAATACATATAAGGGTTTTCTCTACCATATCTTTTCCATGAAATTATTGTCTTCTTCTACCTGACCCTCACATCTCTTCAATGTCTTCTATCCTATATGTAGCTTATAATTTTGCAGGCATAAAACACGTTTCAAGATATTGGGAAACCACCATTGAATGAAAGATTGTATATTTCTACATAGGTTTTGCCCTTGCTTTCAATAAGGGAACCTTTCCCATTAAAGAGAAGGGACTTTCTTGTCCCTTGACTGCGGTTTCATTCCAAGTGCAAATTTGAAACCTAACAAGTCTGAAAAGGTAGAATCGGCCGTTGAAAAAGCTAAATAGAGGCATGCCAGTGGAAGGAGCTAGGTGTAAGCATGATGGAACTTCAAGAGTAAAATTTAGAGTGGGTTTCCAAATGCACGCTGAGCCTCCACGTGTCACGGGTCATACATATGGCCCCGCCAAGAAAAAATGAATTAGCCAAAACACATCGAAATAGAGCAAGGCCGTAGAGGGTTCCACGTGTCTCAACGGCACAAATTCAAAGGTGTGGCCCGAAAGGTAATTCCAAAATGAGCACCATCCTGCCACGTGGTTAGAGTCCGAAAGTGTAATGTCGGTTGTTGAAAATTCTAAAAGCCTAAAGAGGCCTACAGGTGTCTTATGCACACAACTTCAAAAGAAAAATCTGGGGGAAATTTCCAAATGAGCGCGAAGCCTCCAGGTGTCTCGTGTCAAGCATAAGGTTGCTAATAGGAGAGACTTAGGAAAAACACAAAGGAACACAAAGGAGCCCACGGAAGCCACCATGTGACAATTCGATGTAATTTAAGAAGTGAAAGGCATGGGATGAATATTCAAGATGCACAAGGCTGCCACATAGACCCTGTATGGAAAAACTCTTTTAAATATTGTGTGCCCGCGACCCTGATCTTCAGACAACCATATATTTTGACTGGAAACTTGGATTTCTGTGGAAGAAGAATTTTTGGAAAGCTGTCGGCAGTGGCTTCTCACCTGCCTCAATTAATGTTTTTACCTGCTTTTTTCATGGGCCATAAATTCTCCCACCTTCCACCATGATGAAGAATGGGCCTCATTCTTACCCAGTTAGGGACAATGACAAATACATGGGTTTTGCAGTAAATCCCATCACTGTTACAGGTGGATTTCAATTATTTTTGGAGTGGTTAGAGTAGGCGGAATTCAATGCATTACAAGGGTGGTTGTAACAGAGTTAGATCTTCCCTCCTCTCTCTCTTATTATTTCTATATATTTTAAAGGAGGGGCATATTCAAACGGTTGGTCATCGTTTCTCTCCTGTCCCCCTCTCTCTTTCTTCCTTAGGGTAGAATGTGGAGTCTAAGCCTCCTTTCATGGCTGTGTAATGGCATTTTCTTGCCCCTTTCCCACTGATGATGTACCGTGTGACTTTTGGAGCAATAGAATATGTTTCATGATGCATTTGTCCATCCTTTACTTATTTTTTTTATTTCTTCTCATCTCTCGTCATTGCAGGATATAGTTTACATACTCTGATGTTTATTGCGGGTTCTGGGAGCTGTGCTTAATGGGTCTTGAAGTGGTGTTCCATGTGACATTCATCTTTGGTTTGTGGTGCATCTTGTCCACCCTCTCTTTCCTCACCTTTCTCCACTTCAGGAAGTTTTTATTTGTGATCAACCACTTCCTTTTCTAGTGTATCACTACTTAGTTTAGGACTCTCTTTCACTCTCTGTCTTCATGTCTCCTTGGAATGGTTAGATTAGGTTAGATTAGTTTTTCCTACATTGGAGTAGCTTGTGTAAGGTAGATTAGGAAGTAGGAACCAACCTTCTCTAGAGGACCATCTCAAGTCCACAAGTCACATAGATTGAGAGATGGTCCAATGTTGTGCAATCACATCGACTGCCCCATTTCACACTCATGACATTTGGGCGTGTTGTGATTTTGCACTAATAGTTTTTCATGCCCGGTGGGACAATGAGGTTAGAATCTATATCTTTGCAAGGTGTCTCATTATCAAAAACAAATCTTAAGCCACTTTGGGACCACTCATAGTTTTGGCATGCCAGGTGGGTCAAGTATGAAGCACCTTACCACTTCATCTTAGCAAGTTGGTGTGTTCATGTTAATATTAAACCTTTTGAGGCACATGGAAACCACATCTGGTGAATCCATCTTATCAATGAACCATTATCTGAGTTGTATGCCTTTTCCATCCATTTCCATCTATCTTCATTCATATTTATTTCCACATCTTTCATATTCTGCCATTCATGAAGTTGTGCAATCATGACTTCATTCCCATATTATAACTCACACTTGCAGCAACAATAGTGCAACCCACCTCCAATGTATTTCTTGACTCCTCCAGATCAACATTATGATCAGATCTAGAACCATTATGCTTACCCATATGAGCAAGGTCAAAACCATTTTGTCCATTGAGATTATCAAGAACAAGGGGGTGCATATAATGGTGACAGCTACATGGAAAATTTTGATATGATGGTGAAGATTCAATGGATGGAAGCACGCATGGTGCATTCCAAGGATACAACACAGATGAAGGAATTCAGAATTGGCTATAGGGAACCTTATCCATGGGCCGGCCCTATGCCAAGACATTGCAGCCCTTAGGAGAAGCTTGACTTCATGGTTGAAGTGTTTCCTCAACTTACATAGTGGATTGAGGATATTGAGGCATATGAGAAAAGTGCGAGACAACCTTGTCAATGGGTAGGTCAGTCACTAGTTCCTTGTCCTTCATTTTCTCGTTCTCAAGCTTTACCATTTTAGCAGTACCAAGAGTCAAGCCTCTCACTTGCTACCCCAAGTGTTGAATTCTCTTCTCCATCTCCTAGTCTTCCATCTCATCTTAATTCTTCTTCCCTTTTCCTTCCTAAACAACTAGTCCATCCAAAAAAACAAGAAGTTCTACTCCCCTCTCCACCACAAAAAATTGCAAAACTAGTTGAATCCCAACCTACCAATCCTCTTGCTTTCCTAAGTCCATCTTGGGAAGATACTCAAGAATCCAGTCAAGGATAATAGCAAGAAGAGGAACTCAAAAAATAAGAAGTAATAGAAAACATGAAGAGTTTGGCTGCCAGATTTTGGTTTACAAAGATCCCATTGATGGTTAAGCCAATAGAGGAGGTCAAGGTTGAAGAGCCAGTTGTGGCTGAGGCTATGTTTGCAGCGGAAGGAGAACAAGAACAAGAGGAGGAAGATCAGAAATCTGTTCACTCTGGATGTTGTGCCCATAATGGCACTTTGTCTGAAGAGGATGCTGATCTAATCCAAGCTTCACAACCAATTAAGGAGGAAGAACAATAAAATTCAAGTCCCATTGAAGAGGAGCAGCTGGGAGAGATGAAAGCAGAGTTAAGGCCACTTAGTAAAGAAAGCATTATTGAAGATTTTTTGCTTTCATTTGAAGGGCCTGATTTACTTGATGAACCCATGAAGGAGGGAGACCATACAGTTTTAGAGTCTCTAAGTGCTAAACAAGCCACAAAAGAACCTTCATTTCTTCCTCCCACTTCATCACCTTCAAGATATAATGTTGAAGAAGAGTTTGATCTTTCAAACTTCGTGTTTGAGGATGAAGCGAGCCAATGTGAGCAAGTTGTAGATCATGAGGACACCATGGAGGAGGTCCAGAACATGTAACAGGAAAACAAGGATGCAAACTATCTATTAGACTTGGAAGATTGATTTGATGGAGATCAACCTAAGGAGATAACATCATTTTCTCCTACATCATCTCCCTTCCAAGCACATGAGCCTCCTCCCATGAAGGAGAGCATTCAAGTAAAATAGATTGCACTTCATAACAACCCTCTAGAACCAAGGTTGCAAGATATGAATCTTCCATGTTCTTCTCAGGAGGAGGAAGGAAAAGAGCATGAGGATCCCATCCCTTGTAAACCATCCACCCAAGAAGGTCCACAAGAAGGCTCCATTATTGGAGTTGAAATTTAGAACCATGGGCACACTCAAAGGACCAGACCGTGCCCAATCAGGTACTTGGCTTCATTAGAGCCAAGGGAGAAGACAAAACCAATCATGTCCACTTCAGAGCATGAGGTTGAGCTACAGAGCACCAAAGGTCAGTAGCAGTGCCTCCCAGACCCAAGCATAGAACAACTCCAGGAGGTGTAAATTGTGTTTGTTGATAATTTGAGGAGGGCGAGACACCATCTGCAAGGTGGTTTTTTACTCTCATTTCCAACCATGTCCAGTGTCAAATCAGATACATGGTCCCAATTTTTGAGAAAGGGAAGTTATTTCTCCCTGCCTGTGGTAGGCTTTGTTTAGCTTTTATTTGTTAGGGTTAGCATAGGAGTAGGAGTAGATTTTGTTTTTAGCAGAAAAAGTGGTTGTGCACACTCTACATATGCCACTTAGGGTGTGTATGATTTCCAAGTTTATACATAGTGTGTTGTGGTGTTTTGTTGCTCGTGCACGGTATATTGGAAATAAAATTTGGTGAAGTCAGCTCTAGTTCCAGCAGTTTCCAAGTGGCTCAGGGATTAGAATTTCAATGTTCAGATCAAATTTGTGTTTGCCAGGAAGACAACATGCCCAATGGATTCTTCAAGGAAATTAATAATTTCACCTAGCAGAAAGGTGATCCGCATGAGTCTCCAAATTGTTGACCAAAATAAGCTCACACTTATTTTCGGTCAACTAACACCATTTTCCCCCTTTTTTGCTTCAATCTTAATTTTTACATATTTTAAGCACTTAAGGCCCACTGAAATAATTTCCATTAGATAGGAAATTTCTTCCCCTTTCTAGAGATATAAAGAATTCCTTCTAACTCTTCATATTTTTCAAGTTACAGGCCGACGGGCATTGGAAGGATTTTTTGCCAAAAACGGGCCAACGCGCCTAGGGAAGATTTTTTAGCAATAGAAATTACAAGCTCGCAAGGTGGCGGGAGACATTTTCCCATTTTTACACTTTTCACAAAAAGGCACAAGTATAATTCTGAGCCCATGGGCCCGAGAAGGATTTCTTATGAAAAGTGGAAAATGCGGGCCGACATGCCAGGAGATGTCTTTTTGCCCAAACATGAAAAATGCAGACCGGTGGGGCCGGGGATGACTCAAGTGTAAAATCGGGTCTGTGGGGAAATGGAGGAAAACTTTCCAAAGTATAAATGTGGGCTGGTGGGTCTGCGGGGGACTTTGAATCTTTTTCACTTTTCGCAAAATGAAGTTGTTTTCAAGTGCAAGCCTATGAGCACGTGAAGTCTTATCGGCCGTTGAAAAGTCACATACCCATGAAAGGTGCCACTTGTCGACTCAGCGTAACTTTAAACATCAACTCCAAAGGCGGTTCCCCAAATAAGCACAGGATCGCCACATGGTAAGATTAAAAAAGGGGACAAAGCGTTCATTAAAATTGACTAAGTCTAAGAGTGTTAGTGGAAGGCCCCACATGTCTCAACAGTGCAACACCAAGGTTGGGTTCAAAGAGCGGGTTCCCAAATGTGTGTAGTCTCTCCTCGTGTCTTGGGTCCAAAAGAAATAAAATGGATCGAGGCCCAAATTAGATAAAAATAAAAGAGCCAGCGGATGGTGCCACATGTCGCATCAGCACAATTTCAAAGGCTCGACATAAAGCAGAGACTCAAATGAGTGCGAGGCTACCACTTGTCTAGGGTTCAAGAAAGGTATCGACCCAAATTGGCTTAGTATCGCAGAATCGTGGAAGGAGCCACGTGTCATCTTAGTGCATCTTCAAAGGTAAATCCAAAAGTAGGTCTCCTAGACAAGCGTTGGCCCTCCACGTGTCCAGAGCCCGAAAAGGTAGGATCGGTCATTGAAAAGTCCTAACAGAGGCAAGCCAGTGGAAGGATCTAGGTGTTAGCACAGTGTAACTTCAAGATTAAAATTTAGAGTGGGTTCCCAAATGCGCGCTAGGCCTCCATGTGTCCAGGGTCAGACATATGGCCCTGCCAAGGAAAAAAGGACTTAGCCAAAACACATCAAAAACGAGAAAGACCGTGGAGGGTTCCACGTGTTTCAACGACGTAAATTTAAATGCGTGGCCCAAAAGGTAGTTCCCAAATGAGCACCATCCCACCAAATGGTCAAAGTCTGAAAGGGTAAGGTCAGCCATTGAAAAGTCCAAAATTCTGCAGAGGCCTCCACGTGTCTTATCCGTGTAACTTTAAAAGCAAAATCTGGGGGCAGTTTTCAAATGAGCGCGAAGCCTCCATGTGTCTCGGGTTCGGCACATGGTCTCTGCCAACAGGTGAGACTCGGGAAAAACACAAAGGAACAAAGAGGATCCCGCAGAAGCTACCATGTGTCAATCTGGCGTAATTTTAGAAGTGAAAGGTAGGGGCTGAATCTTCAATGTGCGTGACGCTGCCACGTGAACCTTATATGGACAGAATCTTTTAAATATTGCATGCCCATGACCCTGATCCTCAGATAGCCATATCTTTCGACTATAAACTTGGATTTGGGCTGGAGAGGACTTTTTGGAAATATCTCGGCGCTGACCTCTCACCTACCTTCGTTAATGTTTCAGCCGCTATTTTTGGGGGTTGTTAAGTCTCCCACCTATCATCATGATGAAGAATGGGCCTCTTTCTTACCCAGTAACAGACAACGATGGAGGCATGGGTCTTGTAGTAAAACCCATCACTGTTACAAGTGGATTGTAATGCTTTCTAGAGTGGTTGGACTATGCGTAATTCAATGCATTGTAGGGGTGGTTGGAATAGAGTTCGATTTTCCCTCCTCTCTCTCTTATTCTTTCTATATATTGTAAAGGAGGGGCATATTCAAATGGTTGGTCATTGTTTCTCTCTTGCCCCCCTCTCTCTTTCTTCCTTAGGGTAGAATGTGGATTCTAAGCCTCCTCTCATGTCTTTATAATGGTATTTTCTTGTTCCTTTCCCACTAATGATGTACCGTGTGAATTTTGGAGCAATAGAATATGTTTCGAGATGTATTTGGCCATCCTTTGCTTATTTTGTTGTCTCTTCTCGCCTGTCATCATTTCATGGTATACTATGCATACTCTGATGTTTATTACAGGTTCTAGGAGTTGTTCTTAATGGGTCTTGAAGTGGTTTTCTGTGTGAGATTTATCTTTGGTTTGTGGTGTATCTTGTCTGCCCTCCCCTTTACTCACCTCTCTCTACTTCAGGTATTTTGGATTTGTGATTAGCCACTTCCTTTTTTAGTGTATCACCACTTAGTGTAGGATCTCTTTGACCCTCTCTCTCTCTCCATGTTTCATTGGAATGGTTAGATTAGGGTAGATTAGTTTTTCCTGCACTGGAGTAGCTTGTGGCAGGTAGATTAGGAAGCAGGAACTAGCCATCTCTGGAGGAACATCTCAAGTCCGCAAGTCCCACAGCTTGAGAGATGGGCCAATGTTGTGTAATCACACTAAATTCCCCATTTCACACTCAAGACATTCGGGGGTGCTGTGATTTTGCACTAGCAATTATATAATAGATACACACGATGGTTCACCTATATTTACACTGAAAGGTGTGCTACAGTTTAACACGGCCTTGCTGGTACTAGCAGTTGTCAGGAAATGAATGGGTTAGAGTGCTCCTTGCGTATTCATTGAAATTGAAAGATGGATGTTATGTTGTGTTGTAGGGGACCCCAATGCATTTTAAACTTAGTCAGTCAAAACATAGCACATAGATTTTGCTTGTTGAGATTTACAACTAGGAAAATGTTATAGTGCATGTGGTATAGGTGTTCATAAGCAGAATTACTCAACTATCTATGTATTACTGAGGCCACTTTCATCATTTAAAAAGGGGGTTTTCCACGAGGTTTTCAAGTTGTGGTCGAGAAGTTTTCAGTCGAGATATGGTGTGCCATTCAAGAAAGTGTTGATTGTCTGGGATGCAGGGGAATTGGGCTAGTTTAGCCGACTATTCTCCTCTTCCATCTCCCAAACTTGTTTATGAAAAAATTGTGTAATACCTCCGTAGCCAGGGAATACATAACCCCATCACCCATATTGAAGCTCACGGAGATCCAGACATAATCCCCTATCCTTATAAGGAGGTTTCAAGGGAGCTTCGATTTTATTGTTACTTAGAAATCTTGGATATATTTTCAGATTTCAAAGCAATATTAGTTTATATATAGACATTTAAGGTACTATTGTACCATCATTCATTTAGGGGTGTTTTCATTTTAGATAATAGAGATTTGTCTCTTGTTTTGGGCAAGTTAAATGAACTCAGTCGCCCTTTTCTGGCGGTGCATCTCAATGCGAAGGGAAAGATATTAGAATGGAACGACCTGAAAAAAAAAATCAAAACAATAAGTCAGAAGTAAACACTTGTGAATCTTATTCCATAACACCACATTGTTTGATGTTACTATGAGATTTAAGGCAGTGTCATGTTCCTAAAGGAGTACCATACGATGTCAATTTTTCCGTCCCAAATGATTTTCATTTATGACAAAGGATTAGGACAATTTTATCTTATTTTGCGGTCTATAAACACACTCACACATGGTGCTCTTCTCGCTATTCCCAATTTGAAAAAATAACTCCCGCACATTGTTTGGTGATTTTGGTCAGTAATTTGTGTGGGAATGGCCTGCGATGTCCATGGCTACCTCTGCACATAAGGTGGTATTGACATGGGAAATTTGCTTCATTAAATATTTTTTGAAACATTTTTGAGAGATCTGCAAATTTGGTCATCTGCAAGTTTAATTTCTCAATATTTTTCAATGTAATTTCAGTTTAGTTCTTGAATACTTTGTAGTTTTGAGACTACAATTTGTCAGTTTAGATCATCAAAAGACATCATTTATAAAATCTTATTAATTTTGATTAGGTCAATACTAACTCGATAGGAAGTCAGTCTCAACCTCTTCTCCTAAAGAATCATATAACGAAAATCAATTGCAGGTTTAACAATGGTAATAGATAAAGAATTGTCACATTTATCTCATGGATTATTTTGAAAAAAATTAATTTAGCATGTTTTTTTAAAACATTCTTGAAAAAAAATCCATGTGATATTTAAGGAAAAACATTTCTGTGCAGTTTATAGTTATTAGTTCTAGTGCCCACTTCCCTTTGACACCTTTTGATAATGATCATGACATCATTTACTATACCATGGACATTGTTATTGTTTTAATTTAGTATGATGATTAGATGTTAGAGCATGGATTATTTCTGAATCTGATTCATATATGATGTATGGTGATTATTAGAGATATTTTATATATTGATGTTGATATACTGTCTGACATGGTTACATTATAGATGTTGTTTAGACATGTGATATTTGGATATTTTGAGTACACCTAGAAAATGAAAATTGAATTAAAATTGATGATGATATAGTTGTTGATGAAATTTTAAGTGACACTTGTTGATTGGCTTGATGATTTTTGTGATTCACATATATATTGATGACTTTGGAAGTATATTATATTCATTTGGATGTTCTGATGTGGCCACGAGGCCAAAGGAGGTATTTGTGTTTTGCAGGTTAAAATATCACAACACACATCGGGGGATTGGAGACCAACCACTTTGGAATTCTAGATGAATTCAACAAGGTCACCATGGAAACTTTATTTGTTTGTGTGTGTTTGATTGTTGTTAGGGATTCCCATGGGGGGATCACCTTCAAATGTGACCAAGGGGTTTTATGTTTCTTTTATTTATTTTCCTTGGTTTAATGTTGCATGTGTTTATTTTGTGGTGCTTTGACCCCTTTCCTTATTTATTAAATGGTGTGTTAATTAATGTGAGTAATCATATTGTTAAAAATTAATTAATCAAATTGGGTCATAAGAAAGTAATTATTAGAGTTGTTGGCCTAAAATTAAAGTGTTGTAAGAAATGTGTAAGTGATGTGTAAGAGATGTGTAAGTTGATTTTGGAGTATGAAACACTCCATCTTCTTTGAAATTCGAAATTGTCCTTGGAGGCTGATTTTGGAGACTTGTGGGACAAGTTAAACTTGTCCCATGCCTCTTAAATTTATATACCAACCTTACCTATGGTTGGAGAGTTAAATTTAGCCCTTCTTTATGCATTTTTGTAAGTCAAGTTGAATGTTTTTATTGCACTTTTCTTACATGTTTTAATTTCAGTCCTTATGGGGTGTGGGCTTGTTTGAGTGTGTAAGTAAAATTGTCATATTATTCACCCACCTATTGATTATGCATTGGAGAATGAATTTGAATTTTGTGCTTGGAGTCGAGGATGTGTGATGTGGCATCCCACTTCGATCCACCTCATCCTCTTCCCTTCTCTCTTCTATAAATTGGAATTCTTTAGCTTGGTTTTTGGTTGATCCACTTTTATCACTTCATTTTGGGAGACTTACTTTGGAGTTTTGGAGAGCTCTTGGTTTTGGAGAAGATTGGAGATTGTTGATCTCTTGGACTATTTTCCATTGGAAATCTTATTTTTTTGAACTTGGAACAAACTCCATCATGGAGAGGTAAGAGCTTGGCTCTTGGAAATGCTCTTCTTTTCCTTTTATGAATATGTAAATGCTTGTATGTTTGTTATTGTTTGTGGGATGTTGGGTAGATGGCCTAGGAATGGTGTAGGAGAAGGCTATGGGGTTTATTTTGTGGGAGGCATAAGTGTTTTTGGGGAGGTATAAGTGTGGAGGGAGTTGGGATTTGGGTTCCACCTTACAAAGAAATAGCTTGCATTTCTTTACTCGTTATGGGGTGCCATAAGAGGTTGGGGAGGCATAAGGAAATGTGAGGAATAAGGGGTACTTGGGGGAGGCATAAGGGCATGTCAGTGATTTGAAATGTTATATTTTAGTGGTTTGCTCTCAGGTGGTGAAACCATTTCCCCTTTGGGAGGCATAAGTAGCATCCCCCATAGTTTCTTGCTCCTTTGGCTTGCATGAAGAAGCCTGAGTTTTGTTTTTTGTCTTTCAAGTGGTTGTAAAATTGTTGTTTTGTTTTGGACTGTGTTTTAATATGAAATGTGCATGTTGAAAGATTTCCTTTGTGTTGTGGAAGCCATGTTGTTGCCATGTGTTGAAACACATTTCTTATTGCATTGTGGTTGGGGCTCGGGGGCCAATGAAGAAGGATGGATTCTCCTTTCATTGGATGTCTTGGTTGGGTGGAGATTGTTTCCTTTCCCCTACTTTTGTTGTGATCAAAATTGAAAAAGATGGAGAATCTTCATGTTGTTGTTTTGGAGGAAAGGAAAAAGATAGTTTTGACAGTCCTTGTTGGGATCATTATTTATTGTAACCCTTTCCCACTTTGAAGTGGATGACCTTGTAGATTTTTTTGTGATGGAAAGATGTTTTGTATTGGTTATGAAAGTTGTAATTCGAAATGTGAAAGAGATGTACTCTGTTTTCTATTTTTGGATGAAAGAAAAGAAAGATTTATATCTTGTAAGTTGTATTTGATCAATGGAAAATAAATTTGTAAAAGAATCATACAAGTCAATAGAAGTTATTTAGTTCTGTTAAGATGATATTGTCTTCATTGGAAATCTGGGTTTGCAATGTATTTGAAATCTTTGTTTGGAAAATTGAAAAGGGAATACATATGAAGAGAATATATTACTCTTTTCCTTTGGAATGCATGATTTGAAGGAAACAGAATATTGTAGTGATTGGATTAGAATGAATTCATAAATTTATGTTGGTAAATGTAAATGGATCAAATCGAAATTGAAGTTGTAGAACTCTGTTAGAGAATTTTTCAAACTGGAAAATATTTTATTCAAAATGCACAGAACGACCCCTGCAACAATGAACAATAAAATGAAACATTGAATTGAACTTAATATGATTAAGGCACCCCCAAACAAACTAAACCACTTAAGAAATGGTTAAGGATCCTTTCAAATCGAACAAAGGAAAAACTGCAGTCGTTTTGCTGTCAAAATTGAGAAATTTTTGAATTGATCTTCAATCAAAAAAATTATACCTTGAAATCCATCCTAAATTCCTCTAAGAGAAACCCTCTATGTCTATTTGGCATGTTGAGAAAGGAGGGAGGTCGAATTGAACAAAATTTTATAAGTCGAATGTCACCAGTTTTCATTTTATAAGCCTGCAGAGCGTTTTCTCAAAATTGACCCATTAAAATTTATCCAAATTAAATTATTAATGTTTCTGTGCAAAAAGGACATTGAGATATTTCCGAAAAGTCCTCATTTTCCAAAAATGGAGTTCCCTATAAAAAGTTATGGCCTTCTAAAGTTTGCAAAAGAGGAAAAGCCTCTTACATGCCTAGGGCCTCTTGCGCACCAGAGCTTCTTGCATGCCCATCTTGCAGCATGCCCATGAGAAACTGAGTCTCTTCTACACCCATCTTGTATGCTTAGGAGATAATGAGTCTCTTTTGCGTCCGTGTTGCACACCAGGAGAAAAAAGAGTCTCTTCCACGCTCGTCTTGCGCGCCCGGGAGAAAAAAGGTTTCTCCCATGCCTCTCTTCGATGGCTGGAAGAAAATTTCTTTCCACGCCTCTCTTCCACGCCTGGGGAAATTTCTTCTGTGCACCCCGCAAGAAGATAATCTATCTGCACTAAGGATGACTTTCTCTCTCTTGGTGTTTTGTAGGATGTTTTGATAACTGTTGTAATGGAACTCCACTTCAGTTAGAGCTTATGCTCATTGCTTGTGCAATGGAGGTCTAGATCAAGATTTTCAGCTCGGGCATGTTTATGCAACCTGGTGAGAGATGAAAGGTGTCCCTTTTGGTCAAACGAATTTTGTTAGCTTTGTCAGTCTTTAGTTGAACCTCTTTCAGAAATCTTGTGCTTCGGCTAGTTAGTCTAGATTACCAAAGTAATAAGTTCACCTTTGTGAGAAGAATGCTCGAACCAAACATGAATCTTGTAGATTGTTAAGGCAGGTCTTGAAAAAAACATTTTTGGTAAATGCATAACCTTAAGGGATTGTAAACCGTGGAGTGTATCCAACTGTGACTGTATATTGTGGTTGAGTTGTTTCGTGGTGCCTTGTCAAAGAGTAAAGTGAACTATCCTTGATGGGTGTTAGTTGTTTCCGTGCTAGCCATAAGGTCATCGTTGAGTCAAGTTGTTTGAAGAGTTAGTTGTAACCTTTGTGACCACCTGTTGTGTCATTCTGTACATCAAACAAGTCAAAAAAAATATCCTGTACTTTGTTATGTTGGTCTTTGTGTCGTGAATTAGTGGGCGTTACACTTGGTATCAGAGCCATGGGTTCAAAATCTTGGACCTTTGGGCACACTAGAAAAACTTGAGACATGAACTGTAAACCTAGCACACTTTTAAATCTAGAAAACAACCTTGTTTGAAAATTGAAAAAAAAAAGAAATATGTGTGAAGAAATATTACATTACTCTGTTCATTTGAACTGCCAGAATTAAAATCATAATAAAATAACAAGTTGTTTGAGTTGTTGTGCTTGCTTAGTGGCATTTTGTCTAAACCCGGGTAACTAAGAATGTCAAATTAAATTGATGTTTGTGAACTTCTAGTGTAGTGGAAACTTGGTTCCCCTTTGAAAATGTGTTGTTTTTACAAGTCCTAAATCTTGATTTAATTGTATGATGTGTTAAGCCCTTTTGAGACCCTTCCTTATTAAATTTGTTGGAATGATAAGTTGTATGGTGTGATTCTTGTGGTTGGACAATAGTGGTTGTGTTCTGGGTGGGAAGAGTTAATTAGAAGTTGTTTAGAGATTCCTTCCTTCAGTGGTTAGGAAAGAGGGTCTGGTTGTCAGTTTTCCATTTTGTTACCCATATGGGAGAGTGGACATTAAGTCTAGGTGTCATTTAGGACCCAATCCTACGTATGTGTCCTGGAACTAACCTCGAGGTAGAGTACCCCTATTGGTGGCCATGAAGGGCTGCAGAGTGAATGTGGTGTTAACTTTTGTGTTTTACATTCGTAATATTGTGTTATTTTATCAAGGACCAACATCTTATTTTATGATTGATTTGAGAAGCTCTGAGGCTCTTTTATTTATTTATTTTTTGTGAGAATTTTCAGACTTTGCAATGCGGCTACTTAGCCACTTTCCTTGATTGTCAACATTTCTTAGATTTTATTTTGATTGGTGACTCAGAGCTCATTATGTTGTTGGCTACTTAGCTAAACGTTACGTGGTTTCCTTCTTGCATGATGATGAGCTGGTTCTATGCTTTTTGTATTGTGACATTTCATCGTATGGGGGTACACCCTGGGTGTCTTGAATGTCCTCTTAGGTGCTTAAAGTTATGCCTTGGTTTTGGATGCATAGAACCTTGAGGGTGTCTAGGATCTTAGAGTGACTTTTTCGTTGCTCGACCTTGCTAGATAGAGAGCTTGTTGTGTTGAGCGTTCTAGTTGGCAGTCTGTTAGCGGTGGTGGTGATTCTCTTACAATATGGTAAGAGCTTGAACCTTGTCAGAGTAGAGGTGTTTAATTGTGGGATGATGAATTATGTTAGGATTGCATTGCTTTTGGATGGCTCTGGATGTTAGTAGAAAAGTGTGTGTCTGGTAGTGGCTTCTTTTCGATGGCATGCTAAGTTTTATCAGGATTTCCTTATTTCATTATATAAAGTAGTGACTTGAGGATTGTATGCATCTTGATAATTATGGTTAGAATTAATCCCATTCGAGTATTGTGTATGTAAGTTAAGTGTGTTTGTTTCCCTCTTGACCTATAATTAAGTCTACCCTTTCCTTAAAAAATTTTTAGTTACTATGAATAACACTTTATGACCTATTAATTTTAAATTATGTGGAGACACTTATGGATGCCTTGAGTCTTTTGGACCATGCCACTAGTGATGTTAGTGTAATTAGACCTTGATGAATTAATCTCAATGGTATCTTATAATGGGATTCTTCTTGTGAAACTGTAACTCTTGGTCGTAAAGCCGTATTGAATAGATAGTTGATTGGTTGCTTACAATTGATGCTTTCTAGTGAGTATGTGGTGTTCTTATAGTTAAAATATTTCCTTGTCATTTTTATTTCTTGGTTGGTGGTATCCTGTGGTAATATAGGTGTAGATTTGAAAACTTTCCTTGTCTTATCATTTGATTAAAAATGTTTTCACCAAAACAACAAACATTGTTAAACCCTAGTAGATCAGTAAAAGTAATTATGCTTCCTTAATGGGTCTTCCTTGTAACTTCCTTTGAGAACTTGTAGAAACCCACTAGGAATGTTTTATGATACTTGTAATTAGTGGAAAAATCTTGAAATATTGTTGTGATCCATGTTGGTTGATTGTTTCCTAGTTCTTACAAATTAATAATGTGTTTTCTATGTTGAATGTCCCTTGTTTCCTTAGAATTAAAAATGTGGTGTGTTGATTTACCTCTCTCTCCCATAAAAGTAATAGTGTGATATGTTTACCCTTCCTTCTCATTAAATTTTGTTGACAAATTGACTCACCCAAACATCATAAAACTATAATTGAGGAGATTTGGCCTTGAAGCTTAATAAATAAACTGGAACATAGAAAGAGAAAATGGTCCTTGCTTTAACCTTGGTAGATTAATAGAAGAAATAAAAACCATGTAGAAGAATAGAAAGGGAAAAACTTTGTCCATCTACCTCCCCTAGGAGTAAAATAAATACTTTTTCTCTTTTCCACCTTTACAGAATGGTGAGATATCATGCCCCCTTAGTGGTCCTTATAACACAAACTTGTGATGTCATAATAGGAGGAAGTTTAATTAAGAAAAATCGTAAAGGAATGTGCTTAGAAAATGAAACTACAACTTTTGACTTAATGAGTTGATTTATAAATAAGTAAGATTTATGTGTATTGAGTACAATGTATAGTTGAACCTGTAGTTCTGTCACCTACCTGAAATTGTGAAGCACCTGGTGGATAGTAGTGTGTTCTAGTTGCTTAGTACCTTCTTGTTCATAGAGGTATGTTCCTTTCTTTGTGGGATTTTGGGTCATCATACCCTTATCGTCCCTAGCTCGACGAGTGTGAGTTGTGGCCTTTTTGGTTTGAGACTTATCTCTTGTTTAAGCAACCTCCTTGCGTGTTGTCTTGTCCTTGGAGACCTAAGTTATTGTAATTTTAAGGAAACATATGTTAAGGATATAAAATAACTTTGGGAAGTCTTCTTTTCTTCTTGTTCTTCTCCCTAGAGACCTTGAGTGCTCTCTGGTGTTACGATTTATGCTTGTGCTCTCTTTGTGGTTATTCTGAGCTTGATCAGGAAATAAGATAAATGAATCCCATTGTGTTATTGTGAATGGTACTTCTTGTATTGATATGTTAGTTTCTAGGGGAGATATATATATTTTTCTTTTGCTAAATGGTTGACATCTCTAGATTTGGTTGGTGTGGTGTGTTCGATTCTTAAAACAAAAGTGTAAAAATCAGACTATAGGAAACCTTGTGGTCATGAAATTTCTTAATATTACCATGAAAAGTTAACTGTACCCTCTCGAGTTATAGAAGTGTTTTCCATAAATAGTTCTTCGATTGTAAATGCTTTTCTGATTTAGGTGTCCTTCCTTGTTGATTAACCTCATCTTGTGTGACCTCAAATTGTGGGAACTTGAGTAAACATGTCTCTTGTACAAAATTTTGGCCTTGGTTGATTCTACTAGCCTTGCCTAAACAACGAATTATGAAAGCATAATTTAACCCTAGTGGAAACCTTAATTTTTGTTACTGTAGTATGTTGTATTCCTTGGGAAACTATGTGGTCTTTCTCAACTCATGGAATTCTCCTTATTATTCCTCTACTTGGTGGTTACTCTTAAGACTCTTTTGAACTCTTCATGTTATATTGCTATGTGTTGTATCTTGGTTGATAGCGTAAAGTTACTCTCTAGATTTAAATGTTGTAGCCTTGCATGCAGAAAGTTTAGAACTCATCCCTTACAATCTCCCTTTTTCTTGCTGAATTGCATTGGACCAAACTTGGGATTTTGTGGACCCACACTTGTTTGAAGCAAGAAATCCCATAATGGGAGTGATCCTTTTTCTGTTGCATTTGTTCCTATCTCTCTTTCCTGTGACTTCTAGGAGGAAGTTGAGTCTAAGGGGAGGGGGATGTAGTGCCCACTTCCCTTTGACACCTTTTGATACTGATCATGACACTGTTGACTATACCATGGAAATTGTTATAGTTTTGATTTAGTATGATGATTAGATGTTAGAGCATGGATTATTGTTGACTCTGATTCATATATGATGCATGATGATTATTAGAGATATTTTATATATTGATGTTGATATATTATCTGACATGGTTACATTATAGATGTTGTTTGGACATGTGATATTTGGATATTTTGAGTAGACCTAGAAAATGAAAATTGAATTAAAATTGATGATGATATAGTTGTTGATGAAATTTTAAGTGACACTGTTGATTGGCTTGATGATTGTTGTGATTCACATATATATTGATGACTTTGGAAGTATATTATATTCATTTGGATGTTCTGATGCGACCACGAGGCCGAAGGAGGTATTTGTGTTTTGCAGGTTAAAATATCACAACACACATCAGGGGATTGGAGACCAACCACTTTGGAATTCTAGATGAATTCAACAAGGTCACCATGGAAACTTTATTTGTTTGTGTGTGTTTGATTGTTGTTAGGGATTCCCATGGGGGGATCACCTTCAAATGTGACCAAGGGGTTTTATGTTTCTTTTATTTATTTTCCTTGGTTTAATGTTGCATGTGTTTATTTTGTGGTGCTTTGACCCCTTTCCTTATTTATTAAATGGTGTGTTAATTAATGTGAGTAATCATATTGTTAAAAATTAATTAATCAAATTGGGTCATAAGAAAGTAATTATTAGAGTTGTTGGCCTAAAATTAAAGTGTTGTAAGAAATGTGTAAGTGATGTGTAAGAGATGTGTAAGTTGATTTTGGAGTATGAAACACTCCATCTTCTTTGAAATTCGAAATTGTCCTTGGAGGCTGATTTTGGAGACTTGTGGGACAAGTTAAACTTGTCCCATGCCTCTTAAATTTATATACCAACCTTACCTATGGTTGGAGAGTTAAATTTATCCCTTCTTTATGCATTTTTGTAAGTCAAGTTGAATGTTTTTATTGCACTTTTCTTACATGTTTTAATTTCAGTCCTTATGGGGTGTGGGCTTGTTTGAGTGTGTAAGTAAAACTGTCATATTATTCACCCACCTATTGATTATGCATTGGAGAATGAAGTTGAATTTTGTTCTTTGAGTTGAGGATGTGTGATGTGGCATCCCATTTGGATCCACCTCATCCTCTTCCCTTCGCTCTTGTATAAATTGAAATTCTTTAGCTTGGTTTTGGGTTGCTCCACTTTTATCACTTCATTTTGGGAGACTTCTTTTGGGGTTTTGGAGAGCTCTTGCTTTTGGAGAAGATTGGAGATTGTTGCATGCTTGTAGATTGTTGATCTCTTGGACTATTTTGCATTGGAAAGCTTGCTGTTTTGAACTTGGAACAAACTCCATCATGGAGAGGTAAGAGCTTGGCTCTTGGAAATGCTCTTCTTTTCCCTTTTATGAATATGTAAATGCTTGTATGTTTGTTATTGTTTGTGGGATGTTGGGTAGATGGCCTAGGAATGGTGTAGGAGAAGGCTATGGGGTTTATTTTGTGGGAGGCATAAGTGTTTTTGGGGAGGTATAAGTGTGGAGGGAGTTGGGATTTGGGTTCCACCTTACAAAGAAATAGCTTGCATTTCTTTACTCATTATGGGGTGCCATAAGAGGTTGGGGAGGCATAAGGAAATGTGAGGAATAAGGGGTACTTGGGGGAGGCATAAGGGCATGTCAGGGATTTGAAATGTTATATTTTGTTGGTTTTTTCTCAGGTGGTGATACCCATTTCCCCTTTGGGAGGCATAAGTAGCATCCCCCATAGTTTCTTGCTCCTTTGGCTTGCATGAAGAAGCCTGAGTTTTGTTTGTTGTCTTTCAGGTGGTTGTAAAACTGTTGTTTTGTTTTGGACTGTGTTTTAATATGAAATGTGCATGTTGAAATATTTCCTTTGTGTTGTGGAAGCCTGTTGTTTCCATGTGTTGAAACACATTTCTTATTGCATTGTGGTTGGGGCTCGGGGGCCAATGAAGAAGGATGGCTTCTCCTTTCATTGGATGTCTTGGTTGGGTGGAGAGCGTTGCCTTTCCCCTACTTTTGTTTGTGATCAAAATTGAAAAAGATGGAGAATCTTCATGTTGTTGTTCTGGAGCAAAGGAAAAAGACAGTTTTGACAGTCCTTGTTGGGATCATTATTTATTTTAACCCTTTCCCACTTCAAATTGGATGACCTTGTAGATTTTTTTGTGATGGAAAGATGTTTTTAATTGGTTATGAAAGTTGTAATTCGAAATGTGAAAGAGATGTACTCTGTTTTTTGTTTTTGGATGAAAGAAAAGAAAGATTTATATCTTGTAAGTTGTATTTGATGAATGGAAAAGAAATTTGTAAAAGAATCATACAAGTCAATAGAATTTATTTAGTTTTGTTAAGATGATATTGTCTTCATTGGAAATCTGGGTTTGCAATGTATTTGAAATCTTTGTTTGGAAAATTGAAAAGGGAATACATATGAAGAGAATATATTACTCTTTTCCTTTGGAATGCATGATTTGAAGGAAACAGAATATTGTAGTGATTGGATTAGAATGAATTCATAAACTTATGTTGGTAAATGTAAATGGATCAAATCGAAATTGAAGTTGTAGAACTCTGTTAGAGAATTTTTCAAACTGGCAAATATTTTATTCAAAATGCACAGAACGACCCCTGCAACAATGAACAATAAAATGAAACATTGAATTGAAATTAATATGATTAAGGCACCCCCAAACAAACTAAACCACTTAAGAAATGGTTAAGGATCCTTTCAAATCGAACAAAGGCAAAATTGCAGTCGTTTCGCTGTCAAAATTGAGAAATTTTGAATTGATCTTCAATCAACAAAATTATACCTTGAAATCCATCCTAAATTCCTCTAAGAGCAACCCTCTATGTCTGTTTGGCATGTTGAGAAAGGAGGGAGGTCGAATTGAACAAAATTTTATAAGTCGAATGTCACCAGTTTTCATTTTATAAGCCTGCAGAGCGTTTTCTCAAAATTGACCCTTAAAAATTTATCCAAATTAAATTCTTAAGGTTTTTTTGCAAAGAGGATGTCAAGAGATTTCCGAAAATTCCTTGTTTTCCAAAACCAGATTTCCCTATCAAAAGTTATGGCCTTCTGAAGTTTTCAGAAGAGGAAAAGCCTCTTCTGCGCCCGTCTTGCGAGCTGGGATAAAAAGGAGTCTCTTCCATGCCCATCTTGTGCACCCAGGAGAAAAAGAGTTTCTCTCGTGCCTCTCTTCCATGCCCGGAAGAAAAGTTCTTTCCACCTCTCTTCCACGCCCCGGGAAATTTTCTTGTGCGCGCCCCGCAAGAAGATAATCTATCTGCACTAAGGATGAATTTCTCTCTCTTGGTGTTTTGAGGATGTTTTGATAACTTGTTGTAATGGAACTCCACTTCAGTTAGAGCTTATGCTCATCGCTTGTGCAATGGAGGTCTGGATCAATATTTTCAGCTCGGGCATGTTTATGCAACCTGGTGAGAGATGAAAGGTGTCCCTTTTGGTCAAATGAATTTTGTTAGCTTTGTCAGTCTTTAGTTGAACCTCTTTTAGAAATCTTGTGCTTCGGCTAGTTAGTCTAGATTACCAAAGTAATAAGTTCACCTTTGTGAGAAGAATGCTCAAACCAAACATGAATCTTGTAGATTGTTAAGGCAGGTCTTGAAAAAATACATTTTTGGTAAATTCATAACCTTAAGGGATTGTAAACCATGGAGTGTATCCAACTATGACTGTATATTGTGGTTGAGTTGTTTCGTGGTGCCTTGTCAAAGAGTAAAGTGAACTGTCCTTTAGGGGTGTTAGTTGTTTCCGTGCTGGCCATAAGGTCATCATTGAGTCAAGTTGTTTGAAGAGTTAGTCGTTACCTTTGTGACCACCTGTTGCGTCATTCTGTACATCAAACAAGTCAAAAAAACATTAACCTGTACTTTGCTATGTTGGAATTTGTGTCGTGAATTAGTGGTAATAGAGATGTTGGTATAATTTACTTTTAATGGTACTTAAAGAAGTGAAAAAGTCAAGAACTAACGCAAATGGTGCACTAAAATTTGTGTTCATTAAGTTTTATGCTTTTATTCTCTTATGAAACTTTGTAGCAATTTAATATTATCATATTAGTTCATGTCTTACAGAAGTGGTTTTCCTTTAATATAATTAATATTTGAATATCTAAATCTATGAATAGTAAAATTAATTACATCCAAAGGTGTTTTTAAAATGGGCTTAGCACCTCATGTCGCTGACATATGTCAGATCAATCAACGGCTGTGATTTTAATGCATATCATCATCGCACAGACACATCCTCGATGTCGATTCTGTACAAGTATTTGTGTAGGGTTTTTCACCGCCGTATTTGGAGAATTAGTTTTACATGCTTCTGTACATGGTTGTACAGGGTTTTGTACTGTCGATGTCCACTGTTACATTCCTCATGTCTTCGGCGGTGAGTATAGGTTACAAAATGGCTAAGGATTTATATCTGTGTGTAAGTCTGATTTTAGGATGGCTACTAGGAATAGCTGCCGATAGCACAACTCCACGTGATGTTCTTTTTATTTATTTAATTTAAATCTAGTTGCGTCTATCCAATCACTGTTAAATTTATAGAGTTAACTTGTGGTTTAGCATGCTTAACATCTCTGGATATCATATAAAGTGCTTGTATTATTATAAAAGGAAAATGACAGGTGTGAAAGTCCATTTAGGATGTTTCGGTCTCCATGTTCTGCTTTGGTATTTGAAGAGTAGTTACCCTGGTTGGTGGGTGGGAAATTGGCATTGGTCTATTTTTCTGAGTCAATTTTTATTTTTTCGTTAAATACATGGAGAAAAAAATAATTTTGAAGCTATATAATTCATATCATAAATTTTCAACAACAATCTTATCAATTTAAGGAATATTTATATTGAAAATTCGTAAAAACAAATTTAAAGTATGCCATCATAAGATTTATTAGAGTTTAGCCCTTGTTTCTGACCCCTTTTCGAAATTCTAGAAGAAGCTTCAATTTTTTGTCTATAATTGGTTGCAGAACTAACATGTACGAGATAAGTTTGTCAAAGAAAATTCTAGTCATCGGCACCGACATGGATGTTTTGTTTGTCTTTTTGTTTCCATTCTATTCCGTTCAATAAAATAATGATAGTCAACTAGTCCTAAAGGAGACGATTCAATAAAACTAGATAAAAAACACTCACATGCAAAGCCATGTGGTTGTAAGCTTTATTTAACTTTATCCCCTATTTCTCACTCCCCTTCATGGAAATTCTACAATAAGCCTTGATTTTCGTCTAAAATTGCTCACATAAATATGGATAAGCCTTTGCAGTATTTATTCAAAGCTCTTGAAGCCCCAAACATGTGTGGATCCAAACTCGACCAAATTGAAGGGGACACAATCATCCCTTCCCGCACCATACTATCTGAAAAAATATATATATCTTCTTCTCCTTCTTGCATAAACTTTTAAAAACTTATCAATGTATTAATGGTGGAGGTGCACTTTGCAAGATATTTATTTATTGGTTTTTTTAACTAATCATCTAACACAGTGATTTTTAAATCAATGCAAATTGCACTTGCATGACTAGTTCGGTACACTCATTTTTAACGTGACTAATACGCGTACTCCTTTCCCTAATGTCTCTCTTAAACAGTGCATTTGAATTCCCCTTACTTTTACATTTTTGCTAACTACCAAATGGAGTCAACATATATAAAGTCAGTCATGTATTCACCTCAACAATGTTTTTTCTCCGCTTCTTGCATTTTCTTGTATCTTTGTCTACATTTTTTGTAACGTGTACCGAAAAATAGGTGTTATCCTTTTTACACTTACAAAATCTCCCTTGCTCTTCATATTTCATATATTTTAACATTGTCCCATCAATTCTTCTTTCCTTTCCCATCTGCTTCTCCACCCATAGACAGACATTTACTACACCCCTCTTCTTTCCCTGGGGTATTTCTTACCCTATACAACCTAGGTAGTCTCCTAGGGCACTGAATGGGGAGGGCGCCATAATTTTCAAAAACATTTCCAAGTTATCAATCGTCTCTAGCTCTGCCATAGTTAAAAGTTTCCAAAAAATAAAATATTAACCCAACTGGTGCAATTGCATTTGCCCACAGCCCATTCACACACATATATAAACAATCTCAATTGTTACAAAGGCTAAAGCCTAAAGGTAAACCGTGGTGACTCAGAACTGGTCCGTAATTTACAGAAATATCAAATATCTAAAACTAAAGTCAAATGCATCCGACCTCGTCCGTTTTGAGCTGTGTACAGGTAACAGGTTACATATTTTATTTTTATCTCACTTTTATTATTTAATCTTGTAGAACTTATATAGCTTGTACAACCTTATAGGCGCCTTTCAAGTTTCCAAGGAATATCACTGATCAATAATAAAGTATCACCGATTCTAATTTGTCAATCACCTAGATTGTCAAATAGAACTGGAAGTTCAGAGTCAAGATCTTAGATAGGCGAAAAATTGAGCTTCATTGTTCAAAGAAAAATTAAATTTATGTTGTATGTTTCTTAGGGAGGCCACAACCTACTACCTACAATTTGTTGATTAGCGATGAGGCGCGTCAGTTGAAAGTTCTATAACTGGAGCCTTGCTTGGGAGACTCTGACTTCTAGTCGTCATTGTTCAAGTGGGAGGAAGATTTCAATAGGACCTCGCATTACATATTTCTCCAAATTCCAAAGTCTAAAGGTTCCTTTTAAATACATCAGATCTGGCCCATCATTTTGGCCCTCGAGGGGAAGAACAGGCAGGTCGGTGGCTTGTCCTAGGGGGCGTACACTCCGAGTACTGCCTCAGGTACTCCAAAACATTAATTTGGCCATGTTCCTTCCCCTTCATTTCTCTTTGTCTTGTTTCACTTCATCACTATATTCCTTTAAAAATTTAAATTGTACATTTCATGTGCTATCTTTAATCCATTGGGCCATGAGAGTGGGGTTTGCATCAGAAATAGGAGCCCAAAAATTATTTAAATCAATATGTCGAACATAATTGTCACCAATATTGGGTAGTGATGTTACAAGGGATAACATGTGTTCATAACCTCCATAGTAATACTTCATGATGGCAAAGTTAGGAGACATACACTCAAATGAATGAGAACTCAGAAATAACGTTCAAGAAAGACAATATAATGGGGCACAATCAATTTGATAGTAAAACCCTAGCAAAAGGCTTCAAAATCACTAACCTTAGCTACATGAAAAATGACACTTTTCTCGGGATCATTGTAAAATTTGAATTTTTGAAAATGGCTGGAGAATGCTCAAGATATGGCTAAAATTGGCTTGAAGAGTATGGGAATTGGGACACACAGGTCTCAACCGTAATTTTATGATTTGAGATGATAAAAATGACACACTTTACCTCTTTTTATACTTTTGCATTTGAAAAGGATGTGATAAATGCTTAATTAGGAAATGGCAGCATATTGTGGAAAATGGGAGAGTTTAATTTTATTTTACCAATTTCATTTGTATTGCGGTTAACATGGGGATGCAAAGAAATAAATTCTAGGAAGCATAAGGGTTGTGAGTTATATGAAAAGCCACAAAGTCCACAATACAAAGGATGAGTGCAAATCTTGTAGAAGTAACGCAACTATGGGGAACAGAAGGATGCGGGGAACTAAGACTTGGACAGAACAATTCAATGATGAACACCAAAACCGACAACAAAGAACTTCATGAAATGTGGAATATGTGGGGATACAAAGAACCTAGGACCCAAAGGAACTAGGGACATGAGTTCTCCAAAAACCCGAAATTGGCGCAATACAAAGGAAAAGAGCCAAACATTCAAAATACTAAAAAATGATTAACTGTTAGGATCGATTTTATTCCACGAGACTTCACAAAAGAAAACAACTTGATCAAAGAAGTCATTTTAGCGAAACATTTCACACATTTTCTGTGTAAGTGATAACACATTACAACAAAGAAAAGTCTGAAACACATAAATTAATGCATGGAGTAGAAAATATAACACAAGTATGGAGTTTCAAATTAAAAGAAAGATCCAATATGTAGACTACATAATTAAATTTTTAATACATAGAAGGAAAGTGAGTGGATCGACATTAAAACAACATTTCAATATTTCAACACCTTAATAGTTAAACCTTTATATGGATAAACAACAATAATATAATGAGAAGATCAATTTGGTAGAATACATGATATAGATCGAAATTACTGACAACTCTCAATCAGACGTGGAACTTAACTATCACCCCTACTTGTCAAAAGGAAATTTTGTGGCAATTTAGTTCATTCACATGGTTGTAAATTCCAAATAAATTTATATATATATTTGTAATCTGTTCATATATATATATATATATATATATATATATATATATATATATATATATATATATATAAACTACTTAAAAAAATTTATGTTTTTTTTCAATTTTCAGCATGTCATTATCTACGATTTCTAAAAAAATCAGTAGTAATATACGATTAAAATCATGAAAATCGACCTATAGCCTGTCAATTTCCAGGCCTTCTTGCAAGGAAATAGATAAATTTCTATCTCTAAATTTACATCCATGCAATAAAATATAATGGGTCTTTAAAACATGAGTTAGAGATATGACATGTCTTACAATAAATTTTATAGAGTTGCACGACTGTATTGTCTACCAAATAACTCAAAATAAATAATATTAACTTTTAGAGACAAATCCTACAACTAAGACCATATTATTCAATGATGGATTTCCATAAATTTTAGAAATAAATGACAAGCATGCTCATTCCTTAGTAACCACAACATGTTGTAGTAGTATTGATAACTATATATATATATATATCTATATATATATATATAGTATATATATATAAACTACTTAAAAAAATTTATGTTTTTTTTCAATTTTCAGCATGTATTATCTACGATTTCTAAAAAAATCAGTAGTAATATACGATTAAAATCATGAAAATCGACCATAGCCTGTCAATTTCCAGGCCTTCTTGGCAAGGAAATAGGATAAATTTCTATCTCTAAATTTACATCCATGCAATAAAATATAATGGGTCTTTAAAACATGAGTTAGAGATATGACATGTCTTACAATAAATTTTATAGAGTTGCACGACTGTATTGTCTACCAAATAACTCAAAATAAATAATATTAACTTTTAGAGACAAATCCTACAACTAAGACCATATTATTCAATGATGGATTTCCATAAATTTTAGAAATAAATGACAAGCATGCTCATTCCTTAGTAACCACAACATGTTGTAGTAGTATTGATAACAACTTTTTGTTATACCAAATGTAAATTTGATTGACATTGTAAATAACATTAACACACAGCAAAATCTTTTCATTAATCTTTATATGATATATATATATATATATATATATATATATATATATAAGAGTCTTTTCTTCTAAATTATTGGAGAGCTATAAATGCCACTATAACAACTTGAGATAATTATGTGAGTATCTTTAACTACCACTAATAACGTAATATCTATTTATGTTGGTTGTTATTACTAACAAGTCACTTACTATTATATAATATAATTGATCACAATAATAATTTACCACAAAAAGAGTATTGATCATCATGTGAGTACGGTTATCCAATTTTTCCCCTTGGGCAAAATTTGATCAAATGCAACCTTGCACAGGAAAAAATGGAGAGGTTGGTTCATTCATGCGAGCTCACATTTCAATTCAAAAAATTAGGTTGCAGGTAGGATTGACAATGGAAATGTAAGGTTGACAAATGAATGGCCAAGGGAACGTCGAACGAGATCAGAGCTCAAGTGGAAGAATGGAGAAAGGATCAAAGTCTTTAGACTTCACATAATTTGGCATTTCTAAGACAAGGTGGGAAAAAAATTGAAAAAAGGCTTGAATTCGGAGTTTCGAAGTCTTTGGCGACAAATTAAGAAAAGTGACTAGAAATGTCAAAAATCCCAAAAGTCTGAAACCTGAAAGGTTTCGCATAAACGAAAAGTCAAACTTGGTTTAGGGTCAACGCAGAAGTAGTTTTGGGTTTCGTAATTTCAAACTTTTAGATTTTGGAGTTTCAGATTTCTCAAGCGGGATCAAGCGATGAAGACTGAAAAAATTTCCAAAGTCAAATTTTCTAAAATTCTGACGGTCCAAATTTCATACTTTCAATTTTTAGACTTTAGGAGGTTTGGGTTTCAGAGATTCGGAACTCACAAGTAGAATTGGAGGATGAACAATAACTTAACTTCTGAAATGTAAATGTCTAAAATTCTAAATTTTAGGATTTCTGAGGTTGCAAGCATTTCAGACTCCAGAAAGGGAAGATCAATAGTTCGCAATTTATAAGAATGAATCCCCCCCACCCCTGACCTTCATATGGCCATAACTTTTGACTAGGAGCTCGGATTTACACAAGAAAGGAATTTTTGGAAAGCTTACAGTCTCCTCTTAATTTGAGTGGGATTATGTTATTCAATATTAAGAAATACAGTTCATTATTTTAGAGGGTGTCCCAGGTTTCTCACCTACCACAATAATGAAGGTATGGGATTCCTTTCTTTCCCAACAAGGAAGATTAAATGGAGGTATGGGTTTTGCAGTAGAACCTATCAT